>CM034535.1:69930227-70019128 GCA_020002185.1 Paraescarpia echinospica | reverse complement strand
ACAACGAGACAGAGTACGTAAGTTACACTGGCAAAGCTTTGAACCTTTATAAACCGGAGCGTCAGTCAATATCATGGCACAGAGAGCACCGAAGCAGTGGTCACTCTCAAAGCATGAAACTCTGACGTCGTTTGAGAACTGGCGACAAAATATACAATACACACTATCGCTAGACGCCAATTTCGCGACATTTTTGCTTGACCAATCCGAATGGAAAAAGAAGACGAATTCCACCCCGTTGCGGGGTCTAACCGATGATGACGAAAACGTCCCTGCGGCTAGTCGGCGTACGGCCACACAAAAGGTCACGCACCTTGACCTAATGCTTGGCCAAATCGCCAATTTCAGTCCCGTTATATCGAGGAATACAATCGTAAAGAACTCTGTTTCTATAAAATCAATCTGGCAAGCAATACGCTTACATTTCGGCTTCCAATCCTCGGGCGCACACTTCCTCGACTTCGCCGAAATCAAGCTGGAGGCGGACGAAAGTCATGAAGATCTCTTTCAGAGATTGATGGCTTTCGTCGAGGACAACCTGTTGGCCGTGGGAGGTGGCATATCTCACCACCTGGAGTTACCGTCGTCAAACGAGGACATATCCCCGTCGTTGGAGAACATGATCGTCCTCCAATGGCTCAAACTAATCCCCCCTGAGCTACCCCGTCTAGTGAAACAACGATACGGGACAGAATTACGCAGCCGAACACTCGCAAGTCTGAAACCCGAGATATCGCAAGCATTAACTTCTCTCCTTGATGAGCTAACCGCTATGTCCGAAATAAAAGTCATGCGACAATCAACCACCAACCAACGGTCTGGCTCTTCTCAATCTCGTCGATATCAACGTAGTGCAAGCAACCCAACCACTCGGCGAGCCAAACAGTGTCCACTGTGCAAGCAAGCGGGTCGTGCCAGCTACGAGCACTACCTGAGCGAGTGTAGGTTCCTACCTGAGAACGACCGGTTGTACCTATCCAAAGCGCGCAATATAATCGGAGTGGACTGCGACGACGGCTCGGATGATGAACAGTCAGCTGGAGACGGAGACTGCACTGGCGACGTGTCGACCGTGGCATGTCGTGTGAACACAAAACAGTCGCCATTTTTCAAGTCATTTTACCGACATCATCCATTACGACTCACACTAGACACCGGTGCGGAGACAAACATGATCAGAGAGGCAGTCGCTAAAAGCATCGGAGCTAAAATCGGCAAAAGCTCACAGCTAGCGAGGCAGGCTGATGGTGTTACTCCGCTGAACGTTATCGGAGAAACACACCTGACCTTGTCGCGCGACGGAACTGACCTCCAACTCGATGCGCTAGTTGTTGCAGATCTCGACGTGGACGTACTCGCGGGCACGCCGTTCATGTCTACCAATGACGTATCCGTTCGTCCTGCCAGACACGAGATCACAATCGGTGAAACCACTGTCATACAGTACGGTTTCCAAACGTCAGGTAACGAGCAATATCACACCGTACGCAGGGCTCACGCATACGTGCTGCACGCACCCTCGCCATCTACCACGGTTTGGCCGGGTGAGTTCGTAGAGGTCCAGTTGCCCACAGCCCTAGACGACCAGACTCTGGCAGTCGAGCCACGCAGCTCTCCACACAACGAAGGTTGGCCAAAGCCTGGAATCATTGAGGCCGTCGGCAACAAAATACGACTCGTCAACACGTTGCCCAGACCACTAAAGCTGTTTCGCCACGAACACTTTTGTCAGGTGCGTCACACTGTCGCGTCACCGACCTGTGACACCGAATCTGAACCCGCTGTGAAGACTCGTAACATTGCCCACACCACTGACCTCTTCTCCGAAGCTATAGAGTTGGACTGCGACAAACAACTACCCGAGAGCATGCGAGGACAGTTCCGCAGTCTACATCAACAACACGACTCCGTTTCAACCCGAGCATCGTGGGCTATAATGGACATGCGGGGCCTTTCACGGCAGTCGTCAACATGGGTCCGGTCCTGCCTCCTCAGCGCAAAGGAAGATGTCCTCAATACGCGCGCAAAAAACTGACCGAACTGCAGGAGAAGTTCGACGAGCTGGAGGCGGTTGGCGTGTTCCAACGACCGGAAGATGCCGGAATATCCGTCGAGTACCTGAACCCATCGTTCCTCGTTCGCAAGCCGAATGGAGGATCGAGGCTAGTTACTGCCTTCTCAGACGTTGGGAGGTACAGTAAACCACAACCGTCACTCATGCCAGATGTTGACTCTACCCTCCGCCAGATCGCGTGCTGGAAATACATAGTGGTGTCTGATCTAACCAGTGCTTTCTAGCGAAGGAGTCAATGAAATTCTGTGGAGTGGCAACACCATTCCGTGGAGTACGTGTCTACACCAGATGCGCTATGGGGATGCCCGGTTCTGAGACCGCACTTGAAGAACTGATGTGCAGAGTACTAGGCGACCTTCTGCAAGACGGAGTTGTGGCCAAACTGGCCGATGATTTGTACTGCGGAGGAAACTCACCCGAAGAACTACTAGACAACTGGGGTCGCGTTCTCGATGCCCTTGATCTATGCGATCTACGTCTGTCGGCGAAGAAGACACGCGTTTGCCCCACATCTACTACCATTCTGGGTTGGGTTTGGTCTCAAGGCACAATACGCGCCAGCCCCCATCGTATCACAACACTGTCGTCATGTGTACCACCACAGACCGTTCTCGGGCTGCGTTCCTTCGTTGGCGCTTTCAAAGTACTGGGACGTGTCATCCCGCAGAGTTCCAAGGTGCTCGCTCCTCTCGAATCACACATCGCGGGGAAGAAGTCTCAGGAGCCGATAAGCTGGTCCGAAAACCTCCACGAGGCGTTCTGTACAGCCCAGAAGGCCCTGTCAACTAACAGGTCAATCACCTTGCCAAGACCTGATGACCAATTGTGGATCGTCACCGACGGATCCGTCACACAGCGCGGTATCGGTGCCACTCGCGAATTGGAGGCTATATTTGGCGCAGATAGATCGTTGAAATTGGTGGTGTATCAAAGTTCATAAGCAAGTGGAATTACTGATTGATAAGTATTATTCTTGCCTTAATATCATTCATAAAGTAGCAGTAAACATATATTGAGTAGCAGTTGTGCTTAAAGTTAGTTAGATAAAGTATTTTAGGACACTTTAGTCTAGTGAGTGATAATAGGGTACGTTAGCTTACGGCTACGATAAGTTTGTAAACAAGATTTAACAAACCTCGTTATGTGGTAGAATATATAGGTGATAAAGTAACAACCATAAACTACCTACATAAGATAATATCTGTGTAAGTCAGTACCTGCTAGACATTTTGATAAGGTAGCTTTGTTGTTAAAATTAAGCATTTGCGATAATCGGGCGAACTAAGTTTATGTAGCTAGTGTCTCTCTTATTCGCTAGGGCGCTGTATAACCTAAATAAATAAGGCAGTCTAGCGTACGCAATCTTACGTAAAGCGTAACATTTGTGCACAGAAAACAGTCTTCTTAAAGACTACATAGACAGTGAATAGTGTAAACACAGTTGACAAAACTATTTTAAATAGCTAATTAGATTATTATTATTAAATAAATTCTGATATGGCGCCTTGCAAGCGGCAAGTCAAGGCAAAGAGACACTTGGTGTGCGACGACTGCCACAGTTGGGTAGATTTTGCCTTATCCGGCTGTACGAAGTCATGGACAGAAACCAAGGAAGAGGGATTCACCTTTCAGTGCGTGGGGTGTTGGAAGGTGAAATGTCTGGAGAAAGAGGTAGCTAGGTTGGTAGATATTGTGAAGGGGATGGAGATGAGAATCAGCAAGGAGACAGATGGAATGGAGAGAGACGACAGGGATAAAGTTGGGAATACTGTGAAACTGAAGGAGCAGAGTAGTGGCAACAAGACCGAGGAAAGGAGACTGAGAGGAGGGAAGGTGATCGGAGGGGAAGAAAGTGGAGGATCGACGGCAGGAAATGTGACAGGTGTGAAGGTGGCAGGAGAGAAAGTGACCGTAGAGAAAGAGGTAGGAGGGAAAAAGAGACGGGAGAGGAGAGAAGGAAATGCAATGGGAGGAAAGATGACGGGAAGAAAGGAAGTGAGAGTACATGTGACAGAAGAGAAGTCGGGAGGAACGATGACAGGAAGAAAGGTGACAAGAGAAACAGCGTCAGGAAAGAATGGAACGGACGAGATTGTGACGGGAGAGCAGAAGACAGGGGAACAAGATTACAACCAGACAGATGCAAACCGTAGGAAGAGCTACACTGAGGCAGTGATTGAGGGGGCAATGAGGAAAGAGAGGGTGTTTATGGGCGATTCGATTATGAGAAAGACAGATAAGACTCTAAGCGAGGGGGAGGACGTCGTTGTTTGTCTACCGGGGGCTAGGATAGAACATGTAACTGAAAGGGTAGAGAAGGTACTGGGCATGGCAAGGGAGGGTCTATACTAGTACATGTAGGGACAAATAACGCAGAGAGGGAGGGAACAACTGGGATAGTTCAGAAGTACAGACAGTTAGTGAAGAAGTTAAAGAAGACAAGAGTAGAACAGATTATCCTCTCAGGAATTTTGCCAGTAATGGGAGGAAGGGGGCCGACATATAGAAACTGCAAGAGGATGGCGATCAACGCACTAGCTGAGCAGATGTGTAAAGAAGAGGGGGTGGGATTCGTAGATTTATGGGGATACTTTGTTGGGAGGGAAGATATGTACATGAGAGATGGCCTACATCTAAGTGGAAAGGGGGCAGCAGTTTTTTCAGAGAACTTGCTGCAATCTGTTGACAGTGGGACAGGCTGCATCTATTTAAACTAGATTCGCAGGGGGATTCACAGAGAAGCCTGAAACTGGAGGCATAGATAAAGACAGCAGAAATAAATCGGCAAAGAACAGCCTGGAAAACTGTTCTGAATCAGGATATAAATGAATTTGTTTAAATGCAAGGAGCATAGTAAACAAAAGAAGTGAACTAAACATTATGGTAGAAGATATTGACCCTCACATAATAGGTATAACCGAATCGTGGGCCACCACTGATATATCAGATGCCGAATTGGGACTAACAGGATATGTAATGTTTAGGAAAGATAGAATAGGAAGAAAGGAAGGTGGAGTTATTTTATATATTAAAGAATCTATCCAGGCTTATGAAATAAAATTAGAAAGAGAAGCAGATTGCGAAGAAGCTGTTTGGTGTAACATAGTTACAGGAAACTCAACGTTACCAGTTGGGTTAGTTTATCGAAGTCCAAACATAAGCATAGAAGAGAATGAAAAAATACAAAACGCTATAAGGGAAGTAAGCAAACGGAACTGTATTATTATGGGGACTTTAACCATGGGCATATACAATGGAAATCTCTACAGAGTATGGGGAGTGAGGACCACAAGTTTTTAGTTTTAGTACAAGATAGTTTCCTTTCTCAACATGTGCTAGAACCAACCAGGAGAGAGAATGTGTTAGACTTAGTTTTGTCCTCACAGAAAGAATTAGTTGACAATGTCAAGATATGTGAGCCACTGGGGAGTAGTGATCACAACCAGATACATTTTACCACCAAAGTAAAATCAGAAAGGAATAGTAAAAAGCAGTATAGGAGAAATGTCCACAAAGGAAGGTATAAGGACATGAGGAAATATTTAGCAAAGATAGACTGGAATAACACACTGAAGAATAAGACAGCAACCGAATGCTGGAATATCTTAAATAGTGAAAATAAGTGCATAGTCGATAAATTTGTACCTTTCAAAAAACAAGGGAAACGGTCTAAAAGAAACACTTATCGAAAGAAGCCATTAGAAAAATTAAGTATAAACAAATGATGTGGAAGTCATATAGATGTACTGGAAATGATGAAGACTACAACATTTATAAAGAAGCACTTAATCAAGCTACAGCTGAAATTAGAAATTCAAAGAGAAGCTATGAAAAAAAATTAGCTAGTAATATAAAACATGAGAGTAAGAGTTTTTATGCGTATATTCGAAGCAAACAGAAAGTTCAGGATAAGGTCGGTCCTCTAGAAGATAGTGCTGGAAATACAATATCAGAGGGATTCTTAATGGCAGAAGACCTGAATGAGTATTTTAGTTCAGTGTTTACCAGGGAAGATATTAGTTCACTGCCAGTACCAGAGGCTAAGTTCAAGGGGGCAGATTCAGACTATTTAGGACAGTTAGTTGTAACCTCGGAAATGGTAGCTAAGAAAATAAGGGCTATGAAGGATAATAAATCACCTGGAGTGGACGGGATTCCGCCCAAACTACTATTGGAAATTGTAGAACAAATTAGCGTACCGCTTGCAACAGTTTTCAATTTGTCATTAGAAGAGGGAGTGGTTCCTTTAGAATGGACGATGATATAACAAGCAAGGTGTTAAAATTTGCGGATGATACAAAAGTGTTTAGAAGGATTAAAAGTGATGGAGACAGACAGCATTTACAAGATGATCTTGATAGGTTGATCAAATGGTCTGAAAAGTGGCAAATGCTGTTCAATTTTGGGAAATGTAAATGCCTCCACACAGGTCATGGGAATGAAGAGGTAAAATATAAAATGGGGGGTACTGTTCTAAGTACTACTGTAAAAGAAAAGGACTTGGGGTTAACCATTAGTGCTGATATGAAGGTTTCAGAGCAGTGCGGAATTGCAGCGTCAAAGGGAAATCAAATCCTTGGATTAATTAGGCGAAATATAGCGTATAAGAAAAAAGAATTAATAGTACCGCTGTACAAAACAATAGTGAGGCCTCATTTAGAATATTGTATACAAGCATGGAGGCCATATCGCAAGAAGGACATAGATATGCTAGAAAGAGTACAGAGGAGAGCGACTAAAATGATACCAAATCTGAGGGATCTTAGTTACGAAATACGCCTAAAAGAATGTGGTTTAACAACATTAGAGACCAGGAGATTGAGAGGAGATCATATAGAAGCGTTTAAAATATTGAATGGTTATGAAAATATTGATAGAAATTTTTTTTTCGCAGTTAAGAAAAATAGAAGGACCAGAGGACATGAAGCTACATTAGTAAAGGAGCAGTGTAGATTAGATATAAGAAAGTTCTCATTCTCACAAAGGACTGTAAATGAATGGAACAGATTATCTCCTGATTGTGTTGGTGCTAGTAGCGCGAATATGTTTAAAAATAAAATCGACACACACCTTAAAAAGGCGGGATACATGTAGATAAAAAGTATTGGACTCTCGATAAGCCAAAAGGCTTCCTTGTCCACCTGCCATCCAGAGTAATTTTCTGGATGGCAATCTTGTTAAATCTTGTCTTGTTAAATCACTCTGTACGTATCACGCAACGGTCAAACCCTCCTTGCAGGATTCTTCAGTGCTAAACTCAAAAAGCACCAGGTGACTTGGCTACCATGTGAGATCGAAGCGCTCGGCATTGCAGCCGCAGTTAAGCACTTCAGCCCGTATATAATCCAGTCCAAGTCTAAGCCGTGCCTTCTCACGGACAGCAAGCCATGCGTCCAGGCAATCGACAAATTATGCCGCGGAGAATTCTCCTCCAGCCCACGCGTAACTTCGTTTTTGACGATCGTCTCGAGATACCAAGTCACTCTGCGCCATCTCTCGGGAGCCGCGAATGTGCCGTCCGACTTTGCCAGCCGAAACGCGCCGGAATGCATGGAGCCGCGTTGCCAGATATGCGCATTCATATCACGTATCGTAGAGTCCGTCGTCGGTAGCATCAGCGTCGAAGACATCGTATCCGGCTCTGCTCGCCTTCCATTCACGAGTAGGTCGGCCTGGTTATCAACACAAGCAGAATGCCCAGACTTGCGCCGCGTCCGTGCCCACTTGAAACAAGGCACTCGCCCATCAAAGAAACTAACCAACATCAAAGACGTTAAGCGATACCTAACTACCTCAACACTGGCTCGCGACGGCGTTGTTGTGGTCCGACAAGACGTGCCATTCGCACCATCCAGAGAACTAATTGTCGTACCTCGCCAGGTACTGGATGGTCTACTCACTGCGATACATCTGAAGTTGAGTCATCCATCCAAAAATCAACTAAAAGTCGTAGTGCGTCGCAGTTTCTTCGCGCTAGATTTGGACAGCACAATCGAGCGCGTAACCGACATGTGCCATGTGTGTGCATCGCTGAAAAAGGTCCCTACAACGCTCACTGAGCAGACCTCAACTGACGCACCCGACGCCGTTGGGATCTCGTTTGCAGCCGACGTGATCAAACGCAATCGTCAACTAATCTTCGTCGTACGCGAAACCGTGACTAGCTACACGTCTACGTGTGTTATAGAGAACGAACGTCACGACGCCTTGCGTGACAGTCTCGCCCGTCTTTGCATAGAACTTCGCCCCATTGACGGACCATCAGCTGTCGTTCGGGTGGATCCCGCACCCGGATTCATCGCTCTCGTAGATGACCCAACACTACAACGATTGGGCATCAGTATCGAAATCGGTCGAATCAAAAACGCCAACAAAAATCCGGTGGCAGAGAAGGCAGTGGCGGAAGTGGAGGACGAAATACTCCGACAAGAGCCAGGCGGCGGCACTGTGTCCCCACTACTTTTAGCAGTCGCTACCTCGCGGCTCAACTCGCGAATCCGCAGCCGAGGCCTTTCGGCACGAGAAATGTGGTTCCAGAGAGATCAGTTCACTAATGCGCACCTACCTATCGCTGACCGCATTCTCATCACGGAACAACAACAGTCGCGGGAACGGAACCACCCTCACAGTGAACTCGCGAAAGCCCCCCGTGGTAGAGAAGCTTCTACACACACAATCCACGTTGGTGACTTGGTATACATAACATCCGATCGCAACAAGTCATCAGCGAGGGACAGATATTTAGTCACCTCCGTCGAAGACCGCTGGTGTTTCATTCGAAAATTCAGCGGCCACCAGCTTCGTGCATCATCATACAAGGTGAAACTCTCGGAGTGCTACTTAGTCCCCAATTCCAGACCAACTACCGTAGCCCCACCGCCCCATCACGACACTGGCAGTGATATCGAGTCCGATGAAGACGCCCCGGTGGTCTCGTTCGACGAGGCCCCTCAGACTCCGCTGACGATCGCTACTCCGCTGGAGGTACCCGTCCTACCAACTCCAACTGACGAAGTCGTAGCTGAAATCGACACACCGGCCGACACTCCACGACCTGTCCGCAGACGTGTCAAGCCCAAGTACTTACAAGACTATGTCACTTCATAAGCAGTTTGTGTGTTAATTGTTGCATCTTTACATTGTGTTTAATTGTTTATCACAAAATTAATAGTCAGTTGACTTACTATAATTTGCTTAGAAACGAAGAGGACTTAAAGGAAAGTGGTCGCGCCAATCTATCGTCATATCCATATATGTAGATCTGTGGAATTGCGGCTCACCGAGTCACGTTACTGGTCTCGCTCTCCGGCATGTTTACGCGCACTGTTTGATGCGTTAATAAATGTTCTTTGCTGTTCGTTGATATACTAGTTGTCTATACTGGCGTAGATTAAAAGTAGGCGATTTGCGAGCGATAATTGGGGACGTTAATGTAATCGGAACGTTGTTTACAAAGTAGGTCACTGGCGAAGTTAACGTAACGTGAACGACAATAGAAGAGCGTTATTTGAGATAATTAATCGATGTACTTATATGAGTAATTAAAACCTGTAATAACAACCTTTTAAAGTGCATATTAGTACACAGGAAACAGTCTTTGTAAAGACTACCTTGTATCTAAGCCTAACTTGAATACATTGTTATCGACATCGTAACTAGGTAAGGCACGGTGTGTCACTGTGTGTTAACAAATATAACTAACTATAACCTAAACAATCTGGTGTAAATTGTACACAGTAAAAGTCTTTTCAAAGACTATATAAAACTATTTTGAACATAAATAAATTCTGATATGGCACCTTGCAAGCGGCAGCTCAGGGCAGAACGACACTTAGTTTGCAACGACTGCCAGAGCTGGGTGGATTTTGCGTTGTCTGGCTGTCCAAAATCATGGGCAGAAACTAAAGATGATGGATTCACCTTTCGGTGTATGGGGTGTTTGAGGGTGGAATGTCTGATGAAGGAGGTGTGTAAGTTGACGGATATAGTGAAGGAGATGGAGGTGAGACTCAACATAGAAATAGATGGAGCTGTCCACTCTAAAACATATATGTATATGTGAAAACTGACTGTATGGAGTATATGTGACATTATTTTTATACAAGGATTATTTAAAACACACCATCACTGACACATCTATTTGTTGTTAGTCATAACGACGGTATATTACGATGTGCACCTGGTCGTTTATAATCATGAAAGAAATTACGAAAACGGTTGGAAATAACAAATGACAACTTTTTAATATCACCAACGAATCCTCACATTTATATTTTAAATATGAAAACATTTCCTTTCAGACAAAGCCTCTTGCTGACTCAACAAAATAGAGTTAACGAAACTCTTGCGTAACCTTGTAGTAACGTTAGCGCCATCTATCGAACGATGGAGCGCCAACTGTACGTGGAGGGGTAGCGCTAAGTGCGCTCCGTTGTTGTCTCGCTTAAGCGACTCTCGCCTGGCTGCGTGACTTCGCCAGGAAGATAGTCTGGCTCAGTATCGCGTTTTGACAGCCCACCTGTTGACAACCCACTTGTTACGAGCTGCCACATAATGAATATGCATGTGATTAAAAGGCTCTAAACTACGAAAACAAGTATAATGTCGGTTTATTTTGTGTGTGACATGTTTCAATATAAGTTTAATGTTGACTGTTTGTTATAGCATAGTATTATCTGATAAAGGTGTATGCTTATTTAGTTTGTTATTTCACAGTTGGCCTGAGAGCCAATCATCGTCTCTTCCCGAATCTGGGTTAAAGCCACCTACCGGTAACATTGGCAGGCCCTTAATATTCCAGGCCGTAGTGAGGGGCTTGTTCTGCCACCTCACGGCGCCTAGTCACCTATACTGATATAGCTCTATAAACGTGCAATGATGTATACGTTTTCACCAGTAGCCTACCATAACACTGGCAAACCATTATACATCTCAGCGTGGTGCGGTGTGTGTGCGTGCGCGCGCGCGTGTTTGTGTGTGTGGTGTGGTGCGTATGCGTATACATAAACAACTAAAGGTAAGTTCTGATATAGCGCAATATCCAGTCCTCGGTACTGCTCAAAGCGTTTTTACACTTTACTCCCTGGCAGACCTGATCAATCGAACATCATCTCGACTTCTCTGGGAAGCATCCCATCTGCGTTCCGTGTGCGTGTCTGTTTGTATGTGTGTGTGCGCATGGGCGCGTGTGTGCGTGTGCGTATGTGTTATGTGCGTGTGTTAGGTTTAAACTGCTGATGTACGCTGATGGTCTACTTCTCATTGTTCCTTCCACCAAGCGACAGCACATTTTACTCAACATATGTTAGCCCAGCGGATGTTCAATATAATACAGGTAAATCCCTGGTCATTTAGCGTAGAAACTCAAATCTTGCCAGGGAAACAGAAAGTGGGAAGTCACATTTCGTCACATCTTAGGAACAACTTAGATGTGTAAAAAGTGTCAAGTTTATGACAAATGTTGCTGAAATGTCCTGGGATAAAGTGTACCGTGTTCCTTGGAAACAAAGGATTCATGCAATTTCACGTGATGATGTTTAGAATACGTTCATATACTGTATATGAGTGTAAGCCATAAAAAGACCTATCAATTCGTAGTCTTGAAGAAGCAGCAGATCGAGTGACTGCGATATTATAATTTTGCGTCCAGCGTGACGTCAGTAGTGGCACACAGTCACCAAATTGGACCAGGTGCGGCACGATTCCAGTGGACTGTGTATGATTGACCGCTGAATGGTGTGCTGCTTAGAAACAAGTATAAATAATCACGTCGCCTGACTGAGGAAAATTGGAAGGTTATCGCGCGGTTAACAATACAAATTATTAACATAAAAATTAAATACTATATATAGTCTTCCACGATTCCAACCAGCTATTTTACTCTGTTAGGACTGTGCGTGTGTGTGTGCGTGTGTGTGTGCGTGCGTGCGTGTGTGTGTGTGTGTGGTGTGTGTGTGTGTATGCGTGTGTGTTCAAAAATGATATGCAACAAATGTATCTTTGGCTGATTTCGTTTTATTATCACCGACTTATTGACAATGTTCAACGCCACACAATGTTTCAAATACAGGACACAGTGAAAGTAGCCATAGTGTGTAATATGTTACTAACAGGAGACAGCTTTGTTGCGAAGCGTGGACTAGTTACGGTTAAATTATTGTTTTAGTTCGTCTCATTAATAGATCCATAGTGAACTAAATTAGAGTCCAGTTATAATGTTAGCCGACATCGTCTTGTAATCTACTGCTGTCATAGTGGCGGCCCCTGACGGAGTAGGTTTGAAGCACCATCGCCAACAGGTGAAAGCAGCCGCTATGGGGCGCGCGCAAAGAGTGAACCGGGACTGAGATAGGTGCATACGCACCAGGCCCCGCGGTTTCCCGAAGCGTAGTCCCAGTTGTTTCCTTTTTCAACTTCGCAACCTCCGGAACGCTGAGGAACCGCATGACAGTAACATCCCCAACTTGGCCAATGGCAGTGAACATTTCCCCAGGAGCAGCAGCTACATCCACGCTTTTTTACACATTTCGAGCCGGCGGAGAGCTTTCCACGCGCTGCAACAAATACAATTTTTTAGAAAAATAGCTGCTTATAATTATTGACAATATACACGTAAAAGCCTGCTCTACATAATATATTTGAAATGCCCATCTTGGAAATTCAAGCAAACCACACATTACCTATTTTGACACGATCGCCATCTTGGAAATATAATGTATGTACAATCCAACTGAAAAGTTGCCAATAATAAATTGATTCTGATTCTCCTGATAAACAAACCATTCTTGCTATTCTATAATGTTTATTTATTTATTGTATTTATTTTCATTATCATTAGTTATTCATTTTATGAGGACCACATTGGAAAAAAGTGTACTTTGTTGTGCTTTTACGTGTTATCCTTCGTATTATATTATGACGCATTTGTTATTTAAACTCATCATGCATATAATTTTACTTAATAAACTCCATCACTCTATCAAACCACCATATATTACCTCTTCTTTTAACACGATCGCCATCAACTGCAAAAAAAGAAGTGGATTCATTATTATATATGTGACTTGACATAAAATATTGTTCATATACATGGAAATAAAGTCATTCAATGATTTTGCTACAGGTTGGAATAAACCAATATATAATGTAGAAGACAGATGAGTGTGTCTATACAATACAGAACAAATGAAAATGTGTATGTCAAAGGTTGACCAGCCAGAGAACGATTGGACACCTTTAACAGGAAGTTGAATGAACACGTGCACTTGTAAGACAAACAACACGGAGTAAAACATCGGAATAGCAACAAGGATGAACAGATGAACTGATCCCGCCGCGTGTACATGCATGTGCATTAGACTTTGTGAACTGAAATAAACAGTTTATTAACATACTTAATAAGTATTGAGTAGTTGGAGGACAGAATATCACCAAACTTACCTTACAAATGTACATACATGCAAACTTGCACGCGTGCACACGTACACACGTAAACACGCACATACGTAATTACCTAAACACATGTACATACATACATACATATACATACACAAATACACACATACAAGCATACATAGTTACATACATACATGCACACGTGCATACATGCGTACATGCATACATGTATACATGCATACATGCATAAATGCATACATGCATACTTACATACTTACATACATACATACACACATTCATATTGTTTTTTGCCTAAAAAAATGAATTCGTATTCTTAAAACTAGTGTGTGTTTCAGTGAACCCTTCATTTACGAAGCTAACACTTACCAGAAGCCTCGTCGCTTTCTTCATTCACCAACAAACTCAGATCATCGGTTTCTTCCTATTAATCAACCAAAGATAACGTATTAGTAAGTAATTATTAATTTTGTAAGCTTGTATACTGATGCAACTTGGTATTGACGTTGTTTACATCGCTTGGTATAGTGGTATATAGTCAAAACCCGTCACCCCTTTCCCAGTGCATAGCCTATCTACGGGTATGCACGCATGACGTCGTCAACAACTATGAGAAGATACATACACAATATATATATATATGTATATATATATATATACATATATATGTATCGTTTTTGTTTGCATACAAGCAGTTTCAAATGCGACGTAACTAGCAGTCAAAATATGAATTGTGTCACTTACTTCAGCCGTTTCGTGAGCCGCTACAACCGCCTACGCCAGCAAAGCGAAAAGCAAGACGGCACTCACACGCATTGTCTCTTCAAAGCAACTATGTAAGTAGACAAATAAGAAATTAAGCAAACTGCTTAATAAAACGTCTACGCTTCAAAATGTAGTGCTTATTATCAAACGTAGCCCTTATTCGCCAATGCTATAGAGTTGAAATAGTTCTTCTGCAATAATGTGTAGAATCACTTTTAACAAAACCTTTTCCTGAAAGTGAACGGCGACTCTCCTTACCTTAACCTCAAAGAAGTTTTTTTCAAGAGACGAGTCCTTCCCTTCGGTGGTAAATCCGGCGTAGGCCCTCTCTTTATATAGCAGTCAGAAGGTGACTATCGTGTTGTGGCCATTGGCACGGGTCCAAAGACGCCACGTCGTTAGCAAGTGAACGTGTCCACTGTCACGGACATAAATGTTTTATTGCATAACTATTGTTTAATACAATTATAAAGCAAATGTGGTGAGAAGCTAACTATATAAGATAAAATAAGTTACAAGTAAAACACTACAATACCGTAAATGATTATATTGAAAACATACATACTAAAATCAAATGTTACGAGAAATAAATCATCTTTAATCATGTTTCCCCCACTTTTTGAACACTGATGATTTTCAATTATTTCTTACTCATTGGCAGCTAGTTCTAATCGCTGAAAGTTAAAAAATGTGGCCTACCAGGTAGCATAAACAAATGCATGGCGATATATATAACCCAAGATAGCAAATGTCCAACGTTGAATAGCAGACGATTGACATAGGGGTGGATGCGGCGTGGCGGGTGACGATAGGGCAATGTCAGGCAGGCAGGCTGGCTGGCTGGCAGGCAGCAGGAAGACAGGCAGGCAGACAAACAGGCAGGCAGGCAGGCAGCAGGAAGACAGGCAGGCAGACAAACAGGCAGGCAGGCAGGCAGGCACGCAGGCACGCAGGCAGATATAAACCAACGTTTTCAGGGATTAATTTACGACCCCACGAATAGGACGTAAGACTTATATATTTTCAAAATACCTCCTCATATATGTCAAGAATCTGACGTTTTATGGGATGAATCATTTGTTTGGAGCGTAAAACATAATACACGCGTAATACATAAAACGAAACCTAACAATCGCCTAACTAACGCGCGCTTGGCAAATACTTCAGGAAAACGGTCCCTGCGTCAGGGAATTGACAACATGGAGTAGACGCAGAGACAATAATGCTGATGTCTATCCTCATACCAATAGTAGAGCAATACGAATATTAATTAATAATGTTATGCTATCACGACTTTAACATTTGGTAAATATTACTATCACAGTTGTCATCTACCAAGGCACCCAGTAACCTGACGGACGTTTTTGCTAATATATATATATAATATTATTACGTCTAATACCATCATGTCTTAGACAAAATTGTGAGAAACATTTTGGGTGAATAAATATAAGTTGGCATTACATAATTATATATGAACTATTTGGGTCGAACTGTTATTCAGGCAGAACAAACTCAAGGAACCTCCAGAAAAAGCAGATGGATTTGGTGAAATGGCAATGTTTTTTCTAACACACTTTCCAACGTATATTTAGAAGTCTGTTCCAGAAGGCGGCATGTCGTTTCTTCTCAATTCTGGTCATTAAAAACTACGGAACAACTGCAAGCGAATAACAGAAAAAAAATTCCATAGTGTTTTTCTACGAACAAACAAAAGTGTGACAAACAAAAATAGGCATGCAGGTGTAAGAAAACTATATGTAATATGAAAAACGTATAGCTTTCTCTGCAAAAGTGTCGAAACAGTTGGCATGTTGCCCTTTCTGCTACAGGGTTTGGTTTTCCTCAAATGTCGGATTCCTCTGTTTTCTGTCTACACAAATATATCAAATCTACTCATAATAGAGCTTGCGTGTGTAAGGTGTAAGAAGACTATATGTAATATGAAAAACGTATCGTTTCTTCTGTAAAGGTGTCGCAACAGTTGGCATGTTGCCCTTTCTGTTGCAATGACTGGTTTTTATCAAATGTTGGATTCCTCTTTTTTCTTTTTACACCAATATTTCAAATCTACTTATTATTGAGTTTGCGTGTCTATGCGGGTAGGTTAACGTTTTCCTCTTCTACTGCTTAAACATCGAGCGCCAAACAGGGATTAATCTGCGACCCCCTAGAATGGGACGTAAGTCCTATATCTTTTGAAAATACCCTATATGTCAAGATTCTCACCTATGGGGTAGATCAGTTGTTCGGAACGTAAAACGTAATTTCCTCATAATACATGAAACATAAACTAACAATCGCTAGAATAGCGCGGCAATTACTTCGAGAAAATGGCCCTTGGTTCATAGACTTGGTAATATGGAGTAGACGCTGACACAGAAATGCATATATCTACCCTTACGCTAGCAGTATAGCACTAGGAATAATTATTATTTGAAGATTCTACACACTATCACAACCAGGGTCTATCGATGGACGTGAACTTCACATTCTCGCCGACCTTCTTCATTTCGAACAAACACCGAGTATCTGCGAGCGTGTGATGCTGTTTGTGAACGATACTGTGTGTTTTTAACATTTGTTGAATATTACTATCACGACTGTCTTCTTCCAAGGCATCCCATCAGGTGACGGACGTGTTTGCTGGTATATTATAATTATCGCTTATGTGGATACTTTTGGCCCCCAATGAATGTTTCCGGAGTAACGAGTTTTGGTACAAACTAGTTGTCACGTTGGTTGGACGAAAGAGTGCCAGTGTATTATTGGCTTAACATGCACATAAGTGATGTAATCACCGAGAGCACAATCAGTGAGTCAATATGTTCATTTAAAAGAAGGCAGTCTGTTCCTAGTTTTTCATTTATTAATTAATATAATGTTGTGAAGAATATAATAACTATGTTGAAGGTATACTACCAAAGTGTGTTTAGTAAGCACGTAACAACGTTTGCAATCTATAAGATACTACCCCGGAACATATCCAAATGGTAAACAATACATCTCGTTTCAAAACATGCTTTATTTGCAATACTGCCAAGGCAGGCTAAGTTTACCGCAATACCGTTTGAACGATTTCCCATGTTTCTACGTCCAGTCTAGCTGACTTCGTGTTAGAAATTACGACTCTGGCTAATTCTGGGTAGATGGACGTACAGACCTATTAAAAGGAATAATCTACATTTACTAATTGATATGTTTAGTTTACAAGAATACTTTATATGGTTGATCAATGAATGAGTACTGCAAAATACATCATCGTAAATAGTCCAGATACATGTTTATGTCACAGTCCCCCTCCTTCATAGTTCACGCCAATTCTCTGGCCATTAAAGTCAAGATTCCATACAGGCATTAACTTTGGGGTGGCTGTCTTGGATAGTTTTTCTATCGCAATAGTATCGCGATAGCTGTAAGTACTATGCCTGTTGCGATACTATCGCGATAGTCTGATGGAAGCTATATATGCTATTATTTTACTTGATGTCAGTTCGACTACAACTGAACCAAGCAAAAATTGGCGGGTGACGTCATTGCTTGGATTTGGAGTCAGTTGTTTCACAATGGCAATACTTGATTGATAATGTTTTCATAGACAAATTATTGTTGAAGTTGGGTCGGTAAACAAGTAGATATTACGTAATAAAGTTGAAAAATCACATCTGTATTACATCTGTATTACACCAAAACAAGTAAATATGCTGACACGTTTGTCCAACTATCCTTACTATCGATAGTCCACTGTGCTCTCGCCGATGACTGTCGATAGTTAAATTTACCATCTATTGTATTGCATCGCGACAGCGACTATCACGATTCATCGTTAGGTCGCTGTATTGTTTTTTGAAAACACCACCCATCGGGCGTTTCATACAGCTGATCTATGGATGTGTTTACAACCTAACGTTTTCTATAAAAAAAAACATATTTGACGGGTAGTTCCTTTCAAAAAGGTGGGTCGTTAAAAGTGGGGTTCGCGTGAACTCCCCGAACCCCCAGACTACGGCCCTGTGTTGGTTATGATTTAGGAATGGGCTGTCATTACCACGCTGGATAAGAGTTAATAAAATAATGAGCTGCACTTTTTGCGTCATTAAATGATGATGTCTTCTTTATTAAATAATTATATTATAATGATCAGGACGCGAAAACGTCATCATTAATGCAAGGGTCCGGCGATGCATGATTTTAAATTTGAATTAATGTGTAGCACAGTAGCACAGCGGCTAGAGCTTCGGACTCACGACTGAGAGAAGCCGGGTTCAAATCCTGTGCGGCGATGTCGAACCTTGGGCAAGTTATTTTACTCTACGTTGCTCACTCAGCTGTATGAATGAGTAGCTGGCTATAATCGGTGGTGGATATTTTTGTAAAAATAGTCTTCGCGCATTATTTGCAGCGTGGTTGAATGCCTTCTGGAGAAGTCGAGATGGTGTTCGATTGAACACGCCTGCCAGGGAGAAAAGTGTAAAGCGCTTTAAGCAGTCACGAAGACTGGATACTGCGTTATATAAGAACTTACTTTTTTGTGTAACCTACTTAAGAGATAGTCTGTAAAATTGTAGGTTTACAAATGTGTTGTGGCACACTCTCCTCTATGTAAATCTTACGTTGCTGCGTGAAACTTTGCGATGGAACGACTTAGCATACAAGTGTTAGGTGAGAATTTATGCACGTGACCATTTTGTTATTCAACTATGTCGCTAGTTTTTAATGTCTTCCTTTGCAAACGTTTTTGTATATTTTTTCACAAACGTGTCGAATACGAGCGAGCAGTTGGTAATTTATAATCTCACGGGCACACCTTCGATTACGGATGTACTGAGTATTTACGTCAAAAGTCGCTTTCAATGTAAAGTGTGTGGTGACATCAAATCTATTGTTTACCTCATTGCACAGACAATGATAGACATAGAAAGATATTTCAACAAATGAGGTATCAGATTGGTGAACATTCTTCGGGCTAGTTAATTTGTAATCAAACGATTTCTCTTTGACATATCCAATACGAGATTTTATCTTGTTGTTCTAGAGTCTTTCGTCAGCGTAGCACATCAACTCCTTCAGCACATGTGATGTGTTCACGGTGTGTAGGAAGAAGACACACACCGACCAATACCTGAACTTAGCGTCCCACCACCCCTAACACCGGAAATTAAGAGTCGTTAGAACCCCGATGAAGCGGTGCGAGACGACAACTTCGGAAGAGGGGGGCAATAAGGAAGAGGAGAAACACCTAAGATGAGCCCTGAAAGTCTGTAACAATCAGTCCTGAGCCAACCTATCCACCCAGGGCCGTAGTCGCGAACCGCCTTTGTTATGAACCTATTTTTGGATACGAGCCAACCGCGAATGTTATTTTTAGAAAATATTACGTTGTAAACACATCCATAGATCAGCTGTATGAAACGACTGACGGGAGTTTTTTTTCCGACTGAGTGTTCTGACTCTTGTAGTAAGGTCGTAAACGTTCGCAACCCGGCTACGTCTCCCAAACCGGTAGAGGAACGACGTGCACAACGGGCCCCTTAAGCATGATTTGTGATAGAGTTTCTATTTTTCATTATCAAAATGTTTTATCTACGGGATCATCTTCTCCACTTATCTGACTACGTATATATTAAAATGTAACTTATTTCTGTTAGAATACTGTATCTACGTGGTGTTTCAAAACACCACCAGATTTTTGACTCGCTAAAATTGTGCGTCCAAAACGGCCCCCCCATCCACTTGCATCACTTAGCCATCATCGGGGCGGATCTAGAGAGGGTAGTTTGGTGGGCACAAAAACCTCCACTTGAGGCCGAACCAAATAATGGTGTTGTAGAAATTCTTTCGCTGAACTGCTGTCGGAACTTGAGCTTCTCCGCTGCTTCGGCTGGACTGGTGACATCGGAAAGGGGGAGGGGGTTGCTGTTGAAAAATATTCGTCAATATAGGGGGGTTGCTGTTGAAAATGGCATAACTTCTGCTTATTGAAACCTGAACGGTGGCACATTTCCGATGGACTAGGAAGGACGCGGTCACGTGGGCCCATTATAAAAGGTCTGCGGGTACGCCAAATTCATATGGTCTAGAGGGGCTACGTGGCATCCTCGATCCGCCTAAGGTTGATGTGTTTATAAACTGTCGAACCAATAGACTATACGTCCGTCTGCGGGCACGCCAAATTCCTATGGTCTAGAGGGGCTACGTGGCATCCTCAATCCGCCTAAGGTTGATGTGTATATAAACTGTCGAACCAGTAGACTATACGTCCGTCTCCTTATAAAGAAGCTACCCCTTGGCCCTGACCATTATGTAGATAAATACAATAATTTATCCTCAACAATACAATAATTGCTTGTTAGGAACGCTTACGGAGTGCCGAGAATAATGATAACACTCACAAGTTCTTTCTGTCCGGGAGTTGTTCTCAAGACATGCATGTCCTGTCGAACAGCACCGTGTATTTGTGCTGTTGATGCAGTACGCGATTCAAATTTGGTTGTGTATTGCTAACATGTGTTCATGTCATCATATATTGGTGCCAACAATGCAGGTTGAAAACCTTTGATATTTAGAAAATAAAAAAATCAAGATTTTAATGATCAAGTCAAATATATCAAATGTTATTTCTTTATTTCCTAGGATTTCTGTGTCTATCTGTTGTCTCTCAAAGATTTAAATTTATTCAATTTCAATGACCGTCTAACCGTAGCTTTACAAGTGTGATTCTGATATGTTGGTGTTAGAATTGTACTTTCTGAATTTGTTTTTTAAAACATTTCCTATATCAAATGTTACTCTTTTCCACATTTATTTTTGGGGTGTCACCAACACATAATATAATATTAGTTGTAGCTTTTTAAAAGTTAGCGCTGTTATTGACTTGAGTAGAAACTATAAAATTGGAATACTGTGTAGTTTCGTTTAATTCAGATAATATAGACAAGCACAGCAATGAGTCAGGTGCAGTGTTACAGTCAAATTTGCGAAGTGGTTTATTTCCTGATTATTTTATTTAAGCGGTCCCTACTGTTTCTACTGAGCTGCGTGAGATTTACTTTTTCATTTGGAATACATGCCAATACTCATTTTAGAGGTAATAATATGATAACACTGACTTTTGGATGGGTATTGACAGGTTTGTTTTGGAAATAATTTGACAGCGTAAGGATCAATAAAGGATTTGTACTTTAAAACGCGAATAATATCTCTATAACGTTGTTGGTGATGGGTGTAGACGCCAAAATCAAGGTGTTTGAAACGGATTTATTCGTCAAAGAATAAATCGTCAAATCTGTAACGAACAGATACAAGGCACGTAAAACAAATTGTAGCTTTAAGGCCCTGAAAACGCTAAACATGCAGATAATCCGAGCATTCCGTGTATAAATATGTGGTGATACGTTGTCAGAAACTTATACATGACCTTCAAAAGAAACTTCAAAAGAAACGAAGCACTATCTGTAGCTGAATGCTTGTACCATGTGTTCGCCAACATACAAACAAGCCAGGCTTCATAATAACTGTAACAAATATCAACTGCAGTACATACGTCAACAGCAGTACATAAGTTGACAACGATGTAAATGCCAACACTAGACGAGATGTACATAACACTTGTTGATCATTTCAGACGATAGCCACTGGTGAATAACAACAATCTCCAGATAAGGATACTTGTATTAGTCCCAACAGCGTAGCAAGACAACACAGTATTCAGATATACAAGTAATACAATGTAAAACATACAGTGCAAAGTTCAATAAAATAAGCAGAATATATATAATAGTACCAAACAAACAGAAAACAAAACCAAATAGCAAGAAAACAATTGCTGTGGGACGGGAGACTCCTACAAAGATCACAATTGGTCGTTATCATAGGAGCCACCCAAAAAATCTAAAATAACAAATTCTTCATGTTTCTAATCCTAAGTTTTATAAAGAAATAAAAATATGTGATAAAACTTGTTATTGTCGTTCTCTTACATAATGTGTATGAAGCTTGTTTTATAGATGTGTTTTGTGTGTTGTGTACGCGTGTGGTCGTGTAAGCGTGTGGTCGTGTAAGCGTGTGTGCAAGTATATGTATTGTTGTACTGTACTTTTATGGAATGTGTTGCACACATTCATGAAATAATTAATTTGGTTGACATATGTAGCAATTCAATATATTGCACATGACGTTATATTGATGTAGCATATAGTGTTTGGCATAATTGAGAATCCTCACAAACTACGGGTCACTATCTTGGCTATCACTAAATTAGGGATATTATCAATAACATGTGGTAAATTACATCTAAGACACTTTTATTTTGCAAATTCATTTTTATTTCTGATGTACGTAGTTCTGTTGTTCTTCGAGTATTATAGTCAGCATAATAATTAGGTGCCAGTATTTGGGGTTATCTGCCAATTTATTTAGTAGACAGGTATATTTTGAACTCTGTATTTGTAATAAAATTGTAATTCTTGAAATGTTAGTAAGTCATCTATTTTTAATGTGTTGAGTTGTTTAAAAAGCTGTTTTGTGCGTGAATTGTATTTGCTTAATGTTATATTTCGCAGTGCGTTCTTTTGGATTTTCATTAATCTTTTTCCTTGATATCCCCATGTCGTGATACAATAATTTATACGAGATAATAGCAATGCATTATACAATCTAGTTTTTATTTCTAAAGATAAGCATCGCGACCTCCATGGTACGGACAACCACATACATAAATGCACACCTGCGCGTGACGAATAGCGTGTACGTTTATACGCATCAACACGTGTACAGTCGCGAAAACCTATTTCCTTGAGGAGCTACGTTAATTATGTCAACACATTATGGAAATGATTGTCAACAGCAAACTGACTGTGCCGAATAAATCGCCACTACATTATTCAGCCAACCAACACAAACGGTCATCTATGGACACACTTTGTTCCATTTTGTTGTCATGAATAATCGTCACATCGCAAAATCATATCCTATCAAATAGGTATCAACTAGATGTACCTCACCAACAGATGTCTTAGTTGCTCTTGGTTCTGAAATATTGTCCGAGGAACAACTGACAATGTCCATTACCTGCACAACCGAAAGTATTCCAGTAGGGCTTGTCTTATGACATACCACCGCAGTTTACATTTTGGGACAATGTTCTGATTTGATTGCATGGATAGAGGTACTTTCTCGTCTGGTTGAACATGTGTCCTGTGGTGCTCAGTGAAGTGACAGATCCACTCATCCCCAGTATGTGGGTACACACCACAGATAAACCAATGTTCGACATCAATAGTGGACACAGACTTGAAGAGTTGTCTGTTGGAACTGTTGGAGGAGTGGTGGTAGCGTGGCTGCATCTTTCTAGGTGGGTGTGGGTGCCTACGCAGGCATGGGGGTAGAATAGCAGGTGGTACAGCCACGGCCACACCTCTGCACACATGCAAGATGTGGTGACCAACTGATACGTCGGGAGCAGGACTATAGTCACCATGGTTAGCTGGGTCTCTCTGCTTCGTTTATGTCACAGGTCGACGACGACGAAGCGTAGCCTGTTGTTCCAGCGGTTTCTTTGTAAAAACCACTCGGCTCACAAGAGGAGGAATGATGTGCTGTGGCAGCGACTGGCGGCATCCAAGCAAATCATCGAGTCGTTGTTATAGTTGGCCGATGATGCTTTGCAACTCATTTGCCCGATTCATGCAAAACGTCATGACCCTCACTGTAAGGATGCAGGCCATCAACACTGGAAACGAAACTGATCCACTACATTTCAAATTATTAATAACAACATTTAATTGCCTGCCTGCCTGCCTGCCTGCCTGCCTGCCTGCCTGCCTGCCTGCCTGCCTGCCTGCCGTCTTGCTTGCTTGCTTAAAACACCTGTCAAACGTGCATGTTGCTAATGCCACATATGTACCTGTCAACATGTCTCATATCTATATCTGATACAACAAACAAATTTTGAGGCGCATATTAAATTCTCGCTAGTAAGGTGCCCTGGTTTAGGCTGAACAATATTTGTGTGCAAAATAAATTATATAATATTATTTATAAGCATTGCATCAAATTAGTGCCTGCACCCCTCTCTCGTCACTGGCATAATGTTAATTTTGAGAAAAATCATTAATTTTATTATGCACTCGTGTTGGCATATTCTCCCTGGTAATAAAATAAACCACTCATTATTATTTTAGAATGATGGTGTTGGCCCGTGGGGAGGCAATTTACACCCTGGGCATGAATTGATTAAGTAATGGCATATATTTTTAACTGAGAAATTTTTTGCAGATACACACACACACACACACACACACACACACACACACACACACACACCAATGTTAATCGCGTGTGGGCGTGGCTATAACTCTACCGGGAACGGAATGCGAACTCGTAATCCGGCCTTTACGCAGCATTCTTCGCAATACGTGCCCGTTCGCGTCCAAAGTATTCGAAGCGTCCATGGCAATGCTCCACGGTTTACATTGTTGTTACGTTATACACCAAGCATGACCTACACGTGCATGCGACACAAACACTGGGCGTAAATGGTCCACTGATTCTATTACTGTCTGCGTGCCTTGATACCGGGATACCCTGACATTTTTCGCCTGACTCGACCAGACCACACCCGAATCCATTCGACCGCAGTGTATCCACTACACCGACTGACATCGACTGCGCTATACTCTAGGCCGGCATGAATCATAAGATTCTCGAAAACGTTCAAATACCCCAGACTGACACCGACTAGCCCCGACGTAGTCGAAAGTTTTCAAGTTTACGTGATTACGACGTCACGCGAGTCTTCGAGTAAAGCGCAGCCCGTGTCAGATGGTGTATTGTATACACTTCAGTCGGGCCGGGTCTGGTGTGGTCTGGTTTGGTTTATTCTGGTCTGGTCGTATCGGGCGAAAAGTGCCAATGTAGCCCGGCCTTTTGGGTAAGCAACATGGCAGACACTGCCTTCACGCTGATCTGCTGATGTATTCGTAGGACGACGACGAACATAATTACTGTGGCGTCTATCAGTGCTACACCGGGAATGATGAGCGATACAATATATGTTGAGAGAATCAGTGTCGACGCCATTTTGTAAGTAATCGGTACGTACAGTTAATCATGTTCTACACTGCGTTTCCGACATTTCCGTGCCAAATTCCATTATGTTTAGCAATTAGGGAATACACACGTCTTGCTGGGACAAGTGTGTGCCTCATGTTCATTTCCACAACGATAGCACTCACTTTTCTTGAACTGTTCCTTCCTGGGGATTCTTCTCCCACGACCACCATAATGCAGCGAAGAAGTGACTTTATGCAGAGGGACACTGCTATTTTGTGCCCCTAGTAGGGCTGCGAAATGTCAATTTAGATTTACACGCCAGCTCCATTGCAACGGCCGTTTCTGTTCTAACAGAAAGGTGAAATTCTTCATTAACGTGTCTACATCAAAGTACATGTAACAAATTCAGCAACAGATTGTCCCTCTTTTTGACTACGTTGATAGAATGTTAATCGCTCAGCGATGATCAGTGGCTTGGGAGAAAATTATTCATAAACGCCTGACATAACTACGCGTATGTTTTGTGTTTGGGTTTTTCAGGCGTCAGTATGTCCTTGAACAATTTGTAGGTAATTGGACCGACCACCGACAATAACATAACAGCCTTCTTGTCATTTGCGATGTCATTCAGTTCAGCCCAATGTCAATGATCGAGTCTCTCAACATAGCTTTCAACGTCTTCGACGGCTTCATTGAACTCGCCGACTAGTCCGATATATGCTGCCATGATTCTTTACTCAAACTCGTCGCCAATTGTAATATATTGAATACATTAGTGATTACTACATTTATTAAGAGCTGAGTCGGACACTCATATCTGAACACGTTTTTATTATTCGACAGACAAAACATCGGCACCAACTTAAAGTACTAAAACACGTTATAATGGTTTCACAGTATCCATCTGATTCCATACGTGGCAGCACGTTACAGTCTATAACAGTCGGCATGGCAAAGAAACATCCGTTCCCCCGATGTTTCGGTGCTGTTCGACAGGACATGCATGTCTTGAGACAACTTTCGGTCAGAGAGAAGGTGTGAGTCTGATTTTTTTTCTCGGCACTCCGTAAGCGTTCCTAACAAGCAATTATTGTATTGTGGAGGACGACTTACAGCGTCTATCTACATAACGCTACGTTTCAGTACGCTCGGGTTTATGGTGATTACCATGTGGTGAAGTCGAAAGTTCAATAGCATCCCAGTTTCATCACTGTTAAATTGGGTTATGTAGTGCTCACGAATTCGCATTTTCGCTAAACCCAAGCCCGTTGTCTTGGAACGAAGCATTATCATCGTGGAGTCGACACGATAGGAGAAACATCCGGCAATTGTCCTCTGGATCCAACGAATGACAGGAGCCGTTGTCCTGGTGCCCAAAGGACAACAGCCAGCGTTGTCCCGGTGGTTCAAAGGACGACAGACGGCGTTGTCCTGTTGACTCAAACGACAACAGACGGCGTTGTCCCGGTGACCCAAAGGACGAAAGACATCGTTGCCGTGGTGAATCAGAGGACGACAGACGACGTTGTCATTCATGATGATTCAAATGACGAAATACGGCGTTTTCATTCACGGTGACCCAAAGGACGACAGACGGCGTTGTCGTGGTGACTCAACGGACGACAGGCGGCGATATCCCGGTGACCAAAAGGACGACAGACGGCGTTTTCCAGTTGACTAAAAGGACGACAGACGGCGTTGTTCCGTTGGCGCAAAAGACGACAGGCATTGTGTGGGGACCCAAAGGACAATAGACGGCATTGGCCCGGTGACTCAAAGAACGACAGAGGGCGTTGTGTGGTGACTCAAAGGACGACAGACGGCGTTGTCCCGGTGGCGCAAAGGGGGACAGGCGGCGTTGTCATTCATGGTGACTGAAATGACGATAGACGACGTTGTCATTCACTGTGACACAAAGGACGACAGACGAGTTTGTCCCGGTGACCCAAAGGACGACAGATCGCGTTGTCGTGGTGACCAAAAGGACGACAGACGGCGACTGTAGGCATCGTTACTGACGCCACTTCCCGTCGCCATATCTTGCAATTAACTTCGGGTGACTTCACTCATTCAATGTATTCTCTATCTCAATGTTAAAATCTCTCACGGTAGCTGTCACGGCATTATGCGCTGAATCACAGTTCTTAAAGTCAGCAAGTTGTTGTAGAACTAACAATCCGCGTTTTATTAACTACGGACAATGAACGACATTTGTTGTTGTTGTGTGTGTGTGTGCATGTGTTTGCGTGTATGCATGCGTGCGTGTGTGCGTTCGTGCGTGCATGTGTACTAGACTAGCGATTCAATTTAATTATTTTTATTTTAATGAAGTTTATTAATGTAATTATGATGAAAAAGCAAACTTTAAATATAAAGCGCCTCATGTTAATTGTGGAGGGTTCGTTCACGATCCGTTTGGTGAATTTCTTGCTCTCCTCCTTGTTCCCTGCTGTACAGGATTGAGGGTCAGGTACAGTAAAGCTGAACCACTCGCTGTGTCTTTTCCTTCCACAGTTTTCTGTCCATCCTCCCTCTCTCCATCTTTCATCTTTCCCCGACCTTCTTATGTCCTTCCTCACGCAGTCGTCTCATTTCAGCTGTGGTCTTCCCCTTTCCTGTGTATTTTATGTTGTTCCGTCTCTGCTCTCTTCGTTTTTTTCCGGTATCCATCCTTGTCAAGTGGCCTGGCCGCGAATTGTTTTCCCAAACAGGTTTGCCATTACAGTAATTTCAAACAATCAGATTACTCCTGACGTCACACGTGCTCTTTGGTTCGTGTGTTTGAATCCCCTACGGGTAGATTTTTTTTATAGCAATTACAGTATGAAATTATTTCTTACTTTATATGTCACTCACAACTTTTAAAACTTCATTGATTACGGTTCTTGGTTCCATAGGGCCTGATTATTAATTTTCTATCACAATTACACTAGAATTAATACATAAATTAATTACATAATAATTATTGTAGAACATCTCTATTAAGGAATTCGTAGCCAATGAATGAAAGAATACCTTTTCAATCAGTTTATCCATTTATTCAATTCAAACATACAATTTACAAGAACAAAGATTAATGCGAGTATAAAATCAAATGGTTCAAGGACAATGTGCTTACATTGTGGTTTAAGACTAGTCTTGTGATTTGTATAGTACGACATCTCACCTTGAAACCATTTAAACAATGATAATTACCGTAGACCAATCACTCGTCAATTTGATCTTTATATACTTTAAATGGTTAAAACATATACAGGGTGCTCCAAAAGTGTTCTCTGAACAATAGGTAGATAATAGAACTACAGTGGACATTTGTTGGACCAGTATGTAGATGCAAATATATAAATTCAGGTAGTTTCTGTAAGACAAGTTAGAAAAAAGTTCAGAATGATTCTGAGGTGAGCTACTGTAGAAACTAGACTTTCGACCTGCTTCCACACAACAAAGAACACTTACACGAACAAGTGTATCAATGGTAACCAGATTTGTCATCTAAATTGCTAACACAATATTCGCTAATGTAATGGCATGCAGATTCATTGAAAGAGCCAATTGCTAATTGTAGCTATGAATTGCAAATAACTGAAATGGTAAATACCATTTCGGTGACTTGTTTTTTCCCCAATATTCTCCTTTTTCGCTACACACTGACTGAGAGAATGTGAAGCTCGCCTTGGCCTTTTTTTGCAGTAATTGTGAACTAGTAGTCAGAGGGCGCTTTTTAACCTCGCATACATGATGAACCTTCCGACCAGTTTGTAGGCACCTACGCCCCCCTACCACAGTGTTACGGCGGCTGATTGCCGCAGGTTGTACTTTGATTTGAGTCCCTTTCCTCCTCAATAGTTTGCTCTTCTTAGCCTCTAATAATGATATGGCCATACCGGTGTATTTCCCAAATGTTTTCAAGACACTAACAACAGCCGACTCAGTTTTCAACAACTGAAATTGCTTCAGAAATGAGGCTGTAGGGTCTGAACACTCGGCTGGGTTTTTCTTTACCATTTCAGTAAGAACCTTAGTTGTTTCCTGCAACCCTCCTGATTAACCATCATAGTATCAGAAGATTGAGGTTGACATGGTTGAGCCATAGCCCTACTGGCAGCCCTACTACTCCTGGCATCAAACTCGTTGTGTAACATCCTTTGGGAATTCAATGACATTGTGCACAGGCGCATAACCAGTTTTCCGCATCACAGCCCACACAATCCTCCTGCTCCATGTCTTCCTGTGGTTGTACCTGATTTTCAACACTAACATTAGCAAATGCATTAGGCAAGGCCACTAACCAACCAGGACGACAATTTTGTTTACCTGTAGCAAGGTACAACAATTCTTCACGTGATTTCTCATGTTGAATTCAAACAAAATTCAAGGATGTGGTGTTGTAATGCCGCACTACAGCATACTGATGTTTGCAGGGTGCACCACTTTGCCTTGTAAAATAAGAACATGTAGCTAGCGACATATCCAACTGATAGACAGTGTTGGGGTTTGTCATGCTGAAAGTACCTGTTGTTAGCCTTTGCAAATCTTGACTCGGTATATTTGTCCCTCCAGGCAGAAATCGCTTGGAAATAGTGACATCATTTCGACCGTTTGCGATATCTGTCAGGCGTCTCTCGTAGTAGCTCTCCAACCGTGTTATCAGGAAATCTACCAGCTGTACAACATTGTAAGCACGAACCCTTTCGAAGATTTGATCCTTTAGGACCCTCGTTGCTGCTTTAGCAAAGTTATTAGTGTGGTTGCCTCGGACAGGCAAGTCCTTTCGGTAGCACAAGGCCCATGCATGACGTTGGTTGTACATTTTTTCACAGTGTTGCAAGAACGTTGGATACTGAACTGCAATACTATTACTTTGTAGAGAGGCATACGCTGTTTCAATGTCGTTGTCAGATTTGGCATAGGCCATTTTCTTTACCAGCACGAAGAATTCGGGACGGTATTCACTTCATATAGAATTTGTTCCCTCCCACAAAAATCTCCATACCGCTTGCAGGAGATGAAATACGCATAGAATGAGGATAACATCTGGGAAAACTTCATGCAGGCTCTGCCGCTCTGCTTCACAGTCATCCGACAGAAAAATAAGTGGACCAAGAGAGCCTCGCCCATAAAAGGCACCGCCAGGAATTATGTCCTGGTAAAGCTTTAGCCCAAGAGTAATTGCCTCTCTTGATTCTGTCCCAATGGCAAGCCTCCACATGAGCTATGGGTAAGTAGCATAGAAATCCTACAATCAGAGCGGTCCATACCTCCAGAAACACCTATAAACACGAGTTCACGGCTATATTTGTGTTTCTTGTGCACTCTTTTCATTAACGGCGTACACAAGACTATTACAAGTTTTCCATTGATTTGGGCAATCTTTCCACATTCCTCTCCCTGTGCACTACTGTAGGACTCTATTTTCACCCTCCATGTCTTGTAGCATTTTCTCTCCACAGGCAGTACCATAAGGTTTATCAAATATCTTTCGGTATAATCTGAAATGAATTTGAAAATATCATAAGTAACCTGCACCGTACAACATTGTGGCCTGGGTCCAAAAATGGCTCATTTTGATAATTTGTATACTTTCTCTGATACTGAATCTGATAATGCACTTTCAGATGTGCATGATGTCATCAACATAATTTCTTATGTCAGTCTTTATTCGTGCAAAATTCCAAGTTGCTGCGTAGGATATTAAAAAATTTATTGGAAAATTTGAATGTAAAATTGTCAAGAGTGTAACACTGTTAGCGTGGCATTTTAAAAATATATCATTTTGAAATAGCAGTAAAAAATACCAACAGCGATCTTCACAAACATATAGTTTTATCCATGTAGGCTTATTAGAGAAACATTTGCTAGCTCTTGGATGATGTGGCATCACTTGTAACAAATCTTTGTGACACTATACACGTATATGAACATGATTTACAAGCAAAGCAATATTAATCCAACTGCTTGAGACCTTGGAACCATCATTCCATTCACCTAAAATCTTTTTTTAAATCTGACCAATAGAAAGTCAATAAAAAGTAAAACATTTCACGCAGGGTTTAAATAAATTTAAAATCCCTTAGCCAATCTCAGCCAAACTTTTGTCCTCACCTGTAACAGAACTGTAAGTCTGGACAATTGGCTCGGTCGGCAGCTTCATAAACATAGTCATAACGGCACTCTCAATCAGATGATTACGGATGTGTGTAGCATTTCTGCTATTTCTAGATGGTTAAATCTACTTGCCTGAGGTCTAATTTGGGAAATGAGGAATGTTAAGCCAGTAGATAGACATATTGTTGACCAACCGCCCTGGTTACGTAATTACGGCAACTCGGTTGCAGATGCGTTCAGTGAAGCGTGGTATTCTGTTGCTAGTGTTTCTAGGCAAGCTGTAATCGTAGAGAGGGTGTTCCACAATGCCTAGTTTGAATTGTATATTACATTAGCCAATAGAAATGATGGAAACCTGTCATATGATGTGTCATTAGGTCTGCTTATATAAACGTTTATTGTACGCATTTTGCCATCTGGGCGCTGGCGAAGGACTGGGACAGATCCAGGGTTGAACTAGACAGGTTGCCCTGCTGCCAAGAGAATGGCAAGGAAAGTCGTAAAGCGTGGTGGGAATCGTTAACGTGGGTTACGTTCCCAAGCTTTTGTATGTGTGTAATGTTCAGTGTCCAGAGTGACTATTCGATCGAACTTCGAAGAAACCATGCCGCCACGTCAGCAGTACTTTGAGACAACGTTCCGGTCGGCCCCAACGTATTTGCGTCGATGAGCGATAATCGCGACGCGCTCACCCAGCACGGGCCATCCTCGAATAGCGGTCTCACAGCGATATCGTCAGAAAGCTTGACCGAATGCGACTCGTATCGGCCGGCGGTAAACGTATTCTGCCAGGCGTCGTCATTCGCGCGAACCCGTTCATCCGACTTCTCGATCGTTTGCGACAAAACAAGACCTCTCGTTCGAATTCGTAGCGGCCGGCGGTAAGCGTCTACTGCCCGGCTTCGTCTTTCAGTTGAACGTATTCAACTGACTTCGCAATCGTTTGCGACCGTGCGATTATTGAACGGACGCGACTCGAGAATACGCGGCGTAAGACAGCAATCGTCAAGTGCCCGGCATCATCACTCGTGCGCCCGAGATACACCGTTCTAATTGTGTTCCGAGCTCGGCGTGTTGACTTCAACAAACGTTCGTATATATTCGAGATGGGACTAGCCCAGTATCAATGTCTCTTTTCTGATTGAATGTATCTATTATTTGCTGTATTATGATTCGTAGTTATCTGTGTTTTGAAGTGAGGTATTATTATCCTTGAAGTATTCACATATATATTTATATGTGTGTGTTGTAACAGATTACTGTGATGAGAGTCCGCGAGGACTAGCTTATACTGCGTATTTATATTATGGGAGTTATTCTTAGATAACACTTGGCGCCTAGTGTATGGTCGTATAGCGGTATAATCCACCTTAGAAAGGAAGTGGAATTTGATAATCGAAAGATTCAGTGTTATTGTTTATTATGTTCTATTAAGATTTGGTTACGGGATTTCTTTATTCTGTTTATTTAGTTAATCGAGATATTTACCAAAAGGTAGATATCTTGTAATAAAGTTTATTAAATTTTCCTCGTTCTTTGTTGCTTGTTCACGATAACCGTTCTTTCTCATATGCGTTGACCTTGATATATAAGAACCCTACTAGACTGAGCCATCTAGTGTACGGAGACCTCGCTAATCCGTGACATAATTGGGGGCTCGTCCGGGATTCCGGCGAGGGGGAAATTAAAATAACACCTTCGGTCAACGCTATGAATTGCGTGTAACACGTGACGGCAACATAGAACATGCCTGAGAACTTAGCTGCACTCTGGTTCCGTGGTGTGTCAGCGTTGCTCTGTGGCTAGAGACGAAACCTACATCTATTCCAGTAGCTGTAGTGTAGGGTAATTCACATGCTCCTTGTCGTTTCCGCCCGGACATAATTCTGAGTCCCATATTTCTCGTTACATTTATAGTGTATCATTCACGTTTTGAGGCATTATACTGTTTATTGCAACAGTAAAGGACCATGAATTAATCGTATAATTATTGTAAGTAGGATCTAAGTTATTTTTCAGCTGTACGAGGAAGTTGAATTACTTGTTGCAATTGCCGAGTTGGCATTGGACAGATTAAAGTCCCACAGAATTTCCGTGTGTTGATAGTTGACACGGCGTGGATGAAATCGTATAGTGATTTCATTATTCCAATCTTATGAGAAGATTGTGTGGAGTGTTGTAGCGTAGCTAGCACTTTTGTGGTTTATAGGTGATTGACCTTGTGTATTACTTAAACGTGATATCCGTTTAGTGATTGTTTCGTGTGTTGCACTAGTTTGCAAACATGGATCTTGCTCAATTAATTGAGTTAGGCGAGAAGTTAGGGTTAACAGGTCCCGAACTTCAGGCATTTGTTCGTGATGAACAAGGAACCGCCCGGGCTGAGCGACAGGCCGCTCGCGAGGCGGAGAAAGAGAAGCTCCAGGCTGATATGGAGAAAGAGAGGCTCCAGGCTGATATGGAGAAAGAGAGGCTCCAGGCTGATATGGAGAAAGAGAGGCTCCAGGCTGATATGGAGAAGGAGAGGCTCCAGGCCGAGCTCCGACAAAAGGAGGCTGCAAGGCAGGCCGATATGGAGATACGCGCGCGTGAAATGGAGCATGAAGAAAATATGGCCAGGCTCCACAACGAGGCTACGACCGTAGAGAACCGAGATTCGGTGAGTAATGCTTCAGCCATTACTAAGGGAATCCGTAGTCCTCCGTTACCCTGTTTTAACGAAGACAGGGATTCGATTGATGCATATCTCCAGCGATTTGAAAGATATGCTGAAAACCAGGGTTGGGAGCGTGAGAATTACGCTATATTTCTGAGCGCATTGTTAACCGGTCATGCACTGGAAGTTTATTCCCGTTCCCCGATTTCCGTGGCCAACGATTATGAACAGTTAAAGCAAGCATTGCTAGGATGGTACCGACTGACTATAGGCGATTTTCGTAAGAAGTTTTACACCTGTTCTCTAAATTCGACCGAAACAGTGTCGCAGTATTTTGCTCGTATGGAGCATTATTTGACTCAGTGGATGTCTTTGTCAAACATTAATGAGTCTTTCGAGGGCCTTAAGGAACTCATTCTGAGAGAGCAATTCTTGTTTATGTGCCCTAGGGTACTGTCCGTGTTTCTGAGAGAACAGATGGGGAAAGAGAATTTGTTAGAGTTGGTGAGAACATTTACAGATGCCCATTCATCATATGGTAAACGGGAAAATCGTAGAGACCGAGTCCGACCCACTCCCGTCCCTTCACCCGTCCCGAAAAGTAGATCAGGGGAGGGGAGATACCCTATTTCTAGCCCTACCCCGCGGCCCGTTCCTCCCCCGCGTACATGTTTCCTTTGTAATCGGCCAGGTCACATCGCGAGACAGTGTACAGTGGGAGTGCAGAATAGGAATCCTCCACCGCAAAGGATGAAACCAGTGGTTGGGAATTGTGCAGTTGTGCTAAACCAGAATTCCCCTAGTCACCAATGTCCTGTGGGTGGGACTGATGTCACTTTGCAATGTGGATGTAAGATCCCCGTAATTGCTAGTGCTTGTGTACAACATGAAAACAGTTGTAACTTACCGGTTGTAGAGGGGTATGTGGGGTGAAAGTCCCCAGTGAAAGTACTACGCGACAGCGGGTGTAACGGAGTCGTTGTACGACGTAGCCTAGTTCCGGAAGATCAGTTAACTGGGAAAACCAAAGTCCTTATGTTAATGGACCGATCCATCATTGAAGTCCCGACTGCCCGGTGCTATGTGAGAACTCCTTTTTTCACAGGAGAAATTGAGGCCCTATGTCTAAACAACCCCGTTTATGACTTAGTCATTGGCAACGTTGATGAACTAAATTTGCCCTGTTCCGATAACAGTGAAGGTTCTCCTTTTCGAGTAACCAAGTCAGATGGTGTCCCCGTTACAGTTGAGGCCCCTTTGAATGACACCCCATTCACTGGTTGTGCTGTAGAAACCCGTGCTCAACGGGAGCGCCTTTCCAAGCCCACAAAACCTTTGATAGTGCCTCAAGTTGTTGGTGCGAGTATATCCGCCGATGATTTCTTGAGAGAGCAAATGGGGGATGAGACCTTAAAAAAATGCTTTGATTCGGCTGAAGAGACTAAAGGGAAACCTAAGGGAGAACAAACAAGTCAATTCGTGATCAAAAGGGGGCTCCTTTATCGTCTGTATCAGAAAGAGAAAGAGGGTGAGACTGTGAAACAACTAGTAGTTCCCCGAGTTTTGCGCAATCGAGTCATGACGTTACGACATGAAACTATCCTATCTGGACATCAGGGAATTAGGAAGTCGCTAGATAGAATCCTCCTTAACTTCTACTGGCCAGGGATAGTGGGTGATGTCCATAGATTCTGCCAGTCATGTGACATCTGTCAGAGGACCGTTAGTCGAGGCAATGTCCCTAAGGCTCCTGTACAAATGATCCCCATCGTAAACACGCCCTTTGAAAAGGTAGCGATAGATTTGGTTGGTCCCATAACCCCAGTGACAGAGAAAGGTAATCGGTGGATCTTAACCCTGGTAGATTTTGCTACTAGATACCCAGAAGCGGTAGCAGTGTCGAATATCGACACGGAAACGATAGCAGAGGCTCTTCTGAAGATTTTCTCAAGGGTGGGTCTGCCTAAAGTAGTACTCAGCGATAATGGAAGTCAGTTCGTGTCAAAAACTATGACCGAGGTAGCTAGGTTGCTCTCTATCCAACAAGTCCACTCTTCTCCTTACCATCCCATGGCCAATGGATTGGTAGAGAAATGGAACGGTACCTTAAAACGGATGCTAAGGCGGATGTGCTCTGAACGTCCACGAGACTGGGATCGGGATCTGGAACCTCTTATGTTTGCATACCGCGAAGCACCCCAGGAGAGCATGAAATTTTCCCCTTTTGAGTTACTCTATGGAAGGACAATCAGGGGGCCTATGATGATTCTTAGAGAGTTATGGGAGAATGAGAAACCAGACGATGAGCTAGTAGAAACGTACCAGTACGTAGTAGATCTCCGTAATCGGATAGAATCAACTTGCGAACTAGCTAGAGAGTATCTTAAGAATTCTCAAGACCGGTATAAGGAACACTTTGATCGAAAGGCCAAGGTGAAAACCCTAGAAGTAGGAGACAAAGCCCTCATCCTTCTCCCCACTGATTCAAACAAGTTGCTCATGCAATGGAAGGGTCCATATGAGGTGATAGAGAGAGTGGGGATAAACGATTATCGGCTAAAGATCGGAGATAATCGTAAACTCTTCCACATCAACATGATGAAGAAATACTATGAGAGAGGTAATGTGGAGATGCTAGGTTTAGCTGCTATTGTCGAAGAACAACCGGATTGTGAGACTGATGAGGATTTTTCCATTCCTGAGAGAGAGGAAAACCTTGGGGACGTCCATGTGAGTGATAGTTTATCACCTGATCAGACACGAGACTTGAAACAGCTAATGGAAGAATTTCCTTCCATCTTTTCGAGCACTCCGGGGCAAACTAGTCTCTTGTCCCATGCCATTGAGGTAACGTCCTCTAGTCCCGTGAGATGCAAACCGTACCCTATTCCATTAGCCAAGTTGGGAGTGGTAAAACAGGAGGTTGAGAAGATGCGAGAAATGGGCGTGATTGAGCCATCTCATTCACCGTACTCATCGCCTTTGTTACTAATTCGTAAATCTGACTCCACATACAGACCGGTAGTAGATTTTCGCCAGTTAAACAAGGTTACTAAATTCGATGCAGAACCTATGCCAAATCCCGATACTATCTTGGCTGAGGTGGGGCAGGATAGGTACTTGTCCAAACTAGATTTCTGCAAAGGCTACTGGCAAATAAGGATGGAACCGGAAGACAAGGAGAAAACCGCATTTTGTACTCCCCAAGGGTTGTTCCAATTCTGCGTCATGCCTTTCGGTCTAGTCAACGCCGGCGCATCGTACAGTCGTATGATGCGCATACTCTTAGATGGCCTCGGTGGTGTTACCAATTATGTTGACGATGTATTGATTCACACCTCAACATGGGCCGATCACTTATCAACACTGCGAGCAGTGTTCGTCCGAGTGAGACAAGCGGGTCTCACTATAAAACCGTCGAAGTGTTATCTTGGGTTTGAATCCGTTGATTTCCTGGGACACCAAGTAGGACAAGGAGAAGTGAAGACCCAGGAAGACAAGGTAAACAAGATTAGGAATGCGCCCATTCCTACCACGAAGAAACAAGTGAGGTCTTTTCTAGGTTTAGCAGGATATTACCGGAAGTTTGTTAATGGATATTCCAGAATCGCGGCTCCATTGACTGATCTCACAAAGGCAAAACAGCCTAACAAGGTAAGTTGGAATGATGAGGCGGATAAGGCCTTCATTCAATTGAAGCAGGCCCTGTGTAAGGCGCCTATCCTCAAATTGCCTGACGTAAACAGACCCTTTGTCTTGCGTACAGATGCGTCCGATACCGGACTCGGAGCAATGTTTCTCCAAGAGAATAACGGAGTCTTATTCCCAGTCGCGTTTGCGAGCAAGAAGCTCAATCCCACGCAAAGGCGATATTCCGTGGTAGAAAGAGAATGTCTGGCAATTGTGGACTCGAGAAATTTCATTTATACCTATATGGGCGAAGTTTCATTGTGCAGTGTGATCAACGATCCCTGAAATTCCTAAACACTGCGAAGTTAACAAACAATCGAGTTATGCGATGGGCTCTTAAAGTCCAACCCTACCGTTTCCGGGTAGAGTCAATCCCTGGAACAGATAACATAGGTGCAGACTACCTAAGCCGAATGGAATAGATGAAGGTTCCGTCAAATTAGTTGAGACACTGAAGTGTCATGAATTTTGTTGTGCAACTAGATAGTTACTAGTTCGGCGAGTGATCGCCAGGTTATTTGTTGTATTAAATTGAATGTATTAAATTAGTGTATTAAATTTATTCCTTAATATTTTTGTTCAGGAAGTAGATTCTTAGCGGGGGGTAATGTAGCATTTCTGCTATTTCTAGATGGTTAAATCTAATTGCCTGAGGTCTAATTTGGGAAATGAGGAATGTTAAGCCAGTAGATAGACATATTGTTGACCAACCGCCCTGGTTACGTAATTACGGCAACTCGGTTGCAGATGCGCTCAGTGAAGCGTGGTATTCTGTTGCTAGTGTTTCTAGGCAAGCTGTAATCGTAGAGAGGGTGTTCCACAATGACTAGTTTGAATTGTATATTACATTAGCCAATAGAAATTATGGAAACCTGTCATATGATGTGTCATTAGGTCTGCTTATATAAACGTTTATTGTACGCATTTTGCCATCTGGGCGCTGGCGAAGGACTGGGACAGATCCAGGGTTGAACTAGACAGGTTGCCCTGCTGCCAAGAGAATGGCAAGGAAAGTCGTAAAGCGTGGTGGGAATCGTTAACGTGGGTTACGTTCCCAAGCTTTTGTATGTGTATAATGTTCAGTGTCCAGAGTGACTATTCGATCGAACTTCGAAGAAACCATGCCCCCACGTCAGCAGTACTTTGAGACAACGTTCCGGTCGGCCCCAACGTAGTTGCGTCGATGAGCGATAATCGCGACGCGCTCACCCAGCACGGGCCATCCTCGAACAGCGGTCTCACAGAGATATCGTCAGAAAGCTTGACCGAATGCGACTCGTATCGGCCGGCGGTAAACGTATTCTGCCAGGCGTCGTCATTCGCGCGAACCCGTTCATCCGACTTCTCGATCGTTTGCGACAAAACAAGACCTCTCGTTCGAATTCGTAGCGGCCGGCGGTAAGCGTCTACTGCCCGGCTTCGTCTTTCAGTTGAACGTATTCAACTGACTTCGCAATCGTTTGCGACCGTGCGATTATTGTACGGACGCGACTCGAGAATACGCGGCGTAAGACAGCAATCGTTAAGTGCCCGGCATCATCACTCGTGCGCCCGAGATACACCGTTCTAATTGTGTTCCGAGCTCGGCGTGTTGACTTCAACAAACGTTCGTATATATTCGAGATGGGACTAGCCCAGTATCAATGTCTATTTTCTGATTGAATGTATCTATTATTTGCTGTATTATGATTGGTAGTTATCTGTGTTTTGAAGTGAGGTATTATTACCCCTGAAGTATTCACATATATATTTATATGTGTGTGTTGTAACAGATTACTGTGATGAGAGTCCGCGAGGACTAGCTTATACTGCGTATTTATATTATGGGAGTTATTCTTAGGTAACACTTGGCGCCTAGTGTATGGTTGTATAGCGGTATAATCCACCTTAGAAAGGAAGTGGAATTTGATAATCGAAAGATTCAATGTTATTGTTTATTATGTTCTATTAAGATTTGGTTACGGGATTTCTTTATTCTGTTTATTTAGTTAATCGAGATATTTACCAAAAGGTAGATATCTTGTAATAAAGTTTATTAAATTTTCCTCGTTCTTTGTTGCTTGTTCACGATAACAGTTCTTTCTCATATGCGTTGACCTTGATATTTAAGAACCCTACTAGACTGAGCCATCTAGTGTACGGAGACCTCGCTAATCGGTGACAATGTGCTCTAATCTCACAACCATTGGAAACATCGGAAGATGGGCATTTGGCCCTGTAGGAGTAAGACAAGATTCGGGGTGAGAATACTGTGCAGAATTTACCAGAAATAATGTTGCGAGTACTTTGCACCTGAAAATTTATTAGTGTAATAAACATGTCAAAGGGTGAGCTAAAATTCCAATTTAATTTCTGAAAAGATCCAAATTCAAAAGCATACTTTTCTTTCAAGCTCTTGAAATTTAAATCAATAAAGGAACAGAAAGGATGGGACACTGACATATATTTTTTAGGGAAATTATCATACAGGGACTTCTGTTTATCCATTCTTTTTTGTTTTACTGTTACTTCTGGTAACTTCATCCAAGTGACCCATCCATTGACTTTCCACTATTCCAATATTCCCAAGAAATTATTTAGGTATGTTTTCTGTACTAGAGTGCAATTCCCCAAGGGAAGTTGATATTATCTATAACAGGGCACCTAAGCCTATGGCTCATGTAAGTAATTCACACTGTCCAATTCAACTGAAATACTGTAAAATCACAACTAACAAATCAACAACATTTTGATGCCACATTTACGTACTACGGCGTTTTCCAGACTGTTTTACTGTCACAACCATGCGAGCTTGACACTTGGTGTTCTTTGATGATCTTTTAACAGTCTCTGACCTAGGGAGGGTTTTATGCTGGCAAGCATAAAACACTTTCATCTTGTTGAACCAACCATTGGAAGGTTTTGTGGCTTCCACTCTGAACGTTTCTTTGCTGGAATTTTGGAAGGCTTCAATCCATTTCCTAGCACCTTCCTTGTCATCAAGAGACAATTGGATTTCTGCCTGGAAACCATTTTCTCTTGGATCTAAATTACAAAGGTGGTAGGCATATTCACTTGGTAATTTTTTTGGAAAACAGAGGGAGTTAAAGATCAATTAAATCAATTAAAGGGGAAGTAAATGGAGAAAATTGTAATTTCTGTCTGCTGGCAGCCGTACAGAATGTCACAGTTCTGCTCTTATCTTATAGATGGCGCTAGTGCAGCCTGCAGCCCATCAGGAAATCATATATCCTCTAACACCGGTATAAGGTATAGAGAAATAAATAAATTTCAATTTGAAATCGAATGCGAAGTCCTGTTTGCCACCCTCAATGTGGGAACAAGGACAAGGAAACGAGTGGATTTGGTAGAGCTAATGAACACGCGACAACTGTCAGTGATGGGGTTATAAGAAACCAAGTGGAAAAGGGCCCGGGCTGTTGATCTGGGAGGAGGGCTTAAGATGCTGCATGCAGGGGGAGATGGAAGGACGAATGGAATTGCAGTGATATTGAATGAGGAATACAGAAAGTCGTCAGGGTAGAACGATGGGAAGGCAGGATAATTGCAATGTGGATGTTAGTTGGAGGAGAGATGATGTGCATACTATCGGCTACGCACCACAGACTGGGAGAATTCAAGAAGACAAGGATGCAACCTGGAAGAAATTATTGGGTATGTGGAGTTGGAGACAATGTTGATTTTGGCAGGTGATCTAAATGCACATGTAGGAAATAGACAGCAAGTGAGGAGATCTTAGGAAAGTACAGATATAGAACGAGAAACAGAGAGTGACAAGATCTTAGAAGCAGTCAGTTGAACAAGGTTAAGGACTGCTAAGTTCTGGCAGAAGAGCACATAACGAGCCAACATAAACCATTGGTTTATGAAATGTGGATAAGAAAAGGCAAACAGAGAAGGAGGAAACAAAGACAGGTAATCAAATGGTGGAAATGTGAAGGAGAGGCGATGGCCCAATACAAAACCGAAGCAGAGAGGAAGTTCAGGCTACTTCAAAAACAAAGGGAGGATCTGGAATCAGAGTGGAAAGCACTTAAGGAAGGCTTTGTTAGAACAGCTGAGGAGATGTGTGGCCGAACATCAGGAAAGCCCACACACAGCCGAAAGAAGAAAGAACAATGATGGTGAAACCAGGAAGTTGAACAAACAATACGAGAAAAAAGAGTCACTGAAGAGTGTGGAAGAAGCGAGTGATGAAGAAAAGACAAGGTTGAAGCAGAAGTACCGGGAGAAGAAGAAGACAGCAAATAAGGCGGTTGGTAAAGCAAGAGATGAATTATGTGATACGATTGAAGAAGATGGATGGAAAAACTGATCTTTAAACATGCCAGAGATAGAGGCAGAGATAGCAAAGATACTACTCGAACATCAGGAATGACGATACGAGACGGGACACTGATCACTGGATCAAAACAAGTGTTGGGTATTTGGGAGGAGTATTTCAAGAAACTAATAAATCCGGAGGGAGAATATGAGATAGAGATACCTCATACTGTGAGGAGAGAGCTGGAGGTAAGGACAATAACAGAAGAAGAGGTGGAGTAAGCAGTAAAGAAGATGAAAACAAGAAAGGCTGTAGGAGTGGATGAACTCTCAGTGGAAATGGTGAAAGCAAACAGACTAGTTGGATTCAAGTGGCTGAAGAGGCTGTTTAACGTGTGCTTCACAGCAGGAGAGATACCAACAGAGTGGCGAAGAGGAGTGGTTATGCCGATATGGAAGGGAAAGGGGACATCCAAGACTCAGGGAGATACAAAGGCATCACATTACTGAGCCAAGCCCTGAAATTGTTGGAAAGTATACTGGATGCTAGGGTGAGGCTTATAATGGAGACCAAAATCGGAGAGAATCAGCTGGGATTTAGGAAAAAGAGAGGAACAGATGATAGATTGTTTGCCATGAAACAATTTATCGAGAAGAAGAGAGAATTAAAAAAGGATGTAGCATTCAGTTTTGTAGATCGGCAAAAGGCATTTGACACCGTGCCAAGATAACTTGCTGTTGCAGTCAGGAGACGGATGAAGGTTGGAGAAGCAGAAGCCAGAATGGTGGAGGAAATGTACAAGCAGACAACAGCGATAGTGAGAGTCAAAGGAGAAACATCGGAACAATTTGGAGTGGAAGTGGGCTCAGACAAGGAAGTGCCTTGAGTCCATTGCTTTTCATCATTGTGATGAACCTGATCAATGGAAATATATCGGAGCAGGAAGAACTTAAAAAGGTACTGTATGCAGACGACCTAGCAGTGGTGGCTGATAACAAAGAGGAACTACAGAAAGCATTGCAAGAATGGAGTAACAGCTTCAGAAAACACGGCCTCCGAATGAATCTGGAGAAGACTGAAGTCATGTTGATAGGTGACCATGAGGTAGATCTGCATGCAGTTGCTGACGGAAAGACCATTAAACAAGTGAACGTCTTTGTATACCTGGGAAGTACTGTGTGTGAGGATGGCGTCGAGGTCAAGATACGTCTGGTTTGCAGCAAGAACGCGTTCGCGTTCATGGCCTGGCGGTGGCAACCCCGACTACAGGATCAAGATCGTCAATGCCACCTTGTTCGTAAAGAAGGCCACACTGAATCCCACCGTGCAGATGGCGCACATCAAAGCCTTCGAGATGAGCACGGCCAAGTATCTGATGCGTCCCGTCTAGTGCAACGTCTATTACATACCAGCGGGAACTCGGTCGCACACGCACGACAATCCGTTCTTCGGAACCCTAATGAAACGACTCTTGCTGTGCATCGATCACGACGCCTACAACGGATCGTTCAAAAAGAACCTGTTCCACGCCAAGACCAAGGACATCAATATCCTCGCCGTGTACGTGGACCGTCGACAGATACCCTCCAAATCTTTCCAGCCAAATTTCGACAACGACCTCTTCGTCAGAAGCTGTTCACCTCGACCGGTAAGCTGTGGCAGGACGAAGCGAACGGACTGTCTCGCGCCTACTTCCAACACGGCTGCACCTTCTTCGGTTAGGGTCTCACCCCCGACGCATGCGACGGTGCCTGCTTCAATCTGGTAAAAAAGGCAACCTGCGTATCGAGATTAATTTCTGCCATCTGTTTGACGACCACCGTGAACGTCGTCGCTTACGCCGAGATCAAGTCCGTGCTGGAGATCGACAAGACCCGCTACGTCATCTATGACTTCTGATCAGATAGAAACCCTGCAGATCGCGTCATCTACTCCACTGTCATGGACCCGTAGACAGAGTCGATTGTTCTGAACGAAATTACTGGACGCAGTCAATTAGAGTCCAGTGATAATGTTAGCCAACACCGCCTTGTAATCTACTGCTGTCATAGTAGCGGCTTCTGACGGAGTAGGCTTGAAGCACCATCGCCACCAAGTGAAAGCAGCCGCTAGGGGACGCGCACAAAGAGTGAACCACTATAGGTGCACACGCAAAAGGCGCCTCGGTTTCCCGTAGCGTTGTCCCAGTCGTTTCCTCTTTCAACTTGGCAACCTCCGTACCTTCGAGGAACCGCATGACAGTATCATCCCCATGATATCCGATGGCAGTGAACATTTCTCCAAGAGCAGCAACTACATCTATGCCTTCTTAGACATTTCGAGCCGCGGGGAGGAGCGCGCCTCCCAATCGCTGCAACAAATGCAATTTATTTGAATAATAACTGCTAGTAATTATTGACAATATACACGTAAAAACCCGCTCTACATATATAATATATTTTAAATGCCCATCTTGGAAATATAAACAAACCACACATTACCTCTTTTGATACGATCGCCATCTTAGAAATATAACCTACGTACAATCCAACTGAATGTATGTACAATCCAACTGAAAAGTTGGCAATAGTAAATTGATTCTGGTTCTTCAGATAAACAAATCATTATTGCTATTCTATAATGTTTGTTTTTTGTATTGATTTTCATTATCATTAGTTAGATTCATTTTTATGAGGACCACATTGGAAATAAGTGTACATTGTTGTGCATTTAGGTGTTATCCTCGGTATTATATGATGGCGTTATTGTTATTTATAATCATCATGCATATAATTTTACTCAATAAACTACATCAATCAATCAAAACACCATATATTACCTCTTTTAATACGATTGCAATCAACTGCAAAGAAGAAAGTGTATACATATATAAGTGTCTTGGCATTATATATTGTTCATAGACATGGAAATAAAGTCATTCAATGATTTTGCTACAGGTTGTAATAAACCAGTACATAATGTAGAAGACAGATGAGTGTGGCTGTACAGTACAGAACTAATACAAATGTGTATGTCAAAGGTTGACCAGCTAGAGTAACGACTGGACATCTTTAACAGGAAGTTGAATGAACATATACATTTGTACGACACACAGCACGGAGTAAAACATCGGAATAACAATAAGTATGAACATATGAAATGATGCCGTATACGTGCACGTGCAATAGTCTTTGTGAACTGAAATAAACAGTTAATTATCATACTTAATGAGTATTGATCAGTTGGAGGACAGAACATCACCAAACTTACCTTACACACACGTACACACATGCAAACAAGCACACGTGCACACGTACACACGTACACACGTACACACGTACGTATGTAATTACCTAAACATTCATACATGCATACATACATACATACATACATATCTAACGTGTTCTAATTACTAGCAAGACACACTATCATAGGGATGATGAAACAACACATGTTGAGAAGTAGACTTCATTCTCTCTTGTTTCCTTATGCTACAAACCTCACAACTGTCCATTTGGTTTTACCTGTTTACAGTCTCTACACATACATACATACAAACATACATACATGCACACACATACATACATACATACATGCATACATATATACACACATACATACATATATACATACATTCATATATACATACATACATACATATATACATACATACATACATACATACATACATACATACATACATACATACATACATACATACATACATACATACATACATACATACATACATACATACATACATATATACACACATACATACATATATACATACATTCATATATATATACATACATACATACATACATACATACATACATACATACATGCATACATATATACACACATACATACATATATACATACATTCATATATACATACATACATGCATACATACATACATACATACATACATACATACATACATACATAAATACATACATACATACATACATACATACATACATACATACATACTCTGGCTGTTCCATCTCAATTGTTGTTGCAATATCGTTGCTTCGTTGCTTGATATGTGAGTCGCACCGAAGACACTGCTGTTTGTTCTTCTGTCCTGTCAAATGATTCGCAATATCTCTCGTAAACAGCGTTGGTGATGTTGCTCTAAGGCCTCTATATGTCATCTGTATGGTGTCCATGTTTCAGCTACGTGAAGAAGTGCGGGAAATACTATCGCTATCTAGACCCTCAGTTTTGTATCTGGTCTGACATCTCGATTATCAAAGACACAGATTCGGAAGTTTCCAAAAGCTGAGCTCGCAGATTGTGGTCGGTGTTATATATGCATACATACATACATACATACATACATACATACATACATACATACATACATACATACGTACATACGTACATACATACACACATACATACATACATACATACATACATACATACATACATACATACATACATACATACATACATACATACATATATACATACATTCATATATACATACATACATACATACATACATACATACATACATACATACATACATACATACATACATACATACATACATACATACTCTGGCTGTTCCATCTCAATTGTTGTTGCAATATCTTTGCTTCGTTGCTTGATATGTGAGCCGCACCGAGGACACTGCTGTTTGTTCTTCTGTCCTGTCAAATGATTCGCAATATCTCTCGTAAACAGCGTTGGTGATGTTGCACTAAGGCCTCTATATGTCATCAGTATGATGTCCATGTTTCAGCTACGTGAAGAAGTGCGGGAAATACTAACGCTATGTAGACCCTCAGTTTTGTATCTGGTCTGATGTATCAATTATCAAAGACACGGTTCCGAAGCTTCCAAAAGCTGAGCTCGCAGATTGTGGTCGGTGTTATATATGCATATATACATACATACATACATACATACATACGCACATACGTACGCACACACATACATACGTACATGCTTACATACGTAAATACTGCTGGATTTCATGTTTTTTTTTTAATAAATGAATTCGTATTCCTAAAACTAGTGTGTGCTTCAGTGAACCCTTCATTGAAATAGCAAACACTCACCAGATGCCTCGTCGCTTTCTTCATTCACCGACAAACTCAGGCCATCGGTTTCTTCCTATTAATCAAAAAAAGATAACGTATAGAAAATAACTATTAATTTTGCAAGCTCGTATACCGATGCAACTTGAGAGTGCGTTGTTTACCTCGATTGGTATAGTAGTATATAGTAAAAACCCGTCATTCCTTTCCCTGTTCATAGCCTATCTACGGGTATGCTCGCATGACGTCGTCAGTAGATAGTGCGCTCTGTACGGTCTCAAAACCCTACTTATAAAAATGAAAACCACTAAACGATTCGACAACCTACTTATTAAAAAAAGATCAAAGGCTTTTTTTGACACTAATTAGTTTCGGAAACCTACTTATAAAAAACGTGATTGATGAGCGATGTAATTTGATACTAATTGGATGATTGATTACCCCTACACTAGAGATGCCACCTAGCGGTGAGTGCAGAGAGTATTTTAGTCCTAGCGATCAACGCCGTACCTAGAGTGTGCTGACGTAAGCAATAATGCGTTTATGGCGCTAACCACGCTATGTATCGAACCACGCTAAAACCATCCAACGTTTAGTTTCGTACTTTTAACGTAGTCCTCAACGACGTACCTAGAGCGTGCTGACGTAAGCAATAATGCGTTTTTTTAGATTCGTTGTATGTGAGATGCCACCTAGCGGTGAGATGCTATAATATAACCGGGGTAAAACCACTGCATAATCGTTGGCGACGGTATAGCTCTCTTAGGAGAGTGTTCGCCTAGGGATCGAAAGGTTCCGGGTTTGAACCCTAGTCGCAACTTTTTAGTTTCTAGCGATGGTATATAAGCGATGGCGGTAGCGGGTGATCGGTAGTCGGTATGATGTCGTCGCCTATCAGGTTTGGTGGATCGCGGTCGTTCTTGTCGAATATGTATATGCGTCGACTGTCGGCGTTCGGTCGGGGCTTTCGATCCGTCGAGCACGCCTATCAGTATAGGAAAGCGATATTCTAAGACGACGTGGAATGTGCCGAAATAATCAAAAGTTCGCAAAGCTCTTATGCAGCGAAACGACGCGGTTACGACATTCCAAAAAAGAGAATGAGAACCAAATGGACCGACGTTAGGGTGAAATGTATGAAGATGTTGTTGAGGAGGAAGTTTGACGGATCGAGCGATTTGAAGGCTGCACTGTTGGCGACCGGGGTCGCCGAATTGGTGGAATGGGTAGCGAGTAGGGAGGGTTTCTGGGGTAGCGGAATCGCGGGCGATGTGGGGAAGAACATGCTCGGTAAACTATTGATGGAGTTGCGCGATGAGTATAAAGACGCGTAAAAAAGTGTTCGTCGTTCAGTCGTGAAAAATGAACGGACCGTCGTTGAAGCATCCTTTTACGTGTATAATAGCCGGTCCTACGGGATGCGGTAAGACGACGTTCGTCGAGCGTTTGATACGTTACGACACTATGATCGATCCGCCGCCGGAGAAAATCCTGTGGTGTTACGGACAGTGGCAGAGCGGCTACGCGTCTATGTCTTCGAAAATAGAGTTCGTAGACGGCCTGCCGGATCCGAAACGTTTAGACGATAAAGCGAGAACGCATCTAGTACTCGACGACCTCATGGAGGAGACCGATAGCCGGGTGATGGTACTATTTACTAAAAAAAGTCATCATTGTAATACGTCGGTCGTACAATTGCGACAGAACATGTTTCCGAAAGGGAAAGAAAACCGTACAATCAGCCTGAACGCACAATACATAGTGCTATTCAAGAGCCCTCGAGACGCGGGTCAAGTAGGTCACCTAGCGAAACAGATGTACCCGGGAAAGGTCCACTACATGATAGAGGCTTTCAAAGACGCGACGTCATCGGCGTAAGGCTATCTATTCGTGGATCTGAAACAGGAAACGGAAGAGGACATGCGTCTGCGTACGTGCATATTTCCGGACGATCGCCTTCAGTACGTGTACGTACGGAAGGGTGGTGGTGGTGGTGGTGGTGGCGGTGGCGTCGGCGGACTATAAGAAGAGAGGGACGACGGGGCGTACGTTTATTAGTCGCTATGAAGACGAGCGTGACGGGAGCGAAGAGACGGCCGAAGGTGGCGGGACCGACGAATCAAATAAAGAGACACATCGTCGCCCTGCAGCTGTTGGAGAGACATAGACGGAACATCGCTCTGCGAAAAGCCCTATTCGCCCACGCGGACACCGGTCTCATTTGTAGTCTGTGCGATTGCGCGTACAACATTCTGAAAGGGAACGTGAAGTTGTCGCCGAAACAGAAACGCGTATTGTCGAAATACCGGGATCACCTGCGTAAACTCGTCGACAAACACGTCACGCGTAAGCAGAAGAGTGTCATCTTGCAAAAGGGTGCGGGTGATTTTCTGACGGCCCTGCTAGCGCATTAGCGAGTACCGTTATCCTGCCGCTACTCAGACAGGTGTTCGGCGGCGTCGCCGGCAGCGGGTGATTGATGCAGTACGCGAATAAGATGGCGATCGTCGATCCACGATTGGTGGAAAGCCTTCTGCCGCGTGTCGATCAGTCGTCGAGCACGCCTCGATCACGTGTGCTGAGTAGCCTTGACAGCGACATGAAAGACATTCTAGAACGTTCGGATTTATCGGAACGCGAAAAGGTAGCGTCGTACAATCAACTGCTGAGTCAGTACAATACGATAGAGGCGGCTCGAGCGGCGCAACCGGTACGCGTGTCGGTGGTCAACAGCGGCGAGACACCCGCGGTACCGGTGGCGCCAGCGGCGGCGGCGGCGGCACCACCATCGTCGAAGGTGATAGAGCGCGAAATCGTAGCCAGTATGCCGAAAACGTTGAAAGAGAAGACGAGACTGCTTATCGAAAAAATGAAAGTCGATCCGTTGTCTCGATGGAACGAACGCGGTGAATTCGTGTACGACGGTAAAAAGATCGCGTGGAGTAATATGGTCGATCTAGTAAACGATCTCATGCGAACGAGATCGAAGACGACGGCGCCCGTAGGATGGCGGGAGTTCGGATTGCACATGAAGGATATGAATATCCCTATGGAATTCGTAGGCAACCCGCGCTATCGATCGTACATAGAGCGACGACAGAAGCACCTACTAGAAGAGGCGATGATGATGCCGACGACGTCTAGTTCATCAGCAGCGCCGTCGGAGCGGAGACGTCGTCGGATGCGAGGCGAACCTAAACGCAGACAACGATCCTCTTCGTTGGGCGTCACGGCGTGGGATACGTTGTCGTGATGCCGTCACGACGCGCGATCGTCGTCGTCGTCGGCTTCACCATCGCGCTTATCGCACTCTATATCATCGTATCATCATCGTCGTCGTCGTTGTCGTCGTCATGGTGTCCGGGTGGAGTCGTCGTCGTCCAAAACGAAAGCCTCGACAGCAACGAAACGTCGACGTCGACGACGACGCGTTGCACCGGGCGTCGAAGCTCCGACGTCCGGTCGTCGAGAGGTGGCTAGCGTCGCAGGACGCCTATACCCTACACAAACCGGTTAGACGTCATTTCAAACGACGTCGCGTCATCGTGGGCGGTCGAAACCAGCAGTGGCAAGCCGATCTGGTCGACTTGACTAGACTGAAAACGCACAACGACGGTATAACATTCCTATTGACGGTGAGCGATGTGTTTTCGAAGTGGGCGTGGTGCGTTCCGTTGAAGAATAAGTCCGGCGCGTCGGTCGTCGCGGCCTTCGAACGCCTGCTGAACGACGACGACGACGAGAGGCCGCACACGCTGCAGACCGATAAGGGGAGCGAGTTTTTGAACCGACCCCTGCAAACGTTGCTAAAGAGTCGCGGCGTTCATCATTTCGTGACGAATAACGAGGAGACCAAAGCGAGCGTCGTGGAACGGTTTAATCGAACTTTGAAGACGCGCATGTGGCGCTATTTTACGAAACACGAAACGCTGCGCTACGTAGAGGTGTTACCGGATTTCGTGCGATCGTACAACAACGCCTACCACCGAAGCATCGGTAGGACGCCGGCGAGTGTCGACGCGACGAATCAGGAGGCCGTATGGCAACGACTGTACGGGGGTGGCGGCGGCGACGAACGACGAAAACCGAAACTACGCGTGGGAGATCGCGTACGTATCAGCAAGACGAGGAGTCAATTCAAAAAAGGATACATGGCTAACTGGAGCGAGGAGCTGTTCACCGTCGTAGAGGTGCACCCGTCCGAACCGCCCGTTTATCGCCTGAAGGATGACGCCGAGACGCCGATAGAGGGCACCTTCTACGAACCGGAATTACAACGCGTAGTCGTTCCGAAAGACAAACTATATCGCGTGGAGGCGGTTCTACGGCGTCGTCGGCGTCGTGGCGGCGGTTCGGAGGCGCTCGTAAAATGGAGCGGATATCCGGCCTCATTCAACAGCTGGATCGACGCCGAGTCGCTCGTGGACCTATGAATCGTTGGATGCGTCACACCGGCTGCTGGCGACTGCACGAGGCGGGACTATGCAACGGATCTTCGTTCTTACCGTATAAAGGTCCCTGCTGCATTGACAGCGCGCAGTGGCGCGACGATGTGCGACGACGACGAAACTACCTCGAGTGGCGATCGAGGAACGAACGCCGACGAATCATCCGTCGTCGACGACGAGCACAACGCGGACTCCATCGACGCTACAACAACAACCACTGCCGAAACCGTTCCATGGCGAATCTGCGGAAACGAATGCCCTAAGGCCGAAATCGTGTTCCTCTGTCAGGTCGTCGTCCTGTATTTCGTCATCGCCGTTAGTATATACAATCTGACGAAAGGTCAAGGTGACTCCAACCTGTGGACGACGCTGTTGAGCAGCTGTCTCGGTTACCTGCTCCCGAGTCCGTCTATGAGTGTCGGTGGCGGCGAACGACGACGACACGATGGCGGTCTCGTCTGACTTTTACCTGACGCTGCCGAGCAACGAGTCTATGAAACGTCACCCCGAAAATACGTTCACGCACTACGTCACGACGTTGCCGTGACGTTTCGACCTGTCGGGGGAGTGGGAATGCGGCGCGGTGTCGGTACAGTATCCGCACACGTGGCACAACGTGAGAGAGAAGGATGCCTACTTCTATCTGACTTGCGCGGCGGGCGAACCGGGTGTTTACACGCAGATAGACAAAGACGGCGCGACCGTGCTGATATATCGTCAGACGTCTATTCCTCACGGTTTCTACAACAACGTTTATACGTTGTTGAACAGGATCAACGAGGCGCTAGATAAATTATCCACCAGGAAGGTCAAGGCCGTGCTAGAATACTGCGCCGCTCCTAACCGATTTACGCTACGTATGTCGGCGGGTGTCGAATTTATCATACCTCATTCGAGCCGTCTGAGGCACGTGCTAGGTTTCCATAGCAACACGATCATGAGTTCGTCCGCGTTCGGTCCCGCGCCGGCGGTGAGGCCCGTCATCAGCACTTCGCCCGCCGCGTACACGTTCGAGTACGAATGTCGCGATACGGTGTCCATGTCGGCGGGCATCGAGAGTCTGTACGTGTACACGGATCTCGTGGAACCGCGCGTCGTCGGTGACGTGTACGCGCCGCCCCTTCGAAACATCGCCGTCCGCGGTGAGAACGGTGACGTTATTTCGGAAACGTTCGATCGCGTGCAATACGTTAAGCTGCTGCGGAATCAATTCGACGAGGTCGAAGTCGATATAAGAGACGATCACGGCCAACCGATACCATTCGAGCAGGGGAAGGTGGTGACGACGCTTCACTTCAGACGTAAATCGAAATTGTTTTAATAACATGTCGCCGTTGTCGAAGAACCCGTACGTGGACTACTACGTTCGTCAGGTCGGCGGACAGCTGCCGGTCTTCGTCGGTGCTCGGGGTCAACGAGGTCACGGTCTGGGTAATCTCTTCGGGAGTCTGTTTCGAAGCGCCATGCCGCTTATCAAGAGAGGCGCGATGGCGTTGGGAAAACGCGCGCTCAACACCGGCATGCACGTGGCGCGCGACGTCGTCGCCGGCGGCAATCTCAAACAGTCGCTAAAAAGGCGCGCGAAGGAGGCCGGCGCCGATCTTCTCGACGGTCTATTGAATTCGCAGGCAGCGCCGCCAAAGAAGAAACAGAAGAGAAAGAAACAAACGCAGCAGCAGCAGCGCCGTCCCCGCGGCGGCGGCGTCGGCGTAAACAGAGCGCGCTTAGCGGCGACGGCCGTCAGTAGGCGGAAAAGAGCGCGTCGAACGGACATATTCGACGAGTAACGACGACGATGGAGCGCGCGCTCGAGAGCGGTCAGTGGACCGTCTACCAGCCGCTGACGACGACTCTCGGCGCCCCTATCGAGTTCCCGGGTTCGGGCTATACGGATCTTCGAGTGTACGTGCGCTTTATAGTGACGCGGGGAGGGGATCTGACGGCCACCGCCGCGGTGGCGCCGGTCAACAATTTCCTGCATACGATATTCAGTCAACTCGACGCATCGCTGATGTCGCCGTCGACCAATACGTACGCGTACCGCGCCTACGGAAGAAAAAAACGCAGCAGCAGCAGCGACGCGGCGGCAGCGGCGGCATAAAGAGGGCGCGCCTAGCGGCGACGCGTTCGTAACTAGGCTGAAGAGAGCGCGTCGAACGGACATATTCGACGACGATGGAGCTGTTCAGCGGACCGGTGACGCAGAAGAGCATCGAGAGTAGTCATTGGACCGTTTACCAGCCGCTGACGACTCTCGACGCCGGAGGCCCTATCGAGTTCCTCGTGCCGGGTTCGGGCGAAGACTATACGGACCTGGGGAGCGTTCAATTGTACGTGCGCTTCAAAGTGACGCGGGGGGACGGTACCGATCTGGCGGCCGCCGCCGCGGTGGCGCCGGTCAACAATTTCCTGCATTCGATGATCAGTCAAATCGACGTGTCGCTGAACAACACCCTCGTGACGCCGTCGACCAATACGTACGCGTACCGGGCCTACCTCGAGACGTTGCTAAGTTACGGTAGCGACGCGAAACGTTCGCATCACACGGGTTCGTTGTGGTACAAAGACACCGCCGGACGGATGGACACGCTCGGCAACGCCAACGTCGGTTTCGAGGCGCGACGCGTCATGACGGCCGATAGCAACGAGGTGGAGATGATGGGACGCCTGCACATCGACGCGTTTATGCTAAACAGACACCTACCGAACGGCGTCGACACGAAAGTGCGCATAGTGCGCTCGAAAGACGCCTTCGCGATCATGGGCGCGCAAGCCGTACCGGGGTGGCGCGTCGTGCTGCAGGCGATTCGAATGCACGCGCGAAAAGTGAAGTTGAACCCGGCCGTCCAGATGGGACATATCAAAGCGTGGGGGTTGGGAACGGCTAAGTTTACGATGCGCCGCGTCGACTGCAAATCATTCTCGATAACGGCGGGTACGCTATCGCACACGCACGAGAACCTGTACATGGGCGCGATTCCGAAACGCCTCTTCCTGATGATGATCGATAACGTCGCCTACAACGGCGACTGCACTAGAAATCCGTTCGACGCGCGTCACAACGACATAAACTTCCTGACGCTTGTCGTCGACGGACGTCAGGTGCCGAGCAAGCCGCTGCAGCCGGACTTCCCGCACAACAGGTACGTGCGGAGCTACATGAATCTCTTCGAGGCGAACGGAAAGGCGTTCGAGGACGAGGGGAACGACGTATCGCGCACGGACTTCGGCGCCGGCTACACCATCTTCGGTTTCGACCTGACCCCCGACTGTTGCGACGGCGATCATTTCAACGTCGTGCGTCAGGGGAGCGTGGGCGTCGAAATGCATTTCGGGACGCCGCTACCGCTTCCGGTGAACGTCGTCGTGTACGCGGAATTCGAGACGGTGATGGAGATCGACCGGAACCGGAACGTCGTGTACGTAACTATGGATACATTTCAACTGATGCGTCGTCTGGAACTCGATACGTACGCTAAACGTATCGTCGTCGGCGTCGTGCCTAAAGACGCGCTACATACCGATGCCGCCGCCACCACCTACCCGTCGGCCTTCGTGTGCAACACCGACGACGGCGGCGAACCGGGACAGCACTGGGTGGCCGTCTACGTGGACGCCGACCGACGAGGCGAGTACTTCGATTCGTACGGTCTGCCGCCGCTGCACGCCGACTTCCGCGCCTTCCTGCGCCGTCACTGCGGCGACGCGTGGACGTACAACGACAAGCGGCTGCAGAGCGTCATCTCTAACGTGTGCGGACAATAATGCGTCGCCTACCTTCTCCTCCGATGTCGCGGTATGCCGTTGACGACGTTCCAGAGCCTATTCGGCACCAATCGGGTGAACAATGACTGTCTCGTATACGATTTATTAAAACCTCATTAATTTCATCGCTTTTACGTGTATAGTAGAAATAAAAAACAAACAAATGATGATGATGTACATGTTGGTGTTTATTATTACCCTACACATACATACATACAGAAACTACCCCTAGGGGGTGGTGGGGGTTAGGTTAGTAGTAGTAGACGAGTTAGACGAGTTTACGAGTTAGACGTGTATCGGCGCCGTGGTGACGCCGTCGTCGAGCACGTGGCTTTTAGCGTAGAAGTAGCTCAACGCCGCGCGCTCTTGAAAGTACGTCAACACGGACGAGTCTTTCACTTGGAAACCGCGTTTCCAGCCGACGCCGTTGCGACGGTCGCGCAGTACGGCGAGGAAGGTGTGCTCGTCGATGTCGGCGTTCTGTCGCTTGCTCAGTCCCTTCGTGCTGTACTTCGGACCGGCGGTGCCGCCGAAGCAGTAGTAGGTTTTGCTGCACAGCGCCACGATTCCGTCGCCGCGCCACTCTTCTTTGAAGAGGCCCGGCGTTCGACGATCGTACAGCAGGCCGCCGCGTCGTCCCACGCTAGTCTGGCGACGCGCCGTCGTACATATGCGTCCACGTGCGCGTCGCAGCATTCGGCCGGAAACCAGAGCGAACGATTCCGGAAGTAGTGTTCGCGACGTTCTTCCGGTACGAGCGCGTCGACGTCACGTCCGGCTAGGGCGATGTACGCCGAGTCCGTGTCCATAGCGCAGTACTGGAAGAGCGGACGGGGAATGTAGGCGTCGACGCAATCGTAATAAAATTCCAGCATTCTCAATTTTGCGTACTGCAATACGAAATAGCCGATATGTATCGGCAGGCCGTAGACGATTTTGCGCTTATTCAGCGCCACCTCGTACAGCGCGTCGTCGACGACGACGTCGAGTTGCCGGAAGCGCTGATTGTTGACGAGCATCGACGCGCCGATCGGCGTGGCGTACTTGATTTCCCGGTGCCGATCGAAGCGCGTAATCGTTTTCCCGTAGGAACTGTTGCCGAGAAGTTTAAAGGTATCGGCGATGATCGATTTGTCGGGATCGATATCGCCCTCGCGTCGCGCCGTCGAAACCGCGTCGCCGAAGCGGCGAAAGCACGCTATCGGCGCGTACTCGACGATCTGGTAGACGCGCTCGACGTCGAGACCGTGCGCCAGATACCAGCGTAGGAGCGGCGTCGCGAGCACGATCGCCGCGCCGAAGTAGCTACCGACGAGCGTTCGTTGAGGTCGCGTGAGGAGATCGTGCGACTCGGCGTAGTCGCGCATGAACGGGCTGAGATCGTCGCGCGCGATATCGACGTTCTTGAATACGGGCTGCATCTCGGCGAACTTGTCGCGCAGCGCTTCCGGCACGGCGATATCGCACTGCACGAGGGCGAACAGAGAGCCGTCGCGCACCGCGTCCAGTATCGTCGAGAGCGTAATGGCGGTGGTCGGCGGCGGTTGCCATCGTGACGCGTCGGGCGGCGTCGGCACCGCCGGCGGTCGCACGGCGTGCCACTGGCACTCCCACATTTCGACGACGTCGTCGACGAAACGGCGCAGGTAGGCGGTCACGGCGATCGTCGCGGCGTACAGCGTCGTCATCGGTTGACCGTTGACGGCGTTCGTCGTCACGTGCGCCTGACACGTCGGGCAGCCGTGAAAATAGCAGCCGTGAAATTGATACGCCGTTCGCGTGGCGGCGCACCAGCCGTCGGCTCGGTGCTTTCCGATGCGCTTGACGCGTCCGTGCAACTGGTGACGTATACGCGCGCCGGTTTCCGCCTCCACGCGCGTCCACCACTCCACGGCCATACGACCGTAGCGGTGCACGCTTTCCGCTCGAAAGGCGTTCTCAGCGCATCGGCGCGTGTACCAGCCCGTCGGCATCTCCTGCATTATCGCCCATAGATAGAGGCCGTTTGCGTCGAAGCCTACTATCGATCGGCACGGCGCGCCGTCGCCGCCTCGAATCGACGTCACGTCGGCCTCGTGGTGGCGCGCGAAGATGATAGACGGGCCGCCGACGATCTGCGCCTGCAGCAGACGGTGCAGATCTTTGTTCGGCTCGTTGAAGAGCGAGAAATGGATCGACGTCGGCAGGTCGTTGAACAGGTATAACAACGTCAACCCCGGTACGCTGATGGCGTCCTTGAACATGTCGATACGTCGGCGCCGATAGAAGGCGAACTGGCGATCGACGGCCTCGAGAAACGGCGCCACGTCACGATTGTTATACCACACAAGAAAATCGCGCATCGACGTCATGCCCTCGTCACGCCACGCCGTCGCGCAAATCTCGTACGCCTCCGCGGAGATTCCCTCGCGTTTCAGCTGGCTGTAGAAAGCTTCGCGCGACGGCAGGGCGGTTTCGTCCAGACGCGTCAATGCGTCGATGTGCTCGTACGGAAAGTAGCCCTTCGTTGCCGAGCAACCGTACGCTTTCAGAAAGCAATCGTAGCTAACGCCGGGCGCGAGGTAATTCGTTATGTCCAGGAACTTCAACGTCGTCGTCGACAGGCACATGTAATTGTTCTGACGTTTAATGGTAAACGCCGACGACGTGTGCTGCGCGTCGCCGGTTATGAGCAGGGGGGTCAAGTACTTTTTGACGACATTCAGGTCGTACTTACCCGAATTGAATCCCAATACGGGCATTTGACGAAGGTACGTCCACAGCCGGTCGGCGAGAGTGGCGTACGGTGACGCGGCGGCGTCGTCGTCGTCGTTGCATCGTCGCCGCCAGTCGGCGTCGAGCGCGTCGAGCGCCTCGAAGTTCGCGTCGTAGCGGGGACGTAGAATCGCGCACGCCGCCGCGCTCACCGCTTCCAGGTCGTCGATGAGGCGACGCGCGAGTTCCGACGAATCGCCGGTCGTGACGTAACACCGCGCCGCTTCGTGACCGGGCACGTTCGACGCGACGCTCACGCTGAGCAGTTCGTGTCGCGCGATCTAGCGGCATTTGTCGGTATCCGTCGGCAGATCGTTATCGGCGAAATAGCACTCGAAATCGAACGTCGCGCGGTACGGGTAGTAGCGCAGGTCGTCGTCGCCGACGTCGATGCCTTCGTCGTCGAGCCGCTCGAATACGGACGGCGACGGTCGGTAGACGCCGCCGGGGAACACGTGACGAACGCCACCTTCGCACGTCGCTTCGTGACGTCGTACCTCGCGCGCGTTCCGCCAGAGGGAGCAGCCGCATTTCCCGCACTTGTACGTTTTCGTGTATGCGCGCGGATCGCTTATGTACGAGAAGTGCGACTCGTACAGGTTGACGTTCAGCGTCGTGGGGTGCGCTTCGCGCGATCGACGGACTAGTTCGGCGACGTCGTTCGTCAGTCGACGATAGACGACGACGTTGATGGCGAAATCCGTCTCCACGCGATCCAGTTCGTTCAGGCGCACGCCGTTCGTGGCCGACGTGCGCGCGGCGCGACAATACCGCGCGTGCAGACGTTTAGCGACTTTCGTTAAACGGTTCGTATCGATGTGGCGGCCACTTTCGCCTCGTCGGTGACCTTGGTGGAGTCCGATGCATCGGAAGAGACACAGATGGTCGTCGTAGGGCGTGCCTCGATGATCTTTCGTCAACGACACGATGGCCCTGTTGAGGCGCACGTAGGCGGGAAGCGTCGCCACGCCAACGCAGCCGATAGGATGATTGATGATGACGTTCACGAAGTAGGTGGCGTTAGTTACGAGCTCGACGATCCATCCCGAGTCGGGGCGCTGCGCGATGGCGTACTGCAGTACGTCGGTCGTGCGCACGGCGTCGAGGAATCGTTCGAATGAACGGCTATCGGTGACTAGGGCGGGTGTTTCGAGGAGGCGACCGCAACAGTTACACGAAGAATGAAAATATCGGTACCGACCCGACACCTTGTGGCGTAATACAAAACCATAGCTTACGTTAATTTTAAACGCGTTCTTTTGCGCGCGAAACATTTCCCTCAGACGCGGTTCGAGCACGCGCGTACTCGTACAGGCGGTCATACGATAGTTGTAACGCGACTGTATGGCACAGCGCGCTACCGATGTCTCTATGCTACGCCGGTGCTCGTCCACGACACGCTGTAGATCGTCGGGCGACGGCGCCCTAGCGGCCTCCGCCACCGCTGATTCATTACTACTACCAGGAGGTGGCGACGCCTGACGGCCACACCGCAGCTGCAGATGTCGTAGCATAGCGTGACGCGCGGTGAATATCGCGCCACATTTTGGACACTCTCGACGTTTTACCCATAGCGCTTCGTCGCCGCATGTTTTCGAACTCTTTACGTGTCGTTCTAACGCCGACTGTTTCACGAAATAGCGCCCGCATTTCGGACATTGCCATCTAGTAGGTGATGGTGGCATTCTCTCTAATGATATTTTTTCGAGCACCGCTATTTATAACAGCGACGGTGACGGTGGTGGTGGTGGTAATACACCCTAGCGGGAAGAATGCGGTCAGCTAGCGGTAATTTTTCTAACTGTGTGCGGTATGGTGGTTTTTATAACTAGCGGTAATTTTTCTAACTGGGATGGTGGTTTTTATGACTAGCGGTAATTTTTCTAACTGTGTGCGGTATCTAATGTGGTGGCGGTCATTTTTTATAACTACGACTACCGGTAATTTTTCTAACTAGGTAACTCGGAAACGGAAAGTACATTTTCAACGTTTTATTCGGTACTCTTACAACATTCAAACACAGCGTCGTGAAGCCTTTGTTTCAATAGCAAGCAAATATTATAATAAAATGTTCTCTATTCTACTAGTGTTCGTTCATTCCAGTCCGCTCCGGCGTTGCACGTACGTGTGCACGGCCGACTCGAGTTGCACGCGATTCACATAATCGCGCCAATTTGTTCCCAACAACCAGTTCGACACAAACTGCACCAAATACAATTCTCCTGCAAGGCCCGTTTGCGGCTGCTGTTCACCGGAAGAAGTCGACACCGTAGTCTCGTGTAGAATATGCACTAGTCTCATGAAACAGGGGATGAGCGATCGACGCAGGAACGTTTCGATGACGCCGTTGAAATAGCGCGTCACAATACAGCCCGGCTTATCGAAACGTTGCATATATACCCGATTCGGCCGCCCTGCGCGATAGCCGGGCATGTGAATGTAGGGACAGCCTTCATTCGGCTCACATACCCCGCAATGATCCCGCGCCTTCTCCAGAATCATTTCGCCGAGAGTCTCGGCGACGAGATCCATCGCCAGTCGTTCGTAACGCCCGACCAACTGACTCCGGCTCGGCACGACGATTTGCCGTTGACACGTCCCCAGCTCCTCCGATACGCTCCAGTACGGCGAGCACGTCGGTCCCATCGTCCCCAGGCTGTCGTTATACGTCGGTGGAGCGGGACGCATTCGGCCGCCGCCCAGCGCCTCCTCGATGATCGCCTCCAATACGTGAGCGTCACGTACTCCTCCACTACCCTACAGCACAAAGCAGTTCTACTCTTTACGAATCACCGTCAGGAACGCGTGTAGGAAGTCGCTCATACACTCACGTCTGGTGTGTTGCATCAGAGCGTCCTACAAACACATTATTATGATTAGTCCGCCTCCTCCCTCTTGTCCTCATCCTTCTTTATCGACCCCTGCACACCCCGTTCCAACAACGTTCTTACGAACGAGGCAACCTCGTCGTACTGAGCGCGAATCCTTTCGTTGTTTGCAAGCATTTTTTCCAGTACGCAGCGCACTTCCTAAAGCATATAAAAGCACAACTGTTAGTACATCAAACTACTACAAAATAGGCTTGCTTCGTAGGCCAACCAAAACGCTCTTATATATTGCTCGGCCGACTCGGCTAATAGTTCTAAGCTCTCCGCACTTAGTTCCCGACCACGACGATCTCTCATTCGTTGTCGTTCGTTGGCGTGCGTCAATAAATCTACCAGTAGCGGCCAATTTTCGTCCTACAAACTACACAAGACAACAACACATTAGTCATCGTCGACGATGACGTATCTCTTTAGTGTGCGGACTGTATACGAGGGGTCGCCGTTCCAACTCGTCTTCCGCACACTAATCTCCACTTTAGTACCGGCTAACTCGAGCACGGTATCGCGAAGATCCTCCTCGTTCAATTCCGTCAAGTACCCGGCCGTGTACTCGACGAGATTAGACATTTGGCTATCGAACAACGTAAGCCAAAGCTCGTCTTCCTCCTCCTCGCCGTCCTTCACCATCACACGCAACGCGAAGAAATATTTCGGTACAAACACTTCACCGTGCGTTCGACATATCAGGGTCCCGTCTTTGCTTGTCTGCAATTTCCGGCGACAACGGGAACATCCCAAATAGGTGGTGCCGGGCTCGCCTTTGTACGAGACGGCGTCGATCGTAACGGGCAACAGGAGTTTATACATACCGTTGACAGCGCACTTCAGATGTCTCAGACTCACCACTGTGGCGCGTGTCGACGCCGACGATTCACGCTCCATAGAACGGCTCCGCGACAGGACCGGGGGCTGCTCGGTCGTTTCGTCGGGCTGCTCCAAGTGCGCCTCTTCGGCGCTTCGCTTTCGGCCGACAGTCAACGGGGCCGCGATGAGCGCAACGGGCCGCTTAACGGGTGGTGACACCCCCGTTGACAAGGCTGCAATCAGTGCCGAAGGTTGACTGCTGCTGCTGGCCGCTGCCGTCGCCTTCATCGACTGCTTCCGCGGCGCCTTCGGCTTTTTTGGTTGTTGTTGTTGACTTTCATCCGCCATGTTGCGGAAGAACGTCTGCTGCTTGCTGCTCTGCTGTTGTAGAAAGAATACACGTTAGAACTTCAGCGTCATACAATATAGCTTTTTCTCAACCGTTTTACACCTTTTCCAAATAACACGCATGCGCACTTCACGCTAATACGTCATCTTACTCAATTATCAGTGTGCGTGCCTCGTACATTTCAGACATTTTGTTTTCGGAAAAAAGTTTCCGGTCACGTCAGTACATTCGCCCTTAAATCTCTCTTTACATCGAATTTCTCTAATATCGATGCACCTCACGTTTCCTGACTCCACAGAGAACCTATACAACGTTTAGTTTCGTGCTTTTAACGTTTCGTTTATTGTTTTTGAAATGTCATTGTCTACAATAAAACGCGCATGCGCACTTCACACTCATACCGTTATCTTATTCAATTATCGACGTGCATACTCCATCCATCCAAGGCATTTTGTTTTCGGAAAAAAGTTTCCGGTCACGTCAGTACATTCGCCCTTAAATCTCTCTTTACATCGAATTTCTCTAATATCGATACATCTCCCGTTTCCTGACTCCACAGCGATCTTATACAACGTTTAATTTTGCGCTTTTAACGTTTCATTTATCGTTTGTAAAAATCCATTGTTCTCCGTTCACATTCCAACTCGTTAAGTCACGCGCAACAGATGTCACACATGTGCGCTTAACGCATTCCGCCTAGTCTACCGAGGAATTTGTTTTAGGAAAAAAGTTAGCGTTCACGTCAGTGCATTCATTATCAAATGTAACTTTTACAGCGAATTTCTCTAATATCTATGCATCTCGTGTTTCCTGACCCCCCAGGGATCGTATACAACGTTTCATTTCGTGCTTTTAACGTTTCGTTTATCGTTTGTAAAAATCCTTTGTTCTCCGTTCACATGTCAATCAAAATAAGCCGTAGTGTCATGCGCCGCCGCCGCCGCTGTTTGACGACGCGCACATTTCATACACACTTTTACAAACACGCGCGCACGACGTCTCCACATACATCGCTCCATCTAACATGGCCATGTCCACAACCCCACGGTAAGACATTTAAACAGCATGCATTTTATTTAAACAGTGCTTACTATACGCAATAGCATGTATTTTAAACATGCATGCATTTTATTTAAATGCACGTTTTTATTGTTGTAACATAAACATGCATTTTATTTAAACAGTGCTTACTATACGCAATAGCATGTATTTTATTTTAAACATGCATGCATTTTATTTAAATGCACGTTTTTATTGTTGTAACATAAACATGCATGCATTTTATTTAAATGCACGTTTTTACTACAGTAGTACGCATTAAATTGCATGTATTTTACCGTTTAAACATGCATGCATTTTATTTATAAGCGCGTGCATATCTCTCATTTTACTATATTTAATGTCTCATTCATCGTTTAAACATTTCATTTTATTTCATCGTTTAAATGGTCCTTTGTTTATTATTTCATAGACCGATCCAACTGCCTACAAGCGGCGTATCGACCACCACGTATAGGACAATCCAACTGCCCGACGTGTCGACGACGTCGACCCAGGCAACATGTGTGATCGCGCCATCCATCCGCACGTTGCCGTCTCCTAACATCACGCCTGACAGCACTGACGACGATGACATCGTCCCCGATCTGGCACGGGTATTTCACGTCAAACAGGACAATGGCCTATGGAGAACAATCACGCCTCCCGAGCTGTATCGTCGGGAAGGCTTCGGTTCCCCGCCGGACGAGAGCACCGTTGGCCGCGGCCGAATGCTCGCCTATCAGCAACCCGTTGGCCGCGATGATCGAACGCTCGCCTCCTATCATCAATAAAATATTTCAGTCACTACTCACGTTTTCACGCGTCTGATTCCAATGCATAAACACCCTACTGAACGTTAGTGTATTTATGCATTTGATTGTCATTGTAATCCCACGACTAGATGTATTTAAACGCAGTGGTTTCGTTTTAACCCGTCCACCAGAACAACGTTGTTTACCGTTAGCCAGCTATGCTGTCATCCAGGGGTCAAAGGCCACTAGAGCAGCAGCAGCCGGCGGCGGCGCCTTATCGCTGCAGCAGCAGCGGACGTCGCTCTTGCTGTCAACATAGGGACCATTCATAACGGGGGTCGACGTTTATATAATGGTTTTAGTTTATACAATGGTTTTAACGTGGTTATATTAGCGCGATAAACGCATTATTGCTTACGTCAGCACGCTCTAGGTACGTCGTTGAGGACTACGTTAAAAGTACGAAACTAAACGTTGGATGGTTTTAGCGTGGTTCAGATACATAGCGTGGTTAGCGCAATAAACGCATTATTGCTTACGTCAGCACACTCTAGGTACGGCGTTGATCGCTAGGACTAAAATACTCTCTGCACTCACCGCTAGGTGGCATCTCTAGTGTAGGGGTAATCAATCATCCAATTAGTATCAAATTACATCGCTCATCAATCACGTTTTTTATAAGTAGGTTTCCGAAACTAATTAGTGTCAAAAAAAGCCTTTGATCTTTTTTTTATAAGTAGGTTGTCGAATCGTTTAGTGGTCATTACATTCTTTTTTATAAGTAGGGTTTTGAGACCGTACAGAGCGCACTATCTACTGTCGTCAACAACTATTAGAAGATACACAAACGTCGTCAAATGTACGTATGCAGGAAGGAAAATGTGCACTCAAATGTTAATTTGCGGATATATGTATATACATATGTATATATATATATGTACATATATATATATATACACACACACGTATGTATACATATTTATATACATATGTATATATATATGTACAAATGTAAGTATATATATATATATATATATATATATATTTATACATATAAATATATATATATATTATATATATATGTATATATGTATGTATGTATATATATATATATTTATATATATAACAGGAACAATACATTGTTGATGACACTCGAATGTTGTCAGTATGCGACCTCCCGCTGATTTCTGGCTCCTTATAACATCAGTAATCTAACTGATGGCATTGAACATGTATATCCACATTTTTATTCGATGAAACCCAACAATTGTGGCGCTAATGCGATATCAACATATCTATACTGTAGAGATACGAATTTAAAATTATAAGCGGATGATGTTATTATGACGACAACTACAATAATTATAGTAACAACAACTGCATAATTTTTTTTTTCCCTACAAGAAGTTTCAAATGCGAAGTGACTAGCAACAAAAATATGAATTGTGCCACTTACTTCAGCCGTTTCGTGAGCCGCTACAACGGCCAACGTCAGCAAGGCTAAAAGCAAGACGACACTCACACGCATTGTCTCTTCAAAGCAACTATGTAAGTAGACAAATAAGAAACTATTCAAATTGCAAAAAAAATCTGGGCTTCTTAATGCAATGCTTATTTTCAAACGTATTGTTTATTCGCCAATGCTATACGAGGTATGCTGCAATAAAGTGTAGAATCACCTTTAACAAAACCTTTTCCTGAAAGTGAATGACAACTCTCCTTACCTTACACACAAAGACATTTTAGTTCAAGTGAAGAGTTGTTCTCCTACTGTGGTAAATCCGGCGTAGGTCCTCTCTTTATATAGCAATCAGAAGGTGACTGTCGTGTTGTGGCCATTGGCACGGGTCCAAAGAAGCCACATCGTCTGCAGCCATGCAGGCAGGCAGGCAGGCAGGCAGGCAGGCAGGCAGGCAGGCAGGCAGGCAGGCAGGCAGGCAGGCAGGCAGGCAGGCAGGCAGGCAGGCAGGCAGGCAGGCAGGCAGGCAGGCAGGCAGGCAGGCAGGCAGGCAGGCAGGCAGGCAGGCAGGCAGGCAGGCAGGCAGGCAGGCAGGCAGGCAGGCAGGCAGGCAGGCAGGTAGGCAGGCAGGCAGGCAGGCAGGCAGGCAGGCAGGCAGGCAGGCAGGCAGGCAGGCAGGCAGGCAGGAAGGCAGGCAGGCAGGCAGGCAGGCAGGCAGGCAGGCAGGCAGGCAGGCAGGCAGGCAGGCAGGCAGGCAGGCAGGCAGGCAGGCAAATATAAAACCAAGTTTAGGACGTAAGACCTATATCTTTTCAAAATACCTCCTCATATACGTTAAGAATCTCACCTTTTTGGGATGAATCATTTGTTGGGAGCGTAAAACATAAGATGCGCGTAATACACGAAACGTAACCGAACAATCGCAGGACCAACGCGTGCTTGGCAAATACTTCAGGAAAACGGTCCCTGCTTCATGGAATTGGCGACACGGAGTAGACGCAGACACAGTAATGCATATGTCTATCTTCATACGAGAAGTATAGCAATACGAATATTAATTGATAATTCTACGCTATCATTAGGTCCTATCGATGGACATGAACTTCGCATTATCTCCGACCCTCGTCGTTTTAAAGATACAACGATAATCTGCGAGCGCGCAATGGTGTTTATGTAATAATGCTGAGTGTATTTTAACATTTGGTAAATACTACTATCACGACTGTTATCTACCAAGGCACACAGTAACGTGACGGGCGTTTTTGCTAATATACAGCTGTATATATATATATATGATATTATTATATTTAAAACCATCATATCTTAGATAGTATTATGGGAAACATTTTTGGTGAAATGTTTTACAAGTACAAGTTGGCATTACGTAACTAAATATGAACTATTTGGGTCGACCTGTTATTCAGGCAGCACAAATTCAAGGAACCTCCAGAAAAAGCAGATGGAACTGGATGAAATGACAAAGTTTTTTCTAACACACTTTGCAACGTATATTTAGACGCCTGTTCCAGAAAGCAGCATGTCGTTTCTTCTGAATTCTGGTCATTAAAAACTACGCGTATAACTGCAAGGAAATACAGTTTATAACAGAATCTCGATAAAACTGTAAGTACTATGTCTGTTGCGATGATATCGCGATAGTCTCCTTGAAGCTAAATATGCTATTATTTTAGTTGATGTCAGTTAAATTACAACTCGATTGAACCAATTCAAAATTGGCGGGTGACGCCATTGCTTAGATTTGGTGTCAGTTGTTTCACAATGGCAATCCTTGAATGATTTGTTGTTTTCATCGATAACTGTTGACGTTGGGTCGGTGGACTCGGTAAATAAGTAGATATTACGTAATTAAGTTGACAAATCACACCTGTATTACAGCGAAACAAGTTTGGCCAACTATACTTACTGTCGATAGTTCACTGTGCTATCGCCGATATATATCGATAGTTAAGTTTTTCTATCTCTTGTATTGCATCGCGACATCGATAGGTCGTTGTATTTTTTTGAAAACACAATCCATCGGGCGTTTCATACGGCTGATCTATGGATGTGTTTACAACCTAACATTTTCTATAAAAACATATTTGTAGGGTGGCTTCTTTCCAAAAGGAGGGTCGTTAAAAGTGGGGTTCGCGTGAACTCCCCGAACCCACAGACTACGGTCATGTGTTGGGTGTGATTTGGGAGTCTACGGCCCTGAGTTGGGTATGATTTAGGAGTATGTTGTCATTACCATGCTTGATAAGAATTAATAAAATACTGAGCTAAAATTATAGTTTCATTAAATTATTACGTCTTATTAATTTGCTGGTTTGAAACAAATGAATAAGAAACCAGTACAACTAATAGAAAGGATGGCATTTCAAGTTATCATCTAAGTTTAAGAATTAATGTATTTTGAAAGACAGAGGTGACTAAGCATGCTGACACCAGTTAATGCTTACCTTGTCGCCTTCTTAAAAACGTACAATGTTAACCGACTTGCGATAAAAATGTGATATCCGACGTGATTAGCTTTGTTTACATAAATAAATATATAATGAAATATAATAATAATAATTTATGTTTTCTGTCGGGCTATTACTATAATTAATTAGTATACTGCAGGTACAGTTATAATGGCCGCAGCTAGTTTGATGTATACGATAACAGAAACAGTGTGCAAGTTGTAAATGGGCAATATTTATTGTTACGATCAAATGTCATTACATAAATTACATGAGTGCAATTGTATTGACGCAACGAACCAATTATTGTTGAAGACTCGACAAACAATGCAATGCATGAATAAACATGACTTTCAAACAAACATCAAAGGTGAGGGGTGTTAACCTCCTCTTAGCAATTGTACTCAACAAGGCATCGTTACCTGACAAAGAACTAATTAATAACAACAATAAAATATGATATAGATTTTACATAGCTTCGGATCGAAAATAATATAAATCTCCATGTGCAGCGGGGAAGCTCAAAATATAGCCTGGTGGAGAAGCGCAGGTGGGTTACGAAGAAATGTACATCTGCTTCGAGTGATAATGGCGATGCGACGGTCGTCTCAAATGATCGTGCGGTGTCGGAACGTTCATGGGTTGTCTCATATATTTGCTGCCAACCACGCATGGACTACTGACATTCAATTATACCCCAGCAAAGGCATAAACGCATTTCTGAATGTTTGAGACGTGTGTATTTATGTCTTTTGTCGGGCTATTACTATAATTAATTTGTACACTGCAGGTACAGTCATAATGGCCGCAACACGATAACAGAAACAGTGTGCACGTTGTAAATGGGCAATATTTATTGCCTATGGTCAAATGTTATGGCATAAATTACATTAGTACAATCATATTGACGCAACGAACGGATTAATTATGAAGACTCGACAAACAATACAATACAATGCATAAATAAACATGACATTCAAAGAAACATCAAAACTGAGGGTGTTAACCACCCCACCCAAGGCCGTTTAATAATTATAAACTATCGCGCCTAAATCCTTATGAACCTGAGCTAAAAAACGCAACAAACAATAATCATTAGGCAGTTATAATGATCAGGACACAAAAACGTCGTCATTAATGCAAGGGACCGCCGATGCATGATTTCACATTTGAGTTAATGTGTAGCTCAGTACCACAGCGGCTAGAGCTTCGGACTCTCGACTGAGAGAACCCGGGTTCAAATCATGTGCGGCGATGTCGAACCTTGGGCAAGTTGTTTACTCTACGTTGCTCACTCAGCTGTATGAATGAGTACCTGGCTATAATCGGTGGTGGATATTTTTGTAAGAATAGTCTTCGCGCTTTATTTGCAGCGTGGCTGAATGCTTCCTAGATAAGTCGAGATGGATATGTCATTCATACATGTTCGGAGACTCCATGTGCTGCAAGACGAAGTGAAGGTCCAATGGAACAGCGTCATCAGTGGACCGGTTTTCCCTGTACGCGAACTGGCGTGGTTCCATGTTGGAGTTTGTGACCGACTTCAAGTACTTGAGAATGTAGCGGTCCAACCTTTATTAAAACTAATATCATGGCCACGGGGCGGTAGCCGTTCAGAGCTGTCACCTTGAATGACAGGCGCAATTGAGTCCATTAGTTGTACGTCATTGCCCTTATTTGGTGTCCGGTCGTCAAGGTGATCCGCCGTCTTGGCTATACACTATCGAATGCTGCGCATCGTTTACGATGGAACCAAAATTATGCAGCAGTATTTTGATGTATAGTGACATATCTAACAAGGATTTCAAATTATTGTGCAAGGTGTGCCTAATATGCGTCATTTTTCAGGATAACGCGCAAATGCCATTTTAAAACTGTACGTCATGTCCAGTCCCACATTTATTACACGTGAAAGGTTTCTTCACCGGAGACAGTGTGAATGTGATCGTTTAATTAAATCATGGCAATTGTAAAAATCGTCACAATCATATAATTAAGGCTAGTAGTATAGGGGTCCAATTCGTACCTCAAATGAGGGTGGATAGAATGAGAGACTGAAGATGCTGACTCATCATTTCTTGTTAGGGACGCCCCCTTTCGACTGTTGATCTACTTAATGTGATGACGTAACATCCATTATTTATGTTCATCCCTCTAGCGAGTGTTGGACATTGTTTTAGTGCGTGCGTGTACGTGTGTGTAAGAGGTAGGAGAGGGTGAGTAATCGGTGCCTCTTATTAGAGGGGTCCGTGTGTGTCATTGTATGTTTGTTCGTGTGTATGAAAAAACGAAAAAAATACTATATTTTAAAGTTTTAAGATTGTTTTTATTCTTTGTTTCAATTATATTCATATCCGCTCTCGTCTGATGCATCAGTCAGCCAGACTTCTTCATCCACATTGTCTATGTCTGCGTACTGTCATCATCGTCGTCATCGTCGTATGGATGTGGATCGAAAAGCCGTACTTTTCAATGATTTGATGTAGCACAGCCAGGAAGAAGTGATCGTGTTCTCCTTTTAATTCATCATATCTGAAACGGATATAATCCTTTAAACTATGCACATATGAAGGTTAGTTAGAATCGGATAATACAGCGTCATTCACACATCTTTTTCGTTAGTCAGGACGACGGTTCATTGTGAGTCACAGGTGCCGTAGTGATCGAGGTGCGGTGTAACAGACATCACGTTGCTAGGCGACGAGCGATAAAAGATTAGGCCGAGTCTGTCCACTCTAAAACACATATGTGTGTGAAAACTGACTGTATGGAGTATATGTGAAATTATTTTCATACGAGGATTATTTAAAACACACCATCACTGACACATCTATGTGTTGTTAGTCATAACGACGGTATATTACGAGGTGCACCTGTTCGTTTATAACCATGAAAGAAATTACGAAAACGGTTGGTAAAAACAAATGACAACTTCTTAATATATGAATAAAGAATCCTCACATTTAAATTTTAAATATGAAAACATTTCCTTTCAGACAAAGCCTCTTGCTGACACAGCAAAATAGAGTTAACGAAACGCTTGCGTAACACATCATTTCGCACAAACATATATTACAATTTAACGGTTCGTAATATTATATGACATCTGCTTATTGTAATCGAGTGTGTGTGAGTGCACACTTTGTTTAAATGTGTATGAGTATTCTTTACATACAACAAAGACCTATTCGAACGGTTGGTCGTCACATCTGTTCTTTATTACCGATTGTATGTGTGAGCACTTTTTTATGTGTCTTCGGCTGATACAGACTTTGAAAACACACACAACCAACCACCCAGTCTGGTGTAACTAATATGTGTGTGTGTGTGTGTGTGTCCGTGTGTGCGTGTGCGTGCGCGTGCGCGTATGCGTGTGCGTGCACGTGGGTGTGCGTGCGTGTACAGGTAAAAGCAGAAATTGTGTGTCCAATTGTGGTCTTAACGTTTTAGTAAAACCCTGCTAAAAAACTCACAAAAATAGAGCAGCAAATTCTAAAAACTAAAAATTTCATAAAAGATGCCTGCATAAAAATACCTACTATCTGTGTGTCATGTGAATCAGTGCGAGATCAGGCAGTGTAGAAAAACGAGCTCCGTATTAAAATAGACTAAGAGCATTAGAACACTAAAGTTGAGTTACTCGATTTTTGATCTGGCACGAATTTTCCTGTTATGAAAATAATCTGGTGTTACATAAATTGGTCGTAGTTAATGGAATAATTATACGCCATTTTGCATCAAATCTTTACAAAAAGTATCAATATGTTAAATCACTAGCGGTTTGTTACTTAATCAATACAATGCAAATAAAGTTATAACAAAAGTTGCTAAACCTAAGTGAAACGCTTACAATTTGTTGTTTATGTAACTTTTCTAGTAAGCCTAATTACATGGTATTTAAAAGCGGTAGGTGATACACATATGTATAATAACAACATAATAAATAATAAAACTGCACACTAATAAAATTACGGCATGACAGTGACACACATTTTGAGAGGAGATCAGATAGAAGTGTTTACAATATTGAATGGTTATGAAAATATTGATATAAATATTTTGTTCTCAGTTAAGAAAGCTAAAAGGACCAGAGGACATGAAGTTACATTAGTAAAAGAGCAATGCAGATTAGATATAAGAAAGTTCTAATTTTCACAAAGGTCTGTAAATGAATGTGGAGGGGTAGCGCGAAGCGCGCTCCGTTGCAGTCTTAAGCGACTCTCGCCTGGCTGCGTGACTTCGCCAGGAAGATAGTTTGGCTCAGTATCGCGTTTTGAGAGCTTACCTGTTGACAACCCAACTGCCAAGAGCTGCCACATAATGAATATGCATGTGATTAAAAGGCACTAAAGTACGAAAACAAGTATAATGTCGGTTTATTTTGTGTGTGACATGTTTCAATATAAGTTTAATGTTGACTGTTTGTTATAGCATAGTGTTATCTGATAAAGGTGTATGCTTATTTAGTTTGTTATTTCACAGTTGGCCTGAGAGCCAATCATCGTCTCTTCCCGAATCTGGGTTAAAGCCACCTACTGGTAACATTGGCAGGCCCTTAATATTCCGGGCCGTAGTGAGGGGCCTGTTCTGCCACCTCACGGCGCCTAGTCACCTATACTGATATAGCTCTGTAAACGTGCAATGACGCATACGTTTTCACCAGTAGCCTATCATAACACTGGCAAACCATTATTAATCTCAGCCATCTTTAGAACTGATTATGCCGTGTGCGCGTGGCGCGGTGTGTGTGCGTGCGCGCCCGCGTGTTTGTGTGTGTGGTGTGGTGCGTATGCGTATACATAAAGGTACTAAAGGTAAGTTCTGATATGGCGCAATATCCAGTCCTCGGGGACTGCTCAAAGCGTGTTTACACTTTACTCCCTGGGGTGGAAGACCTGATCAATCGAACATCATCTCGACTTCTCTGGGAAGCATCCCATCTGCGTTCCGTGTGCGTGTCTGTTTGTGTGTGTGTGTGTGCACGTGTGCGCGTGTGCGCGTGTGCGCGTGTGCGTATGTGTGATGTGCATGTGTTAGGTTTAATCTGCTGATGTACGCTGATGGTCTACTTCTCATTGTTCCTTCCACCAAGCGACAACACACTTTACTCAACATATATTAGCCTAGCGGATGTTCAATATAATACAGGTAAATCTCTGGTCATATAGCGTAGAAACTCAAATCTTGCCAGGGAAAAAACTTTAGGAAGTGGGAAGTCACACATCGCCACCTCTTAGGAACAACTTAGACGTGTAAAAAGTGTCAACTTTATGACAAATGTTGAAAATGCCGAAACGCCATGTCCTGTGATAACGTGTGCTGTTTTCCTTGGAAACAAAGGATTCATACACTTTCAAATGATGATGTTTAGAATACGTTTATGTACCGTGTATGAGCATAAACCATAAAAGGTCCTATCAATTCGTAGTCTTGAAGAAACAGCAGATCGAGTGACTGCGATATTACAATTTTGCGTCCAGCGTGACGTCAGCAGTGGCACAAATTGGAACAGGTGCGGCACGATTCCAGTGGACTGTGTATGACTGACCGCTGAATGGTGTGCTGCTTAGAAACAAGTATACATAATCAACTCGCCTGACTGAGGAAAATTGGAAGGTTATCGCGCGGTTAACAATACAAATTATTAACATAAACAATTAAATACTATATGTAGTCTTCCACGATTCCAACCAGCTATTCTACTCTGTTAGGACTGCGCGTGCGTGCGTGCGTGCGTGCGTGCGTGCGTGTGTCGTCTGTGTGCGTATTAGTGTCCGTGTTCATGGGTGTGTGTGTGTGTGTGTGTGTGTGTGTGTGTGTGTGTTTGTGTGTGTGTGTGTGTGTGTGTGTATGTGTGTGTTTTCAAAAATGATATGCAACAAATGTATCTTTGGCTGATTTCGTTTTTATTATCACCGACTTATTGCCAATTTTCAACGCCACACAATGTTTCAAATACAGGACACGGTGAAAGTAACCATAGTGTGTAACATGTTACTAACTGGAGACAGCTTAGTTGAGAAGCATGGACTAGTTACGGTTAAATTATTATTTCAGTTGGTCTCATTAATAGTTCCATGGTGAACGAAATTACTGGACGCAGTCAATTAGAGCCCAGTGATAATGTTAGCCGACATCGCCTAATCTACTGCTGTCGTAGTGGCGGCCCCTGACGGAGTAGGCTTTAAGCACCATCACCACCAGGTGAAAGCAGCCCCTATTGGGAGCGCGCAAAGAGTGAACCGCGAGGGTGACAGGTGCATACGCACCAGGCCCCGCGGTTTCCCGAAGCGTAGTCCCAGTTGTTTCCTTTTTGAACTTCGCAACCTCCGGAACTCTGAGAAACCGCATGACAGTAACATCCCCATTTTTCCCCATGACAGTGGACATTTTCCCAGGAGCAGCAGCTACATCCACACCTTTTTGCACATTTCGAGCCGACGGGGAGCTTTCCACTCGCTGCAACAAATATAATTTATTTGAAAAATAACTGCTTGTAATTATTGACAATATACACGTAAAAGCCTACTCTACATAATATATTTGAAATGCCCATCTTGGAAATTCAAGCAAACCACACATTACCTCTTTTGACACGATCGCCATCTTGGAAATATAATGTATGTACAATCCAACTGAAAAGTTGCCAATAATAAATTGATTCTGATTCTTCTGATAAACAAACAATTTTGCTATTCTATAATGTTTATTTAATTATTGTATTTATTTTCATTATCATTAGTTATTCATTTTATGAGGACCACATTGGAAAAAAGTGTACTTTGTTGTGCTTTTACGTGTTATCCTTCGTATTATATTATGACGCATTTGTTATTTAAACTCATCATGCATATAATTTTACTGAATAAACTCCATCACTCTATCAAACAACCACATATTACCTCGTCTTTTAACACGATCGCCATCAACTGCAAAGAAAGAAGTGCACATATTATTATATATGTGACTTGACATAATATATTGTTCATATACATGTAAATAAAGTCAGTCAATGATTTTGCTTCAGGTTGGAATAAACCAATATATAATGTAGCAGACAGATGAGTGTGTCTATACAATACAGAACAAATGAAAATGTGTATGTCAAAGGTTGACCAGCCAGAGAACGATTGGACACCTTTAACAGGAAGTTGAATGAACATGTGCACTTGTACGACAAACAACACGGAGTAAGCCATCGGAATAACAACAAGGATGAACAGATGAACAGATCCCGCCGCGTGTACAGGCATGTGCATTAGACTTTGTGAACTGAAATAAACAGTTTATTATCATACATAATAAGTATTGATTAGTTGGAGGACAGAATATCACCAAACTTACCTTACAAATGTACATACATGCAAACTTGCACTCGTGCACACGTACACACGTACACACGTAAACACGCACATACGTAATTACCTAAACACATGTACATACGTACATACATACATACTTACATACATACATACATACATACACAAATACACATACAAGCATACAAGCATACATACATACATACATGCATGCATACATACATACACACATGCACACATACACACATGCATGCATGCATACATGCATACATGCATAGATGCATACATGCATACAAGCATACTTACATACATACATACATACATACATACATACATACATACATACATACATACATACATACATACATACATACATACATACATGCATACATACATACATAGATACATACATACATACATACATTCATCATCATCATTGACAATCCTTCGTAACGAGGATTATCTTTCCATGGATTGTCAGTATCAGTTGGTGTGTGTTCACAGATGGCTTATCAGTCCAATCTTTGCTCAGCACAGCTTACCACAGTGCGAACATGAATAACCAGAATGTGGTGACGGTGGATTATGTAGAATAACTCTTGCCGTTTCGAGTAAACTACCGTCATTTAGAACGTGATAGACCTTCACATTCACAGGTGTTTGGGTCAATGTCACATGTTTTCAAGGTTGATTTAAGGACAGCTTTATTGAATTGACGCTGTCCACCTTTAGACTGTTTATCACAACTCAGCTCTGATTAGAAAACTTGCTTGGGCAGTCTCGTATCAGACTTGCGCAGTACACGGCCATTCCATCTCAATTGTTGTTGCATGATGTTTGCTTCGTTTTTTGATATGTGAGCCTCACCGAGGACACTGCTGTTTGTTCTTCTGTCATGTCAAATGATTCGCAATATCTCTCATAAGCAGCGTTGGTGATATTGGTCTAAGGTCTATATGGCGTCTGTATAGTGTCCACGTTTCAGCTCCGTAAAAAGTGCGGGAAGTACCACCGCTTTATAGACCCTAGGTTTGGTATCAGGACTGATGTCTCGATTATTAAAAACACGGGTTCCGAAGCGCCCAAAAGCTGAGTTCGCGGATTGTGGTCGGTCTTATACATACATACATACATACATACATACATACATACATACATATGTACATTCATATTGTTTTTTTGCGTGAAATAAATGAATTCGTATTCTTAAAACTAGTGTGTGCTTCAGTTAACCCTTCATTTACGTAGCTAACACTTACCAGATGCCTCGTCGCTTTCTTCATTCAACAACTTACTCAGATCATCGGTTTCTTCCTATTAATCAACCAACAATAACGTATTAGTAAGTAATTATTAATTTTGCAAGCTCGTTTACTGATGCAACTTGGTATTGGCGTTGTTTACAACGCTTTGTATAGTAGTATATAGTCAAAACCCGTCACCCCTTTCCCAGTGCATAGCCTATCTACGGGTGTGCACGCATGACGTCGTCAACAACTATAAGAAGATACATACACAATATATATATATATATATATACACACACATATATATATATATATATATACATATATATATATATATATCTTTTGTTTGCATACAAGCAGTTTCAAATACAACGTAACTAGCAGTCAAAATATGAATTGTGTCACTTATTTCAGCCGTTTCGTGAGCCGCTACAACCACCAACGCCAGCAAAGCGAAAAGCAAGATGACACTCACACGCATTGTCTCTTCAAAGCAACTACGTAAGTAGACAAATAAGAAATTAAGCAAACTGCTTAATAAAACGTCTAGACTTCAAAATGTAGTGCTTATTATCAAACGTAGCGCTTATTCGCCAATGCTATAGAGTTGAAAGAGTTCTTCTGCAATAATGTGTAGAATCACTTTTAACAAAACCTTTTCCTGAAAGTGAACGGAGACTCTCCTTACCTTAACCACAAAGAAGTTTTTTTCAAGAGACGAGTCCTTCCCCTTCGGTGGTAAATCCGGCGTAGGCCCTCTCTTTATATAGCAATCAGAAGGTGACTATCGTCTTGTGGCCATTGGCACGGGTCCAAAGACGCCACGTCGTTAGCAAGCGAACGTGTCCACTGTCAAGGACATAAATGTTTTATTGCATAGCTATTGTTTAATACAATTATAAAGCAAATGTGGTGAGAAGCTAACTATATAAGATAAAATAAGTTACAAATAAAACACTACAATAAAGTAAATAAATATATTGAAGACATACATACTAAAATCAAATGTTACGAGAAATAAAATCATCTTTAATCATGTTTCCCCCACTTTTTGAATACTGATGATTTTCAATTATTTCTTACTCATTGGTAGACAGTTCTAATTGCTGAAAGTTAAAAAATGTGGCCTACCAGGTAGAATAAACAAATGCACGGCGATCAATATAACCCAGGATAACAAATGTCAAACATTGAATAGCAGACGATCGACATAGCGGTGGGTGCGGCGTGGCGGGTGACGATAGGACAATGTCAGGCAGGCAGGCTGGCTGGCTGGCAGGCAGGCAGGCAGGCAGGCAGGCAGGCAGGCAGGCAGGCAGGCAGGCAGGCAGGCAGGCAGGCAGGCAGGCAGGCAGGCAGGCAGGCAGGCAGGCAGGCAGGCAGGCAGGCAGGCAGGCAGGCAGGCAGGCAGGCAGGCAGGCAGGCAGGCAGGCAGGCAGGCAGGCAGGCAGGCAGGCAGGCAGGCAGGCAGGCAGGCAGGCAGGCAGGCAGGCAGGCAGGCAGGCAGGCAGGCAGGCAGGCAGGCAGGCAGGCAGGCAGGCAGGCAGGCAGGCAGGCAGGCAGGCAGGCAGGCAGGCAGGCAGGCAGGCAGGCAGGCAGGCAGGCAGGCAGGCAGGCAGGCAGGCAGGCAGGCAGGCAGGCAGGCAGGCAGGCAGGCAGGCAGGCAGGCAGGCAGATATAAACCAACGTTTTTAGGGATTAATTTACGACCCCACGAATAGGACGTAAGACTTATATATTGGATATCGAACGAAGAAGGCGATGACGAGTTCAAGATAATATACAGGGCGATCACCGCACTTATGATGAGAGTTTCACGTCGTTGAACTCGTAGACATCCATGGCGAAAATACTACTTTCTTTGACAGAGATATGGTGAATTTTACTAGAACACGTAACAGCTCCCGTTCGTACTTATACGGGCGATATGTCATAGATCGTCTGCTCGGATCGACTTCGACTGAGAGAGTGAGGTTTATAAGAGTGTTCTCTGGCTCAGTGCTAAGTCGTAAGTCGCAAATTAGTGTGACTAATAAGCTCGACATTATACGGAATAGTCACTGAGACTGCTGAATGCGACTTGCAGGTTGTACCATGGAACATACGCCGGTTCCCATACATCCTTTTCTCATACATCGTGGAGCGCGGTGGCGAAGTGTAAAAGTGTCCGACGCTCAAATGAGATATTCCTCGTTCTTATCCTATTGCTGCCAAATCTTGGTCAAGTTCGTTCACGCTACGTTGCTCCAGTTCACCCAACTGTATGAATAAATACCTGGCAATATACAGTGGTGGATATTTGTATGCAAATAGGCTTCGAGCATTAATTGCAACGTGGCACGATGCTTGCAGAGAAGGCGAGCTAGTGTTCGATTGAACAGGACTGTCAGGGAGATAAAGTGCAAGGCGCATTGACCAATCCTTCACAGACTTATACAGCGCTATATAAGATATAACTTACCTTTTTCTTCTCGGAGTGAATGTTTGAGCCAGTCTGATAATTTTTTCTTGTGGCGTCTTCTTAACAAACGAAAGAACGAGGTTATCTTGACCGCACCTGTTATCGTTGACACCATGTGGTCTGTGTAATATATTGAGTAGACATCCGGAGCGATACACTCCCCTGTATGTGTTCACTGTCACGCAGGGTTGCGATTCGGTATCCAGTTCCATTTGCTGGTAGGCTTGTGTCAGATCTATTTTGCAAAAAACCTTACCGCCGGCCAGGGATGCAAACAGATCTTCGGCATTTGGTAGTGGGTGATGTTCTAATTCCACAGTTTCATTGATTGTGACTTTGAAGTCTCCGCAGATTATCATCGTTTGATTTGTTTTTGGCACCATCACAATCGGTGCCGACCAATCACTATGATCAACCTTCTTTAAGATATTCTCTGCTTCCAGCCTTGTTAGCTCAGCTTCCACTTTTTCTCGAAGCGCATATGGTACCGGTCTAGCCGTGGAGTCTAGGCTGTGCATGAACTTTCATGTAGATATGTGCCTTGTACCCTCTAATGGTACCAATTCCTTCCTGGAATAATTCGGAGTGTTTTCCGAGCACTTCCCTTACGGAGTCTACCTCACTTCCGGTGACCACTGCAAAGACCTCGTTCCAGTTGAGTTTCAAGACTGTTAACCAGTCTCTTCCCAGTAGTGGATTTATGTCTCTATTGACGACCAAAGCGGACAACCGAGCTACCTGACCCTCATACGCTACATTTAATGTCACTCTTCCAATGTGAGGTATCGGCTCGTGGTTGTACGTTCTCAATTTGACATCATTTGTTTGTATTGTGACATCGGTCCATTGGTCTTTGTAAAGTGATTCAGGAATTGTACAGATTTACAATTCAGATCCACTGTCACGTAAATGGCCTTGCTTCACCCCTTACAAGTGTATACTGTGTACACGACCACCATAACGCGGCGAAGAAGTGACTTTATGCAGAAGGACACTCCTATTTTGTGTGGAAGTAGGGCTGCGAAATATCAACTTAGATTTACACGTCAGCTCCATTGCAACGGCCGTTTCTTTTGCTAACAGAAATGTGACATTCTTCATTGACAATAACCTTCGTTGAATGTCTCATCTCTCAATTGACACACGAGTCGATCACCCAATGCTTTTGTCAAGAATTCACCAAACTCACAGGTTGTGCTCAGCCGTTTCAGTGTGACTACATCATAGTACATGTAACATATTCAGCGACAGATTCTCCATCTTTTTGACTACGTTGATAGAATGTGAATCGCTCAGCGATTATCAGTGGCTTGGGAGAAAATTATTCCTAAACACCTGACATAACTGCGCGTATGTTTTGTGTTTGGGTTTTTCTGGCGTCAGTGTGTCCTACAACAATTTGTAGGTAATTGGACCGACCACCGACAGTAACATAACAGCCTTCTTGTCATTTGCGATGTCATTCAGTTCAGCCCAATGTCAATGAATGAGTCTCTCAACATAGCTTTCAACGTCTTCGACGGCTTCATTGAACTCGCCGAGTTGTCCGATATATGCTGCCATGATTCGTTACTCAAACTCGTCGCCAAATGTAATATATTGAGTACATTAGTGATTACTACATTTATTAAGAGCTGAGTCGGACACTCATATCTGAACACATTTTTATTATTCGACAGACAAAACATCGGCACCAACTTATAGTACTAAAACACGTATTAATGGTTTCACAGTATCCATCTGATTCCATAGGTGGGAGCACGTTACAGTCTATAACAGACGGCAAGGCAAAGAAACACCCGTCGACTGACAGCATTCCCCCGTTGGTTCGGTGCTGTTCGACAGGACATGCATGTCTTGAGACAACTTCCGGACAGAGAGAAGGTGTGAGTCTTATCATTGTTCTCGGCACTCCGTAAGCGTTCCTAACAAGCAATTATTGTATTGTGGAGGACGAATTAAAGCGTCTATCTACATAACGCTGCGTTTCAGTACGCTCGTGTTTATGGTGATTACCATGTGGTGAAGTAGAAAGTTCAAAAGCATCCCAGTTTCATCACGGTTAAATTGGGTTATGTAGTGCTCACGAATTCGCATTTTCGCTAAACCCAAGCCCGTTGTCTTGGAACGCAGCATTAGCATCGTGGAGTTGACACGAAAGGAGAAACATCCGGCAATTGTCCTGCTGCCCCACAGAATGACAGGCGACGTTGTCCTGGTGCCCAAAGGACAACAGACAGCGTTGTCCCGGTGTCTCAAAGGACGACAAACGGCGTTGTTCCGGTGACTCAAAGAACGACAGACGACGTTGTCATTCACGGTGACACAAAGGACAGCAGGCGGCGTTGTCCCGGTGACCCAAAGGACGACAGACGGCGTTTTCCTGTTGAGTCAAAGGACAAGAGACGGCGTTGTCCCGGTGGCGCAAAAGGCGACAGACGACATTGTGTGATGATCCAAAGGACAATAGACTGCGTTGTTCCGGTGACTCACAGAACGACATACGGCGTTGTGTGGTGACTCAAAGGACTACAGACGGCGTTGTCCCGATGACCAAAAGGACGACAGACGGCAACTGTAGGCATCATCATTGACACCACTTCCCGTCGCCATATCTTGCAATTGACTTCGGGTGACTTCACTCATTCAATGTATTCTCTATCTCAATGTTAAAATCTCTCACAGAGGTAGCTGTCACTGCATTTTCCGCTGAATCACAGTTCTTAAAGTCAACTAGTTGTTGTAAAACTAACAATCCGCGTTTTATTAACTATGGACAATGAACGACATTTGTTGATGTTGTGTGTGCGTGTGCATGTGCGTGTGCGTGTGCGTGTGCGTGTGCGTGTGCGTGTGCGTATGTGTGTTTGTGTGCGCGCGCGTGTTTGCTTGCATGTATGCGTGCGCTTGTGCGTGCGTGCGTGCGTGTAGACTAGCGATTCAATTTAATTATTTTGATTTTGATGAAGTTTATTAATATAATTATGATGCAAAAGCAAACTTTAAATATAAAGCGTCTTGTGTTAATTGTGGAGGGTTCATTCACGATCCGTTTGGTGAATTTGTTGCCCTCCTCCTTGTTCCCTGCTGTACAGGATTGAGGATCAGGTACTGTAAAGCTGAACCACTCGCTCTGTCTTTTCCTTTCATATTTTTCTGTCCATCGCTCCCTCTCTCCATCTTTCATCTTCGCCCGATCTTCTTATGTCCCTCCTCAAGCAGTCCTCTCATTTCAGCTGTGGCCTTCCTCTTTTCATGTGTCCTTTATGTGTTCCGTCTCTGCTCTCTTCGCTATTTTTCCGGCATCCATCCTTGCCAAGTGGCCTGGTCATCTCATCCGACTTCTCAATAATCGCATTCCATCCTATTTTCTCATGTCATTCGCCCTTCTTCTGTCTACCCTCTTTGTTCTTGTTATTCTTCTAATCCAGTTGTTCTCACAAACTTGCAGCTTATGTTGTTGCTGTTGTTTTGTCAGTACCACTGTATCCAGCATGCCGGTGTAACACACACTCTCAGGTCTCTCCCTCTTGTTTGATGTTGTTCTGTCCTTCATAACTCCCTGTACCTTTGTCCAAGCATTCGCTCCTGCTTGTATTCGGCGTCGCACCTCCTCATCTGAACGCCCATCCGCCGTATCTATTCCTCCATTTGCTTAATTTCCTTTCCATCCAATCTGATGTCCAATTCCTCTCTCTGTTGTCCAACGCCCAGCACGTCCGTCTTCTCCCGGCTCATCCTGAGTCTCTGTTTCTTGAACACCCTGTTCTATTCCTCCAACATGTTTTGTAGCTCGTGTTTACTTTCTGCTACTATGACCAGATCGTGTCCATGCATAATCCTTCTGAGAACATCCTTCGTGCTGCTCTTCCTGCTGATTAGCTCCATCACCATGATGCATTTGTGTCATGTGGCAAATGGTTCTGGACATCGGCGTACGGGAGACGTATGAGGCACAGAAGTTGGACGACAGAAGACATGGAATCTACATTGACTGGTAACGAGAGATTTGTGTTTTTGTAGCGTATTTTTACTGCATGATATTACGTGGGAATTTCGTATTTTAATAGTGACTTAACAGCAATATTCCCTAGCACGGAGGCCACGGTGAGTATGTGTATGTTTGCGTGCATGGTGCGTGGATGCCTTTGTATGCATCTGTTTATGTACGAGCTACATTCCGATCGCGTCGATTAACTAGGCCGCCAATTTTGTATATGACAAGCATGTTATGACGTCGTAAGAAATGCCGCATCTTCTGACGTCTGTTTACGTCAGAGTCACTGTGTCTCCTTGGTTCACGCCATCACAACTCACCGACAGGTAACAAGAGACGGGTGTTTACGTGGCGTATTCGATGTGGGAATTCCGTATTTAGAATGATACTGACTCTATATAAATGTGCCCAAGCACGGGGCCACACCGTGTGTAGTATGTGCGTGCGTGAGTGCGTGAGTGCGCGTATGTGTATTTTTGTAATAACTGACCAACTGTTGCGAGTCACACAAATTATCGTATCATTTACTATCAAACACTTATTGAAAACAGACCATGTCCCATATGCATATTCGGTATAAATCATGCCCTTCTCTTTCTGGTTATTCCAACTTGACAAGTAATAAGATTAATTATTATTTTAGGCATATTGGAATTATAAAGGAGAGTTGTGCCCCAAGCATGGTAAGTGCATGATGACCCATCAAATAATTATCATACTTACTATGGTTCACAATTCTTATCACCTACAATATTCTCTCCAATACGATAACGATTAACAACTAATAACAATAGCTTTCATATATCCTAATACAATTATGCAAAAAGATAACACCATCAGCCCTAAAAATTACCTTTGGTAACAAAACTAGAAAAATCGATAATTTCAAGCAAAATACAATAAACATGTTCAAATTTACAAGTAACATGTACCGTAGAATTTTGAACAGCATGTTGCATCTTCGACTCATACTATCATAAAATGAGCCAGCGACATCCGATGAGTATGGTGCGCTACTGCGCAAGGTGCACCGGTCTCCCCTACTTGCCTAGCATGGTTTGGTCACTCGCACAGATTGGTCACCCTTAGCATAAGTCTTGAGAACTTATTTGAGGTTATATTAAATACGCCTTTAGTCGGATATATCGTTCACTGAAAGTAGGACTATACTACCAATTTAAAATGTTCGGAGAAAATCTACACAAGTATGTTTTGAGACGTTCTAGTATCTAATACACTAGGTGGCAGCTCTAGCGCGTCACAAATACTGAAAATCGATGATGGTGATGGAAACATTCTTCATATTTTACCTATTAGAAAAACATAGACGCAATTGCTTATGCTATTAATTTCAGGAAAGTAAAGGAACGACCACGCTGCATCTTACCGTGGACTGAGGTTATTCACCGCGGTCATAACCAATTTGTGTGATAACATCAGTTTGCGAAGCGTGGTTTTTTATTCTACAAATGTAAGAACCTGACTTGAAACAACGTTTCTAACATTGCAAGAATGTGTACCTGTAAGAACCCTGAGTGACTCGAACGGAGCTTTCGGCACCCCCACATCAACATTATACTGAATGAGGCACACTCAAAGCAGAAGGGGAACACTGAGTGAACGACGGCCACAACATCATGGGAGAAGACGCCATAGTGGTCACCATAGAGAGCTACTTTTGGTGAAGAAAAATCAGCAAAACCACTGAAATACGAGAGAGGCGACCAGTCATCAACACAGAGCAACCAAGAAAATTGGATTATGGGCGTGGTGTGATGTGAGCACAGGTCTGTGTGATGCGTCCATTGTCGGAGTGTAGTGAGTAGCTTGTAGTGTATGAGCTTCTCGCTCTCGCTTTAGCTTCGATTCCAGCTAGCCCCCTCACAGGGGCGAAAAAACACGAGTGCGCAAGCCTCCCCTGCTGGTACATAGCCTCTCCATAGACAAGACTCTAGCATGATCTCCTTGTGGTACACTGCGGTAACTGGGCACCTTACTGCCCCAGGCTAAAAAATAGGTATCTTGGAGAAGGACAACTCTGATTTAAAACCTGGGCAGACCAAGTCCACTAGTCATGGAAGACATTGACCTATAGGAAGGAAAACCTGGAAGACAAACCCACCACATGGGTCAGCATGGGCAGCGCCGTGTGGCTCGAATAAACGTCCTCAACTACATGCTATATCACTTAGTAATTACGAGATTTGTTAACGCGTGCGGGGGAACCGACGCGCTGGGAACCAGGCACCAGCCAGAAATCACAAAGACCTGGAGAGTCGAACAGCCGGTATCGATTCTTATGCGAAGTCCGGTTTGCCACCCTCAATGAGGGAACAAGGACAAGAAAACGAGTGAAGGTGGTGGAGCTATTGAACAGACGGCAACTGTCAGTGATGGGGGTACAAGAAACCAAGTGGAAAGGGGCACGAGGATGTTGATATGGGAGAAGGGCTTAAGTTGCTGCATCCAAGGGGAGATGGAAGGACGAATGGAATGGGAGTGATTATGAAGGAGGAATACAGCAAGGAAGTCATCAAGGTGGAACGATGGAAGGCAGGATAATTGTGGATGTTAGTTGGAGGAGAGAAGATGTGCGTACAATAGGGCTACGCACCACAGACTGGGAGAACTCAATAAGATGCATTCCAAAACAACCTGGAAGAAATCATTGGGTATGTGGAGCCGGAGACAATGTTGGTTTTGGCAGGTGATCTAAATGCACATGTAGGAAAGAGATAGAACAGTGAGGAGACCTTAGGAAAGAGAGTGAGAAGATCAGGTCGAAATGCTAGGCAGAAATCAGCTAGTAATGGTAAACTTCTTTCAGAAGAAGGAATCACACAATATCACATACAGAAGTGGAAACAACAGAAGAGAGAACTATCTGCTGATTCTTAGAAGCAGCCAGTTTAACAAGGTTAGGGACTGCAAAGTTCTGGCAGGAGAACACATAACGAGTCAACATAACCCATTGGTTTATGAAATGTGGATAGGAAGAGGCAAACAGAGAAGGAGGAAACAAAATCAGGTAATCAAATGGTGGAAATGTGAAGGAGAGGCGATGGCCCAATACAAAACCGAAGTAGAGAGGAAATTCAGGCTACTTCAAGAACAAAGGGAGGATGTGGAATCAGAGTGGAAAGCATTTAAGGAAGGCTTTGTTAGAACAGCTGAGGAGATACGTGGCCGAACATCAGAAAAGCCCACCCAAAGCCGAAAGAACAGCGGTGGTGGAACCAGAAAGTTGAACAAGCAATACATACGAGAAAAAAAGAGGCACTGAAAAGTGAGGAAGAAGCGAGTGATGAAGAAAAGACACGGCTGAAGCAGAAGTACCGGGAGAAGAAGAAGGCAGCAAATAAGGCGGTTGCTAAAGCAAGAGATGACAAACAGCGGGAATTATGTGATAGGATTGAAGAAGACGGGGGGAAAAACTGATCTTCAAACTTGCCAGGGATAGAGACAGAGATAGCAAAGATAATACTCGAACATCAGGAATGACGATACGAGACGGGACACTGATCACTGGAGCAAAACTAGTGTTGGGTGTTTGGGAGGAGTATTTCAAGAAACAACTAAATCCGGAGGGAGAATATGAGATAGAGATACCTCATACTATAAGGAAAGAACTGGAGGTGAGGACAACAACAGAAGAAGAGGTGTAGTAAGTAGTAAAGAAGATGAAAACCAGAAAGGCTGTAGGAGTGGATGAACTCTCGGTGGAAATTTTGAAAGCAGACTAGTTGGAATCAAGTGGCTGACGAGGCTGTTTAATGTGAGCTTCACAGCAGGATAGATACCACCAGAGTGGCGAAGAGGAGTGATTGTGCCGATATGGAAGGGGAAAGGGGACATCCATGACCCAGAGAGATGCAGAGGCATCACATTACTGAGTCAAGCCCTGAAATTGTTGGAACGGATACTGGATGCTAGGGTGAGGCTTATAGTGGAGACCAAAATCGGAGAGAATCAGTTGAGATTTAGGAAAGGGAGAGGAACGGATGATGAATTGTTTGCCATCAAACACATTATCGAGAAGAAGTGAAAATTTAAAAAGAATACAGCATTCAGTTTTGTAGATCTGGAAAAGGCATTTGACACCGTGCCAAGATAACAGGCAGTTGCAGTCATGAGATGGATGGAGGTTGAAGAAGCAGAAGTCAGTATGGTGGAGGAAATATACAAAGAGACAGCAGCGGTAGTGAAAGTAATAGGAGAAACATCGGAACAATTTGGAGTGGAAGTGGGACTCAGACAAGGAAGTGTCTTGAGTCCACTGCTTTTCATTATGATATGATATAGCGCAGTACCCAGTCCTCAGGTTTGCTCAAAGCGTTTTTACACTTTATTCCCTGGCAGACCTGTTTTATCAAAGATCGTCTCGACTTCTCTGGGAAGCATCCAACCACGCTGCAATTAATGCTCGAAAACTGTTCATACATATATATCCACCACAGTCTATAGCTGGGTACCCGTTCATACAGCTGAGTGAACTGCAGCAACGTAGAGTCAACGAATGTGCCCAAGGTTCGACTCAACAGCATAGGAACCTAACCCGTGTTCTATCGTTCGAGAGTCCGAAGCTCTATCCACTAAAAAACTGCGTTCCGTGTGCGTGTCTGTTCGTGTGTGCGTGTGCGTGTGATTGTGTGTGATGTGCGTGTGTTAGGGTTAATCTGCTGTTGTACGCTGATGGTTCTCTTTGTTCCTCCCACCAAGCGACTGCACATTTTACTCAACATATGTTGCCCCAATGGATGTTCAATATACTACCGGTAAATCCGTGGTCATTTAGCGTAGAAACTCAAATCTTGACAGGGAAGCCACTTTAAAAAGTGGGAAGTCACACTTCGCCACCTCTTAGGAATAACTTAGACTTCTAAAAATGTCAACTCTTAGACAAATCTTGCTGAAAGGCCATGCCCCCGGAAAACGTGTGCCGTGTTTCTTGCACACAAAGGATTAATATACTTTCAAATGATGATGTTTACAATACGTTAATATACCGTATATGAGTGTAAACCATAACAAGACCCATCAATTCGTAGTCTTACAGAAACAGCAGATCGAGTGACTGCGATATTACAATGTTGGGTCCAGCTTGAAGGCAGTAGTGGCACACAGCCGCCAAACTGGACCAGGTGGGCACGATTCCAGTGGACTGTCTATGATTGACCCCTGAATGGTGTTGTGCTGCTTCGAAACAAGTATAAATAATCACGTTGCCTGACTGAGGAAATTGGAAGGCTATCGCGCGATTAACAATACAAATTATTAACATAAACAATTAAGTACTATATATTTTATAGTCTTCCACGATTCCAACCAGCTATTCTACTCTGTGAGGAGTGCGCGCGCGCGGGCGAGCTTGCGTGTGTCGTCTGTGTGCGTATTCGTGTCCGTGTTCCTGTGTGTGTGTGTGTGTGTGCGTGTGTGTGTGTGTGTGTGTGCGTGTGTGTGTGTGTGCGTGTGTGTGTGCGTGTGTGTGCGTGTGTGTGTGTGCGTGCGTGTGCGTGTGTGTGCGTGCGTGTGTGTGTGTGTGTGTGTGTGTGTGTGTGTGTGTGTGTGTGCGTGCGTGTGTGTGTGTGTGTGTGTGCGTGCGTGTTAAAAAGTGATATGCAACAAATGTATCTTTGGCTGATTTCGTTTTATTATCACCGACTTATTGACAATGTTCAACGCCCCACAATGTTTCAAATACAGGACACAGTGAAAGTAACCATAGTGTGTAACATGTTACTAACTGGAGACAGATTAGTTGAGAAACATGGACTAGTTACGGTTAAATTATTATTTCAGTTGGTCTGATTAATAGTTCCATGGTGAGCGAAAGTACTGGACGCAATCAATTAGAGTCCAGTGATAATGTTAGCCGACATCGCCTTGTAATCTACTGCTCTCATAGTGGCGACCCTTGACGGAGTAGGCTTTAAGCACCATCACCAACAGGTGAAAGCTGCCGCTATGGGGCGCGCGCAAAGAGTGAACCGGGACTGCGATAGGTGCATACGCACCAGGCCCCGCGGTTTCCCGAAGCGTAGTCCCAGTTGTTTCCTTTTTGAACTTCGCAACCTCCGGAACTCTGAGGAACCGCATGACA
>CM034535.1:69807727-69925227 GCA_020002185.1 Paraescarpia echinospica | reverse complement strand
CTAATCGCTGAAAGTGAAAAAATGTGGCCACCAGGTAGCATAAACAAATGGCAGGCATCAAGGCAACAGGCAGGCAGGCAGGCAGGCAGGCAGGCAGGCAGGCAGGCAGGCAGGCAGGCAGGCAGGCAGGCAGGCAGGCAGGCAGGCAGGCAGGCAGGCAGGCAGGCAGGCAGGCAGGCAGGCAGGCAGGCAGGCAGGCAGGCAGGCAGGCAGGCAGGCAGGCAGGCAGGCAGGCAGGCAGGCAGGCAGGCAGGCAGGCAGGCAGGCAGGCAGAGATAAAACCAAGTTTTCAGGGATCAATATGCGACCCCACGAATAGGACGTCTGACCTATATCTTTTGAAAATACCTCCTCATATATGTAAAGAATCTAACCTTTTATGGTATGAATATTTGTCTGAGCGTAAAACATAATATGCGCGTAATACATGAAACGTAACCTAACAATCGCAGGACCAACGCGCGCTTTTCAAATACTTCAGGAACACTGTCCCTGCGTCATTGAATTGCCAACATGGAGTAGACGCAGAGATAATAACGCTGACGTCTACCCTCATACCAATAGTATGGCAATACGAATATTAATTGATAAATTTACGCTATCACGATTAGGGCCTATCGATGGACATGAACTTCACATTATCTCCGACCATCGTCATTTCAAACAGACAACGAGAATCTTGCGAGGGCGCTGTGGTGTTTATGTAATGATGCTGACTGGTTTCTAACAGTTGGTAAATATTACTCTCACAGTTGTCATCTACCAAGGAACCTCGTCAGCTGACGGGCATTTTTGTTAATATATACATCATATTATTATGTCTAAACCATCATGTCTTAGATAGTATTGTGAGAAACATTTTGGGTAAAATGTTTTATAAGTATAAGTTGGCATTAAATGATTCTATATGAACTATTTGGTTCGAACTGTAATTCAGGGAGCACAAACATACATTGCAACGTATATTTAGATGTCTGTTCCAGAAAGCAGGATGTCGTTTCTTCTCAATTCTGGTCATTAAAAACTACGGAACAACTATAAGCGAATAACATTGATAACAGAAAACACCTACCAACAAACAAAAGTGTGACAAACAAATATAGGCATGGAGGTGTAAGAAGACTACATGTAATATGAAAAACGTATCGCTTTTTCTGCAAAAGTGTCTAAACAGTTGGCATGTTGCCCTTTCTGTTGCAGTGTCTGGTTTTTCTCATATGTCGGATTCCTCTTTTATCTTTTTACACTAATATATCAAATTTACTCATAATCGAGCTTGCGTGTGGAAGGTGTAAGAAGACGATATGTAATATGAAAAACCTATCGCTTTTTTCTGCAAAAGTGTCGAAACAGTTGGCATGTTGCCCTTTCTGCTACAGTGTTTGGTTTTTCTCAAATGTCGGATTCCTCTTATTTCTTTCTACACAAATATATCAAATCATCTCATAATTAAGCTTGCGTGTGTAAGGTGTAAGAAGACTATATGTAATATGAAAACGTATCGTTTCTTCTGCAAAGGTGTCGAAACAGTTGGCATGTAACTTTTTCTGCAGCTGTGTTTGGTTTTTCTGAAACGTCGAATTCGTCTTTTTTCATTTTACACACATATATCAAATGTACTTATTATGGAGCTTGCTTGTGTATTCTGGTAGGATAACGTTTTCCTCTTTGACTGCTTAAACATCGAGCACCAAACAGGGATTAATCTGCGACCCCCTAGAATGGGACGTAAGTCCTATAACTTTTGAAAATACCCTATATGTCAAGATTCTTACCTAAGGGTATATCAGTTGTTTGAAGCGTAAGACGTAATTTATTCATAATACATGAAACGTAACCTAACAATCGATAGAACAACGCGGCAATTACTTCGGGAAAACGGCCCCTGGTTCATAAACTTGGTAATATGGAGTAGACGCTGACACAGAAATGCATATGACTACTCTTATGCTAGTAGTATATTACTAGGAATAATTATTATTCGATGATTCTACACACTAGGGTCTATCGTGAACTTCACATTCTCGCCGACCTTCTTCATTTCGAACAACCACCGAGTATCTGCGAGCGTGCGATGTTGTTTGTGTAACGATGATGTGTGTTTTCTAACATTTGGTAAATATTACTATCACGACTGTCATCTTCCAAGGCATCCTATCAGGTGACGGACGTTTTTGGTAGTATATTATAATTATCGCTTATGTGGACACTTTTGGCCCCCAATGAATGTATCCGGAGTAACGCGCGTTGGTACAAACTATTTGTCGAGTTGGTTGGACGAAAGAGTGCCAGTGTATTATTGCCTTAACCTGCACACAAGTGATGTAATCAACGAGAGCACAATCAGTGAATATATATGTTCATTTAAAGGAAGGTAGTCTGTTCCTAATTTTTCATTTATTAATTAAAAATAATTGTGAAGAATATAATAACTAGGTTGAAGGTACGCTGTCCGTCAAAGTGTGTTTTGTAAGCGCATAACAACATTCGCTATCTAGAAGATACCACCCCGGAGCAAGTTCAAATGGTAAATACATCTCGTTTCAAACATGCTTTATTCGCAATACTGCCTAGGCAGGCTAAGTTAATCGCAATATCCGATAAACGATTTCCTATGTTTCTCCGTCCAATATGCCTGATTCCGTGTTACAAATTATTACTCTGGTCAATTCTGGGAGGATGAAAATACACATTTATTAAAAAGGAATAATCTACATTTAATAATAAAGCTGTTTAGTTTAAAAGAGTACTTTACATGGTTGATCAATGAATGTGTACTATAAAATACAGCATCGTAAATAGTCCAGATACATCTTAATTTAGCAAAGATAGACTGGAATAATACACTGAAGAATAAGACAGCAACAGAATGCTGGAATATCTTAAAGAATGAAATAGAGTGCATCGTAGATAAATTTGTTCCCTTCAAAAAACAAGGGAAACGGACCAGAAAGAAATACTTATCGAAAGAAGCCATTAGAAAAATTAAGTATAAACAAATGATGTGGAAGTCTTATAGACGTACTGGCAATGACGAAGACTACAACATTTATAAAGAAGCACTAAACCAAGCTACAGCTGAAATTAGAAATTCAAAGAGAAGCTATGAACATAAATTAGCTTGTAATATAAAACATGACAGCAAGAGTTTTTATGCGTATGTTCGAAGCAAACAGAAAGTTCAGGATAAGGTCGGTCCTCTAGAAGATAGTGCTGGAAATATAATATCAGAAGGATTCTTAATGGCTGAAGACCTAAATGAGTATTTTAGTTCAGTGTTTACCAGAGAAGACACTAGTTCACTGCCAGTACCAGAGGCTAAGTTCAAGGGGGCAGAATCAGACTATTTAAGACAGTTAATTGTAACCCCAGAAATGGTAGCTAAGAAAATTAGGGCTATGAAGGAAAATAAATCACCTGGAGTGGATGGTATTCCACCCAAACTACTAGTGGAAATTGTAGAACAAATTAGCATATCGCTTGCAACAGTTTTCAACTTGTCATTAGAAGAGGGAATGGTTCCTTTAGAATGGAAAGAAGCAAACATTATACCGTTATTTAAAAAAAGGTTCGAGAAACAAGTCAAATAATTATAGACCAGTTAGTTTAACATCGGTGATTTGTAAATTATTAGAAAGACTAATTAAAGATCACATGGTGGATTTTCTTGTTAAACATAACTTGATAAACCCATCTCAACACGGGTTTCTAAAAGCGAGGTCAAATATGTTATGTTTTTTTGAAGATATCACTAAGTGGGTAGATGATGGATCACCAGTAGATATCATCTACTTAGATTTTCAAAAAGCTTTCGACAAAGTGCCACATCAGAGATTACTGCTTAAACTAAAAGCCCATGGCATAGGAAATGGTATAATTAACTGGATAGAAAAATGGCTGATTGACAGAAGACAACGGGTAGTTGTTGATGGGGAGGCTTCAAACTGGAAATCTGTTTTGAGTGGGGTTCCACAGGGATCAGTACTGGGACCTATATTATTCTTAATATATATAAACGATTTGGACGATGATATAGCTAGCAAGGTGTTGAAATTTGCAGATGATACAAAAGTGTTGAGAAGGATTGAAAGTGATGGTGATAGACAGCATTTACAAGATGATCTTGACAGGTTGATCAAATGGTCTGAAAAGTGGCAAATGTTGTTCAATTTTGGGAAATGTAAATGCCTCCACACAGGACATGGGAACGAATATGTAGAATATACAATGGGGGGGAACTGTACTAAGTACTACTGTAAAAGAAAAAGACTTAGGGATGAAAATTAGTGCTGACATGAAGGTTTCAGAGCAGTGTGGAATTGCAGCTTCAAAGGGAAATCAAATCCTTGGATTGATTAGGCGAAATATAGCATATAAAGAAAAAGAACTAATAATACCGCTGTACAAAACAATAGTTAGGCCTCATTTAGAATATTGTATACAAGCGTGGAGGCCATACCGCAAGAAGGACATAGATATGCTAGAAAGAGTACAGAGGAGAGCGACTAAAATGATACCAAAACTGAGGGATCTTAGTTATGAAAAACGCCTAAAAGAATGTGGTTTAACAACACTAGAGACCAGGAGATTGAGAGGAGATCAGATAGAAGTGTTTAAAATATTGAATGGTTATGAAAATATTGATAGAAATATGTTTTTTTCAGTTAAGAAAGATAGAAAGACTAGAGGACATGAAGTTACATTAGTAAAGGAGCAGTGTAGATTAGACGTGAGAAAGTTCTCATTTTCACAAAGGACTGTGAATGGATGGAACAGATTATCTGATGATTGTGTGGGTGCTAGTAGTGTGAATATGTTTAAAAATAAAATCGACACATACCTCAGAAGGGCTGGATATATGTAGATAAAAGGGTTGGACTCTCGATAAGCCAAAGGGCTTCCTTGTCCACCTGCCATCTAGAGTTAATTCTCTGGATGGCAATCTTGTTAAATCTTGTTAAATCTAATGTCGCAGTCCCCCCCCCTTCGAAGTCCACGCCATTTCTCTGGTCACTAATATCAAGATTCTATACAGGCATTAACTTAGGGGTGGCTGTCTTGGATAGTTTTTCTATCTCAATCGTATCGCAATAGATGTAAGTACTATGCCTGTTGCGATACTATCGCGATAGTCTAACGGAAGCTAAATATGCTATTATTTTATTTGATGTCAGTTCAACTACAACTGAACCAAGCAAAAATTGGCGGGTGATGTCATTGCTTGGATTTAGAGTCAGTTGTTTCACAATGGCAATACTTGAGTGATAATGTTTTCATCGACAAGTGTTGACGTTCGGTCGGTGGACTCAGTGAAAAAGTAGATATTACGTAATACATTTGAAAAATCACATCTGTATTACACCGACACAAATAAAAATGCTGATACGTTTGGCCAACTGTCTTTACTATCGATAGTTCACGGTGCTCTCGCCGATAACTATCGATAGTTAAATTTACTATATCTTGTATTGCATCGCGACATCGACTATCGCGGTTCATCGTTCGGTCGCTGTATTTTTTTTAAAAACACCACCCGTCGGGCGTTTCATACAGCTGATCTATGGATGCGTTTACAACATAACATTTTGTTAAAAAAATATATTTGTGGGGTAGTTCCTTTCAAAAAGGTGGGTCGTTAAAAGTGGGACTACGGCCCTGTGTTGGTTATGATTTAGGAATAGGCTGTCATTACCACGCTGGATAAGAGTTAGTAAAATAATGAGCTACACTTTTTGTCTCATTAAATGATTTTGTCTTATTCTTTAAATGATTATGTCGTATTCATTATAATGATCAGGACGCGAACACGTCATCATTAATGCAAGGGACCGCCGATGCATGATTTCAAATTTGAATTAATGTGTAGCGCAGTGGCACAGCGGCTAGAGCTTCGGACTCACGACTGAGAGAAGCCGGTTTCAAATCCTGTGCGGCGATGTCGAACCTTGAGCAAGATGTTTTAATCTACGTTGCTCACTCAGCTGTATGAATGAGTACCTGGCTATAATCGGTGGTGGATATTTTTGTAAGAATAGTCTTCGCGCACCATTTGCAGCGTGGCTGAATGCTTCCTAGAGAAGTCGAGATGGTGTTCGATTGAACAGGCCTGCCAGGGAGTAAAATGTAATGCGCTTTGAGCAGTCATGAAGACTGGATACTGCGCTATATACGAACCTACTTTTTTGTAACCTACGTAAGAGATAGTCTGTAAAAATGTAGGTTTATAAATGTGTTGTGGCATATTCACCTCTATACAAATCATAGGTTGCTGCGTGAAACTTTAAGATAAAACGACTTAGCATACAACTGTTAGGTGAGAATTTATGCACGTGACCGTTTTGTTATTCAACTATGTCGCTAGTTTTTAATGTCTTCCTTTGCAAACGTTTTTGTATATTTTTTCGCATACGTGTCAAATACGAACGAGCAGTTGGTAATTCATAATATCACGTGCACACCTTCGATTACGGATGTACTGTGTTTTTACGTCAAAAGTCGCTTTCAATGTAAAGTGTGCGGTGACATCAAATATATTGTTTTACGTCATTATACAGACAATGGTAGACATACAAAGATATTTAAACAAATAAGGTATCAGATTGGTGAACATTCTTCGGGATAGTTAATTTTTATTCAAACGATTTGTCTTTGACATAACCAATACGAGATTTTATCTTGTTGTTCTAGAGTCTTTCGTCAGCGTAGCACATCAACTCCTTCAGTTCATGTGATGTGTTCACGGTGTGTAGGAAGAAGACACACACTGACCAATACCTGAACTTTGTATCCCACCACCCCTAACACCGGAAATTAAGAGTCGTGAGAACACTGATGAAGTGGTGCGAGATGACAACTTCGGAAGAGGGGGGCAAGAAGGAAGAGGAGAAACACCTAAGATGAGCCCTGAAAGTCTGTGACAATCAGTCCTGAGCCAACACATCCACCCAGGGCCGTAGTCGCCTTTGTTACGAACCAACTTTTGGAAACGAGCCAACCGCGAATGTTTTATTAGGAAATATTACGCTATAAACACATCCATAGATCAGCTATATGAAACGATTGACGGGAGTTTTTTTTTGACTGAATATTCTGACTCTTGTGGTAAGGTCGTAAAAGTGCGCAACCCGGCTACGTCTCCCAAACCAGTAGGGGAACGACGTGCATATTTTTCATTATAATAATGTTTTATCTACGGGATCATCTTCTACACTTACCTGACTACGTATATGTAAAAATGTAGCGTATTTATGTTAGAATACTCTATCTACGTGGTGTTTCAGAACAACACCAGATTTTGACTCGCTAAAATTGTGCGTCCAAAACTGGCCCCCGCCCATCCACATGTATCATTTAGTCATCATCGGGGCGGATCCAGAGAAGATAGTTTGGTGGGCACAAAAACCTCAACTTGAGGTCGAACCAAATAATGGTGTAGAAGAAATTCCTTCGCTGCCGTGCCGCCGGAACTTGAGCTTACCCGCTTCTTCGGCAGGACTGGTGACATCGGAAGGCGGGAGGGGGGTGTTGAACTTCATAACTTCAGCTTATTAAAACCTGAACTGTTGCACATTTCCAATGGACTAGGGGAGGGTACGGTCGCGAGGGCCCATTATAAAAGGTCTGCGGGCACGCCAAATTCCTATGGTCTGGAGGGGCTACGTGGCACCCTCGCTCCGCCTAAGGTTGATGTGTATATAAACTGTCCAAACCATAGACTCTACGTCCGTCTCCTTGTAAAGAAGCTACCCGTTGGACCTGACCATTATGTAAACAGATACAGTAATTTACCATCAACAATACAATAATTGCTTGTTAGGAACGCTTACAGAGTGCCGAGAATAATGATAACACTCACAAGTTCTCTCTGACCGGAAGTTGTTCTCAAGACATGCATGTCCTGTCGAACAGCACCGTGTATTTGTGCTGTTGATGCAGTACGCGATTCAAATTTGGTTGTGTATTGCTAACATGTGTTCGTGTCATCATATATTGGTGCCAACAATGTAGATTGAAAACCTTTGATATTTTGGAAAATAAAAAATTTAGATTTTATTGATCAAGTCAAATATATCAAATGTAATTTCTTTATTTCCTAGGATTTCTGTGTCTATTTGTTATCTCTCAAATATTTCAATTTATCCAATTTCAATGACCGTCTAACCGTAGCTTTACAAGTGTGATTCTGATATGTTGGTGTTAGAATTGTACTTTCTGAATTTGTTTTTCAAAACATTTCCTGTATCAAATGTTACTCTTTTTCACATTTATTTTTGGGGTGTCACTAACACATAATATACTATTAGTTGTAGCTTTTTAAAAGTTAACACTGTTATGTATTTGACTAGAAACTTTGACATTGGAATCCTGAGAAGTTTCGTTTAATTCAAATAATATAGACACGCACAGCAGTAAGTGAGGTGCTGTGGTATAGTGAAATTTTCGAAGTGGTTTATTTCCTGATTGTTTTATATCTTATCTCTATAACGTTGCTAGTAATGGGTGTAAGTAGATAGTCAGCGCTGTACGATCTCAAAAGCCTACTTATAAAAAAGAATTTAATGACCCCCTAATGAGTTTTGCACATCGCTGAGTCAGCAATAATGCGAGACTAATCCTATGCATAAAAAAAGATCAAAGGCTTCGTGGTTGACACTAATGAGTTTGGGAAACCTACTTATAAAAAACGTGATTGATGAGCGATGTAATTTGATACTAATTGAATGATTGACAGTACACTAGAGAGATGCCACCTAGCGGTGAGTGCGGAGAGTATTTTAGTCCTAGCGATCAACGCCGTACCTAGAGCGCGCTGACGTAAGCAATAATGCGTTTAATAATAAAGTATATAAGTTTAGTTTCGTACTTTATAACCATGCTAAAGTATATAAGTTTAGTTTCGTTTTTATAACCACGCTAAAGTGAAGTGGACCACCTATAACTGGGGTAAGCAATACGTTGGGGTAGGAGTTGTGCTGACGTAAGCAATACGCTAACCATTGTGTATTAAATAAACGGACCACTTATAACTGGGGTAGTGCTGACGTAAGCAATACGCTGGGGTAGGAGTTGTGCTGACGTAAGCAATACGCTAACCATTGTGTATTAAAATCATTGTATAAACGGACCACTTATAACTGGGTAGGAGTTGTGCTGACGTAAGCAATACGCTGGGGTAGGAGTTGTGCTGACGTAAGCAATACGCTAACCATTGTGTATTAAAACCATTGTATAAACGTTGAGATGTCCCCGTATGTGATGTTGACAGCAAGAGGAGCGACGACGACTGCTGCAGCGATAAGGGCTGCTGCCCTACTGGTCTTTGACCCCTGGATGACAGCATAGCTGGCTAACGGCGTTGTTCTGGTGGACGGATTAAAACGAAAGCAATGCGTTTAAATACGTCTAGTCGTGGGATTATCAAATGCATAAATACACTAACATTCAGTAGGGTGTTTATGCATTGAAAATTGACGCGTGAAAACGTGAGTAGTGACTGGAATATTTATTAATATAGCAGCGTTCGCTCGCGACCGACGGGTTGGTGCCTGTCGGTCGCGGCCGGCGGAAGACCGAAGCCTTCCCGCCGATAGAGTTCTGGAGGCGTAACTGTTCTCCATAGACCGTTAGGTTGCTTCATGAGAAATACGCGCGCTAAATCGGGAACGATTTCATCGTCACTTTCATCGTCACTGTCGTAAGCTGCTGCTGCTGCTGCTGTGTCATTGGAAGCCGGCGCACGGACGGTCGGCGTGACCTCACATGTTGGTGTCGACTTTGTCGTCGACGCGTCGGGGAGGACAATCGCCCTACGCGGGCTATATTCGCCCCTTGTAGGCAGTCGGATCGGTCTATGAAATAGACAAAGGATGAATAAAATGAGTGAGATAGTAAATACTGTCTTGGTAAAATACATTGTTTAAATAAAATGTTTAAACGGTAAAATGCGTACTAGTATGCATTAAACAACAATAAAAACGTGCATTTAAATAAAATGCATGTTTAACAATAAAAACGTGCATTTAAATAAAATGCATGTTTAACCGGTAAAACTAGTGAAAACGTGCATACTAGTAAAACATTTAAATAATAAAAAACATGCATTTAAATAAAATGCATGCATGCAAAACTAGTGAAAACATGCATTACAACAATAAAAACGTGCATACTAGTAAAACATTTAAATAATAAAAACATGCATTTAAAAAATGCATGCATGTTATAGTAAGCACTGTTTAACAACGAGCATTTAAATAAAATGTCTTACCGTGTTTTCGTTGGGGCCATGTTGTGAGAGCGATGGGTGGAGACGACGTGTTTGCGTGGTTGTAAAAGCGTGTATGAAATGTGCGCGTCGTGAAAACACCGGCGGCGGCGCATGACACTACGACTGATTTTGATTGACATGTGAACGGAGAACAAAGGGATTTTTACAAACGTTAAACGAAACGTTAAAAGTACGAAATTAAACGTTATATACGATCACTGGAGGGTCAGGAAACACGAGATGATTGTATATTAGAGAAATTTGCGGTAAAAGTCACATTTGACGATGAATGCACTGACGTGAACGTTAGCTTTTTTTCCTAAAACAAATTCCTCGGAGAGTAAACGGAATGCGTTAAGCGCACATGTGTGACATCTGTTGCGCGTGTCTTAACGAGTTGGAATGTGAACGGAGAACAATGGATTTTTACAAACGATAAATGAAACGTTAAAAGCGCGAAATAAAACGTTGTATAAGATCGCTGGGGGATCAGGACACACGAGATGTATAGATATTAGGGAAATTTGCGGTAAAAGTCACATTTGACGATGTATGCACTGACGTGAACGCTAACTTTTTTCCGAAAACAAAATGCCTGGGTTGGATGAAGTATGCGCAACGATAATTGAAAAAAGATAAGGATATGAGTGAAGTGCGCATGCGCGTTATAGTGTAGACAATGACATTTCAAAAACAATAAACGAAACGTTAAAAGCACGAAACTAAACGTTGTATAGATTCTCTGTGGAGTCAGGACACGCGAGGTGCATCGATATTAGAGAAAATCGATGTAAGGAGAGATTTAACGGCGAATGTACCGAGGTGACCGGATGCTTTTTTTCGAAAACAAAATGTCTGAAATGTACGAGGCACTCACACTGATAATTGAATAAGATGACGTATTAGGGTGAAGTGCGCATGCGTGTTATTTGGAAAAAGTATATAACGGCTGAGAAAATGTTATATTGTATGACGCCGTACTTCTAACCGTGTATTCTTTATACAGAGCATCAAGCAGCAGACGTTCTTCCGCAACATGGCCGATGAAAGTCAACAACAACAACAAACAAAAAAGCCGAGGGCGCCGCGTAAGCAGTCGATGAAGGCGGCGGCCAGCAGCAGTCAACCTTCGACCAGCAGCAGTCAACCTTCGGCACTGATTGCAGCCTTGTCAACGGGGGTGTCACCGCCCGTTAAGCGTCCCGTTACGCTGATCGCGGCTCCGTTGACGGTCGGTCGAAAACGGAGCGCCGAAGAGGCACGCTTGGAACAGCCCGACGAGACGGCAGCGCAGCCCCCGGTCCTGTCGCGGAGCGGATCGATGGAACGCGATTCGACGGCGTCGACACGCGCCACAGCGGTGAGTCTGAGACATCTGAACTGCGCCGTCAACGGCGTATATAGAATCCTGTCACCCGTTACGATTGAGGCCGTCTCGTACAAAGGCGAACCCGGCACCACCTATTTGGGATGTTCCCGTTGTCGGCGAAAATTACAGACAAACAAAGACAGGGTCCTGATATGTCGAACGCACGGGGAAGTGTTTGTACCGAAATATTTCTTCGCGTTGCGTGTGATGGTGAAGGACGGCGAGGAGGACGAAGATGAGCTTTGGCTTACGTTGTTCGATAGCCAAATGTCTAATCTCGTCGAGTTCACGGCCGAGTACCTGACGGAATTGAATGAGGAGGATCTCCGCGATACCGTGCTCGAGTTAACCGGTACTAAAGTGGAGATTAGTGTGCGGAAGACGACTTGGAACGGGGACCCCTCGTATACAGTCCGCACACTAAAAAGATATGACGACGACGATGACTAATGTTGTTGTTGTTGTGTTGTTTGTAGGAAGAGGAGGAAAATTGGCCGCTACTGGTAGATTTATTGAAGCACGCCAACGAACGACAACGAATGAGAGATCGTCAGGGGCTGGAACTAAGCAAGCAGAGCTTTGAACTATTAGCCGAGTCGGCCGAACAATATATAAAAGCGTTTTGGTTGGCCTATGAAGCAAGCCTATTTCGTAGTAGTTTGATGTACTAACAGTTGTGCTTTATGTGCTTTAGGAAGTGCGCTGCGTACTCCAAAAAATGCTTGCGAACAACGAAAGGATTCGCGCTCAGTACGACGAGGTTGCAACGTTCGTAAGAACGTTGTTGGAACGAGGTGTGCCGGCGGGATCAGTGGAGGAGAAGGAGGAGGATGAGAACTAATAATAATAATATGTTGTAGGACGCTCTGATGCAACACGCCAGACGTGAATGTATGAGCGACTTCATACACGCGTTGCTGACGGTGATATCACGTAAAGAGTAGAACTGCTTTGTGCTGTAGGGTAGTGGCGGAGGAATACGTGACGTTCACGTATTGGACGCAATAATTGAGGAGGCGCTGGGACCCCGAACGCGCCCCCCTCCACCGACGTATAACGACAGCCTGGCGACGATGGGACCGTACTGGAGCGTATCGGAGGAGCTGGGGACATGTCGGCAACTCGTCGTGCCGAGCCGGAGTCAGTTGATCGTACGTTACGAACGACTGGCGATGGATCTCATCGCCGAGACTATCGGCGAAATGGTCCTAGAGAAGGCACGAGACCATTGCGGACTATGCGAATCAAATGAAGGCTGCCCCTACGTTCACATGACCGGCTATCGCGCGGGGCGGCCGAATCGCGTCTACATGCAACGTTACGTTAAGCCGGGGTGTATCGTGACGCGGCACTTCAACGAGGTCATGGAAACATTCCTACGACGATCACTTATTCCGTGTTTTACGAGACTAGTCCATATTCTAAGCGAGACTACGGTGACGATTTCTTCCGGTGATCAGCAGCCGCAAACGGGCCGTGCAGGAGAATTGTATTTGGTCCAATTCGTATCCAACTGGTTGTTGGGTACGAATTGGCGAGATTACATGAATCGCGTGCAACTGGAGTCGGCCGTGCACACGTACGTGCAACGTCGGAGCGGACTTGAATGAACGAACACTAGTAGAATTTGCTTGCTATCGAAACGAAGGCTTCACACTGTTGTAAAAGTACCGAATAAAACGTTGAAAATGTTCTTTCCGTTTCCGAGTTACCTAGTTAGAAAAATTACCGCTCAGTTAGAAATCCCGCTACACACCACCGCTAGGGTTAGTTAGCACACAGTTAGAAAAAGTACACACCACCGCTAGGGTTAGTTAGAAAAATCCGAGTTACCTAGTTAGAAATCCCGCTACACACCACCGCTAGGGTTAGTTACCACACAGTTAGAAAAAACCACCGCTAGGGTTAGTTAGAAAAACCACCACCACCACACATTCTTCCCGCTAGGGTGTACTTACCACCACCAGTTACCACACAGTTAGAAAAAGCACACACCACCGCTAGGGTTAGTTAGAAAAACCACCACCACCACACATTCTCCCCGCTAGGGTGTACTTACCACCACCACCACCGTCACCGTCGTCGTTATAAATAGCGACGGTCGAAAAATATTCATTAGAGAGAATGCCACCACCACCACCATCGTCATGGCAATGTCCGAGATGTCGGCGCTATTTCGCGACGCGGTCGATGTTAGAACGACACGAAGCGCTAGAGTGCCCAAAAGTGCGAGATTGCCCAAAATGTGGCAAGCTATACACCACGCGTTACGCTATGCTACGACATCTGAGGCTGCAGTGTGGCCGTTCGTTGCCACCCGAATCAGTGGAGGCCGCCGCCGCTAGCGCGCCGCCGCCGTCGCCCGACGATCTACAGCGTGTCGTAGACGAGCACCGGCGTAGCATAGAGACGTCGGTGGCGCGCGGCATCGTACAGTCGCGTTACAACTATCGTATGACCGCCTGTACGAGTACGCGCGTACTCGAACCGCGTCTGAGGGAAATGTTTCGCGCGCAAAAGAACGCGTTTAAAATTAACGTTAGTTATGGTTTTGTATTACGCCACAAGGTGTCGGGTCGGTACCGATATTTTCATTCTTCGTGTAACTGTTGCGGACGCCTCCTCGAAACACCCGCCCTAGTTACCGATAGCCGTTCATTCGAACGATTCCTCGACGCCGTGCGCACTACCGACGTACTGCAGTACGCCATCGCGCAGCGTCCCGACTCGGGATGGATCGTCGAGCTCGTAACTAACGCCACCTACTTCGTGAACGTCATCATCAATCATCCTATCGGCTGCGTTGGCGTGACGACGCTTCCCGCCTACGTGCGCCTCAACAGGTCCATCGTGTCGTTGACGAACGATGTTCGAGGCGCACCCTACGACGATCATCTGTGTCTCTTCCGATGCATCGCCCTTCACCTGCAAGGTCACCGACGAGGTCAAAGTATCCGTCATACGAACCGTTTAACGAAAGACGCTAAACGTCTGTACGCGCGGTATCGTCGCGACACGGCGACGACCTCGAACGGTGGCGGCGTGCGCCTGAACGAACTGGATCGCGTGGAGACGGTTTTCGGCATCAACGTCGTCGTCTATCGTCGACTGACGAACGACGTCGCCGAACTAGTCCGTCGATCGCTCGAAGCGCACCCCACGACGCTGAACGTCAACCTGTACGAGTCGCACTTCTCGTACATAAGCGATCGGCGCGCGTACACGAAAACGTACAAGTGCGGGAAATGCGGCAGCGTCCTCTGGCGGAACGCGCACGATTTACGGCGTCACGAAGCGACGTGCGAAGGCGGCGTTCGTCACGTATTCCCCGGCGGCGTCTACCGACCGACGGCGTCCGTATTCGAGCGGCTCGACGACGAAGGCATCGACGTCGGCGACGACGACCTGCGCTACTACCCGTACCGCGCGACGTTCGATTTCGAGTGCTATTTCGCCGATAACGATCTGCCGACGAATAGCGACAAATGCCGCTGGATCGCGCGACACGAACTGCTCAGCGTGAGCGTCGCGTCGAACGTGCCCGGTCACGAAGCGGCGCGCTGTTACGTCACGACCGGCGATTCGTCGGAACTCGCGCGTCGCCTCATCGACGACCTGGAAGCGGTGAGCGCGGCGGCGTGCGCGATTCTACGTCCCCGCTACGACGCGACCTTCGAGGCGCTCGACGCGCTCGACGCCGACTGGCGGCGACGATGCAACGACGACGACGACGCCGACGCGTCACCGTACGCCACACTCGCCGACCGGCTGTGGACGCACCTTCGACAAATGCCCGTATTGGGATTTAATTCGGGTAAGTACGACTTGAACGTCGTCAAAAAGTACTTGACCCCCCTGCTCATAACCGACGACGCGCAGCACACGTCGTCGGCGTTTACCATTAAACGTCAGAACAATTTCATGTGCCTGTCGACGACGACGTTGAAGTTCCTGGACATAACGAATTACCTCGCGCCCGGCGTTAGCTACGATCGCTTTCTGAAAGCGTACGGTTGCTCGGCAACGAAGGGCTACTTCCCGTACGAGCACATCGACGCGTTGTCGCGTCTGGACGAAACCGCCCTGCCGTCGCGCGAAGCTTTCTACAGCCAGCTGAAACGCGAGGGAATCTCCGCGGAGGCGTACGAGATTTGCGCGACGGCGTGGCGCGACGAGGGCATGACGTCGATGCGCGATTTTCTTGTGTGGTATAACAATCGTGACGTGGCGCCGTTTCTCGAGGCCGTCGATCGCCAGTTCGCCTTCTATCGGCGCCGACGTATCGACATGTTCAAGGACGCCATCAGCGTACCGGGGTTGACGTTGTTGTACCTGTTCAACGACCTGCCGAAGTCGATCCATTTCTCGCTCTTCAACGAGCCGAACAAAGATCTGCACCGTCTGCTGCAGGCGCAGATCGTCGGCGGCCCGTCGATCATCTTCGCGCGCCACCACGAGGCCGACGTGACGTCGATTCGTGGCGGCGCGCCGTGCCGATCGATAGTAGGCTTCGACGCGAACGGCCTCTATCTATGGGCGATAATGCAGGAGATGCCGACGGGCTGGTACACGCGCCGACGCGCTGAGAACGCCTTTCGAGCGGAACGCGTGCACCGCTACGGTCGTATGGCCGTGGAGTGGTTGACGCGCGTGGAGGCGGAAACCGGCGCGCGTATACGTCACCAGTTGAACGGACGCGAGAAGCGCATCGGAAAGTACCGAGTCGACGGCTGGTGCGCCGCCACGCGAACGGCGTACCAATTTCACGGCTGCTATTTTCACGGTTGCCCGACGTGTCAGGCGCACGTGACGACGAACGCCGTCAACGGTCAACCGATGACGACGCTGTACGCCGCGACGATCGCCGTGACCGCCTACCTGCGCCGTTTCGTCGACGAAGTCGTCGAAATGTGGGAGTGCCAGTGGCACGCCGTGCGACCGCCGGCGGTGCCGACGCCGCCCGACGCGTCACGATGGCAACCGACCGCCGCCATTACGCTCTCGACGATACTGGAGGCGGTGCGCGACGGCTCTCTGTTCGGCCTCGTGCAGTGCGATATCGCCGTACCGGAAGCGCTGCGCGACAAGTTCGCCGAGATGCAGCCGGTATTCAAGAACGTCGATATCGCGCGCGACGATCTCAGCCCGTTCATGCGCGACTACGCCGAATCGCACCATCTCCTCACGCGACCTCAACGCACGCTCGTCGGTAGCTACTTCGGCGCGGCGATCTTGCTCGCGACGCCGCTCCTACGCTGGTATCTGGCGCACGGGCTCGTCGTCGAGCGCGTCTACCAGATCGTCGAGTACGCGCCGATAGCGTGCTTTCGCCGCTTCGGCGACGCGGTTTCGACGGCGCGTCGCGAGGGCGATATCGATCCCGACAAATCGATCATCGCCGATACATTTAAACTTCTCGGGAACAGTTCCTACGGGAAAACGATTACGCGCGTCGATCGGCACCGGGAAATCAAGTACGCGACGCCGATCGGCGCGTCGATGCTCGTCAACAATCGCCGCTTCCGGCAACTGGACGCCGTCGTCGACGACGCGCTGTACGAGGTGGCGCTGAATAAGCGTAAAATCGTCTACGGCCTGCCGATACATATCGGCTATTTCGTATTGCAGTACGCAAAATTGAGAATGCTGGAATTTTATTACGATTTCGTCGACGCCTACATTCCCCGTCGGCTCTTCCAGTACTGCGCTATGGACACCGACTCGGCGTACATAGCCCTAGCCGGACGTGACGTCGACGCGCTCGTACCGGAAGAACGTCGCGAACACTACTTCCGGAATCGCTCGCTCTGGTTTCCGGCCGAATGCTGCGACGCGCACGTGGACGCCTACGTACGACGGCGCGTCGCCGGTCTAGCGTGGGACGGCGAGGCGGCCTGCTGCGCGCGCCGACGCCTGTTCGATCGTCGAACGCCGGGTCTCTTCAAAGAAGAGTGGCGCGGCGACGGGATCGTGGCGCTGTGCAGCAAAACCTACTACTGCTTCGGCGGCGTCGCCGGTCCGAAGTACAGCACGAAGGGGCTCAGCAAGCGACAGAACGCCGACATCGACGAGCACACCTTCCTCGCCGTACTGCGCGACCGTCGCAACGGCGTCGGCTGGAACCGCGGTTTCCAAGTGAAAGACTCGTCCGTGTTGACGTACGTTCAAGAGCGCGCGGCGTTGAGCTACTTCTACGCTAAACGCCGCGTGCTCGACGACGGCGTCACTACGGCGCCGATACTCGTCTAACTCGTAAACTCGTCTAACTCGTCTACTACTAACCTAACCCCCACCACCCCCCCTAGGGGTAGTTTCTGTATGTATGTATGTATGTGTGGGTAATAATAAACACCAACAATTGTGCGTACATGATTCGTTCGTTTTTATTTCTACTACTACAAGCGGTGAGGTTTTAATAAATCGTGTACGAGACAGTCATTGTTCACCCTATCGGTGCCGAATAGGTTCTGAAACGTCGTCAACGGCATCCCGCGACATCGGAGGAGAAGGTAGGCGACGCAATATTGTCCGCACACGTTAGAGATGACGCTCTGCAGGCGCTTGTCGTTGTACGTCCACGCGTCGCCGCAGTGGCGGCGCAGGAAGGCGCGGAAGTCGGCGTGGAGCGGCGGCAGACCGTACGAATCGAAGTACTCGCCTCGTCGGTCGACGCCGACGTAGACGGCCACCCAGTGCTGTCCCGGTTCGCCGCCGTCGTCGGTGTTGCACACGAAGGCCGTCGGGTAGGTGGCGCCAATGGCGGCGGTAAGTAGCGCGTCTTTAGGCACGACGCCGACGACGATACGTTTAGCGTACGTATCGAGTTCCAGACGACGCATCAGTTGAAACGTATCCATAGTTACCAGTCGTAAATGACGTTCCGGTTCCGGTCGATTTCCATCACCGTCTCGAATTCCGCGTACACGACGACGTTCACCGGACGCGCTAGCGGCGTCTCGAAATGTATATCGACGCCCACGCACCCCTGACGCACGACGTTGAAATGGTCGCCGTCGCAACAGTCGGGGGTCAGGTCGAAACCGAAGATGGTGTAGCCGGCGCCGAAGTCCGTGCGCGATACGTCGTTCCCCTCGTCCTCGAACGCCTTTCCGGTCGCCTCGAAGAGATTCATGTAGCTGCGCACGTACCGGTTGTGCGCGAAGTCCGGCTGCAGCGGCTTGCTCGGCACCTGACGTCCGTCGACGATGACCGACAGGAAGTTTATGTCGTTGTGACGCGCGTCGAACGGATTTCTAGTGTAGTCGCCGTTGTAGGCGACGTTGTCGATCATCATCAGGAAGAGGCGTTTCGGAATCGCGCCCATGTACAGGTTCTCGTGCACGTTCGATAGCGCGCCCGCCGTTATCGAGAACGATTTGCAGTCGACGCGACGCATCGGAAACTTAGCCGTTCCCAACGTCCACGCTTTGATATGTCCTATCTGGACGGCCGGGTTCAACTTCACTTTTCGCACGTGCAGTCGCATCTCCTGCACCACGACGCGCCACCCCGGTACGGCTGCCGCGCCCATCAGCGCGAAGGCGTCCTTCGAGCGCACTATGCGCACTTTCGTGTCGACGCCGTTCGGTAGGTGTTTGTTTAGCATAAACGCGTCGACGTGCAGCCGTCCCATCATCTCCACCTCGTGGCTATCGGCCGTCGCGACGCGTCGCGACTCGAAACCGACGTTGGCGTTGCCGAGCGTGTCCATCCGTCCGGCGGTGTCTTTGTACCACAACGACGCCGTGAGATGCGAACGTTTCGCGTCGCTACCGTAACTTAGCAACGTCTCGAGGTAGGCCCGGTACGCGTACGTATTGGTCGACGGCGTCACGAGGGTGTTGTTCAGCGACACGTCGATTTGACTGATCATCGAATGCAGGAAATTGTTGACCGGCGCCACCGCGGCCGCGGCCGCCAGATCGGTACCGTCCCCCCGCGTCACTTTGAAGCGTACGTACAGTTGAACGCTCGCCAGGTCCGTATAGTCTTCGCCCGAACCCGGCACGAGGAACTCGATAGGGCCGCCGGCGTCGAGAGTCGTCAGCGGCTGGTAGACGGTCCAATGACTACTCTCGATGCTCGTCTGCGTCACCGGTCCGCTGAACAGGTCCAGTTCGCCCTTCACGCCCTCGCACGTCGAGCCGTTCACGAACGCCATCGTCGTTGTCGTCCGTTCGACGTCTTCCGCCTACTGACGACCGTCGCCGCTAGGCGTGCTCTCTTTATGCCGCCGCCGCCGTCGCGACGGTTTTTTGTTTTTCCTCGAGTTGACTTAATAGCGTATGCAGGATCGAATCTCCTCCGCGCGGCGGCGCCGGCACCATCACCACCACTACGACGCGCACTCGAAAGTACGGCGAGAACTGACCGTCGTTCTCGAGTCCGCTGCGCTCCATCGTCGTTACTCGTCGAATATGTCCTTTCGACGCGCTCTTTTCCGCCTACTGACGGTCGTCGCCGCTAAGCGCGCTCTCTTTACGCCGACGCGGGGACGGCGCTGCGTCTTTTTTTGCTTCTTCTTTGGCGCCGCCTGCGGATTCAATAGGCCGTCGAGAAGATCGGCGCCGGCCTCCTTCGCGCGCCTTTTTAGCGACTGTTTCAGATTGCCGCCGCCGACGACGTCGCGCGCCACGTGCATGCCGGTGTTGAGCGCCCGTTTTCCCAACGCCATCGCGCCCCTCTTGATAAGCGGCATGGCGCTTCGAAACAGACTCCCGAAGAGATTACCCAGACCGTGACCTCGTTGACCCCGAGCGCCGACGAAGACCGGCAGCTGTCCGCCGACCTGACGAACGTAGTAGTCCACGTACGGGTTCTTCGACGACATGTTAAAACAATTTCGATTTACAACGTCTGAAGTGAAGCGTCGTCACCACCTTCCCCTGCTCGAATGGTATCGGTTGGCCGTGATCGTCTCTTATATCGACTTCGACCTCGTCGAATTGATTCCGCATCAGCTTTACGTATTGCACGCGAACGAACGATTCCGAAATGACGTCACCGTTCTCACCGCGGACGGCGATGTTTCGAAGCAGCGGCGCGAACACGTCACCGACGACGCGCGGTTCCACGAGATCCGTGTACACGTACAGACTCTCGATACCCGCCGACATGTTCACCGTATCGCGACCTTCGTACTCGAACGTGTACGCGGCGGGCGACGTGGTGATGACGGGTCTCGTCGCCGGCGCGGGACCGAACGCGGACGAACTGATGATCGTGTTGGTATGGAAACCTAGCACGTGTCTCAGACGGCTCGTATGAGGTATGATAAATTCGACACCCGCCGACAAACGTAGCGTAAGGCGGTTAGAGACGGCGCAGTATTCTAGCACGGCCTTGGCCTTCCTGGTGTGTAATTTCTCTAGCGCCTCGTTGATCCTGTTGCACAACGTATAAACGTTGTTGTAGAAACCGTGAGGAATCGTCGTCTGACGATATATCAGCACGGTCGTGCCGTCTTCGTCTATCTGCGTGTAAACGCCCCGTTCACCCGCCGCGCAAGTCAGAAAGAAGTAGGAGTCCTTCTTTCTCACGTTGTACCACGTGTGCGGATACTGTACCGACACGGCGCCGCATTCCCACTCCCCCGACAGGTCGAAACGTCGCGGCAACGTCGTGACGTAGTGCGTCAACGTATTTTCGGGGTGACGTTTCATAGACGCGTTGCTCGGCAGCGTCAGGTAAAAATCAGACGAGACCGCCATCGCGTTGTCGTCGACCGACACTCATAGACGGACTCGGGAGCAGGTAACCGAGACAGCTGCTCAACAGCGCCGTCCACAGGTTGGAGTCACCTTGACCTTTCGTCAGATTGTATATACTAACGCCGATGACGAAGTACAGGACGACGACCTGACAGAGGAACACGATTTCGGCCTTAGGGCATTCGTTGCCGCAGATTCGCCATGGAACGGGTTCGGCGGCGGTTGCTGTTGTAGCGTCGATGGAGTCCGCGTTGCGCTCGTCGTCGACGACGGACGATTCGTCGGCGATCGTTCGACGCTCGCCACTCGAGGTAGTTTCGTCGTCTTCGCGCATCGTCGCGCCACTGCGCCCTGTCGATGCAACAGGGACCTTTATACGGTAAGAACGAAGAGCCGTTGCATAGTCCCGCCTCGTGCAGTCGCCAGCAGCCGGTGTGACGCATCCAACGATTCATAGGTCCACGAGCGACTCGGCGTCGATCCAGCTGTTGAATGAGGCCGGATATCCGCTCCATTTTACGAGCGCCTCCGAACCGCCGCCACGACGTCGACGACGCCGAATAACCGCCTCCACGCGATATAGTTTGTCTTTCGGAACGACTACGCGTTGTAGTTCCTGTTCGTAGAAGGTGCCCTCTATCGGCGTCTCGGCGTCGTCCTTGAGGCGATAAACGGGCGGTTCGGAAGGGTGCACCTCTACGACGGTGAACAGCTCCTCGCTCCAGTTAGCCATGTATCCTTTTTTGAAATGACCCCTCGTCTTGCTGATACGTACGCGATCTCCCACGCGTAGTTTCGGTTTTCGTCGTCGTTCGACGCCGTCGCCACCGTACAGTCGTTGCCATACGGCCTCCTGATTCGTCGCGTCGACACTCGCCGGCGTCCTACCGATGCTTCGGTGGTAGGCGTTGTTGTACGATTGCACGAAATCCGGTAACGCCTCTACGTAGCGCAGCGTTTCGTGTTTCGTAAAATAGCGCCACATACGCGTCTTCAAAGTTCGATTAAACCGTTCCACGACGCTCGCTTTGGTCTCCTCGTTATGCGTCACGAAATGATGAACGCCGCGACTCTTTAGCAACGTTTGCAGGGGTCGGTTCAAAAACTCGCTCCCCTTATCGGTCTGCAGCGTGTGCGGCGTCTCGTCGTCGTCGTTCAGCAGGCGCTCGAAGGCCGCGACGAGCGACGCTCCGGACTTATTCTTCAACGGAACGCACCACGCCCGCTTCGAAAACACATCGATCACCGTCAATAGGAATGTTATACCGTCGTTGTGCGTTTTCAGTCTAGTCAAGTCGACCAGATCGGCTTGCCACTGCTGGTTTCGACCGCCTACGATGACGCGTCGTCGTTTGAAATGACGTCTAACCGGTTTGTGTAGGGTATAGGCGTCCTGCGACGCTAGCCACCTCTCGACGGCCGGACGTCGGAGCTTCGACGCCCGGTGCAACGCGTCGACGCCTCCGTAACTCCCCACCCGTTTCGGATCGAAGTACGCGTTATTCAGCTCCTCGTCGTCGTCGACGTTTCGTTGCTGTCGAGGCTTTCGTTTTGGACGACGACGACTCCACCCGGACACCATGACGACGACGACGACGACGACGACGACGATGCGATTATACAGAACGCGATAAGCGCGATGATGAAACCGACGACGCCGACGATGATGATCGCTCGTCGTGACGTCGTCATGACGACAACGTATCCCACTCCGTGACGTCCCACGAAACGGATCTGCGTTTAGGTTCATCTCGCATACGACGTCTCCGCTCAGTCGGCACTGCTGATGAACTAGACGTCGACGGTCTCGACATCCTCTCTTCTAGTAGCCGCTTCCGTCGTTGCTTCACGTACGAACGATAGCGCGGGTTGCCTACGAATTCCATAGGGATATTCATATCCTTCATGTGCAATCCGAACTCCCGCCATCCTACGGGCGCCGTCGTCTTCGATCTCGTTCGCATGAGATCGTTTACTAGATCGACCATATTACTCCCCGCGATCGCTTTACCGTCGTACACGAATTCACCGCGATCGTTCCATCGAGACAACGGATCGGCTTTCATTTTTTCGATCAGCAGTCTCGTCTTCTCTTTCAACGTTTTCGGCATGCTGGCTACGATTTCGCGCTCTATCGTCTCCGACGATGGTGGCGTCGCCGCCGCTGCTGGCGCCACCGGTACCGCGGGTGTCTCGCCGCTGTTCACCACCGACACGCGTACCGGTTGCGCCGCTCGAGCCGTCTCTATCGTATTGTACCGACTCAGCAGTTGATTGTACGACGCTACCTTTTCTCGTTCCGATAAATCCGAACGTTCTAGAATGTCCTTCATGTCGCTGTCAAGACTACTCAGCACACGTGATCGAGGCGTGCTCGACGACTGATCGACGCGTGGCAGGAGGCTTTCCACCAATCGTGGATCGACCAACGCCATCTTCTTCGCGTACTGCATCAATTACCGCCGGCGCCACCGCCGAACACCTGTCTGAGCAGCGGCAAGATAACGGTACTCGCTAACGGCGCTAGCAGGGCCGTCAAAAAACCACCCGCACCCTTTTGCAAGATGACACGCTTCTGCTTACGCGTCACGTGTTTGTCGACGAGTTTACGCAGGTGATCCCGGTATTTCGACAATACGCGTTTCTGTTTCGGCGACAACTTCACGTTCCTTTCAGAATGTTGTACGCGCAATCGCACAGACTACAAATGAGACCGGTGTCCGCGTGGGCGAGTAGCGCTTTTCGCAGAGCGATGTTCCGCCTATGTCTCTCCAACAGCTGCAGGGCGACGATGTGTCTCTTTATTTGATTGGTCGGTCCCGCCACCTTCGGTCGTCTCTTCGCTCCCTTCACGCGCCCCGTCATAGCGACTAATAAACGTACGCCCCGTCGTCCCTCTCTTCTTATAGTCCGCCGACGCCGCCGCCACCACCACCGCCGCCACCCTTCCGTACGTACACGTACTGAAGGTCATCGTCCGGAAATATGCACGTACGCAAACGCATGTCCTCTTCCGTTTCCTGTTTCAGATCCACTAATAGATACCCGTACGCCGACGACGTCGCGTCTTTGAAAGCCTCTATCATGTAGTTGACCTTTCCCGGGTACATCTGTTTCGCTAGGTGACCTACTTGACCCGCGTCTCGAGGACTCTTGAATAGAACTATGTATTGAGCGTTCAGGCTGATTGTACGGTTTTCTTTCCCTTTCGGAAACATGTTCTGACGTAATTGTACGACCGACGTATTACAATGATGACTTTTTTTAGTAAATAGTACCGTCACCCGGCTATCGGTCTCCTCCATGAGGTCGTCGAGTACTAGAAGCGTTCTCGCTTTACCGTCTAAACGTTTCGGATCCGGCAGGCCGTCTACGAACTCTATTTTCGAAGACATAGACGCGTAGCCGCTCTGCCACTGTCCGTAACACCACAGGATTTTCTCCGGCGGCGGATCGATCATAGTGTCGTAACGTATCAAACGCTCGACGAACGTCGTCTTACCGCATCCCGTAGGACCGGCTACTATACACGTAAAAGGATGCTTCAACGACGGTCCGTTCATTTTTCACGACTGAACGACGAACACTTTTTTACTCCTTTTTATACTCATCGCGCAACTCCATCAACATTTTACCGAGCGTGTTCTTCCCCCGATCGCCCGCGATTCCGCTACCCCAGAAACCCTCCTTACTCGCTACCCATTCCACCAATTCGTCGTCCCCGGTCGCCAACAGTGAATCCTTCAAATCGCTCGCTCCGTCAAACTTCCTCTTCAACAACATCTTCATACATTCCACCCTAACGTCGGTCCATTTTTTTTTCATTCTCTTTAGTCGAATGTCGTAACTGCGTCGTTTCGCTGCGTAAGAGCTTAGCGAACTTTTGATTATTTCGGCGCATTCCACGTCCTCGTAGAATAGCGCCTTCCTATACTGATAGGCGTGCTCGACGGATCGAAAGCCTCGACCGAACGCCGACAGTCGACGCATATACATATTCGACAAGAACGACCGCGATCCACCAAACCTTATAGGCGACATCGTACCGACTACCGATCACCCGCTACCGCCACCGCTTATATACCACTTGCGACTGACCTTTCGATCCACCGCTAGGTGATCTCCCGAATCTAATAAAAAGTTGCGACTAGGGTTCAAACCCGGAACCTTTCGATCCCTAGGCGAACACTCTCCTAAGAGAGCTATACCGTCGCCAAGGATTATGCAGGGTTTTGCCCCGGTTATATCTCACCGCTAGGTGACCTCTCGAATCTACAAACGCATTACGTCAGCACTACGAATGTTCCATGGTTTTAGCGTGGTTAGCGCGATAAACGCATTATTGCTTACGTCAGCGCGCTCTAGGTACGGCGTTGATCGCTAGGACTAAAATACTCTCCGCACTCACCGCTAGGTGGCATCTCTCTAGTGTACTGTCAATCATTCAATTAGTATCAAATTACATCGCTCATCAATCACGTTTTTTATAAGTAGGTTTCCCAAACTCATTAGTGTCAACCACGAAGCCTTTGATCTTTTTTTATGCATAGGATTAGTCTCGCATTATTGCTGACTCAGCGATGTGCAAAACTCATTAGGGGGTCATTAAATTCTTTTTTATAAGTAGGCTTTTGAGATCGTACAGCGCTGACTATCTACTGGTGTAGACACCAAAATCAAGGAGATTGAAACGAATTTATTCGTTAAAGAATAATTCGTCAAATCGGTAACGAACAGATACAAGGCAGGTAAAACAAATTGTAACATGGAAGAGTTTTTTAAGGCCCTAAAAACGTTAAACTTGCAGATAATCCGAGCATTCCCTGTATAAATATGTGGTGATACGTTGTCAGAAACTTACACATGACCTTCAAAAGAAACTTCAAAAGAAACGAAGCACTATCTGTAGCTGAATGCTTGTACCACGTGTTCGCCAACATACACACAAAGAAGCCAGGCTTCATAACAACTAAATAATATCAACTGCAGTACATACGTCAACAGCAGTACATAAGTTGACAACGATGTAAATGCCAACACTAGACGAGATGTACATAACACTTGTTGATCATTTCAGACGATAGCCACTGGTGAATAACAACAATCTCCAGATAAGGATACTTGTATTAGTCCCAACAGCGTAGCAAGACAACACAGTAGTCAGATATACAAGTAATACAATGTAAAACATACAGTGCAAAGTTCTATAAAATATGCAGAATATATATAATAGTATCAAACAAACAAAAACAAAAACAAATAGCAAGACAACAATTGCTGTGTCACGGGAGACTCCTACTTAGATCATAATTGGTCGCTATTATAGGAGCCACTCGAAAAAAAATGACAAATTCTTCATGTTTCTAATCCTAAGTTTTATCAAGAAACAAAAATAAAAATATGTGATAAACCTTGATATTGTCGTTTTCTTACATACTGTGTGTGATGCTTGTTTTGTTGATGTGTTTTGTGTGTTGTGTACGCGTGTGGTCGTGTAAGCGTGTGGTCGTGTAAGCGTGTGGTCGTGTAAGCGTGTGGTCGTGTAAGCGTGTGGTCGTGTAAGCGTGTGTGCAAGTATATATATTGTTGTACTGTACTTTTATGGACACACATTGATAGTATAGTTAATTTGGTTGACATATGTAGCAATTCAATATAGTGCACGTGACGTTATATTGATGTAGCATATAGTGTTTGGCATAATTGAGAATCCTCACAAACTACGGGTCACTATCTTGGCTATCACTAAATCAGGGATGTTATCAATAACATGTGGTAAATTACATCTAAGACACTTTTATTTTGCAAATTCATTTTTATTTCTGGATGTATGTAGTTCTGTTGTTCTTCGAGTATTATAGTCAGCATCATCATTATATGCCAGTATTTGGGGTTATCTGCTAATTTAATTAGTAGACAGGTAAATTTAGAACTCTATATTTGTAATAACATTTTCGTTCTTGAAATGTTATTAAGTCATCTAATTTTAATATGTTGAGTTGTTTAAAAAGCGGTTCTGTATGCGAATTGTATTTGCTTAATGTTATATTTCGAACTGCGTTCTTTTGGATTTTCATTAATCTGTTTCCTTGATATCCCTATGTCGTTATACATTAATTTATATGATATAATAGCAAAGCATTATACAATATAGTTTGTATTTCTAAAGATACGCATCGCGACCTCCATAATACGGACAACCACATACATAAATGCACACCTGCGCGTGACGAATAGCGTGTACGTTTATACGCATAAACATGTTTACAGCTGCGAAAACATATTTCCTTGAGGAACTACGTTAACTAGGTCAACACATTATGATTGTCAACAGCACAGTGACTGTGCCGAATAAATCGCAACTACATTAATCAGCTAACCAAGACAAACGGTCATCTATGGACACACTTTGTTCCATTTTGTTGTCATGAATAATCGTCACACCGCAAATCATATCCTATCAAATAGGTATCAACTAGATGTACATCATCAGCTGATGTCTTAATTGCTCTTGCTTCTGAAATATTGTCCGAGGAACAACTGACAATGTCAATTACCTGCACAACCGAAAGTATTCCAGTCGGGCTTGTTTTATGGCACACCCCCGCAGTTGACATTTTGGGACAATGTTCTGATTTGATTGCATGGATAGAGGTACCTTCTCGTCTGGTTGAACATGTGTCCTGTTCAGGATTTGTCACGCACACGCACACGCACACGCACACGCACACGCACACGCACACGCACACGCACACGCACACGCACACGCACACGCACACCAATGTTAATCGCGTGTGTGCATGGCTATAACTCTGGGTGTGTACGGAATGCGAATTCGCAATCCGGCCTTCACGCAGCATTTTTTGCAATACGTGCCCGTTCGCGTCCAAAGTATTCCAAGCGTCCATGGCAATGCTCGACGGTTTACATTGGTGTTAAGTTATACATCAAGCATGACCTAAATGTGCATGTGCAACAAACACGTGGCGTAAATGGTCCACTGACTCTATTACAGTCTGCGTGCCTTGATACCGGGAGCCACTGACACTTTTCGCCCGACTCGACCAGATCACACCAGACCACACCCGTGCTACACCGGTAATGACGAGACGCCTGAAATAACTGCGCGTATGTTTTGTGTTTGGGTTTTTCTGGTGTAAGTGTGTCCTTCAACAATGTGTAGGTAATTGGACCGACCACCGAATATTAATTAATATAACAGACTTCTTGACATTTGTGATGTCATTCAGTTCAGCACAATGTCAATGATCGAGTCTCGCAACGTAGCTTTCAACGTCTTCGACGGCTTCATTGAACTCGCCGAGTTGTCCGATATATGCTGCCATGATTCGTTACTCAAACTCGTTGCCAATTGTAATATATTGAGTACATTAGTGATTACTACATCGATTAAGAGCTGAGTCGGACACTCATATCTGAACACGCTTTTATTATTCGACAGACAAAACATCGGCAGCAACTTATAGTACTAAAACACGTTATAATGGTTTCACAGTATCCATCTGATTCCATAGATGGCAGCACGTTACAGTCTATAACAGTCGGCATGGCAAGGAAACACCCTTCGATTGACAACGTTCCCCGTTGGTTCGGTGCTGTTCGACAGGACATGCGTGTCTTGAGACAACTTCCGGTCAGAGAGAAGGTGTGAGTGTTATCATTGTTCTCGGCACTCCGTAAGCGTTCCTGACAAGCAGTTATTGTATTGTGGAGGACGACTTACAGAATCTATCTACATAACGCTGCGTTTCAGTACGCTCGTGTTTATGGCGATTACCATGTGGTGAAGTCGAAAGTTCAAAAGCATCCCAGTTTCATAACGGTTAAATTCGGTTATGTATTGCTCACGAATTCGCATTTTCGCTAAACCCAAGCCCGTTGTCTTAGAACGCAGCATTAGCATCGTGGAGTCGGCACGACAGGAGAAACATCCGGCAATTGTCCTTTTGATCAAAATAATAACAGGCGACGTTGTCCTGGTGCCCAAAGGACAACAGACAACGTTGTCCCGGTGGCTCAAAGGACGACAGACGGCGTTGTCCTGTTGACACAAAGGACTACTGACGGCGTTGTCCCGCTGACCCAAAGGACGAGAGACGACGTTGCCGTGGTGACTCAGAGGACGACAGACGGCGTTGTCATTCATGGTGACTCAAATGACGACATACGGCTTTGTCATTCACGGTGACTCAAAGGACAACATACGGCGTTGTCCCGGTGACCCAAAGTACGACAGACGGCGTTGTCGTGGCGACTCAACGGACGACAGGCGGCGTTGTTCCGGTGACCAAAAGGACGACAGACGGCGTTGTCCCGGTGGCGCAAAAGACGACAGGCATTGTGTGGTGACCCAAGGGACAATAGACGGCGTTGTCCCGGTGACTCAAAGAACGACAGAGGGCGTTGTGTGGTGACTCAAAGGACAACAGACGGCGTTGTCCCGGTGGCGCGAAGAGCGACAGGCGGCATTGTTATTCTTGGTGACACAAATGACGATAGACAGCGTTACCTTTGACTGTGACACAAAGGACGACAGACGAGTTTGTCTCGGTGACCCAAAGGACGACAGACGGCATTGTCGTGGTGACTCAAAGCACGACAGACGGCGTTGTCCCGATGAATAAAAGGACGACAGACGGCGACTGTAGGCATCGTTACTAAGGCCACTTTCTGCCGTCATACCTTGCAGTTCACAGGGGATCTTCCGGTGGTGAATTGGTTTGAATTTGGTGCAGCAAACTTGCGAAAATATAAGGATATTGATCAAGATAAGTGATATTATTGAGTGTATAGCATACATAACGTAATTATAAATATATATTAATTAATATTTGTTGTTAAAAGTTAGCTATAGGGAGTAATCTAGGGTAGATTAAAAGTAGGCGATTTGCGAGCGATAATTGGGAACGTTAATGTAATCGGAACGTTGTTTACAAAGTAGGTCACTGGCGAAGTTAACGTAACGTGAACGACAATAGAAGAGCGTTATTTGAGATAATTAATCAATGTACTTATATGAGTAATTAAAACCTGTAATAACAACCTTTTAAAGTGCATATTAGTACACAGGAAACAGTCTTTGTAAAGACTACCTTGTATCTAAGCCTAACTTGAATACATTGTCATCGACATCGTAACTAGGTAAGGCACGGTGTGTCACTGTGTGTTAACAAATATAACTAACTATAACCTAAACAATCTGGTGTAAACTGTACACACAAAAGTCTTTTCAAAAACTATATAAAAAGTATTTTAAACATAAATAAATTCTGATATGGTACCTTGCAAGCGGCAACTCAGGGCAAAACGACACTTAGTTTGCAACGACTGCCAAAGCTGGGTGGATTTTGCGTTGTCTGGCTGTCCAAAATCATGGGCAGAGACCATAGATGACGGATTCACCTTTCGGTGTATGGGGTATTTGAGGGTGGAATGTCTGATGAAGGAGGTGTGTAAGTTGACGGATATAGCGAAGGAGATGGAGGTGAGACTCAACATAGAAATAGATGGAGCAGAGAGGGATGACGCGGAGAGAGTTGATAATTCTGCAACACAGAAGGAGCAGAGTTGTGACACGGAGACTGAAGAAAGGAGACTGAGAGAAGGGAAGGTGACCGGTGTGAAGGAACAATAAATTGAGAAGACAGAGGGTCGGAGGAAACGTGTTCGGCAGAGGAAAAGAAAACGGATCAGTGGGGATAGATCAACAAGTAGTCAGACTGTAGAGAACGAGGAGAGACGCGACAGCGATACAGGTGGTGAAGAGATACCACAGAGGCAGTTGGTAAGACTGTGAGACAGAAGACTGATGGAAGAAGACAGAGTGTTCAGCAAAAAACAGAAAACATGACAGGCGTGAAGGTGACAGGGGAGAAAGTGACCGTAGTGAAGGAGATAGCCGGGGAAAAGGGACGGGAGAGGAAAGAAGAAAATGTGATGGGAGGAAAGATGAAGGGACGAAAGGAAGTGAGAGTAAATGTGCTAGAAGAGAAGATGATAGGAGGAAAGGGTACAAGAGAAAACGCGACAGGAAAGAAGGGAATGGAAGAGAATGTGACAGGAGAGAAGACGGCAAGAGGAAAAGACAACAACCAGACATATGCAAACCGGAGGAGCTACTCCGAGATAGTGATTGAGAGGGCAAGGAGAAAAGAAAGAGTGTTTATGGGTGATTCAATTCTGAGAAAAAAAGACAAGACTATATGCGAGGGAAAGGACGTTGTTGTATGTCTACCGGGGGCTAGAGCATATGACCGAAAGGGTAGAGAAGGTATTGGGGCATGGCAAGGGAGAGTCTATACTAGTACACGTAGGGACAAACAATGCAGACAAGGAGGGAACAACTGGGATAGTTCAGAAGTACAGACATCTAGCGAGGAAGCTAAAGAAGACAAGAGTGGAACAGGTTGTTCTCTCAGGAATTTTGCCAGCAATGGGAGGAAGGGGTGCAACATATAGAAACTGTAAGAGGATGGCGATCAACGCACTAGTTGAGCAGATGTGTGAAGAAGACGGCGTGGGATTCATAGATTTATGGGGGTACTTTGTTGGGAGAGAAGATATGTACATGAGAGATGGCCTCCATCTAAGTAGAAAGGTGCAGCAGTATTCTCAGAGAATCTGCAGAGATCTGTTGACAGTGGGACAGGTTGCATCTATTTAAACTAAATTCGCAGGGGGGACTCGCAGAGAAGCCTGAAACTGGAGGCATAGATAAAGACAGCAAAAATATTTCAGCAAAGAACAGTATGGAAAACTGTTCTGAAGCTGGATATAAATGTGTTTATTTAAATGCAAGAAGTATAGTAAACAAAAGAAATGAACTAAACATTATGGTAAAAGATATTGACCCTCACATAATACGTATAACCGAATCATGGGCAACCACTGATATATCAGATGCCGAATTGAGACTGACAGGATATAGAATAATTAATAGAATAAATTTATTATTATTTGCAACTTTTCAGTTGGATTGTACATACATTCACCATAAAAGCCCCAAATCACACAAATGTCATAATGTTACAAGTTACAATACGACACAACATTATGTTACAATACTCATAAAACATGTTGTACTAAATAAAATAACGCAACACCAAAGATACTGTTAAGTAAATTACACAAAATCGCCCCGTGACGCAACAAACTCAGTATGAGGCGCTTTATATTAAAACGTGTACATTGCATTACTATCTTTCATTAAAAAATAAGATACTTTAAATACACTAAAATTAAATCATATAGTTTAAATATTAAAATTGACTGTTGAGACATACACTAAAATCATTAAGTGTTATGGCAGTGTACTAAGCACCATGGAATTAATGAGTTTTTGTAGAGATTTGTGTTCGCCATTGGGACGGGTAACTCATTGAATGATCTTAGTGCATACGGCACATTTCGAATATTTGGTAGTAGCGTATTCAGTTTGTGGTCACTATGCTTCATTCTAGCGAAATACGTTTTACACAATTCATTGCGTCTATCATGCAGCGTTGGTAAGTTTACCATCTCCAGAATATCCTCGTACACACAACCAGGAAATATAGTTTTGAGACACCTTTTTTGAATTATCTCGATGTTGTCCGATAAATATTTAGGCAAGTTCGTGTGCCATTCCGGGCAGTCATATTCAACTACTGGTCTAATCACAGATACATATATTCTAACCAAGTCATTTTGGTTGATACCAGCACGTTTCAACTGATAGATCATATACACTCTCTTTCTTGCCTTTGATACTATTTCATCTACGTGTGCATTCCAACTTAAATCCGATGATATAGTTACGCCGAGAACTTTTGCTTGAGTAACTCTCTCAATATCTGTCCCATTTATATCAATATACGGCAGAGATTCTACAAATGTTCTATCTTTACCGAAACATATAACCATTACTTTTGTCTTACTCGTATTGATGCGCATGTCATTATTACTAGACCATCGCTCAATAATGTTGGCAGAATCCTGTATAACAGATATCATACTTTGATTGCATATTTCAAATATGGTGCAATCGTCAACATATTTAAACATGGGACAAGATGTTTGCAAATCATTGATATGAACCACAAAGTGTTTTGGTCCTGACAAAGTTCCCTGGGGAACGCCCCCATTAGGGTAGCCTGGCTTTGACACCTCGTCGCCGATTTTTACTCTCTGTTCGCGGTCTAGTAGAAACGCTGCCATCCATCGGACCAAGTGTGGTGGTACTTCCATTGCAATCAGTTTCTGTATTAGTATATCATGGTTAATTAGATCAAATGCTTTACTGTAATCGAGAAATAGCACTCTTACAAAATTGCCTTTTACATCGGTGGTTTCGTACCATTTGTGAAGCATTCCAACAAGGGCGTCCGTGGTACCAGTCCCTAACATACCCCCAAACTGCTTGTCGTCTATTTGTGGTTTAACATAAACATCGACCCACTTTAGCACTAGAGATTCAAAAACCTTAGCCAGAATTGGTGTAAGCGATATAGGTCTAATGTCATTATCAACTGTCATTGGAGGGTGTTTCTTCGACAACGGAATAACGGTTGCTGATTTCCACAATTTTGGCAATACACCTTCCCTGAGCGAGCTGTTGAATATTGCAGTGACCGGTGCTGCAAGAAGGTGCGAACAGTTTTTCAAAGCCCATATATTGTTGGTATATTGTCCGGACCCGTGGCTTTGTTCACTTTGACCTTACTAAGTGCCAACTTAGTGTCAGTTACGCTGATGGTGAATTCATCTGGCAGTGGTTCCTTAATGTCAAAGATCGGGTGGGAAGTCTGCAATCTCGGTAAATCTTCACTCACTGACACGAAGAACGCATTCATGGAGTTGACTAAGCTGACTATATCTCCACCAGTAATTTTATTTGCCAGCCCCAGTATCTCGTTGCGACTGCCAGATGCTTTTCCCATGAGTGACTTCATGTGCTTCCACCAGTCGCGTGACGATGTTTCCTCAATTGATGCTATTTTAGATTGGTAGAACTGGTGTCGTAATTTAGGTGTTGTGCGATTCACTAAGTTCCGGAGTTTATTGGCCCGTTCCGTATCACCTGCCTTGCGAGCACGTTGCCTCTGTCTAATGAGGTGTCGGAATCTATCTGTGACCCACGGTTTATCTGTACTGTAACGTGACACAGTCTTGTACGGACAGCACGTATCCAGTAAATGGTCCATGGTTTCTTGGAATAGATTGAACTGTTCCTCGCACGTAGGCAATGTGTACATAAACTCCCATCTGGTCTGTGACAGAGCCGAAGTGAACAATGCTCGTTCGTTGTTACCCATGCGCCTGGTAACGGTGTACTGGACCATACCCGTGTCAAGTGTTGGGAACCACGGTGGCACCAATAAGACCATCTTGTGATCTAATGTTCCCAATTCATCAAGCACTGTCGGATAGCCGTACACAGGTGACATGTTAGACCACATTTTATCCAAAATTGCACAATTACGCGTGGCTGTCTTAACAAGCTGCTCGTATCCATAATGTGTCCGTAAAACGTGTCCTTGAATTGATTAAAATCACCACTGATAATGACACCACAATCTGGGCTACGTCGCAAAACTGTGTCCAGACTAGTTTTCAGGTACTCTCGCATAGAGCCATTGTCAGCACCAGGTGGGTGGTAGATGCACGCTAAAATAATGCACGAGTATTTTCTTGGTAGTTTCTTAGGCTTCATTTTAATCCATATCACTTCGTGTTCAGCATCTTCAATATCATGTAACCGGTCATACGCAATGGTCTCGGCCACATAACACGCCACTCCCCCGCCTCCTTTATCCACGCGGTCCTTTCGTTCACAACTGAAGCCTGCCAAACCGACAGATTCCGTTGACATGTAACTCTTGAACCAGGTTTCTGTGACACTCACGCAACCCACGTTGTTCGTGCGTGCTACCGCGAGCAATTCATCTGATTTCTCAATACTTAGTGACCGAGCGTTGAGACTCAGAATCGTTGGTAAGCCACATCGGTGATTTGTATATTATTAGAAAGACTAATTAAAGATCACATGGTGGATTTTCTTGTTAATCATAACTTAATAAACCCATCTCAACATGGGTTTCTAAAAGCGAGGTCATGCTTAACAAATATGTTATGTTTTTTGGAAGATATCTCTAAGTGGGTAGATGATGGATCACCAGTAGATATCATCTACTTAGATTTTCAAAAAGCTTTCGACAAAGTGCCACATCAAAGATATAATTAACTGGATAGAAAAATGGCTGATTGAGAGAAGACAACGGGTAGTTGTTGATGGGGAGGCTTCAAACTGGAAATCAGTTTTGAGTGGGGTTCCACAGGGATCAGTACTGGGACCTATATTATTCTTAATATACACTGTACATAAACGATTTGGACGATGATATAGCTAGCAAGGTGTTGGAATTCGCAGATGATACAAACATGTTTAGAAACATTAAAAGTGATGGAGATAGACAGCATTTACAAGATGATTTTGACAGGTTGATCAAATGGTTTGAAAAGTGGCAAATGTTGTTCAATTTTGGGAAATGTAAATGCCTTCACACAGGACATGGGAACGAATATGTAGAACATACAATGGGGGTAACTGCACTAAATACTACTGTAAAAGAAAAAGAGTTAGGGCTGACAATTAATGCTGACATAAAGGTTTCAGAGCAGTGTGAAATTGCAGCTTCAAAAGGAAATCAAATCCTTGGATTGATTAGGCGAAATATAGCATATAAAGAAAAAGAACTAATAATACCGCTGTACAAAACAATAGATAGCCCTCATTTATAATATTGTATACAAGCGTGGAGGCCATACCGCAAGAAGGACATAGATATGCTAGAAAGAGTAAAGAGGAGAGTGACTAAAATATTACCAAAACTGAGGGATCTTAGTTACGAAAAACGCCTAAAAGAATGTGGTTTAACAACACCAGATACCAGGAGGATAAGAGGAGATCAGATAGAAGTGTTTAAAATATTGAATAGTTATGAAAATATTGATAGAAATATGTTTTTTTTCAGTTAAGAAAGATAGAAAGACTAGAGGACACAAAGTTACATTAGTACAAGAGCAGTATACATTAGACGTAAGAAAGTTATCATTTTCACAAAGGACTGTAAATGAATGGAACAGATTATCTGCTGATTGTGTGGGTGCTAGTAGCGTGAATGTGTTTAAAAATAAAATCGACACATACCTCAGACGGGCGGGATACACACAGATAAAAGGGTCGGACTCTCGATAAGCCAAAGAGCTTCCTTGTCCACCTGCCACCTAGAGTTAATTCTCTGGGTGGCAATCTTGTTAAATCTTGTTAAATCTTGAAGTGGATAGCTGAAATTCCACATACACGGTGATTAACCGCATGCATTTATGACATGCATCAAAGTGTGTGTGTGTGTGTGTGTGTGTGTGTGTGTGTGTGTGTGTGTGTGTGTGTGTGTGTGTGTGTGTTTGTGTGCATGTGTGTGCGTGCATGCGTGCGTGTTTGAGTGTGTGTATGTGTTTTTGCGTGTGCGTGAGCGTGCACGTTGGTGTGCGTGCGTATACAGGTGGAGGCAGAAATTGTGTGTCCAATTGTTTTTTAACGTTTTATTACTTACAAAAATAGAGCAACAAATTCTAAAAACTAAACATTGCATAAAAGATACCTGCATAAAAATACCTACTGTCTGTGTGTCATGTGAATCAATGCGAGATCAGGCAGTCTAAAAAAACAAGCTCCGTATTAATATATACTAAGAGCATTAGAACACTAAAGTTCAGTAACTCGATTTTTGACCTGGCACGAATTTTCCAGTCATGAATACATACTAGTGTTACATAAATTGGTCATAGTCAATGGAATAATAATAAGCCGTTTTGTATCAAATCTTAACAAAAAGTATCAATATACTAAATCACTAGCTGTTTGTTACTTAATCAATACAATGGAAACAAAGTTACAACATAAGTTTCTAAACCTAAGTGAAATGCTTACAATTTGCTGTTTATGTGAATTTTCTAATGAGCCTAATTACATGATATTTAAAAGGGGTAGGTGATACACATATGTATAATAACAACATAATAAATAATAAAATTGCACACTAGTAAAATTACTGCATGACAATGACACATATCATACTCATATTGTTCAGTGGACTCTGGACGTCAACTCAAACTCAAGGCGACAAAGCCTGTCAAATGCCATCACAAATGACAAAGTTGGCGCGACGAAAAATTCCAGTATTTACTCCATTCTATTTCGACCGTTTTCTCACCTCGTAACACATGCGTCATCATTAAATTAACGATTTACGAAGATAATTGTCATCGCCTGGTAGGTACACGTTATCATCTTGAAGTTCTTCCCCTTCTATCATTCTCAAGATGCATATTCATGCTGGAAGAAGGTATACGCGAATCTCTGACGTCAGTAGTAACGTTAGCGCCACCTATCGAACGATGGTGCGCCAACTGTACGTGGAGGGGTAGCATGACGCGCGCTCCGTTGTGTATAACCCGTGAAAGGCCGTTGCTAGGATACGCGGCCGGATGTCACGTAATCGCTAATGGACTCAATTTCTGTCATCTGTCACGATTCACGACAAATGATACTTAACAGGTGATATATTTGTGGATTAACCCGGAATACGACTGTATGTTTAGTTACCATCAAATTAGCAAACTTCCAGTTTGTAAATGATCTAGCCTTCGGGGACCTAGTGCACGAGGACTAGTCCCCTATACTGATATGGCTCTGTAAACGTACAATGACGTATACGTTTTCACCAGTAGCCTATCATAACACTGGCAAACCATTATTTATCTCAGCCATCTTTAGAACTGATTATGGCGAGTGCGCATGCGTGTACATGCGTGCGTGCGCGCGCGTGTGTGATTCGGTGTGTGAGTGTGCGCGCGCGCACGTGTTTGTGTATGGTGTGGTGCGTGTGCATGCACGAAAACAAGTAAAGGTAAGTTCTGATATAGCGCAGTATTCAGTCCTCAGGTCTGCTCAAAGCGTTTTTACACTTTATTCCCTGGCAGACCTGTTCTATCAAAGATCATCTCGTCTTCTCTGGGAAGCATCCAGCCACGCTGCAATTAATGCTCGAAAACTATTCATACAGAGATATCCACCACAGTCTATAGCTAGGTACTCGTTCATACAGCTGAGTGAACTGGAGGAAAATAGAGTGAACGAACGTGCTAAAAGGTTCGACACAACAACACGGGATCCGAACCCGATCCACTGCACCACTGCGCTTCATGTGCGAGTCTGTTTTTGCGTGCGTGCGTGCGTGTGTGGGTGCGCGTGTGTGTGCGTATTTGTGTCCATGTCCATGTCCGTGCGTGTGCGTGCGCGTGCGCGTGCGTGTGTGTGTGTGTGTGTTAGGGTTAATCTGCTGATGTACGCTGATGGTCTACTTCTCTTTGTTCCTTCCACCAAACGACTGCACATTTTACTCAACATATGTTGCCCCAATGGATGTTCAATATAATACCGGTAAATCCCTGGTCATATAGCGTAGAAACTCAAATATTGCCAGGGAAACAACTTTAGAAAGTGGGAAGTCACACGTCGCCACCTATTAGGAATAACTTAGACGTGTAAAAGTGTCAACGTTATGAAAAATGTTGCTGTAAGGCCTTGTCCTGGGATAACGTGTGCTGTGTTCTTTGCAAACAAAGGATTCATACACTTTCACATGATGTTTAGAATACGTTCATATACCGTATATGAGTGTAAACCGTAAAAAGAACTATCAATTCGTAGTCTTACAGAAACAGCAGATCGAGTGACTGCGATATTAAAATGTTGCGGCCAGTTTGACGTCAGTAGTGAAACACAGCCTCCAGGTCCGGCACGATTCCAGTGGACTGTCTATGACTGACCGCTGAATGGTGTGTAACATGTAACTAACTGGAGACAGCTTAGTTGCGAAGCATGGACTAGTTACGGTTAAATTATTATTTTAGTTGGTCTTATCAATAGTTCCATGGTGAACGAAATTACTGGACGCAGTCAATTAGAGTCCAGTGATAATGTTAGCCAACACCGCCTTGTATTCTACTGCTGTCATAGTAGCGGCTTCTGACGGAGTAGGCTTGAAGCACCATCGCCACCAAGTGAAAGCAGCCGCTATGGGGCGCGCGCAAAGAGTGAACCACTATAGGTGCACACGCAAAAGGCGCCGCGGTTTCCCGTAGCGTCGTCCCAGTCGTTTCCTCTTTCAACTTGGCAACCTCCGTACCTTTGAGGAACCGCATGACAGTATCATCCCCATGATATCCGATGGCAGTGAACATTTCTCCAGGAGCAACAACTACATCTATGCCTTCTTAGACATTTCGAGCCGCGGGGAGGAGCGCGCCTCCCAGTCGCTGCAACAAATGTAATTTATTTGAATAGTAACTGCTAGTAATTATTGGCAATATACACGTAAAAACCCGCTCTACATATATCATATATTTTAAATGCCCATCTTGGAAATATAAACAAACCACACATTACCTCTTTTGATACGATCGCCATCTTAGAAATATAACGTACGTACAATCCAACGAATGTATGTACAATCCAACTGAAAAGTTGCCAATAATAAATTGATTCTGGTTCTTCAGATAAACAAATCATTATTGCTATTCTATAATGTTTGTTTTTTGTATTGATTTTCATTATCATTCGTTAGATTCATTTTTATGAGGACCACATTGGAAATAAGTGTACTTTGTTTTGCTTTTAGGTGTTATCCTCGGTATTATATGATGGCGCTGTTGTTATTTATAATCATTATTCATATAATTTTACTCAATAAACTCCATCAATCAATCAAACCACCATATAATACCTCTTTTAATACGATTGCCATCAACTGCAAAGAAGAAAGTGCATACATATATAAATGACTTGGCATTATATATTGTTCATAGACATGGAAATAAAGTCATTCAATGATTTTGCTACAGGTTGTAATAAACCAATACATAATGTAGAAGACAGATGAGTGTGGCTGTACAGTACAGAACTAATACAGATGTGTATGTCAAAGGTTGACCAGCTAGAGTAACGACTGGACACATTTAACAGGAAGTTGAATGAACATATACACTTGTACGACACACAGCACGGAGTAAAACATCGGAATAACAATAAGGATGAACATATGAAATGATGACGCCGCGTATACATGCATGTGCATTAGACTTTGTGAACTGAAATAAACAGTTTATTATCATACTTAATGAGTATTGATCAGTTGGAGGACAGAACTTCACCAAACTTACCTTACACACACGTACACACATGCAAACTAGCACGCGTGCACACGTACACACGTACACAAGTACGTATGTAATTACCTAAACATTCATACACGCATATATACATGCATACATACATACATACACATATACATACATATCTAGCGTGTTCTAATTATTAGTAAGACACACTATCATAGCGATGATGAAACAACGCATGTTGAGAAGTAGACTTCATTCTCTCTTGTTTCCTTATGCTACAAACCTCACAACTGTCCATTTGGTTTTACCTGTTTACAGTCTCTACACATACATACATACATACATACATACAAACATACAAACATACATACATACATACACACACACACATACCTAAATACATACATACATACATACATATATACACACACACATATATACATACATTCATATATACATACATACATACATACATACATACATAAATACATACATACATACATACATACATACATACATACATACATACATACAGACATACATACTCTGGCTGTTCCATCTCAATTGTTGTTGCAATATCGTTGCTTCGTTGCTTGATATGTGAGTCGCACCGAAGACACTGCTGTTTGTTCTTCTGTCCTGTCAAATGATTCGCAATATCTCTCGTAAACAGCGTTGGTGATGTTGCTCTAAGGCCTTTATATGTCATCTGTATAATGTCCATGTTTCAGCTACGTGAAGAAGTGCGGGAAATACTACTGCTATCTAGACCCTCAGTTTGGTATCTGGTCTGATGTCTCGATTATCAAAGACACAGATTCGGAAGCTTCCAAAAGCTGAGCTCGCAGATTGTGGTCGGTGTTATATATGCATACATACATACATACATACATACATACATACATACATACGTACATACGTATGCACACACTTACATACGTACATGCTTACATACGTTAATACAGTTGGATTTCATATTGGTTTTTTGGCCTGAAATAAATGAATTCGTATTCCTAAAACTAGCGTGTGCTTCAGTGAACCCTTCATTGACGTAGTTAACACTCACCAGATGTCTCGTCACTTTTTTCATTCACCGACAAACTCACATAATCGGTTTCTTCCTATTAATCAAAAACAGATAACGTATTAGAAAATAACCATTAATTTTGCAAGCTCGTATACCGATGCAACTTGATAGTGCGTTGTTTACATCGATTGGTGTAGTAGTATATAGTAAAAACCCGTCATTCCTTTCCCAGTTCATAGCCTATCTACGGGTATGCACGCCTGACGTCGTCAACAACTATTAGAAGATACACAAACGTCGTCAAGCGGGCGGGCGGGCGGGCGGGCGGGCGGGCGGGCGGGCGGGCGGGCGGGCAGGCAAATATAAAACCAAGTTTTCAGGGATTAATTTACGACCCCACGAGTAGGGCGTAAGACCTATATATTTTCAATATACCTCCTCATATATGTTAAGAATCTCACCTTTTTTGGGATGAATCATTTGTTCGGAGCGTTAAACATAAGATGCGCGTAATACATGAAACGTAACCTAATAATCGCAGGACCAACGCGTGCTTGGCAAATACTTCAGGAAAACGGTCCCTGCGTCATGGAATTGGCAACATGGAGTAGGCGCAGACACAATAATGCATATGTCTATCCTCATACGAATAGTATAGCAATACGAATATTAATTGATAATTCTACGCTATCATTAGGTCCTATCGATGGACATGAACTTCGCATTATCTCCGACCCTCGTCATTTTAAAAATACAACGATAATCTGCGAGCGCGCAATGGTGTTTATATAATAAAGCTGAGTGTATTTTGACATTTCGAAATACTACTATCACGGCTGTTATCTACCAAGGCACCCAGTAACGTGACGGGCGTTTTTGTTAATATACAGCTGTATATATAAATATATATATATATGTGATATTATTATGTCTAAAACCATCATATCTTAGATAGTATGTATTATGGGAAACATTTTTGTGTGAAATGTTTTACAAGTATAAGTTGGCATTACGTAACTAAATATAAACTATTTGGGTCGAACTATTATTCAGGCAGCACAAACTCAAGGGACCTCCAGAAAAAGCAGATGGAACTGGATAAAATGACAAAAATTTTTCTAACACACTTTGCAACGTATATTTAGACGCCTGTTCCAGAAAGCAGCATGTCGTTTCTTCTGAATTCTGGTCATTAAAAACTCCGTGTGTAACTGCAAGGAAATAAAATTTATAACAGAATCGCGATAAAACTGTAAGTACTATGCCTGTTGCGATGATATCGCGATAGTCTACTTGAAGCTAAATATGCTATTATTTTAGTTGATGTCAGTTAAATTACAACTCGATTGAACCAATTCAAAATTGGCGGGTGACGCCATTGCTTAGATTTGGAGTCAGTTGTTTCACAATGGCAATCCTTCAATGATGGTGATTTCATCGACAACTGTTGACGTTGTGTCGGTGGACTCGGTAAATAAGTAGATATTACGTAATCAAGTTGAAAAATCACATCTGTATTACAGCGAAACAAGTTTGGCCAACTATACTTACTATCGATAGTTCACTGTGCTATCGCCGATATATATCGATAGTTAATTTTTTCTATCTCTTGTATTGTATCGCGACATCGATAGGTCGTTGTATTTTTTTGAAAACACCATCCATCGGGCGTTTCATACGGCTGATCTATGGATGTGTTTACAACCTAACATTTTCTATAAAAACATATTTGTAGGGTGGCTCCTTTCTAAAAGGAGGGTCGTTAAAAGTGGGGTTCGCGTGAACTCCCCGAACCCACAGACTACGGCCCTATGTTGGGTGTGATTTGGGAGTCTACGGCCCTGTCTTGGGTATGATTTAGTTATAATCGGATAATACAGCGTCATTCATATATCTTTTTCGTTAGTCAGGACGACGGTTCATTGTGAGTCACAGGTGCCGTAGTGGTCGAGGTGCGGTGTAACTGACATCATGTTGCTAGGCGACGAGCGATAAAAGATTAGGCCGAGTCTGTCCACTCTAAAACATATATATGTGTGAAAACTGACTGTATGGAGTATATGTGACATTATTTTCATACGAGGATTATTTAAAACACACCATCGCTGACACATCTATGTGTTGTTAGTCATAACGACGGTATATTACGAGGTGCACCTGGTCGTTTATAATCATGAAAGAAATTACGAAAACAAATGACAACTTCTTAATATCACCAAAGAATCCTCATATTTAAATTTTTAATATGAAAACATTTCCTTTCAGACAAAGCCTCTTGCTGACACAGCAAAATAGAGTAAACGAAATTCTTGCGTAACACATCATTTCACACAAACATATATTACAATTTAACGGTTCGTAATATTGTATGACATCTGTTTATTGTGATCGAGTGTGTGTGAGTGCACACTTTGTTTAAATGTGTATGAGTATTCTTTATATACAACAAAGACCTATTCGAACGGTTGGTCGTCACATCTGTTCTTTATTACCGATTGTGTGTGTGGGCATTTTTTTATGTGTCTTCGGCTGATACTGAGTTTGAAAACACACACAACCAACCACCCAGTCTGGTATAACTAATATGTTTGTGTGTGTGTGTGTCCGTGTGCGTGTGTGCGTGTGTGCGTGTGCGTGTGCGTGTGCGTGTGCGTGCGCGTATGCGTGTGCGTGCACGTGGGTGTGCGTGCGTGTACAGGTAAAAGCAGACATTGTGTGTCCAATTGTGTTCTTAAGAACAAGAACAAGAAAGTTTTATTTATATCCCAATTACAATATGTGTATAATATCAAATTAACGTAACGTGAATAGGCATATATATTCATATATACAAATGCAGTGTAGTTTCAAATTAGATGGGGTCTGTGACTCCTATTAAGACAATAACAGTCGCTCTCATAGGAGCCACAATAATAATTTGTTTCAACTCAATTTTACTGAAGGAAGTGCAAATGTAAATGTGCAGGAAAAGAAAAGAAACCGAGATTACTTGATTACATATATGCATGTATTGGAGTATTAATGGTATGTTAAAATAAACAAATACTAAAAAAAAATGTGTATATGCACAAATACAATACATATCCAAACATATCACATACAATAATACAGTTTTAATGACTTTGATAGCGTTAACGTTTTAGTAAATCCCTGCTAAAAAAACTCACAAAAATAGAGCTGCAAATTCTAAAAACTAAAAATTTCATAAAAGATGCCTGCATAAAAATATCTACTATCTGTGTGTCATGTGAATCAGTGCGAGATCAGGCAGTGTAGAAAAACGAGCTCCGTATTAAAATAGACTAAGAGCATTAGAACACTAAAGTTGAGTGACTCGAATTTTGATCTGGCACGAATTTTCCCGTTATGAAAATAATCTGGTGTTACATAAATTGGTCGTAGTTAATGGAATAATTATACGCCGTTTTGCATCAAATCTTTACAAAAAGTATCAATATGTTAAATCACTAGCGGTTTGTTACTTAATCAATACAATGCAAATAAAGTTACAACAAAAGTTGCTAAACCTAAGTGAAACGCTTACAATTTGTTGTTTATGTAACTTTTCTAGTAAGCCTAATTACATGGTATTTAAAAGCGGTAGGTGATACACATATGTATAATAACAACATAATAAATAATAAAACTGCACACTAATAAAATTACGGCATGACAGTGACACACATTTTGAGAGGAGATCAGATAGAAGTGTTTACAATATTGAATGGTTATGAAAATATTGATAGAAATATTTTGTTCTCAGTTAAGAAAGCTAGAAGGACCAGAGGACATAAAGTTACATTAGTAAAGGAGCAATGCAGATTAGATATAAGAAAGTTCTAATTTTCACAAAGGTCTGTAAATGAATGTGGAGGGGTAGCGCGAAGCGCGCTCCGCTGTAGTCTTAAGCGACTCTCGCCTGGCTGCGTGGCTTCGCCAGGAAGATAGTCTGGCTCAGTATCGCGTTTTGACAGCCCATCTGTTGACAACCCAACTGCCAAGAGCTGCCACATAATGAATATGCATGTGATTAAAAGGCACTAAAGTACGTAAACAAGTATAATGTCGGTTTATTTTGTGTGTGACATGTTTCAATATAAGTTTAATGTTGACTGTTTGTTATAACATAGTATTATCTAATAAAGGTGTATCCTTATTTAGTTTGTTATATCACAGTTGGCCTGAGAGCCAATCATCGTCTCTTCCCGAATCTGGGTTAAAGCCACCTACCGGTAACATTGGCAGACCCTTGATATTCCAGGCCGTAGTGAGGGGCCTGTTCTGCCACCTCACGGCGCCTAGTCACCTATACTGATAGAGCTCTGTAAACGTGCAATGACATATACGTTTTCACCAGTAGCCTATCATAACACTGGCAAACCATTATTCATCTCAGCCATCTTTAGAACTGATCATGCCGTGTGCGCGTGGTGCGGTGTGTGTGCGTGCGCGCCCGCGGGTTTGTGTGTTTGGTGTGGTGCGTGTGCGTATACATAAAGGTACTAAAGGTAAGTTCTGATATAGCGCAATATCCAGTCCTCGGGACTGCTCAAAGCGTTTTTACACTTTACTCCCTGGGGTGGAAGACCTGATCAATCGAACATCATCTCGACTTCTCTGGGAAGCATCCCATCTGCGTTCCGTGTGCGTGTCTGTTTGTGTGTGTGTGTGTGCACGTATGCGCGTGTGCGCGTGTGCGCGTGTGCGCGTGTGCGCGTGTGCGTATGTGTGATGTGCGTGTGTTAGGTTTAATCTGCTGATGTACGCTGATGGTCTACTTCTCATTGTTCCTTCCACCAATCGACAGCACACTTTACTCAACATATATTAGCCTAGCGGATGTTCAATATAATACAGGTAAATCTCTGGTCATATAGCGTAGAAACTCAAATCTTGCCAGGGAAAAAACTTTAGAAAGTGGGAAGTCACACTTCGCCACCTCTTAGGAACAACTTAGACGTATAAAAAGTGTCAACTTTATGACAAATGTTGAAAATGCTGAAACGCCATGTCCTGTGATAACGTGTGCTGTTTTCTTTGCAAACAAAGGATTCATACACTTTCAAATGTGATGTTTAGAATACGTTTATATACCGTGTATGAGCGTAAACCATAAAATGTCTCTTCAAGACTATCAATTCGTAGTCTTGAAGAAACAGCAGATCGAGTGACTGCGATATTACAATTTTGCGTCCGCAGTGGCACAAATTGGAACAGGTGCGGCACGATTCCAGTGGACTGTCTATGACTGACCGCTGAATGGTGTGCTGCTTAGAAACAAGTATAAATAATCAACTCGCCTGACTGGGGAAAATTGGAAGGTTATCGCGCGGTTAACAATACAAATTATTAACATAAACAATTAAATACTATATGTAGTCTTCCACGATTCCAACCAGCTATTTTACTCTGTTAGGACTGCGCGTGCGTGCGTGCGTGCGTGCGTGCGTGCGTGCGTGTGTCGTCTGTGTGCGTATTCGTGTCCGTGTTCATGTGTGTGTGTGTGTGTGTTTGTGTGTGTGTATGTGTGTTTGTGCGTGCGTGCGAGCGTGCGTGTGTGTGTGTGCGTGCGTGTGTGTGTGAGTGTGTGTATGTGTGTGTGCGTGCGTGCGTGTGTGTGTGCGTGTGTGTGTGTGTGTGAGTGTGTGTGTGTGTACGTGCGTGTGTGTGTGTGTGCGATGTGGCAATAATGTGGTGATGCGTGTGTGTGTGTGGGTGTGTGTGTGTGTGTGTGGCGGAGTTAATGTGGAGTGTGTGTGGTAATGATGTGTGTGGTAATGTGTGGTGTGTGTGTGTGTATGTATGCGATAATGTGCGATATTGTGCGTGTGTGCGATGCGTGTGTGTATGTGTGTGTGTGTGTGTGTGTGTGTGTGTGTGTGTGTGTGTGTGTGTGTGTGTGTGTGTGTGTGTGTGTGTGTGTGTGTGTGTGTGTGTGTGTCTGTGTGTGTTCAAAAATGATATGCAACAAATGTATCTTTGGCTGATTTCGTTTTATTATCACCGACTTATTGACAATGTTCAACGCCACACAATTTTTCAAATACAGGACACAGTGAAAGAAACCATAGTGTGTAACATGTTACTAACTGGAGACGGCTTAGTTGAGAAGCATGGACTAGTTACGGTTAAATTATTATTTCAGTTGGTCTCATTAATAGTTCCAAGGTGAACGAAATTACTGGACGCAGTCAATTAGAGAGGAAATATTTAGCAAAGATAGACTGGAATAATACACTGAAGAATAAGACAGCAACAGAATGCTGGAATATCTTAAAGAATGAAATAGAGTGCATCGTAGATAAATTTGTTCCCTTCAAAAAACAAGGGAAACGGACCAGAAAGAAATACTTATCGAAAGAAGCCATTAGAAAAATTAAGTATAAACAAATGATGTGGAAGTCTTATAGACGTACTGGCAATGACGAAGACTACAACCTTTATAAAGAAGCACTAAACCAAGCTACAGCTGAAATTAGAAATTCAAAGAGAAGCTATGAACATAAATTAGCTTGTAATATAAAACATGACAGCAAGAGTTTTTATGCGTATGTTCAGGAAACAAACAGAAAGTTCAGGATAAAGGTCAGGTCCTCTCTAGAGATGTGCTAGATATATAATATCAGAAGGAAGTTCTTAATGAAACAGAGGCCTAAATGAGTATTTTTTAGTTCAGTGTTTTACCAGAGACACTAGTTCACTGCCAGTACCAGAGGGCTATTAAGTTCAGGGGGCAGAATCAGACTATTTAAGACAGTTAATTGTAACCCCAGAAATGGTAGCTAAGAAAATTAGGGCTATGAAGGAAAAATAAATCACCTTAGTGGATGGTATTCCACCCAAACTACTATGGAAATTGTAGAACAAATTAGCATACCGCTTGCAACAGTTTTCAACTTGTCATTAGAAGAGGGAGTGGTTCCTTTAGAATGGAAAGAAGCAAACATTATACCGTTATTTAAAAGGTTCGAGAAACAAGTCAAATAATTATAGACCAGTTAGTTTAACATCGGTGATTTGTAAATTATTAGAAAGACTAATTAAAGATCACATGGTGAATTTTCTTGTTAAACATAACTTGATAAACCCATCTCAACATGGGTTTCTAAAAGCGAGGTCATGCTTAACAAATATGTTATGTTTTTTGGAAGATATCACTAAGTGGGTAGATGATGGATCACCAGTAAATATCATCTACTTAGATTTTCAAAAAGCTTTCGACAAAGTGCCACATCAGAGATTACTGCTTAAACTAAAGCCCATGGCATAGGAAATGGTATAATTAACTGGATAGAAAAATGGCTGATTGACAGAAGACAACGGGTAGTTGTTGATGGGGAGGCTTCAAACTGGAAATCAGTTTTGAGTGGGGTTCCACAGGGATCAGTACTGGGACCTATATTATTCTTAATATATATAAACGATTTGGACGGTGATATAGCTAGCAAGGTGTTGAAATTTGCAGATGATACAAAAGTGTTTAGAAGGATTGAAAGTGATGGTGATAGACAGCATTTACAAGATGATCTTGACAGGTTGATCAAATGGTCTGAAAAGTGGTAAATGTTGTTCAATTTTGGGAAATGTAAATGCCTCCACACAGGACATGGGAACGAATATGTAGAATATACAATGGGGGGAACTGTACTAAGTACTACTGTAAAAGAAAAGACTTAGGGCTGACAATTAGTGCTGACATGAAGGTTTCAGAGCAGTGTGGAATTGCAGCTTCAAAAGGAAATCAAATCCTTGGATTGATTAGGCGAAATATAGCATATAAAGAAAAAGAACTAATAATACCGCTGTACAAAACAATAGTTAGGCCTCATTTAGAATATTGTATACAAGCATGGAGGCCATACCGCAAGGACATCCATAGATATGCTAGAAAGAGTACAGAGGAGAGCGACTAAAATGATACCAAAACTGAGGGATCTTAGTTATGAAAAACGCCTAAAAGAATGTGGTTTAACAACACTAGAGACCAGGAGATTGAGAGGAGATCAGATAGAAGTGTTTAAAATATTGAATGGTTATGAAAATATTGATAGAAATATGTTTTTTTCAGTTAAGAAAGATAGAAAGACTAGAGGACATAAAGTTACATTAGTAAAGGAGCAGTGTAGATTAGACGTGAGAAAGTTCTCATTTTCACAAAGGACTGTAAATGAATGGAACAGATTATCTGATGATTGTGTGGGTGCTAGAGTGTGAATATGTTTAAAAATAAAATCGACACATACCTCAGAAGGGCTGGATATATGTAGATAAAAGGGTTGGACTCTCGATAAGCCAAAGGGCTTCCTTGTCCACCTGCCATCTAGAGTTAATTCTCTGGATGGCAATCTTGTTAAATCTTGTTAAATCTTGTTAAGAGTCCAGTGATAATGTTAGCCGACATCGCCTTGTAATCTATTGCTGTCATAATGGCGGCCCCTGACGGAGTAGGCTTGAAGCACCATCGCCAACAGGTGAAAGCAGCCGCTATGGGGCCCGCGCAAAGAGTGAGCCGGGACTGCGATAGGTGCATACGCACCAGGCCCCGCGGTTTCCCGAAGCGTAGTCCCAGTTGTTTCCTTTTCTAACGTAGCAACCTCCGGACCTCTGAGGAACCGCATGACAGTAACATCCCCATGATGTCCAATGGCAGTGAACATTTCCCCAGGAGCAGCAGCGACATCTACGCCTTCTTAGACATTTCGAGCGGCGGGGAAGAGCGCGCATTCCATTCGCTGCAACAATTGCAATTTATTTGAAATATAATGTATCTGCAATCCAACTGAATGTATGTACAATCCAACTGAAAAGTTGGATTGTACATACAACAAGCAATTTATTTGAAAAATACTGCTAGTAATTATTGACAATATACACGTAAAAGCCCCCTCTACTTATATACTATATTTGAAATGCCCATCTTGGAAATATAACATATCAAACATTACCTCTTTTGACACGATCGCCATCTTGGAAATATAATGTATGTACAATCCAACTGAAAAGTTGCCAATAATAAATTGATTCTGATTCTTCAGATAAACAAACCGTTATTGCTATTCTATAATGTTTATTTATTTATTGTATTTATTTTCATTATCATTAGTTATTCATTTTTATGAGTACCACATTGGAAATAAGTGTACTTTGTTGTGCTTTTATGTGTTATCCTCGGTATTATATTATGATGCCATTGTTATTCATACTGATCATGCATATGATGGTGTGCACATCTGGCACAGCCGATTTGCATACTGGACTTTGTGCAAGACAACAGCACACGGAGGCCTCCCATTAGAGGAGGCTAATTTATGCAAGGACGTGTTAATTACTCCCGTGGGGAGAATCAAATCAACCAATCAGCGCGCACTGGCGCGCGTCCCTCGGGAGAATCCTAAGCTGATCCCGCACTCCGTTTGCGAAAGCATAAAGGGGCAGACGTTTGTCTAATTTGATACGAGTTTGTATTGGTTCTTATATTTTGCACGATCATCTGTTTCTTCTCGTCCGTTAGTTCAGCTACGATTCGTCGCTGCATCGGGGTGATTTGGACGTCTCTCAGCTGGATTGAGCTGAGTATTTTCGTTATATTTGATTTGCGTTTAATTATCACGATTCGGGTTCCGCCATTTTGTCATCTCGTAGTTTGAATTCGTCGTCGGCCCTATCATGTCGTCGGCGTGTTCCCCGATTTCTGTTCTGTGTATCGGTCATAGTCATGTTTCATGGCTGCGTACGTTCGTAGAATCGGCAGATCTGTTTGCCGGATTCGAAGTTCAGGGCCGCCCGTGCGATGTCCAGTTTCTAGGTCATCGTGGGGCGACCCTGGAGACGTTCCTGGCGCCGGCCATGATGGCGCGGATAGTTTCGTGTCGGGCGGATGTCATCGTGATCCACTTGGGTGGTGATGATCTCGATGGGAGATCTTACCCGAACCCAATCATGATTGCGATTGACATCCAACGTCTCGCTGTGAGATTGCTCGGTACGGGCGTACGCCGCGTTGTTGTGTGTCAGGTTTGTCGTCGGCAAAGATGGCGGAACTCGAGTTACGCGGTAGGAGCGGAGCGGGTTGTCCAGATCAATCAGTACCTTGATGCGTTTTGTTCCAACACTGACGGAATTTCTTTCTGGCGGCATAAACGCCTGTGGAACAGTATTCGGCCTGTTTTCCGCAGGGACGGAGTCCATTTCTCAGACATTGGGAATTATAGGTTTTACCGTAGTATGCGGGGTGCCATTATATGATTATTCACGCAGTGGGAGTAATATTTGGTTAATTTCACGGGGCGCGTCATCGAGTAAAAATGTTAATGTCCAACATCGAAGATGGCGTGGTGCATTGTCATGGCATTCGGATGCACATTTTCGGTTGAGTTTTTACGCAATGAGTACTTGTAGATCTGGTATAACCGCGGGGATAAATTCTGTTGTTTTTGAGCGATAATATGTCAACATTGAATGCTTACAGGCATTACATGGCAGGACTTTTGTTAGCTGTTCAACTTTATGCTATACAGTTGTCGTGTTTATACACGTTTTTGTGGAAGGGCCACAGGCAACTATTCTAAATTGTGTGTAGACTCTGACTGACATATCCTGGAAGGATATCTGTTTGTTAGGCCGGTAAACTTTATGCTATACAGTTGTCGTATTTATATACGTTTTGGTGGGAGGGCCACCGGCAACTATTCTAAATTGTGTGTAGACTTACATACCAAGAGTGGATGGATTTTTGTTAGTTATGACGGCCACGAGCAACTATTCTACATTGTGTTTAGACTTTTACGGAGGGAGGGCCACAGGCAACTATTCTAAATTTGTGTGTTGACTCTTACAGGCATGACATGGCAGGGATTTTGTTAGCCGGTCAACTTTATGCTATACAGTTGTCGTGTTTAGGCACGTTTTTGTGGAAGGGCCACAGGCAACTATTCTAAATTGTGTGTAGACTCTGACTGACATATCCTGGAAGGATATCTGTTTGTTAGGCCGGTAAACTTTATGCTATACAGTTGTCGTATTTATATACGTTTTGGTGGGAGGGCCACCGGCAACTATTCTAAATTGTGTGTAGACTTACATACCAAGAGTGGATGGATTTTTGTTAGTTTTGACGGCCACGAGCAACTATTCTACATTGTGTTCAGACTTTAACGGATGAGACATGACAGTTTTGTTGGTTATGCCAGTAGACTTTATGCTATACAGTTGTCGTGTTTATGCACGTTTTTGTGGGAAGGCCACAGGCAACTATTCTAACTTCTATGTAGACTCTTACAGACAAGACATGGACTAGGTTTTGTCAGTTATGCTGGTAAATTTTATGCTAGACAGTTGTCATGTTTATACATGTGGGAGGGCCACAGGCGATTATTATATTGTGTATGAACCATTGTGTCATAATGTTTTCAACAAGTATACCCATCTACTTATGCAGTGTATGTATACTGGCAGTTTGTCTGACAATTTACATTGGTTGGTGGCACAAGTAACTTTGTGGTATATTGAAAATGCTCCGGTTTGGGTGGATAGCGTTGTTGCGGACAGTGTTTGTCTACATTAATCAGATTCACTATATCTAACGTTTCTTGTTCTATCTACTGTGAGATTGTCTGCGGTGTTATTTGATTTGTAGAATGCCTCGAGCTACACGTGGACGTGGTCGACCGGCGCGTCGGGCATCGCTGACTCGGCAGACACGTTCGCGAACGGCTGCCACAGCTGTCCCGTTGGCCGCCCCGCCACCGCCTGTTTCGGGGGGCATGCCGCCACCGCCCGTCTTGCTCGCCTACCCGCCACCACTCGTCGCGTTGGGCACGCCTCCATTGCAGTGTTCGGTCCATGAGAACTTCGAGGACGCTGCCGATCTGCAGGCAGTGGTAAATGGCACACTCGGGCCAGTCGGACCACAATCTGCGTGGGAGCGGGACATGGAGCGGCGGATGGCGGCATCGGAAAAGATGCTTCATGAGATACACTCGATGGTGCAGGCTTTGCGTCCGGCCCCAACAGTGCTGCGCCCAGATCCGGCATTGACGTCTGAGTCAGCCGCCTTTGGCAGCGCCGCCCAGCTGGCAGCCGCTTCCGGCCACGGTCCTATCCCAGAAGTGACACGTCCCTTGACCGCGAACGAAACTGTGCCACCCCTGTCGGCTTGCCAGGGCAACGCAAGGGCGACCCCATGGCCAAACACTAACACCGTACCAGGTACAGAGTTAATCGAGTTGTTGCTGAGGAAGGGGGTGACTGGCAGACCTATGATGAAGCATTTAGGTCCCTGCGTTATCTCAGGGGGTGGTCCTGGGACTCCATCAACTGGGAGTTATGGTTGAAAGCGTCCCAGACAGTTAGACGCCAGGCAAGTTTTCCCTTTCCAAGCAAGGGTAGGGCCCAGTCCACATATGTCGGTCCCTGCTTTGTCTACAATCGGGGGGAGTGGTGTGACAAAGCCTCTTGCTACTTTGCACACAAGTGCCAGTCGTGTGGCGGCAGTGGCCATCCCGCTGTGCGGTGCTTTCAAACCATGGGGAAACGCCCACAGTCCAGTAGCCCACCGGTTACAAGCCCACCAGCTCGACCAAACCCCTCAGTTAGACCAGGCCCCCCAGGTAGACCAGGGCCCTCAAGTAACACACTTTTCCCAGGTAGACAACCAGCTGCCAGTGGTTCACCCCCTGGGTCAGGAGGTAAGTTGCCCTCCCCGGTTTCTCCTGCAGTTTTGCATGAAAGGTTGACTGGTTATGACAGCGACCTACGCAAGTATCTTGTACATGGGTTTTCACATGGTTTTAAAATAGGTTGTTTTGACTTGCCAACGCAGTTTGATGTCAATGTATGCAGTTTAAAATCTGCTGATGAATATTCACAAGTTATAGATAAGGAGATAGCGAAAGAGCTGTCATTAGGCAGGGTGCTGGGGCCTTATGACGTTCCTCCATCCTGTCATAACTACAGAATCTCCCCACTAGGTGTTGTCCATAAGAATCCAGGTGAATTTACAATGATTCACCATTTGTCACACCCAGAAGGTTCATCTGTTAATGTTTACATTCCACAGGATATATCATCTGTCACTTATGCCACAATTCAGGATGCCATTGATGTTATTACGGATTCGCCAAAACCTGTGTACGTGGCTAAAGTAGATGTCGAATCGGCTTTCCGTATCATACCAGTCTCGCCAGCAGATAGGCCAATGTTGGGTTTTAGGTGGAGGGGGCAGTATTTTATGGATGCTGTTTTGCCTATGGGCTGCTCTAGTTCATGTGCCATTTCTTGATTGTTTCAGTACGGCTCTAGAGTGGGTGGCAAAGGTCAAACTGGGTGTGACAGCAATGATTCACGTGATCGATGATTTCATAATTGTGTCTGATTCAGCAGATAAGTGTAATCAGGATCTGATGGCATTTGTTGACCTTTGCAAGGAAATTGGGGTACTGCTAGCACCTGATGAAACAGTTGGCCCGTCCACCTCGATCCCTTTTCTAGGAATTATTCTAGATACTGTCAACCAAGAGGCTAGGCTTCCAGAGGATAAGTTGGATAAAGCCAGGGCATTACTAGTGACTTTTTCTTGACAGACAGAACGTGACACTGAAGGAGTTACAACAGCTACTCGGGATTTTGGGATTCACATGTTCTGTAATCAAACCTGGCAGACCATTTTTACGCCGTTTAATCGATTTGACAATCGGCGTATGTAAGCCACATTATCATATCCGCTTGACGAGGCAGGCAAAACTTGATCTACAAGTGTGGCTAGAATTTTTGCAACATTTCAATGGCAAATCTTTCCTCTTGGATGATGACTTCATAACAGGTGACTATCTTCAGCTGTACACTGATGCTGCGGGAGGAGTAGGTTATGGGGCTTTGTGTGGAGTAGAATGGTTTTGGGGCCTGTGGCCAGAGGCGTGGCGTTCACTCAATGCCGCTGTTTTAGAATTATATCCAATCGCAGTTGGGTGACGTGTTAATGTCAGGAGATCTAATATCAATTTCCTTCCGTCGTTTCAAACATAGCACGCGGCAGGGTCCGCAGTCCCTCCAGGTGAGAGGTGAGTGCATCCCTGGTTCACCCATATACCTTGCTTCCTTTATGAGAGAGTTTCAGTCAGGTAGAGGTCAGATACAATCATCTTTAATTGCCTATGCGGATGGCTCTCCAATGCTACGCAGTGAATTTGATGTGTCTTTAAAGCGATTGCTGGGTTTCTGTGGATATCAGACTAGTGGCTTTAAGGGCCACAGCTTCCGCATTGGGGCAGTTACCGCGGCAGCATTGCGGGGTGAATCTGACGCGCAGATAAGAGCGGCAGGAAGTACATCAGAATAGCTTAAAAGGATAAAATGGTTTCGGTTAGGCCTGGTTTGTTTATGTGGGGGGGTCACATGTTCGGTGACCTGTGGCGAAATACCCCCACATTTGGTATTAGTATAATTTTAGATTTAGTGTTTTTGGCAGCAGATAGCGTGGTATTCAGAAAGGCACTTTTTAGTTAATCATGTTGGCTTAGTTAATCATGTTGGCTTTAAAATTAACTCTACACATAACAAGCTCTGCTGTGATTACATGTCATTCCTTTCAATTGTTCTAGGAATACCGCTGCTGCTTTATATGTTGAAATGTGGGCTCTAACAGCCTGATGTTCAGGAGACTAGTATGGGCTCAGTCACAGGCCTGGCATTGGGTTGTAGAGTCCACATTTCTTTTATTTAAATATTACAGTGTGCCAAAAAGGCTTATACACTGGTTACCCATAATAAACAAACGTCATCCATTTGGCCTTTTTCATATCTATATTTGTCTCCGTGTTGTTGCTTGCATAAATGATGGTGTGCACATCTGGCACAGCCGATTTGCATACTGGACTTTGTGCAAGACAACAGCACACGGAGGCCTCCCATTAGAGGAGGCTAATTTATGCAAGGACGTGTTAATTACTCCCGTGGGGAGAATCAAATCAACCAATCAGCGCGCACTGGCGCGCGTCCCTCGGGAGAATCCTAAGCTGATCCCGCACTCCGTTTGCGAAAGCATAAAGGGGCAGACGTTTGTCTAATTTGACCCACCCGCCTCCCTACTTTTCGTCCAGGAATGTTTGATGTATAGTCATGATTTGTGCATCGTTATTGGAAAGGGGTTGCTGGTCTCGATGCTTTCCCCACATTTATAATTGATTGTGAGCATAGGGTTTGCACCGGATGTGTTCACGGGGTTTTATTGCAAGAGATGTTGCATGTCTTTTTCTTTTCCACTTTCGATTTAGGAATAGTATGGAATTGTATATATCGGGGCGAAATACCCCCACATTTGGTATTAGTATAATTTTAGATTTAGTGCTTTTGGCAGCAGATAGCGTGGTATTCAGAAAGGCACTTTTTAGTTAATCATGTTGGCTTAGTTAATCATGTTGGCTTTAAAATTAACTCTACACATAACAAGCTCTGCTGTGATTACATGTCATTCCTTTCAATTGTTCTAGGAATACCGCTGCTGCTTTATATGTTGAAATGTGGGCTCTAACAGCCTGATGTTCAGGAGACTAGTATGGGCTCAGTCACAGGCCTGGCATTGGGTTGTAGAGTCCACATTTCTTTTATTTAAATATTACAGTGTGCCAAAAAGGCTTATACACTGGTTACTCATAATAAATAAACGTCATCCATTTGGCCTTTTTCATATCTATATTTGTCTCCGTGTTGTTGCTTGCATAAATAATTTTACTCAATCAACTTTATCAATTTATAAAACCATCATATATTACCTCTTTTAACACGATCGCCATCAACTGCAAAGAAAGAAATGCACACATATATATGTGACTTGGCATAATTCATTACTCGTATACATGAAAACAAAGTCAGTCAATGATTTTGTTACAGGTTGGAATAAACCAATATATATTGTAGCAGACAGATGAGTGTGCCTATACAATACAGAACCAGCCACAGAAACGACTTTAACAGGAATCTGCATGAACATTTTAAGCACTTTTAAAACATCGGAATAACAATCAGGATGAACAGATGAAATGATTCTGCCGCGTATACATGCATGTGCATTAGTCTTTGTGAACTAAAGTAATCAGTTTATTCACATACTTAATAAGTATTGGATATTCGGAGGACAGAATATCACCAAACTTACCTCACACACACGTACACACATGCAAACTTGCAAGCGTGCATACGAACACACGTACACACGCATATACGTAAATACCTAAACATACATACATGCATATATACATACATACAAATATAGACACATACATACATACATACATACATACATACATACATACATACATACATACATACACACATACATACGTAGATATGTACGTACGTACGTACGTACGTACGAACGTACGTACTTGCCTACATACGTAAATGCAGTTGAATTTCATATTGTTTTTATTGCCTGAAATAAATTTATTCGTATTCGTAAAGCCAGTGTGTGTTTCAAAGAACCCATCATTGACGTAGCTAACACTCACCAGATGCCTCGTCGCTTTCTTCATTCACCGACAAACTCAGATCATCAGTTTCTTCCTATTAATTAACCAAAGGTAACGTATTAGTAAATAATTAATAATTTCGCAAGCTTCGTAGATCTTCGTATACCGATCCAACTTGGTCGTGCGTTGCATACATTGCTTGCTATAGTAGTATATTGAAAAATACCAATCACCCCTTTCCCAGTGCGTAGAGTATCTCCGGGTATGCATGCATGACTTCGTCAATAAGTACTAGAAGATACATAAACGTACGTTAGGAAGGGAAATGTGCACTCAAATGTTAATTTGTTGAAATATACATGTGTGTATATATATGTGCGTATATATATATTGATATATATATATATATATATATTGTATATGTATGTATAAGTATATATGTATGTATATATATATATATATGTATATATATATATTATATTTGTATAACAGGTACAATACACTGTTGATGACACTCGAATGTTGTCAGTATTCGACATCCCGCTGATTTCTGGCTACTAGCATCCTTATAACATCAGCAATCTAACTGATGGCATTGGACATGCATATGAACATTCTTTTTCGTTGATGCCCAACAATCGTGGTGTTAATGCGATATCAACATGTCTATATTCTAGAGATATGAAACTAATATTATAAGCGAATGAAGTTGTTATAACAACAACTACAATAATTATGATAACACCAACGATGACACCGTCAATAAAAAAAGTTGAGCTTAATTGTGTTACGCTGTATTGTGGATCTCGTAGTTTGCATTAATTATCTAACATCGGCATGTTTTTGTTTGCATACAAGCAGTTTCAAATAAGACGTAACTAGCAATACAATATGAATTGTGCCACTTACTTTAGCCGTTTCGTGAGCCGCTACAACCACCAACGCCAGCAAGGCAAACAGCAAGACGGCACTCACACGCATTGTCTCTCCAAAGCAACTATGTAAGTAGACAAATAAGAAATTAAGCAAATTGGTAGAAAGAACGCATGGACTTCTTATTGTAGTGCTAATTATCAAACGTAATGCTTATTCGCCAATACTTACTAGTTGAATTATTTCTTCTGTAATAATGTGTACAATCACTTTTAACAAAACCTTTTCCTGAAAGAGAATGACAACTCTCCTTACCTTATCCACAAAGAAGTTTACGTTCACGTGACAAGTCTATCCCCTTCGGTGGTAAATCCGGCGCCGGCTCTCTCTTTATATAGAAATCAGAAGGTGACTGTCGTGTTGTGGCCATTGGCACGGGTCCAAAGAAGCCACGTCGTCAACAAACGGACGTGTCCACTGTCAAGGACATACAAGTTTTATTGCATAGCTAATGTTTAATACAATTATAGAGCAAATGTGGTGTGAAGCTAAATATGGAAGATAAAATAAGTTAAAAATAAATCACTACAATACTGTAACTAATTATAGTGAAGACACACATATTAAAATCAAATGTAGAGAGAAATAAAATCATCTTTTATCATGTTTCGCCTACTTTTTGAATACTGATGATTTTCATTTATTTTTTACTTATTGGCAGCCAGTTCTAATCGTTGAAAGTTCCACAATGTGGCCTCCCATGTAGCATAACCTAATGCACGGCGATCAACATAACTGAGGATAACACATGTGGAACATTGAATAGCAGACGACCGACAAAGCGGTGGGTGCGGCGTGGCGGGTGACGATAGGGCAATGTCAGGCAGGCAGGCAGGCAGGCAGGCAGGCAGGCAGGCAGGCAGGCAGGCAGGCAGGCAGGCAGGCAGGCAGGCAGGCAGGCAGGCAGGCAGGCAGGCAGGCAGGCAGGCAGGCAGGCAGGCAGGCAGGCAGGCAGGCAGGCAGGCAGGCAGGCAGGCAGGCAGGCAGGCAGGCAGGCAGGCAGGCAGGCAGGCAGGCAGGCAGGCAGGCAGGAGGCAGGCAGGCAGAGGCAGGCAGGCAGGCAGGCAGGCAGGCAGGCAGGCAGGCAGGCAGGCAGGCAGGCAGGCAGGCAGGCAGGCAGGCAGGCAGGAAGGCAGGCAGGCAGGCAGGCAGGCAGGCAGGCAGGCAGGCAGGCAGGCAGGCTGGCACGAAGGCAGGCTGGCAGGCTGGCAGGCTGGCAGGCTGGAAGGCTGGAAGGCTGGAAGGCTGGAAGGGTGGAAGGCTGGCAGGCAGGCTAGTTGTCAAGAATCTAACCGTTAATGGGATGAATCATTTGTTCGGAGCTTAAAACATAATATGCGCGTAATACATAAAACGTAACCTAACAATCACAGGAGCCACGCGCGCTTGGCAAATACTTCAGGAAAACGGTCCCTGCGTCATTGAATTGGCAACATGGAGTAGACGCAGATACAATAATGCTGATGTCTACCCTCCTACCAATAGTATGGCAATACGAATACTAATTAATAAATCTACGCTATCACGATTAGGGCCTATCGATGGACATGAACTTCGCATTATCTCGGACCGTCGTCATTTTAAACACATAACGATAATCTGCGAGCGCGTGTGTTTTCTAACATTTCGCAAATGTTACTATCACGGCTGTCATCTGCCAAGGCACCCAGTCAGGTGACGAGCGTCTTTGCTAATATACATACTTACATATATATATATATATATATATGTGTGTATACATATATATATATATATATATATATAATATTATTATATCTAAAACCATCACGTCTTAGATAGTATTATGGGATACCTTTTAGGTGAAATGTTTTACAAGTATAAGTTGGCATTACATAATTATATATGAACTATTTGGGTCGAACTGCAATTCAGGCAGCATAAACAGAAGGAACCTCCAGAAAAAGCAGATGGAACTGGATGAAATGACAAAGTTTTTATCTAAAGCGGCATGTCGTTTCTTCTCAATTCTGGTCATTAAAAACTACGTGTATAACTGCAAGCAAATATAATTTATAACAGATAAAATGCTTCCATAGTGTTTTTCTACGGACAAATACAAGCGTAACAAACAAAAATAGGCATGCAGGTGTAAGAAGACTATCGCTTCTTCTACAAAGGTGTCGAAACAGTTGGCATGTTGCCTTTTCTGTTGGAGTGACTGGTTTTTATTAAATGTCGGATTCCTCTTTTTCATTTTACACAAATCTATCAAATCTACTTACAATTGAGCTTGCGTGTGTTTGCGGGTAAGTTGACGTTTTCCTCTTCGACTGCTTAAACATCGAGCGTCAAACAGGGATTAATCTGCGACCCCCTAGAATGGGACGTAAGTCCTATATCTTTTGAAAATACCCTATATGTCAACATTTTCTTCTATGGGGTAGATCAGTTGTTCGGAGCTTATAACATAATTTCCTCTTAATACATGAAATGTGACCTAACAGTCGCTAGAAGCGCCCGACAAATACTTCAGGAAAACGGCCCCTGGATCATAGACTTGGTAATATGGAGTAGACGCTGACACAGAAATGCATATGTCTACCCTTATTCTAATAGCATAGCACTACGTATAATTATTAATTGATAATTATGCACACTATGACGACTAGGGTCTATCGATGGACGTGAACTTCACATTCTCGCCGAACTTCTTCGTTTCGAACAAACACCGAGTGTATGAGAGCGTGTGATTGTGTACCGATGCTGTGTGTTTTCTAACATTTGGTAAATTTTACTATCACGACTGTCATCTTCCAAGGAATCCCGTCAGGTGACGTATATTTTTGCTACTATATAATAATATTATCGCTAATGTGGACACTTTTGGTTTCCAAATGAATGTATCGGAAGTAACGACGTTTGGTATAAACTATTTGTTGAATAGGTTGGACGAAAGGGTACCAGTGTGTTATTGGCTTAACATGCACACAAGTGATGTAATCAGCGAAAGCACAATCAGTGAATCTATATGTTCTTTTAAAAGGAGGCAGTCTGTTCCTAGTTTTTAATTAATTAATTAATAATAATTGTGAAGAATATAATAACTGGGTTGAAGGTATGCTGGTCGCCAAATTGTGTATAGTAAGCGCGTAACAACGTTCGCAATCTGAAAGACACTACCCCGGAGCATGTTCAAATGATAAAAAATACATCCCGTTTCAAAACAAGCTTTATTGGCAATACTGCCAAGGCAGGCTAAATTAACCGCAATACTGCTTGAACGATTTCTCATGTTCCTACGTCCAGTCTAGCTGACTTCGTGTTACAAATTACTACTGTGGCTAATTCTGGGTAGATGACCGTACATACCTATGAAAACGAATAATCTACCGTTAATAATGTATGTGTTTAGCGTACAAGAATACGTTACATGATTGACCAATGAAGAAGTACTTTAAATGCAGCATTGTAAATAGTCCAGATACTTGTTAATGTCGCAGTCCTCCTCTTTCGTTGTCCACGCCTATTCTCTGGCCACTAAAGTCAACATTATATGCAGGCATTAACTGACAGTATTGGATAGTTTCTGTGTCGCAAAAGTATCATGATAACTATAATTTCTATGCCAGTTGCGATGCTATCACGATAATCTCATGGAAGATAAATATGCTATTATTTTAGTTGATGTCAGTTAAACTACAACTCGCATGAACCAAGCCAACATTGGTGGGTGACGCCATTGCTTAGATTTGGTCAGTTGTTTCTCAATGACAATAATTGAGTGTTTTCATCGACAACTGTTGATGTTGGGTCGGTGGACTCGGTAAATAAGTAGTATTACATAATAAAGTTGACAAATCACATATGTATTACAGCGACAAAAATAAATATCCTGATATGTTTGGCCAAGTATCCTTATTATCGATAGTTCACTGTGCTATCGCCAATAACTATATTAGTTAAATTTACTATCGATAGTATTGCGTCACGACATCGACTATTGCAGTTGATCGTTATGTCGCTGTATTTTTTGAAAACACCATCCATCGAACCCCCTAACTATGGCCCTGCGTTGGGTACGATTTAGGATTTCGCTGTCAATACAACGCTGGATACGAGTTAATAAAATGAGCTAAAACTATTGTTTCATTAAATGACTACGTCTTATTAATTTGCTGGATCGATCGAAACAAATGAATAAGAAACTAGTACAACTAATAAAAAGAATGGCATTTCAAGTTATCATCTAAATTTAAGAATGAATGTATTTTGAAAAACAGAGTCGACGAAACAAGCTGACACCAATTAATGCTTACCGGGTATGTACCTTGTCGCTTTCTTAAAAACGTACACTGTTAACGACTTGCGATAAAAACAAAAACGTGATCAGCTTTGTTTACATAAATAAATATATAATGAAATATTATAATAATAATGTTTGTCTTCTGTCGGGCTATTGCTATAATTAACTGCAGGTATAGTCGGAATGGCCGCAGCTAGTTTGATGTATACGATAACAGAAACAGTGTCAAGTTGTAAATGGGCAATATTCATTGCCTATGATCAAATGGCATGGCATAAACTACATCAGAGCAATTGTATTGACACAAAGAACCGATTATTGTTCATGATTCGACAAACAATACAATGTATAAATAAACATGACATTCAAACAAACATCAAAGGTGAGGGGTTTTAACCTTCTCTTAGCAATTGTAGTCAACTAGGCAACATTACCTGACTATGAATTAATTAATATCAACAATAAAATAGGAGATATATTCTACTAGCAACGCATCTAAAAGAATGGAAATCTCCAAGCGCAGCGGGGAAGTTCAACATATGGCGTGGTGGAGAGGCGGAGGTGGGCTACGAAGAAATGCACATCTGCGTCGAGTGATAATGGCGATCCGACGGTCCTCTCAAGTGATCGTGTGGTGTCGGAACGTTCAGGGGTTGTCTCATATATTTGCTGCCAAACGCGCATGGACTACTGACATTCAATTTATACCCCAGCAAAGGCATCAACGCATTTCTGTCTATTTGAGAAGTGTGTATTTATGACTTCTGTCGGACTATTACTAGAATTAATTAATACACAGCAGGCACAGTCATAATGGCCGCAATACGATAACAGAAACAGTGTGCAAGTTGTAAGTGGGCAATATTTGTTGCCTATGATCAAATGTCATGGCATAAATTACATCAGTGCAACTATATTGACACAACGAACCGGTTATTGTTAAAGACTCTACAAACAATACAATGTAGAAATAAACATGACAGTCAAACAAACATCAAAGGTGAGCGGTGTTAACCGCCAAAGACACTGCTACCAGGTAGCCGGGCCACCCCACCCAAGGCCATATACTAATTATAAACTATCGCGCCTAAATCCTTAGGAACCTGAACTCAAAGACATAACAAACAAGAATCATTAGGCAGTTATAACGATGAGAACGCAAAAAACGACATCATTAATGCAAGGGACTGCCGATGCATGATTTCAAATTTGAGTTAATGTGTAGCACAGCGGCTATAATTTCGGGCTCTCGACTGAGAGAACCCGGGTTCAAATCCTGTGCGGCTATGTCGAACCTTGGGCAAGTTGTTTACTCTACGTTGCTCACTCAGCTGTATCAATAAGTACCTGGTTATAACCAGTGTTGGATATTCGTGCATTGAGTGCAGCATGGCTGAATGATTCCCAGGTCTGTCGAGGAATAAAGTGTAAAGCTCTTTGAGCAGTCATGATGACCATAAACTGAGCTGTATAAGAACTTACTTTTTGTGTAACCTACGTAGGAGATATTCTATAAAAAAAAGTAGGCTAAAAAATGTGTTGTGGCACACTCTCCTCTATAAATCACAGGTTACTGCGTGAAACTTTGAGATGGAACGACTTAGCATACAACTGTTAGGTGAGAATTTATGTACGTGACGATTTTATTATTCAACTACGTCGCTAGTTTTTAATGTCTTCCTCGGCAAACGTTTTTTATATTGTTTACGTCATCGCACAGACAATTGTAGACATACAAAGATATTTCAACAAATGAGGTATCAGATTGCTGACCATTCTTCGGAATAGTTAATTTTTATGCAAACGATTTCTTTTTCACATATCCAATACGTGATTTTATCTTTTTGTTGTAAAGTCTTTCGTCAGCCTAACACACCAACACCTTTAATACATGTGTAGGAGAAGACACACAATGACCAATACCCGAACATTGCATCCCACCACCCTTATCATCGGAAATTAAGAGTAGTTAGAACCCTGATAAACCGGTGTGAGACGATACCATCGCAAGAGGATGACAAGAAGGAAGAGGAGAAACACCGAAGATGAGCCCTAAAAATCTGTAAAAATTCAGTCCTGAGCCACCATATCCACACAGGGCCGTAGTCGCGAACCGCCTTTGTTATGAACCATATTTTGGAAACGAGCCACCCGCCAATGTTTTATTAGGAAATATTACGTTGTAAACACATCCATAGATCAGCTGTATGAAACGACTGACGGGAGGTTGTTTTCGACTGAGTGTTCTGACTCTTGTGGTAAGATCGTAGACGTGCGCAACCCGGCTACGTCTCCAAAACCAGTAGGGGAACGACGTGCACAACTGGCTTCTTTAGCGTGACATACAGTTGACACTTTTTTATAATAACGTGTTATCTACGGGATCATCTACTCCACCTACCTACCTGACTATGTATATGCTAAAAATAGCGTGTTTCAGAACACCACCCGATTTTTACTCGCTATAACGATGCGTCAAAAATGGGCCCTTTGCACATCCATTTGTATCGTTTAGCCATCATCACGGCGGATCCACAGAGGGTAGATTGGGGGAGGGACAAAAACATCCACAGGCGGCCGAACCAAATGGTGTAGGAGAAATTATTTATCTGCCGCGTAGCCGTAACTTCAGCTTCTTTGCTGTTTCGGCTGAACTGGTGACATCGGAAGGCGGGGGGTTCTGCTGAAAGATTTTCATCAATACTGGGGGTTTCTGTTAAAAATGGCATAACTTCAGCTTACTGCATCCTGAACGGGGGTACATTTACAATGGTCTAGTTGGGCACGGCCGCGTGAGCCCATTATAAAAGATATGCGGGCCCTCCAAAATCCTATGGTCTAGAGGGGCTACGTGGCACACTCGCTCCATCTATGGTTGATGTGTATGTAAACTGTCTAATCCATAGACTCGACTTCCGACTCCTTGTAAAGAAGCTACCCCGTGGCCCTGACCATTAAGGTTTGTGATGTTGATGCAGCAAGCGATTAAAATATTGTTGTGTAGTGCTAACATATATTCATGTCATCATATGTTGGTGCCAACAATGTAGGTTGAAAACCATTGATATTTGAAAATCAATAATTATGGTTTTATTGATCAAGTCAAATATATCACATGTAATTGCCTTTATTCCAAGGATTTCTGTGTCTATTTTTTCTCTCACAGATTTAAACTTATCCAATTTCAATGACCGTCTAACCGTAGTTTACAAGTGCGATTCTGATATGTTGGTGTTAGAATTGTACTTTCTGAATTGTTTTTTTAAAACATTTCCTGTATCAAATGTTAATGTATTTGGGGTGTCACCAACACATACTATACTATTTGTTGTAGTTTTATTAAAGTTAGCATTGTTATTGACTTGAGTAGAAGCTATGACATTGGAATACTGTGCGATTTAATTTAATTCAGATAATACAGACAAGCACAGCAATGAGTCAGGTGCTGTATTATAGTCAAATCTTCGAGGTTATTTATTTCCTGATTTGTTATCTAAGCGTTTCGTACAGTTCCTTCTGAGTTGGGTGATATCCACTGTTTCATTTGATGTACCTATGGACATGCTAATACTCATTTTAGCGGCTATAATATGATGACGCTGACTTGTGGATGGGTACTGACAGGTTTGTTTTGGAAATTAATTGAGAGCGTAATGTGCAAGTTTACTGTCCTTCAATAGCGGACTTGTCCTTTAAAACACGATTAATAATTTATGTTGCGTTGTTAATGGATGTGTACTTTAAAACGCGATTAATATCTCTATAACTTTGTTTGTGATGGGTGTAGACGCACAAATCAAGGAGATTAAAACGGATTTATTTGTTAAAGAATGAATCATAAAATCTGTAACGAACAGATACATGATAGGTAAAACAAATTGTAATATGGAAGAGCTTTAAGGCCCTGAAAACGTGAAACTTGGAGGTGATCTGAGCATTCCCTGTATAAATCTGTGGTAATTCGTTATCAGAAACGTACAAATGACAGAAAACTTCAAATGAAACGAAACACTCTGTATGCCGGTACCACGGGTTCGCCAAAACACACACAAACAAGTTATAACAGTAAATAACATAAACTGCAGTACGTATGTGAACAGCAGTACAGAAGTTCACAACGATGTAAATACCAACACTAGACGAGATGTATATAACACTTGTTGACGACGCAAAATGTTGACAACATCAGCTGACAACAACGTGGATCATTGTAGACGATAGTTACTGGTGATTAACCACAATCTTCAGATAAGGATAAGAATACATTTATTAGTCCCAACAACATAGCAAGACAACACAGTAATCAGATATACACACAAGTATTGAAATGTAAAACATTCAGTGCAAATTTATATAAAATCAGCAGAATATATATACAGTACCAAAAAGAGAGAATACAAAAACAGATAGCAAGAAAACAATTGTTGTGGGACGGGAGACTCCTATTAAGATCACAGTTGGTCGCTATCATAGGAGCCACAAAAAACAAAAATTACAAATTCTTTATGTTTGTAATCTTAAGTTTTATAAATAAAAAATAAATAGAAATAATGATATGTGATAAACCTTGCTTATTGTCTTTCTCTTACGTGTGATGATTGTTTTGTTGATGTGTTTTGTGTGTTGTGTACGCGTGTGGTCTTGTAAGCGTGTGGTCGTGTAAGCGTGTGGTCTTGTAAGCGTGTGTTCTTGTAAGCGTGTGGTCGTGTAAGCGTGTGGTCTTGTAAGCGTGTGGTCGTGTAAGCGTGTGTGCGTACATACCTATTGTTGTATTGTAATTTTATGGAATATGTTACACACATTGATTATATAATTATTTAGTTGACATATGTAGCAATTTAATATAGTGCACGTGACGTTGTATTGTTGTAGCATATAGTGTTCGGCAAAATCGAGAATCCTCTCAAAGTACGGGTCACTATTTTGTCTATCACTAAGTCATGGATATTATTAATAACATATGGTAAATTATATTTAAGAGATATATTTATGTTTTTGCTAATTCACGTTTAATTCTGGACGTACGTAGTTCAGTTGCTCTCCGTGTATTATTGTCAGCATTTGGGATGATCTGCCAATGTATTAAGTAGACAGGTAAATTTTGAACTCTATTTTAGTAATAAAATTTCAGTTCTTACAATTTTAGTAAGTCAGTTTCTTTTAATATGTTGAGTTGTTTAAAAAGCGGTTGTGTAAGTGAATTGTATTTGCATAATGTTATAATTCGCACTGCTTTCTTTTGGATTTTCATTAATCTGTTTCTTTGATATCCCCATTTTGTTTTCTAAACATAACTTTCATTGGAGAGATGCAGGCCATTAAAACTGGAAACGAAACAAACTCATCCACTATATTTCAAATTATTAATAATATAATTTAATTGGTGTTACGCCACAAACACTGCGCGTAAATGGTCCACTGACTCTATATTACCGTCTGCGTGCCTTGAGACAAGGATACTCTAACACTTTTTGCCCGACTCCTCCAGATCACACCACATGAGACCACACCGGAGTCCATTCGACTGTGGTGTATCCACTACACCGACTGACATCGAGTGCGCTATGCTCTAAGCCGGCGTGACGTCACAATATTCTCCAAAATTTGAAGACTTTCGAATACGTCAGATTGACACGGACTAGCCCCGAAAGAGTCGAAAGTTTTCAAGTTGACGTGATTATGACGTCACGTCGTCTTCAGTAAAGCGCAGCCGGTGTCAGACGGTGTATTGTATACATTGTAGTCGGGCCGGGTGTGGTGTGATCTAGTTTGGTTTAGTGTGGTCTCGTCTGATCGGGCGAAAAGTGCCAGTGTATCTCGGCCTTTAGGGAAAGCAAGACGGCGGACAGTGCCTTCATGTAATCACCAATCACGTAATCATCTTCTTCCACACCGAGCGAGAATAAGATACAAGAAACTGTTCATGAACGAGTTGCAGTTGAAAACCCACATAATGCTGAAATTAAATACATGTGATTCGCTGACGGTGGATGCCGTTGACGATGATGCCTGTTATGTCGATAACATCGAAATATCACAAAGAACGCCAGACTATCGTAACGCTGAATAGGTTATAACCTATGATGATGGCGGAGCCACGTTTCACCCCAGAACGAGGCTGACGTCAGCTGATCAAGTACATTAAAGGCACACTGTTAAACTTACAGAACACAATATATTTCCCTCCTCTCTGTAAAGATTACTGTTCCGAAATTGAACAATAGAAAGGCGCGCACAAACCGTTCAAATTACCAATGTAGCCACTTATGTTTAAAGTCACATGGTAATTTAACGGCTGACTAATGTCGCAACAAACATTCACTAGTTCGTCAGTTAGTCTTGAAGGTACTGCGGTGGACGAATGTTTTGACTGGGCAGTTGGTACTGCAGGTAACCGGGTTGTTGAGCATGCAGACCTCCATTGTTAAGGTCATTAAGGTGGGCGTTCGACGATAGCTGTTGATTTCCTGGTTGTCGCGATCGAACACTATGCCGTGAGTTCAAACGCGATCCGTCTTCAAGCACGTACGTTTTGGGACCAGATTTACCGGCGATACGCGTCACGTTCGACAATAACGATGCCAGCTTGTGTTTCCGGATAGGTCGTTTCATCATTGTCCAGTTTCCAGGTTTCATCATCGTATTTCGCGATCGATTAGACTCAAAGCGAATATGTCGACTTGTATTCGCTGCCGTGGTTTCTCCGGCCATGGTATGGACTGAATTGGTGGATGTGTAAGTTTGATTGATTTCTCACACACAGAGCATGAATCAAAATCTCTCATGAGATCTTCGATGTGTCGCAATGGCCTGATGCCCGAACCGGAAGTCGCTAACAGCGTTGTGAGTGCCTGGTGATCCTTCTTCAGCGTCAAATTTCTACCAAAGAGAAACACATGGCAGTGTTCGCAAGCGAAGCTACATGCCAGTGCTTCACGTTCTCTTCTGGAGTACTTCCGTTCTGTTGCTGAAAGCGCCTTGGATGCATACGCGACTGCCCTCTCTTTGCCATTTGACACTTGCGATAATACAGCACCAAGGCCGATTCCTAAAGCTTCCGACGTCATGATCGTTGGAGCATCTGGATCGGAATGTTCGAGAATTGGAGCAGACGCAATTGTCTGCTTCAAGTCGCGGAGGGCTTGGTGTTTCTCGGCTGTCCATTACCACTGAGCGTCTTTGCGTAGTAATCGTCTAAATGGCTCAGTAGTTTCCGAATAGTGTGGGACAAATTTCAGGTAGAAATTCGTCGTGCCAAGAAAGGAAGCAATTTCCTTTGCATTGGTCGGTTCTGGTAGATTTTCAAATGCTTTCTCGTTTGAGTGTAATAGTAGGACAAACTTGGAGGACACATGGTATCCAAGGAAGTTGATTTCCGTCCTGGCAAATTGACACTTCTGGAGATTAAATGTGATGTGATACTCAGCCACTCTGTTGAGCACTAGCTGCAGTCGTGTGTTATGCTGTTTCCGTCGTGCAGGATGTTGATGCTGTCATCTATCCCCTTCAGAACAGAGGACACAATCGTCTGGAAGGAACTAGGTGCTGAACTAAGTCCATACGGCATCCTACAGTACGGAAAAACTCCTCATGTCTGATGAATGCTGTCAAGTACTTTCTATCTTTACCCATGGGCACCAGCAGATAGATTCTTCTAATGTCCTGCTTGGTGAAGACTATTGAGTGGTGAAACTTGGCAAACAGTTCCTTCATTTTTGGCAGTGGATATTTGTCCGGAATGACGGCTTTACTTACTGCTTTCACGTCAACACACATTCTTACTTCACCCGATTTCCGACGTGCGACAACAAGATTTGAAATCCTGGTGATGAGTTGATTGGTTCGGTCATGCCATCGTCTTGTAGACCTATAAGTACATACGACACTTCGTCAAGCACTGAGAGTGGAAGATGACGCCAACCTTGCGACACAGGTACAGGTTCTGGGTTGATTCAGGGGCGGTGTACCAACTTTGCAAATTTCCCAAACCCGTTGACCACTGTGCGGAAGACAGCAACATTGTAAACTGGCTGAATGACAGTGTCATTCCTTGTGACTGTGAATCCGAGACGTTTGAACAAATACATTCCCTTTAGGCTAGATCCGGCCTAAATATCTGAGATAAAATGGGAAACTCGTCACGGTTTCTGACTGGTATGTCACTGGTAGTTGGACAATCCCATTCACTGGAATTTCCGTACCGTCGTACGTCGATGTTTTGTCAGGTTTGCACAGGGGATAAGCCTGGAAATGTTTTCTGTACACAGAGTCGCTGAGAATTTACATCTTTGTTCCAATGTCCATTACTAGTGTCAATGGTGCGTGGTTTCGATGCTCCGCTCACTAAGTTAATATTGAAGACCATAGTATCTGGTTCACCAGTTTTGTCCGACTGGTGAATTTGTCCGACTGTACTCCGATTTGGAGACCAGCAAAATTTCTTAAAATGGTTCATCTTGTAGCACAACCGACAGTCCTGTCGTATTGCAGAGCATCTAGGACTTCCTCTGGCATGATATATTAAGAACCACAGTTGCCACATGCTTGACGCATATGCGCGTAGTTGCTTCTACCTTCGTTTTGTTTCTTCCCGATTGTGTGTACGGTAGAAGGTTGTCTTGGTAACTCCAACTTGAACGTGTCTGTCGTAGGTTCATCCTGTCTCAGAATTGGTGTGCTTTCGGTTACAGCAACTTTGATTCGAGACGACAATGTTAGGGCTTTGGTTAATGTGAGAATATGCGGTTCCATTAGCAATCGATCCTAATTCGCGGATTACTGGTTTTCCCTATCAGCTGATCACGAATTAGTTCTTCTGTGAGATCCCCAAGACTACAGTTCACCACCAGTTCACGCAGCGCCGTTATGTACGCTTGCACGTTTTCGCCCGGACGTTTTGCGCTTTCGCGAAACACATATCGCTGGGTCATGACACTCCTCATCGGGCCTAAATGAGTCCGTAACGCTGTTACGGAATTACTGTTTCTAGGCAGTGGATTAGTATGGTTCGACGCCGGGCCTCGGCTACATTCGCGCCGACAAGGCCGCTGGCCACAAGATATGTCTGGAAAATCACGTTCTTAACAAGCAATTATTGTATTGTGGAGGACGAATTACTGCGTCTATCTACATAACACTGCGCTTCAGTACGCTCGTGGTTGTGTTGAATACCATGTGCTGAAAACTAAAGTACAAAGGTTTCCCAGTTTCATCATTGTTAAATTGGGTTATATAGTGGTCACAAATTCGCATTTATGCTAAAACAAAGCCCATTGTCTTGGAACGCAGCATTCGATTCGTGGAGTCAGAACGACAGGAAAAATATCCGGCGATTGTTCTGGGGACCCAAAGAATGACAGACGGCTTTGTCCTGGTGACTCAAAGGACGGCAGACATCGTTGTTCCGGTGACTCAAAGGACAACAAACGGCGTCGTCCTGTTGACTGAAAGGACGACAGGCGGCGTTGTCCCGGTGACTCAAAATACGACAGACGGCGCTATCCCTGTGACTCAAAGAGAACGACAGACGGCGTTGTGCGGTGACTCAAAGGACGACAGACGGCGTTGTCCCGATGATTCAAAGGACGACATACGGCGTAGTCATTCTTTGTTACTCAAAGGACGACAGACGGCGTTGTCATTCATGGTGATTCAAAAGACTACATACGGCATTGTACTAGTGACCCAAAGGACGAGAGGCGGCGTCGTCATTCATGGTGACTGAAAACACGACAGACGGCATTGTCCAGGTGACCCAAAGGACAACAGACGGCATTATCCCAATGACAAAAAGGAAGACAGATGGCGACAGTAGGCATCGTCAATGTTGCCACTTTCCGTCGCCATTTCTTGCAATTGACTTCGGGTCACTTCACTCATTCAATGTATGCTCTACCACAATCTTAAAATATCTCACAGAGGAAGCTGTCACGGCATTTTCCGCCGAAGCACAGTCCTTAAAGTCAGCAAGTTATTGTAGAACTAGCAATCCGCGTTTTATTAACTATGGACAATGCACGACGTTTGTTGTTGTTATTGTGTGTGCGTGTGTGAGTGCTTGGGCATGTGTGTTTACGTGTGTCCGTGTGTACGTTTGCCATTCAAGTACCGCAGTCGTGATGACTAGCGATTCAATTTAATTATTTTAATTTTAATGAAGTTTATTAATGTGATTATGATGCAAAAGCAAGCTTTAACATAAAGCGCCTTATGCTGACTGTGGAGAGTTCACGATCCGTTTGATAAATTTGTTGCTCTCCTCCTTGTTCCCTGCAATGGTTTGGCAATGTTTACATTTAATTAACATGTACTGTGAATAAACGTAGCATAGATGACAAACACGATTGGTAAAGTTTGGGAGTCCTAAATTATGTTCCCAGCATAAGCAAAACTCTTTCTACATGGGAATTCAAATTATTGTGCAAGGTGTGACTCATATGCGTCACTTTTCAGCTGAACACTCAAATACCACTTTTAAACTGTACGTCATGCATGTCCAGTCCCACACTTATTACACATGACAGGTGTCCTCACCAGAGTCAGTGTGAATGAGATTGTTTGATTAAATCATGGCAATTCTAAAAATCTTCATTATCGTACAATTAAGGCTAGTAATATATGTGTATATATCGTACCTCAAATGAGGGTGGGTGAAATGAGGGACTGAAGATGCTGACTCATCATTTCTTGTTAGGAGCGCCCCTTGACGAATGTTGACCTACTTAACGTGATAACGTTAAATCACTTATATACCCCTGTAGCGAGTGTTGGACGTTGTTTTAGTGCGTGCGTATACGTGTGTGTGCGTGTGTGTACGTGTGTGTACGTATGTGTACGTGTGTGTAAGGGGTAAGAGGGGGAGTATAATCGGTGCCTCTTATTAGAGCGGTGCGTGCGAGTACATGCATGCGTGCGTGCGCGCGCGCGTGTTGTGCGGTGTGTGTGTGAATGCGCGCGCGTGTTTGTGTGTAGTGTGGTGTGTGTGGAAGTAAAGGTAAGTTCTTATATAGCGCAGTATCCAATCTTCAGGACTGCTCAAAGCGTTTTGACACTTTATTCCCTGGCAGACCTGTTCAATCGAACATTATCCCGACTTCTCTGGGTAGCATCCATCCACGCTGCAATTAATGCTCGAAAACTATTCGTACATAAATATCGACCACATTCTATAGCATGTACTCGATCACACAGCTGAGTGAACTGGAGCAACGAAGAGAAAACGCACGTGCCCAAGGTTCGACACAACAGTACGGGATCGGAACCCGGGTTCTATCTGTCGAGAGTGAGAAGATCTAGCCACTGCACCACTGCACTCCGTTTTCATGTCTGTTTTTGCATGCGTGAGCGTGCGTGCGTGTGTGTGTGATGTGTGTGTGTTAGGGTTGATTTGCTGATATACGCTGATGGTCTATTTATCTTTGTTCCTTCCACCAAGCGACTGCACACTTTATTCAACATATGTTACCCCAATGCATGTTCAATATAATACCAGTAAATATCTGGTCATATAGTGTAGAAACTTAAATCTTGCCAGGGAAACAACTTTAGGAAGTGGGAGGTCAAACTTCGCCACATCTTAGGAATAACTCAGACATGTAAAAAGTGTCAACGTTATGACAATTCTTGCTGAAACGCCATGTCCTGTGATAACGTGTGCTGTTTTCCTTGCAAACAAAGGATTCATACACTTTCAAATGATGATGTTTAGAATACATTTATATACCGTAAATGAGTGTAAACCGCAACAACACCTATCAATTCGTAGTCTTGCAGAAACAGCTGATCGATTGTTGCGTCCAGCGTGACGTCTGTAGTGGCACACTGACGCCAAATTGGAAAAAAAAGTACTATATATAGTCTTCCACGGTTCCAACCAGCTATTCTATTCTATGAAGACTGCTAGCGTGCGTGCGTGTTTCCTCTGTGTGCGTATTCGTGTCCGTGTTCATGTGTGTGCATGTGTGTGTGCGCGCGCATGCGTGTGTGTGTGTGCGCGCGCATGCGTCCATGTGTGTGTATGTGCGTGCGTGTGTGTGTGTGCGTGTGCGTGTGCGTGTGCGTGCGTGTGCGTGTGCGTGTGTGTGTGTGTGTGTGTGTGTGTGTGTGTGCGTGTGCGTGTGTGTTAAAAAATGATATGCAACAAATGTATATTTGGCTGATTTCGTTTTATTATCACCGACTTATTGACAATGTTCAATGCCACACAATGTTTCAAATACAGGACACAGTAAAAGTAAGAATATTGTGTAATATGTTACTAACTGGAGACAGCTTTGTTGCGAAGCATGGGCTAGTCACGGTTAAATTATTGTTTTAGTTCGTCTCATTAATAGATCCATAGTGAACTAAATTAGAGTCCAGTGATAATGTTAGCCGACATCGCCTTGTAATCTACAGCTGCATAGTGGCGGCCCCTGACGGAGTAGGCTTGAAGCACTATCGCCACCAGGTGAAAGCAGCCGCTATGGGGCCCGTGCAAAGAGTGAACCGGGACTGCGATAGGTGCAGACGCACCAGGCCCCGCGGTTTCCCGAAGCGGAGTCCCAGTTGTTTCCTTTTCTAACGTAGCATCCTCCGGACCTCTGAGGAACCGCATGACAGTAACATCCCCATGATGTCCAATGGCAGTGAACATTTCCCCAGGAGCAGCAGCGACATCTACGCCTTCTTAGACATTTCGAGCCGCGGGGAAGATTGCGCATTCCATTCGCTGCAACAATTGCAATTTATTTGAAAAATAACTGCCCATCTTGGAAATATAATGTATCTGCAATCCAACTGAATGTATGTACAATCCAACTGAAAAGTTGGATTGTACATACAACAAGCAATTTATTTGAAAAATACTGCTAGTAATTATTGACAATATACACGTACTTATATATTATATTTGAAATGCCCATCTTGGAAATATAACATATCAAACATTACTTCTTTTGACACGATCGCCATCTTGGAAATTTAATGTATGTACAATCCAACTGAAAAGTTGCCAATAATAAATTGATTCTGATTCTTCAGATAAACAAACCGTTATTGCTATTCTATAATGTTTATTTATTTATTGTATTTATTTTTATTATCATTAGTTATTCATTTTTATGAGTACCACATTGGAAATAAGTGTACTTTGTTGTGCTTTTATGTGTTATCCTCGGTATTATATTATGATGCCATTGTTATTCATACTCATCATGCATATAATTTTACTCAATCAACTTTATCAATTTATCAAACCATCATATATTACCTCTTTTAACACGATCGCCATCAACTGCAAAGAAAGAAGTGCACACATATATATGTGACTTGGCATAATTCATTACTCGTATACATGAAAATAAAGTCGGTCAATGATTTTGTTACAGGTTGGAATAAACCAATATATATTGTAGCAGACTGATGAGTGTGCCTATACAATACAGAACCAGCCAAAGAAACGACTTTAACAGGAATCTGCATGAACATTTTAAGCACTTTTAAAACATCGGAATAACAATAAGGATGAACAGATGAAATGATCCTGCCGAGTATACATGCATGAGCATTAGTCTTTGTGAACTAAAGTATTGAGCTTATTAACATACTTAATAAGTATTGGATATTCGGAGAACAGAATATCACCAAACTTACCTTACACACACGTACACACATGCAAACTTGCAAGCGTGCATACGAACACACGTACACACGCACATACGTAAATACCTAAACATATATACATGCATATATACATACATACAAATATAAACACATACATACATACATACATACATACATACATTCACACATACATACGTAGTTACGTACGTACGTACGAACGTACGTACATGCCTACATACGTAAATACAGTTGAATTTCATATTGTTTTTTTGCCTGAAATAAATGTATTCGTATTCGTAAAGCTAGTGTGTGCTTCAGTGAACCCATCATTGACGTAGGTAACACCCACCAGATGCTTCGTCGCTTTCTTCATTCACCGACAAACTCAGATCATCAGTTTCTTCCTATTAATCAACCAAAGGTAACGTATTAGTAAATAATTAATAATTTCGCTTCGTAGATCTTCGTATACCGATCCAACTTGGTCGTGCGTTGTTTACATCGCTTGGTATAGTAGTATATAGTAAATACCCATCACCCCTTTCCCAGTGCATAGACTATCTACGGGTATGCATGCATGACTTCGTCAAGAAGTATTAGAAGATACATAAACGGTCGTTAGGAAGGGAAATGTGTACTCAAATGTTAATTTGTTGAAATATACATGTGAGTATATATATGTGCGTATATATATATATATATGTATGTATGTGTATGTATAAGTATATATGTATATATATATATATAATATAAGTATATATATATATATATATATATATTATATTTGTATATATTATATTTGTATAACAGGAACAATACACTGTTGATGACACTTGAATATTGTCAGTATTCGACATCCCGCTGATTTCTGATTATTAGCATCCTTATAACATCAGCAATCTAACTGATGGCATTGGACATGCATATGAACATTCTTTTTCGTTGATGCCCAACAATCGTGGTGTTAATGCGATATCAACATGTCTATATTCTAGAGATATGAAACAAATATTATAAGCGAATGAAGTTGTTATAACAACAACTACAATAATTATGATAACACCAATGATGACACCGTCAATAAAAATGTTGAGCTTAATTGTGTTACGCTGTATTGTGGATCTCGTAGTTTGCATTAATTATCTAACATCGGCATCCTTTTTGTTTGCATACAAGCAGTTTCAAATAAGACGTAACTAGCAATACAATATGAATTGTGCCACTTACTTCAGCTGTTTCGTGAGCCCCTACAACCGCCAACGCCAGCAAGGCGAAAAGCAAGACGGCACTCACACGCATTGTCTCTCCAAAGCAACTATGTAAGTAGACAAATAAGAAATTAAGCAAATTGTTAAAAAGAACCTATGGACTTCTTATTGTAGTGCTTATTATCAAACGTAATGCTTATTCGCCAATACTTACTAGTTGAATTATTTCTTCTGTAATAATGTGTACAATCACTTTTAATAAAACCTTTTCCTGAAAGAGAATGACAACTCTCCTTACCTTATCCACGAAGAAGTTTACGTTCACGTGACGAGTCTGTCCCCTTCGGTGGTAAATCCGGCGTAGGCTCTCTCTTTATATAGCAACCAGAAGGTGACTGTCGTGTTGTGGCCACTGGCACGGATCAAAAGAAGCCTCGTCGTCAACAAACGGACGTGTCCACTGTCAAGGACATAAAAGTTTTATTGCATAGCTTTTGTTTAATACAATTATAGAGCAAATGTGGTGAGAAGCTAAATATACGTTATGGGATGTATCATTTGTTCGGAGCGTAAAACATAATATGCGAGTAATAATTAAAACGTAACCTAATAATCGCAAGAACCCACGCGCGCGTGGCAAATACTTCAGGAAAACGGTCCTTGCGTTCTGGAATTGGCAACATGGAGTAGACGCAGACACAATAATGCTTATGTCTACCCCATGCCAATAATATAACAATACGAATATTAATTGATAATTTTATGGTATCACGACAAAGGCCTATCGATGGACATGAACTTCACATTATCTCCGACCCTCGTAATTTTAAACAGACAACGAGAATCTGCAAGCGCGATTTGGTGTTTATATAATGAGGCTGATTGTTTTCTAACATTTGGTAAACATTGCTAACACGGCTGTCATCTAGCAAGGCACCCAGTCAGGTGACTGGCATTTTTGATAATATAATTATATTATATAGCTATATATATATATATATATATATATATATGTATATATATATATATACTATTATTATTATGTATAAAACCATCATGTCTTAGATACTGTTGTCGTAAACATTTTGATGGAAATGTTGTACAAGTATAATGTGCCATTAAGTAATTATATATGAATTATTTGGGTCGAATTGTATTCACGCCGCACAAACAGAAGGAATCTCCAGAAAAAGCAGACGAACTTGGTGAAATGGTAAACATAGATATTTTCTAACACATTTTGCAACGTATAATTATATTATGTTCCAGAAAGCAGCAGGTCATTTCTTCTAAATTCTGGTCATTAAAAACTGCGCAACAACTGCAAGCGAATAAAATTGATAACAGAAAAAAAATGTCCACAGTGTTTTTCTACGGACAAACGCAAGCGTGATAAACACAAATAAGCAGGTGTAAGAAGACTATATGTAACATGAAAAACGTAACGCTTCTTCTGCAAAGGTGTCGAAACAGTTGGCATGTTGCCTTTTCTGCTGCTGTGTCTGGTTTTTCTCAAATGTTTGATTCCTCTTTTTTCATTTTACACAAATATATCAAATCTACGTATAATCGAGCTTGCGTGTGAAAGGTGTAAGAAGACTATATGTAATATGAAAAACATGTCGCTTCTTCGGCAAAAGTGTCGAAGCAGTTGGCACGTTATATTTTCTGTTGGAATGTCGGTTTTTCTCAATTGTATGATTCCTCATAGTGACTATCACGACTGTCATCTTCCATGGCATCCCGTCAGGTGACGGACATTTTTGCTAGTATATTATAATTATCGCTTACGTGGACACTGTTGGTCCCCAAATGAATGTACTTGGAGTAACGGGTTTTGTTACAAACTATTTATCGAGATGGTTGAACGAAAGAGTACCAGTGTAGTCTTGACTTAACATGCACACAAGTGAAGTTATCAGCGAGAGCACAATCAGTGAATCTATATGTTCATTTAAAAGAAGGCAGTTTGTTCCTATTTTTTCATTTATTAATTAATAATAATTGTGAAGAATGTAATAACTAGGTTGAAGGTACGCTGTCAACCAAAATGTGTCTAGTAAACATGTAACAACGTTCGCAATCTAGAAGATACTACCCGGAGCATGTCCAAATGGTAAACTATACATCCCGTTTCAAAACAAGCTTTATTTGCCTAGGCAAGCTAAGTTAACCGCGATCCCGCTTGAACCATTTCCCATGTTCCTACGTCCAATCTAGGTGAATTCGTGTTACAAATTACTATTCTGGCTAATTCTGGGTAGATGACCATACATCCCTATTATACGGAATAATTTACATTTAGTAATTTATCTGTTTAATTTACAAGATTACTTTACATGGTTGATCAATGAAGGAGAACTGTAAAGTACAGCAACGTAAATAATCCAGATAGATCTAAATGTCGCAGTCCCCCTCATTCGAAGTCCACGCCAATTCACTGGCCACTAATGTCAAGATTCTATACAGGCATTAAATTAGGGGTGAATGACTGTCTTGGATAGTTTTTCTATCGCAATAGTATCGCGAAAACTGTAAGTACTATGCCTGTTGCGATACTATCGCGATAGTATCATGGAAGCTAAATATGCCATTATTTTACAAAATGTCAATTAAACTACAGCTCGCACGAACCAAGCCAAAATTGACGGGTGACGTCATTGCTTGGATTTGGAGTCAGTTGTTTCACAATGGCAATCTTTGAGTGATGGTGTTTTCATCTAAATAGTTGACGTTGGATCGGTGGACTCGGTAAATAGGTAGATATTGTGTAATAAAGTTGACAAATCACATCTGTATTACAGCGAAAAAATACGTCTACTGATATGTTTGACCAACTAGTATTGCATCGCGACATCGACTATTGCAGTTAATCTTTAGTTCCCTGTATTTTTTTTGAAAACACCATCCACCGGGCTTTTCATACATCTGATATATGTATGTGTTTACAACCTAACATTTTCAATAAAACATATATTTGTACGGTGGCTCGTTTCCAAAAGGTGGATCGTTAAAAGTGTGGTTCGCGTAAACTCCCCGAACCCCGAGACTGATTTAGGAGTATTTATTACCAATGATCAAATGGCATGGCATAAATGACATCAGTGCAAGCATATTGACGCAACGAACCGATTATTGTTAAAGACTCGACAAACAATACAATGCATAAATAAACATGACATTCAAACAAACATCAAAGGTGAGCGGTGTTAACCGCCAAAGGCACTGCTACTAGGTAGCCGGGCCACCCCACCAAAGGCCATATAATGATGATAAACTATCGCGCCTAAATCGTTACGAACCTGAGCTCAAAGACGCAACAAACAAGAATCATTAGGCAGTTATCATGATCACGACGCGAAAACGTCATCATTAATGTAGGGGACTCCCGATGCATGACTTCAAATTTGAGTTAGTGTGTATGTAGCACAGTAGCACAGCGGCTAGAGCTTCGGACTCTCGACTGAGAGAACTCGGGTTCAAATCCTGTGCGGCGGTGTCGAATCTTGGTCAAGTTGTTTACTTTACATTGCTCAATCACCTGTATGAATAAATACCTGTTTATAACCAGTGGTGAATATTTTTTTACGAGTCGAGATGGTGTTCGATTGAATAGGGCTGCCATGGAATAAAATGTAAAGCGCTTTGAGCAGTCACGAGGATTGGATACTGCGCTATATAAGAACATACTTTTTGTGTAACCTACGTAGGAGATGTATTTTGGCATATTCTCCTATATAAATCATAGGTTGCTGCGTGAAACTTTAAGATGGAACGACTTAGCATGCAAGTGTTAGGTGAGAATTTATGCACGTGACGATTGTGTTATTAAACTATGTCGCTATTTTTAATGGCGTGTGCTGATACAGTCTTCCCATGCAAACGTTTTTGTACCTTTTATCACACACGTTTCAAATACGAACGAGCAGTTGGCAATTCATAATCTCACGTGCACACCTTCGATTACGTATCTACTGTGTATTTACGTCATAACGCAAATGTCGCTCTCAATGTAAAGGGTGCGGTGACATCAAACATATTGTTTACATCATCGCACACTCAACGGTAGACATGCAAATATATTTCAAGAAATGAGGTATCAGATTGCTGAACATTCTTCGGGATAGTTAATTTTTATGCAAACGAATTCTTTTTGACATATTCAATATGTGATTTTATCTTGTTGTTGTTGAAGAGTCTTTCGTCAGCGTAGCACACCAACTCCTTCAGTACATGTGATGTGTTCACAGTTTGTAGGAAGAAGACACACACTGCCAATACCTGAACTTTACGTCCCACCACCCTTAATACCGGAAAGTAAGAGTCGTCGGAACCCTGATGATCCGGTGGGAGACGACAACTTCGGAAGAGGGGATAAGAAGGAACAGTAGAAACTCCTAAGATGAGCCCTGAAAGTCTGTGACAATCAGTCATTAGCCTACACATCCACCCAGGGCCGTAGTCGCGAACCGACTTTGTTCTGAACCAACTTTTGGAAACGAGCCACCCAAGAATGTTTTATTAGGAAATATTACATTTTATCATTTATATTTATTATAAAAACATCCATAGATCAGCAGTATGAAACGACTGACGGGAGGTTTTTTCCGACTAAGTGTTCTGACTCTTGTGTTAATATCGTAGACGTGCGCAACCTGGCTTCGTAATATAATTTTAGTTCTTGTAATTTTAGTAAATCATCTACTTTTAATATTTTGAGTTGTTTAAAAAGCGGTTCTGTATGTGAAATGTATTTGCTTAATGTTATAATTCGCAATGCTTTCTTTTGGATTTTCATTAATGTGTTTCCTTGATATTCCCATGTCGTGATACAATAATTTATATAAGATAATAGCTATGCATAATACAGTATAATTTAAATTTCTAAAGATAACTTTCGTTGGAGGAATGCAGGTCATCACTACTGGAAACGAAACAAATTCATCCACTATATTTCAATTTATTAATTATAAAATTGAATTGCGTAACATTATATTCAGCCTGTGTACCTGCCTGACTTCCTGCCTGTCTGCCTGTCTGCCTGGCTGCCTGCCTGCCTGCCTGCCTGCCTGCCTGCCTGCCTGCCTGCGTGCCTGCGTGCCTGCCTGCCTGCCTGCCTGCCTGCCTGCCTGCCTGCGTGCCTGCGTGCCTGCCTGCCTGCCTGCCTGCCTGCCTGCCTGCCTGCCTGCCTGCCTGCCTGCCTGCCTGCCTGCCTGCCTGCCTGCCTGCCTGCCTGCCTGCCTGCCTGCTGCCTTCCTGCTTGCCTGATACACCTGTCACACGTGTATGTTTCTAATTCCACATATGTACCTGTCAACATGTCTCACATATCTTACCTGTCACATATGTCACACCTGTTACCTGATATTACAAAATATTTGTTGAAGCGCATATTCAATTCTCGCTAGTTAGGTGCCACACACACACTCATCGAGATTTCGCCCTCCTTCTTGACTCTATCTAGCTTACTCCAAACATTCGCTCAAGCTTGTATTCGACGTCGCACGTAAACGTATGATCGCCTATCCGCCCTAACTACTCCTCCAAAGTACACAAAGCCGTCCACTTGCTTAATTTCCTTTCCACCCAACCTGTTTTCCAACTCGTATCTCTGTTGTCCAACATCCATCACGTCTGTTTCCTGCAGGCTCATTTTCAGTCCGTGCTTTTTGAACACCCAGTTCCATTCCTTCAACATGTTTCGTAGCTCGTGCAATGCAAATTTAGTTATGTATGTCAGGAAACACAGATTTGTTTACTCACACGATATGTATTGATTGGTGAGCCACTCTTCAGAGGGCGCCACCGTGGGGTTAGTAGACATTATTTAGTCAGTTGGAATTAATTTAAGAATAAAATATGTTACGGTGATAATTTCTGCGCTGTTTGTGGCTGCGTGATTGAGTGTAAACTAATATGAACTGTTTATTGTGCACTTTTGCACAACATTTAAATTATAGTGTTTTGATTATTCTTGCAGTTATCTGCTGCGGATCTGGACCAAGGCAGGAATGATGAAGTACATTATCAAATATTATTTGAAACAAAACATACCCAATCCATGTTCTCACTAGATGGCAACACAGGTACACTCAGTACTCTCAAGCGACAGAATAAACCATACATGAACAGACACGTACTGGCAATTGAAGCAAGGGAATAATGGCTTATAGTGTCTCTCCTGAAAGACACAAGCAAATTGGGTTAACAAAATTGCCCATGTTTCAAAACAAGTGGTTGGTAGGCGGATTCAAACCACTGTCCCCTCTATCGATAGTCCGACACTGTACCGCACCCATCGTGATAAGGCAAAGGCGCAGGGTAATGTTGAGCGCAGTGGTGCATTGGCTAGAGCTTCGATCTATCGACTGAGAGAACCCGGGTGCGAATCCTATGCTGCTGTGTCAAAACTTTGGCAAGTTCGTTCACTCTATGTTTCATCAGTTCACTCAGCTGTATGAATGAGTATACAAATTAGTCCTTTTAAACATATGCAATACGTGACTTTACCTTGTAGAGGCTTTTGTCGATTTGACATACCTACTTCATCAATAAAAGTGACGTATGACGCCATCGTACATGTGAGATAGTTCAAAACTCCCCTCGTCTCGATTGCTTCGTGTCCTGGTCTTTCTGATCCATACGGCTTCTTTTATGTTCCGCAATCTTCTGTCGGCTTCCTTGTTCAGAACATTCGTTGCCCCTCAGTCTATGGTATGATTTTTGTGTTGTTGCTTGATCTGTGATGGCGGAATTGTTGATGGTTGACATTCATCTATTTTTTTGTTCGTCGTGTATTTCTCTTTCCTTGTGTTGTCAACATCCTTTCTATGATCCTCAAGAACACCACTGTCTTAATGATAAGTACCTCCAAGAACATATATATAAACGGTGTGTTTTCACTGCAGACGATTCTCTCGGCCAAAACATTCTCATTATCTGTTTCGTTTCCATTGCACTCAGTACTTGCTGTTTACATTTGCCTTGTTGCGGCATGCCATCCACAGTCAGAGTGGATTCAAACGTTTCAAACGTTGAGTGCTGTTGAAAACTGTTCGTCGCTGCCCGGCCACAATTTCACCTTCCTCTCGCTGTCTCGCGCTTTCTCCTATCTCGGCTCAACTCGTTACATTGTCGGCGCCGCATCGCCCTAAATTCAGTTTATTATAACCGGAACGGGGGCACATTTCAAAGGGTCTAGGGGACACGGTCACGTCGGCCCATTATTAAAGGTGTGCGGGCACGCCAAATGCCCAACGTCATTGGGGCACGTGACACAGGCCCCCTGGACCTGCCTATGATTATTTTCTGAATCTTTTCATCTGCCCATAAATCTATGAGCATTCTTAATTCGTAGCGAATCTAATTATTATATCTTTCATCGACTATTTGTCATAATATATAAATTATGTTACTGCTGTATATCAGCTTACATGTCATGTAATGTTTGCAGACCATACCAATTTCTTCACACAAGGGGATAACTTGGAACTAATGGAAAATGACTTAAATGTGTAATTAAAAATATAACACCATGGCTTAAAACAACAAACTTTTTCTTAATGTCCAAAAACCACACATAATGACCTTTAACAATACTCATAGGATATGAAACAGACATAATAAAATCAGTATAGATGGGACAACAATAAATACTGTAAGTTATACATAATTTCTAGGGAGAATAATAGACAACAAACTAAATTGGAGTGAACATATGTATATATATATATATGTGTGTGTGTGTGTGTGTGTGTGTGTGTGTGTGTGTGTGTGTGTGTGTGTGTGTGTGTGTGTGTGTGTGTGTGTGTGTGTGTGTGTGTGTGTGTAACAAAATGGCAAATAGTATTGGTTTCATTGATAAGGTAAAACAAAAACTGGCCAAGCAAACTCTAAAACAATTGTATTGTACTTTTATTGTACTTTTATATTATTTTATATTGCAAATATTACATGGGAAAGCCCTAAGATACACTTGTCTAAAATGCATGTATTATTGAAAATATTAATATAAACAATTAGTCAAGTGGTGTACAAAAACCACACCCAGCCTTTATTTAAGCAACATCAAATGATGGATATCTATCAACTGTACAAGTACAGATGTTATGAGTACATTGGCATATACTGGTTCTAAATATTGGAATGATAATTAGTGATAAAGAATCATCTCGAAGACATCTCTACAAGTGTTTAAAAAAATAAAATTAATATTACCACATTTATTTTAATATGATACAACGTATATTATGCTTGTTATCATCAAAACAATAAAGTCATTCAAGTCATTTGAAACTGCATGTTTTGTACTCTGTTGTCATTCACCAGGTGGCCGCTCTAGATGACACTGATGAAATGTGATGCAGCCTGGTGTCGTATAACCTTATAGTGTGAATACGATTGTTTAATTAGATCATGGTATAATGTGTGTGCGTGTTTCAGTTAAATGTATGACAAATACTACAATCAATTAAAATAGTTAATTGGTTAAATACCTTAAATTATTTGTTATAATTAAATAAATAATATAAATTTATTTTAAAATGCATTAATGATTATAAATTTATAAATGGAATGTCCAAATGTGTTGTTAGAAGATGTTTTGAGTATGCTGATGATATTGCATGTTCTACTAGCTATTACTCACTAGCTGCATTTATCTATGATTAAGTGTTGACGTCAGGAGCCTCCACAATGTCATTATATAACAGCACATAGAATGATTTGGCAATGTTTACATTTAATTAACATGTACTGTGGATAAACGTAGCATAGATGACAAACACAATTGGTAAAGTTTGGGAGTCCTCAATTGTGTACCCAGCATAAGCAAATCTCCATCTACATGCGAATTCATATTATTGTGCAACGTGTGCCTCATATGCGTCACTTTTCAGCTGAACACTCAAATGCCACTTTTAAACTGTACGTCATGTCCAGTCCCACAGTTATTACACATGACAGGTGTCCTCACCAGAGTCAGTGTGAATGAGATTATATAATTAAATCATGGCAATTCTAAAAATCTTCATTTTCGTACAATTAAGGCTAGTAATATATGTGTATATCTCGTACCTCAAATGAGGATGGGTGAAATGAGGGACTGAAGATGCTGACTCATCATTTCTTGTTAGGGGCGCCCCTTGACGAATGTTGACCTACTTAACGTGATGACGTTAAATCCCTTATATACCCCTCTAGCGATTATTGGACGTTGTTTTAATGCGTGTGTGTACGTGTGTAAGGGGTAAGAGAGGAAGTGTAATCTTATTAGAGCGGTGCGTGAGTGTACATGCGTGCTTGCGCGCGCACGTGTTTGTGTGTAGTGTGGTGCGTGTGGAAGTAAATGTAAGTTCTTATATAGCGCAGTATCCAATCCTCAGGACTGCACAAAGCGTTTTGACACTTTATTCCCTGGCAGACCTGTTCAATCGAACATTATCCCGACTTCTCTGGGAAGCATCCATCCACGCTGCAATTAATGCTCGAAAACTATTCGTACACAAATATCGGGAGCAACGAAGAGAGAACGCACGTGTCCAAGGTTCGACACAACTGTGCGGGATCCGAACCCGGGTTTTATCGGTCGAGAGTAAGAAGATCTAGCCACTGCACCACTGCGCTCCGTGTTCATGTCTGTTTTTGTATGCGTGAGCGTGCGTGCGTGCGTGCGTGAGTGTGTGTGTGTGTGTGTGATGTGTGTGTTAGGGTTGATTTGCTAATGTGCGCTGACGGTCTATTTCTCTTTGTTCCTTCCACCAAGCGACTGCACACTTTACTCAACATATGTTGCCCCAATGCATGTTCAATATAATATAGGTAAATCCCTGGTCATATAGTGTAGAAACATGACAGGTAAAAAGTATCAACGCTATGACAAATCTTGCTGAAAGGCCATGTCCTGTGATAACGTGTGCTGTTTTCCTTGCAAACAAAGGATTCATACTCTTTCAAATGATGATGTTTAGAATACGTTTATATACCGTATATGAGTGTAAACCGTAACAACACCTATCAATTCGTAGTCTTGCAGAAACAGCTGATCGATTGTTGCGTCCAGCGTGACGTCTGTAGTGGCACACTGACGCCAAATTGGACCAGATGCAGCGCACGATTTCAGTGGACTGACTATGACTGACCGCTGAATGGTGTCATTCAGTTTGCAAACAAATATAAATAGTCACGTCGCCTGACAGAGGTTAGGAAGGTTATCGCGCGGTCACGTCGCCTGCAGAGGTTAGGAAGGTTATCGCGCGGTTAACAATACACATTATTAAGTACTATATATAGTCTTCCACGGTTCCAACCAGCTATTCTATTCTATGAAGACTGCTAGCGTGCGTGCGTGTTTCCTCTGTGTGCGTATTCGTGTCCGTGTTCATGTGTGTGCATGTGTGTGTGCGCGCGCATGCGTGTGTGTGTGTGCGCGCGCATGCGTCCGTGTGTGTGTGTATGTGCGTGCGTGTGCGTGTGTGTTAAAAAATGATATGCAACAAATGTATGTTTGGCTGATTTCGTTTTATTATCACCGACTTATTGACAATGTTCAACGCCACACAATGTTTCAAATACAGGACACAGTAAAAGTAAGAATATTGTGTAATATGTTACTAACTGGAGACAGCTTTGTTGCGAAGCATGGGCTAGTCACGGTTAAATTATTGTTTTAGTTCGTCTCATTAATAGATCCATAGTGAACTAAATTAGAGTCCAGTGATAATATTAGCCGACATCGCCTTGTAATCTACTGCTGCATAGTGGCGGCCCCTGACGGAGTAGGCTTGAAGCACTATCGCCACCAGGTGAAAGCAGCCGCTATGGGGCCCGCGCAAAGAGTGAACCGGGACTGCGATAGGTGCATACGCACCAGGCCCCGCGGTTTCCCGAAGCGTAGTCCCAGTTGTTTCCTTTTCTAACGTAGCAACCTCCGGACCTCTGAGGAACCGCATGACAGTAACATCCCCATGATGTCCAATGGCAGCGAACATTTCCCCAGGAGCAGCAGCGACATCTACGCCTTCTTAGACATTTCGAGCCGCGGGGAAGATCGCGCATTCCATTCGCTGCAACAATTGCAATTTATTTGAAAAATAACTGCCCATCTTGGAAATATAATGTATCTGCAATCCAACTGAATGTATGTACAATCCAACTGAATGTATGTACAATCCAACTGAATGTATGTACAATCCAAGTGAAAAGTTGGATTGTACATACAACAAGCAATTTATTTGAAAAATACTGCTAGTAATTATTGACAATATACACGTAAAAGCCCCCTCTACTTATATATTATATTTAAAATGCCCATCTTGGAAATATAACATATCAAACATCACCTCTTTTGACATGATCGCCATCTTGGAAATATAACGTATGTACAATCCAACTGAAAAGTTGCCAATAATAAATTGATTCTGATTCTTCAGATAAACAAACCGTTATTGCTATTCTATAATGTTTATTTATTTATTGTATTTATTTTTATTATCATTAGTTATTTATTTTTATGAGTACCACATTGGAAATAAGTGTACTTTGTTGTGCTTTTATGTGTTATCCTCGGTATTATATTATGATGCCATTGTTATTCATACTGATCATGCATATAATTTTACTTAATCAACTTTATCAATTTATAAAACCATCATATATTACCTCTTTTAACACGATCGCCATCAACTGCAAAGAAAGAAGTGCACACATATATATGTGACTTGGCATAATTCATTACTCGTATACATGAAAACAAAGTCAGTCAATCATTTTGTTACAGGTTGGAATAAACCAATATATATTGTAGCAGACAGATGAGTGTGCCTATACAATACAGAACCAGCCACAGAAACGACTTTAAAAGGAATCTGCATGAACATTTTAAGCACTTTTAAAACATCGGAATAACAATCAGGATGAACAGATGAAATGATTCTGCCGCGTATACATGCATGTGCATTAGTCTTTGTGAACTAAAGTAATCAGTTTATTCACATACTTAATAAGTATTGGATATTCGGAGGACAGAATATCACCAAACTTACCTTACACACACGTACACACATGCAAACTTGCAAGCGTGCATACGAACACACCTACACACGCATATACGTAAATACCTAAACATACATACATGCATATATACATACATACAAATATATACACATACATACATACATACATACACACATAAATACATACATACATACACACATACATACGATACGTACGTACGTACGTACGTACGAACGTACGTATATGCCTACATACGTAAATACAGTTGAATTTCATATTGTTTTTATTGCCTGAAATAAATTTATTCGTATTCGTAAAGCCAGTGTGTGTTTCAAAGAACCCATCATTAACGTAGCTAACACTCACGAGATGCCTCGTCGCTTTCTTCATTCACCGACAAACTCAGATCATCAGTTTCTTCCTATTAATTAACCAAAGGTAACGTATTAATAAATAATTAATAATTTCGCAAGCTTCGTAGATCTTCGTATACCGATCCAACTTGGTCGTGCGTTGCATACATTGCTTGCTATAGTAGTACATTGAAAAATACCAATCACCCCTTTCCCAGTGCGTAGAGTATCTCCGGGTATGCATGCATGACTTCGTCAATAAGTACTAGAAGATACATAAACGTACGTTAGGAAGGGAAATGTGCACTCAAATGTTAATTTGTTGAAATATACATGTGTGTATATATATGTGCGTATATATATATTGATATATATATATATATATATTGTATATGTATGTATAAGTATATATGTATGTATATATATATATATGTATATATATATATATTATATTTGTATAACAGGTACAATACACTGTTGATGACACTCGAATGTTGTCAGTATTCGACATCCCGCTGATTTCTGGCTACTAGCATCCTTATAACATCAGCAAACTAACTGATGGCATTGGACATGCATATGAACATTCTTTTTCGTTGATGCCCAACAATCGTGGTGTTAATGCGATATCAACATGTCTATATTCTAGAGATATGAAACTAATATTATAAGCGAATGAAGTTGTTATAACAACAACTACAATAATTATGATAACACCAACGATGACACCGTCAATAAAAAAAAGTTGAGCTTAATTGTGTTACGCTGTATTGTGGATCTCGTAGTTTGCATTAATTATCTAACATCGGCATGTTTTTGTTTGCATACAAGCAGTTTCAAATAAGACGTAACTAGCAATACAATATGAATTGTGCCACTTACTTTAGCCGTTTCGTGAGCCGCTACAACCACCAACGCCAGCAAGGCAAACAGCAAGACGGCACTCACACGCATTGTCTCTCCAAAGCAACTATGTAAGTAGACAAATAAGAAATTAAGCAAATTGGTAGAAAGAACGCATGGACTTCTTATTGTAGTGCTAATTATCAAACGTAATGCTTATTCACCAATACTTACTAGTTGAATTATTTCTTCTGTAATAATGTGTACAATCACTTTTAACAAAACCTTTTCCTGAAAGAGAATGACAACTCTCCTTACCTTATCCACAAAGAAGTTTACGTTCACGTGACAAGTCTATCCCCTTCGGTGGTAAATCCGGCGCCGGCTCTCTCTTTATATAGAAATCAGAAGGTGACTGTCGTGTTGTGGCCATTGGCACGGGTCCAAAGAAGCCACGTCGTCAACAAACGGACGTGTCCACTGTCAAGGACATACACGTTTTATTGCATAGCTAATGTTTAATACAATTATAGAGCAAATGTGGTGTGAAGCTAAATATGGAAGATAAAATAAGTTAAAAATAAATCACTACAATACAGTAACTAATTATAGTGAAGACACACATATTAAAATCAAATGTAGAGAGAAATAAAATCATCTTTTATCATGTTTCGCCTACTTTTTGAATACTGATGATTTTCATTTATTTTTTACTTATTGGCAGCCAGTTCTAATCGTTGAAAGTTCCACAATGTGGCCTCCCATGTAGCATAACCTAATGCACGGCGATCAACATAACTGAGGATAACACATGTGGAACATTGAATAGCAGACGACCGACAAAGCGGTGGGTGCGGCGTGGCGGGTGACGATAGAGCAATGGCAGGCAGGCAGGCAGGCAGGCAGGCAGGCAGGCAGGCAGGCAGGCAGGCAGGCAGGCAGGCAGGCAGGCAGGCAGGCAGGCAGGCAGGCAGGCAGGCAGGCAGGCAGGCAGGCAGGCAGGCAGGCAGGCAGGCAGGCAGGCAGGCAGGCAGGCAGGCAGGCAGGCAGGCAGGCAGGCAGGCAGGCAGGCAGGCAGGCAGGCAGGCAGGCAGGCAGGCAGGCAGGCAGGCAGGCAGGCATGCAGGCAGGCAGGCACGAAGGCAGGCTGGCAGGCTGGCAGGCAAGCTACTTGTCAAGAATCTAACCGTTAATGGGATGAATCATTTGTTCGGAGCTTAAAACATAATATGCGCGTAATACATAAAACGTAACCTAACAATCACAGGAACCACGCGCGCTTGGCAAATACTTCAGGAAAACGGTCCCTGCGTCATTGAATTGGCAACATGGAGTAGACGCAGATACAATAATGCTGATGTCTACCCTCCTACCAATAGTATGGCAATACGAATATTAATTAATAAATCTACGCTATCACGATTAGGGTCTATCGATGGACATGAACTTCGCATTATCTCGGACCGTCGTCATTTTAAACACATAACGATAATCTGCAAGCGCGTGTGTTTTCTAACATTTCGCAAATGTTACTATCACGGCTGTCATCTGCCAAGGCACCTTCAGGCAGCATAAACAGAAGGAACCTCCAGAAAAAGCAGATGGAACTGGATGAAATGACAAAGTTTTTTTATCTAAAGCGGCATGTCGTTTCTTCTCAATTCTGGTCATTAAAAACTACGTGTACAACTGCAAGCTAATATAATTTATAACAGATAAAATGCTTCCATAGTGTTTTTCTACGGACAAATACAAGCGTGACAAACAAAAATAGGCATGCAGGTGTAAGAAGACTATCGCTTCTTCTACAAAGGTGTCGAAACAGTTGGCATGTTGCCTTTTCTGTTGGAGTGACTGGTTTTTATTAAATGTCGGATTCCTCTTTTTCATTTTACACAAATCTATCAAATCTACTTACAATTGAGCTTGCGTGTGTATGCGAGTAGGTTGACGTTTTCCTCTTCGACTGCTTAAACATCGAGCGCCAAACAGGGATTAATCTGCGACCCCCTACATTGGGACGTAAGTCCTATATCTTTTGAAAATACCCTATATGTCAAAATGAGTAGACGCTGACACCGAAATGCATATGTCTACCCTTATTCTAATAGCATAGCACTACGTATAATTATTAATTGTTAATTATGCACACTATGACGACTAGGGTCTATCGATGGACGTGAACTTCACATTCTCGCCGATCTTCTTCGTTTCGAACAAACACCGAGTGTATGAGAGCGTGTGATTGTGTACCGATGCTCTGTGTTTTCTAACATTTGGTAAATTTTACTATCACGACTGTCATCTTCCAAGGAATCCCGTCAGGTGACGGATATTTTTGCTACTGTATAATAATATTATCACTAATGTGGACACTTTTGGTTCCCCAATGAATGTATCGGAAGTAATGACGTTTGGTATAAACTATTTGTTGAATTGGTTGGACGAAAGGGTACCAGTGTATTATTGGCTTAACATGCACACAAGTGATGTAATCAGCGAAAGCACAATCAGTGAATCTATATGTTCTTTTAAAAGGAGGCAGTCTGTTCCTAGTTTTTAATTAATTAATTAATAATAATTGTGAAGAATATAATAACTGGGTTGAAGATACGCTGGTCGCCAAATTGTGTATAGTAAGCGCGTAACAACGTTCGCAATCTGGAAGACACTACCCCGGAGCATGTTCAAATGATAAACAATACATCCCGTTTCAAAACAAGCTTTATTGGCAATACTGCCAAGGCAGGCTAAGTTAACCGCAATACTGCTTGAACGATTTCTCATGTTCCTACGTCCAGTCTAGCTGACTTCGTGTTACAAATTACTACTGTGGCTAATTCTGGGTAGATGACCGTACATACCTATGAAAACGAATAATCTACCGTTAATAATGTATCTGTTTAGCGTACAAGAATACGTTACATGATTGACCAATGAAGAAGTACTTTAAATGCAGCATTGTAAATAGTCCAGATACTTGTTAATGTCGCAGTCCTCCTCTTTCGTTGTCCACGGCTATTCTCTGGCCACTAAAGTCAACATTATATGCAGGCATTAACTGACAGTATTGGATAGTTTCTGTGTCGCAAAAGTATCACGATAACTATAATTTCTATGCCAGTTGCGATGCTATCACGATAATCTCATGGAAGATAAATATGCTATTATTTTAGTTGATGTCAGTTAAACTACAACTCGCATGAACCAAGCCAACATTGGTGGGTGACGCCATTGCTTAGATTTGGTCAGTTGTTTCTCAATGACAATAATTGAGTGTTTTCATCGACAACTGTTGATGTTGGGTCGGTAGACTCGGTAAATAAGTAGTATTACATACTAAAGTTGACAAATCACATATGTATTACAGCGACACAAATAAATCTCCTGATATGTTTGGCCAAGTATCCTTATTATCGATAGTTCACTGTGCTATCGCCAATAACTATATTAGTTAAATTTACTATCGATAGTATTGCGTCACGACATCGACTATTGCAGTTGATCGTTATGTCGCTGTATTTTTTGAAAACACCATCCATCGAACCCCCTAACTATGGCCCTGCGTTGGGTACGATTTAGGATTTCGCTGTCAATACAACGCTGGATACGAGTTAATAAAATGAGCTAAAACTATTGTTTCATTAAATGACTACGTCTTATTAATTTGCTGGATCGATCGAAACAAATGAATAAGAAACTAGTACAACTAATAAAAAGAATGGCATTTCAAGTTATCATCTAAATTTAAGAATGAATGTATTTTGAAAAACAGAGTCGACGAAACAAGCTGACACCAATTAATGCTTACCGGGTATGTACCTTGTCGCTTTCTTAAAAACGTACACTGTTAACGACTTGCGATAAAAACAAAAACGTGATCAGCTTTGTTTACATAAATAAATATATAATGAAATATTATAATAATAATGTTTGTCTTCTGTCGGGCTATTGCTATAATTAACTGCAGGTATAGTCGGAATGGCCGCAGCTAGTTTGATGTATACGATAACAGAAACAGTGTCAAGTTGTAAATGGGCAATATTCATTGCCTATGATCAAATGGCATGGCATAAACTACATCAGAGCAATTGTATTGACACAAAGAACCGATTATTGTTGATGATTCGACAAACAATACAATGAATAAATAAATATGACATTCAAACAAACATCAAAGGTGAGGGGTTTTAACCTTCTCTTAGCAATTGTAGTCAACTAGGCAACATTACCAGACTATGAATTAATTAGTAACAACAATACAATATGAGATAGATTATACTAGCATCGCATCTAAAAGAATGGAAATCTCCAAGCGCAGCGGGGAAGTTCAACATATGGCGTGGTGGAGAGGCGGAGGTGGGCTACGAAGAAATGCACATCTGCGTCGAGTGATAATGGCGATCCGACGGTCCTCTCAAGTGATCGTGTGGTGTCGGAACGTTCAGGGGTTGTCTCATATATATTTGCTGCCAACCGCGCATGGACTACTGACATTCAATTTATACCCCAGCAAAGGCATCAACGCATTTCTGTCTGTTTGAGAAGTGTGTATTTATGACTTCTGTCGGGCTATTACTAGAATTAATTAATACACAGCAGGCACAGTCATAATGGCCGCAATACGATAACAGAAACAGTGTGCAAGTTGTAAGTGGGCAATATTTGTTGCCTATGATCAAATGTCATGGCATAAATTACATCAGTGCAACTATATTGACATAACGAACCGGTTATTGTTAAAGACTCTACAAACAATACAATGTAGAAATAAACATGACAGTCAAACAAACATCAAAGGTGAGCGGTGCTAACCGCCAAAGACACTGCTACCAGGTAGCCGGGCCATCCCACCCAAGGCCATATACTAATTATAAACTATCGCGCCTAAATCCTTAGGAACCTGAACTCAAAGACATAACAAACAAGAATCATTAGGCAGTTATAACGATGAGAACGCAAAAAACGACATCATTAATGCAAGGGACTGCCGATGCATGATTTCAAATTTGAGTTAATGTGTAGCACAGCGGCTAGAATTTCGGACTCTCGACTGAGAGAACCCGGGTTCAAATCCTGTGCGGCTATGTCGAACCTTGGGCAAGTTGTTTACTCTACGTTGCTCACTCAGCTGTATCAATAAGTACCTGGTTATAACCAGTGGTGGATATTCGTGCATTAAGTGCAGCATGGCTGAATGATTCCCAGGTTTGTCGAGGAATAAAGTGTAAAGCTCTTTGAGCAGTCATGATGACCATATACTGAGCTGTATAAGAACTTACTTTTTGTGTAACCTACGTAGGAGATATTCTATAAAAAAAAGTAGGCTAAAAAATGTGTTGTGGCACACTCTCCTCTATAAATCACAGGTTACTGCGTGAAACTTTGAGATGGAACGACTTAGCATACAACTGTTAGGTGAGAATTTATGTACGTGACGATTTTATTATTCAACTACGTCGCTAGTTTTTAATGTCTTCCTCGGCAAACGTTTTTTATATTGTTTACGTCATCGCACAGACAATTGTAGACATACAAAGATATTTCAACAAATGAGGTATCAGATTGCTGACCATTCTTCGGAATAGTTAATTTTTATGCAAACGATTTCTTTTTCACATATCCAATACGTGATTTTATCTTTTTGTTGTAAAGTCTTTCGTCAGCCTACCACACCAACACCTTTAATACATGTGATTACAGTGTGTAGGAAGAAGACACACAATGACCAATACCCGAACATTGCGTCCCACCACCCTTATCATCGGAAATTAAGAGTAGTTAGAACCCTGATAAACCGGTGTGAGACGATACCATCGCAAGAGGATGACAAGAAGGAAGAGGAGAAACACCGAAGATGAGCCCTGAAAATCTGTAAAAATTCAGTCCTGAGCCACCATATCCACACAGGGCCGTAGTCGCGAACCGCCTTTGTTATGAACCATATTTTGGAAACGAGCCACCCGCCAATGTTTTATTAGGAAATATTACGTTGTAAACACATCCATAGATCAGCTGTATGAAACGACTGACGGGAGGTTGTTTTCGACTGAGTGTTTTGACTCTTGTGGTAAGATCGTAGACGTGCGCAACCCGGCTACGTCTCCAAAACCAGTAGGGGAACGACGTGCACAACGGGCTTCTTTAGCGTGACATACAGTTGACACTTTTTTTTATAATAACGTGTTATCTACGGGATCATCTACTCCACCTACCTACCTGACTATGTATATGCTAAAAATAGCGTGTTTCAGAACACCACCCGATTTTTACTCGCTATAACGATGCGTCGAAAATGGGCCCTTTGCACATCCATTTGTATCGTTTAGCCATCATCACGGCGGATCCACAGAGGGTAGATTGGGGGAGGGACAAAAACATCCACAGGCGGCCGAACCAAATGATGTAGGAGAAATTATTTCTCTGCCGCGTAGCCGTAACTTCAGCTTCTTTGCTGTTTCGGCTGAACTGGTGACATCGGAAGGCGGGGGGTTCGGTTGAAAGATTTGTATCAATACTGGGGGTTTCTGTTGAAAATGGCATAACTTCAGCTTACTGCATCCTGAACGGGGGTACATTTACAATGGTCTAGTGGGGCACGGCCGCGTGAGCCCATTATAAAAGATATGCGGGCCCTCCAAAATCCTATGGTCTAGAGGGGCTACGTGGCACACTCGCTCCATCTATGGTTGATGTGTATGTAAACTGTCTAATCCATAGACTCGACTTCCGTCTCCTTGTAAAGAAGCTACCCCGTGGCCCTGACCATTAAGGTTTGTGATGTTGATGCAGCAAGCGATTAAAATATTGTTGTGTAGTGCTAACATATATTCATGTCATCATATGTTGGTGCCAACAATGTAGGTTGAAAACCATTGATATTTGAAAATCAATAATTATGGTTTTATTGATCAAGTCAAATATATCACATGTAATTGCCTTTATTCCAAGGATTTCTGTGTCTATTTTTTCTCTCACAGATTTAAACTTATCCAATTTCAATGACCGTCTAACCGTAGCTTTACAAGTGCGATTCTGATATGTTGGTGTTAGAATTGTACTTTCTGAATTGGTTTTTAAAAACATTTCCTGTATCAAATGTTAATGTTTTTGGGGTGTCACCAACACATACTATACTATTAGTTGTAGTTTTATTAAAGTTAGCATTGTTATTGACTTGAGTAGAAGCTATGACATTGGAATACTGTGCAATTTAATTTAATTCAGATAATACAGACAAGCACAGCAATGAGTCAGGTGCTGTATTATAGTCAAATCTTCGAGGTTATTTATTTCCTGATTTGTTATCTAAGCGTTTCGTACAGTTCCTTCTGAGTTGGGTGATATCCACTGTTTCATTTGATGTACCTATGGACATGCTAATACTCATTTTAGCGGTTATAATATGATGACGCTGACTTGTGGATAGGTACTGACAGGTTTGTTTTGGAAATTAATTGAGAGCGTAATGTGCAAGTTTACTGTCCTTCAATAGCGGACTTGTCCTTTAAAACACGATTAATAATTTATGTTGCGTTGTTAATGGATGTGTACTTTAAAACGCGATTAATATCTCTATAACTTTGTTTGTGATGGGTGGAGACGCACAAATCAAGGAGATTAAAACGGATTTATTTGTTAAAGAATGAATCATAAAATCTGTAACGAACAGATACATGATAGGTAAAACAAATTGTAATATGGAAGAGCTTTAAGGCCCTGAAAACGTGAAACTTGGAGGTGATCTGAGCATTCCCTGTATAAATCTGTGGTAATTCGTTATCAGAAACGTACAAATGACAGAAAACTTCAAATGAAACGAAACACTCTGTATGCCGGTACCACGGGTTCGCCAAAACACACACAAACAAGTTATAACAGTAAATAACATAAACTGCAGTACGTATGTGAACAGCAGTACAGAAGTTCACAACGATGTAAATACCAACACTAGACGAGATGTATATAACACTTGTTGACGACGCAAAATGTTGACAACATCAGCTGACAACAACGTGGATCATTGTAGACGATAGTTACTGGTGATTAACCACAATCTTCAGATAAGGATAAGAATACATTTATTAGTCCCAACAACATAGCAAGACAACACAGTAATCAGATATACACACAAGTATTGAAATGTAAAACATTCAGTGCAAATTTATATAAAATCAGCAGAATATAATTATATACAGTACCAAAAAGAGAGAATACAAAAACAGATAGCAAGAAAACAATTGTTGTGGGACGGGAGACTCCTATTAAGATCACAGTTGGTCGCTATCATAGGAGCCACAAAAAACATAAATTACAAATTCTTTATGTTTGTAATCTTAAGTTTTATAAATAAAAAATAAATAGAAATAATGATATGTGATAAACCTTGTTTATTGTCTTTCTCTTACGTACTGTGTGTGACGATTGTTTTGTTGATGTGTTTTGTGTGTTGTGTACGCGCGTGGTCTTGTAAGCGTGTGGTCTTGTAAGCGTGTGTGCGTACATACCTATTGTTGTATTGTACTTTTATGGAATATGTTACACACATTGATGATATAATTATTTAGTTGACATATGTAGCAATTTAATATAGTGCACGTGACGTTGTATTGTTGTAGCATATAGTGTTCGGCAAAATCGAGAATCCTCTCAAAGTATGGGTCACTATTTTGTCTATCACTAAGTCATGGATATTATTAATAACATATGGTAAATTATATTTAAGAGATATATTTATGTTTTTGCTAATTCACGTTTAATTCTGGACGTACGTAGTTCAGTTGCTCTCCGTGTATTATTGTCAGCATTTGGGATGATCTGCCAATGTATTAAGTAGACAGGTAAATTTTGAACTCTATTTTAGTAATAAAATTTCAGTTCTTACAATTTTAGTAAGTCAGTTTCTTTTAATATGTTGAGTTGTTTAAAAAGCGGTTGTGTAAGTGAATTGTATTTGCATAATGTTATAATTCGCACTGCTTTCTTTTGGATTTTCATTAATCTGTTTCTTTGATATCCCCATTTTGTTTTCTAAAAATAACTTTCATTGGAGAGATGCAGGCCATCAAAACTGGAAACGAAACAAACTCATCCACTATATTTCAAATTATTAATAATATAATTTAATTGGTGTTACGCCACAAACACTGCGCGTAAATGGTCCACTGACTCTATATTACCGTCTGCGTGCCTTGAGACAAGGATACTCTAACACTTTTTGCCCGACTCCTCCAGATCACACCATATGAGACCACACCGGAGTCCATTCGACTGTGGTGTATCCACTACACCGACTGACATCGAGTGCGCTATGCTCTAAGCCGGCGTGACGTCACAATATTCTCCAAAATTTGAAGACTTTCGAATACGTCAGATTGACACGGACTAGCCCCGAAAGAGTCGAAAGTTTTCAAGTTGACGTGATTATGACGTCACGTCGTCTTCGAGTAAAGCGCAGCCGGTGTCAGACGGCGTATTGTATACATTGTAGTCGGGCCGGGTGTGGTGTGATCTGGTTTGGTTTAGTGTGGTCTCGTCTGATCGGGCGAAAAGTGCCAGTGTATCTCGGCCTTTAGGGAAAGCAAGACGGCGGACAGTGCCTTCACGTAATCACCAATCACGTAATCATCTTCTTCCACACCGAGCGAGAATAAGATACAAGAAACTGTTCATGAACGAGTTGCAGTTGAAAACCCACATAATGCTGAAATTAAATACATGTGATTCGCTGACGGTGGATGCCGTTGACGATGATGCCTGTTATGTCGATAACATCGAAATATCACAAAGAACGCCAGACTATCGTAACTTTGAATAGGTTATAACCTATGATGATGGCGGAGCCACGTTTCACCCCAGAACGAGGCTGACGTCAGCTGATCAAGTACATTAAAGGCACACTGTTAAAGTTACAGAACACAATATATTTCCCTCCTCTCTGTAAAGATTACTGTTCCGAAATCGAACAATAGAAAGGCGCGCACAAACCGTTCAAATTACCAATGTAGCCACTTATGTTTAAAGTCACATGGTAATTTAACGGCTGACTAATGTCGCAACAAACATTCACTAGTTCGTCAGTTAGTCTTGAAGGTACTGCGGTGGACGAATGTTTTGACTGGGCCGTTGGTACTGCAGGTAACCGGGTTGTTGAGCATGCAGACCTCCATTGTTAAGGTCATTAAGGTGGGCGTTCGACGATAGCTGTTGATTTCCTGGTTGTCGCGATCAAACACTATGCCGTGAGTTCAAACGCGACCCGTCTTCAAGCACGTACGTTTTGGGACCAGATTTATTGGCGATACGCGTCACGTTCGACAATAACGATGCCAGCTTGTGTTTCCGGATATGTCGTTTCATCATTGTCCAGTTTCCAGGTTTCATCATCGTATTTCGCGATCGATTAGACTCAAAGCGAATATGTCGACTTGTATTCGCTGCCGTGGTTTCTCCGGCCATGGTATGGACTGAATTGGTGGATGTGTAAGTTTGATTGATTTCTCACACAGAGAGCATGAATCAAAATCTCTGATGAGATCTTCGATGTGTCGCAATGGCCTGATGCCCGAACCGGAAGTCGCTAACAGCGTTGTGAGTGCCTGGTGATCCTTCTTCAGCGTCAAATTTCTACCAAAGAGAAACACATGGCAGTGTTCGCAAGCGAAGCTACATGCCAGTGCTTCACGTTCTCTTGTGGAGTACTTCCGTTCTGTTGCTGAAAGCGCCTTGGATGCATACGCGACTAGCCTCTCTTTGCCATTTGACACTTGCGATAATACAGCACCAAGGCCGATTCCTAAAGCATCCGACGTCATGATCGTTGGAGCATCTGGATCGGAATGTTCGAGAATTGGAGCAGACGCAATTGTCTGCTTCAAGTCGCGGAGGGCTTGGTGTTTCTCGGCTGTTCATTACCACTGAACGTCTTTGCGTAGTAATCGTCTAAATGGCTCAGTAGTTTCCGAATAGTGTGGGACAAATTTCAGGTAGAAATTCGTCGTGCCCAGAAAGGAAGCAATTTCCTTTGCATTGGTCGGTTCTGATAGATTTTCAAATGCTTTCTCGTTTGAGTGTAATAGTAGGACAACCTTGGAGGATACATGGTATCCAAGGAAGTTGATTTCCGTCCTGGCAAATTTACACTTCTGGCGATTAAATGTGATACTCAGCCACTCTGTTGAGCACTACCTGCAATCGTCTGTCATGCTGTTTCCGTCGTGCAGGATGTTGATGCAGCCATCTATCCCCTTCAGAACAGAGGACACAATCGTCTGGAAGGAACTAGGTGCTGAATTAAGTCCACACGGCATCCTACAGTACGGGAAAACTCCTCATGTCTGATGAATGCTGTCAAGTACTTTCTATCTATAGCCATGGGCACCAGCAGATAGATTCTTCTCATGTCCAGCTTGGTGAAGATTATTGAGTGGTGAAACTTGGCAAACAGTTCCTCCATTGTTGGCAGTGAATATTTGTCCGGAATGATGGCTTTACTTACTGCTTTCAGGTCAACACACAGTCTTACTTCACCCGATTTCCGACGTGCGACAACAAGATTTGAAATCCAGGTGATGAGTTGATTGGTTCGGTCATGCCATCGTCTTGTAGACCTTTAAGTACATATGACACTTCGTCAAGCACTGAGAGTGGAAGATGACGCCAACCTTGTGACACAGGTTCAGGTTCTGGGTTGATTCAGGGGCGGTGTACCAACTTTGCAAATTTCCCAAACCCGTTGACCACTGTGCGGAAGACAGCAACATTGTAAACTGGCTGAATGACAGTGTCATTCCTTGTGACTGTGAATCCGAGACGGTTGAACAAATACATTCCCTTTAGGCTAGATCCGGCCTAAATATCTGAGATAAAATGGGAAACTCGTCACGGTTTCTGACTGGTATGTCACTGGTAGTTGGACAATCCCATTCACTGGAATTTCCGTACCGTCGTACGTCGATGTTTTCTCAGGTTTGCACAGGGGATAAGCCTGGAAATGTTTTCTGTACACAGAGTCGCTGAGAATTTACACCTTTGTTCCAATGTCCATTACTAGTGTCAATGGTGCGTGGTTTCGATGCTCCGCTCACTAAGTTAATATTGAAGACCATAGTATCTGGTTCACCAGTTTTGTCCGACTGGTGAATTTGTCCGACTGTACTCCGATTTGGAGACCGGCAAAATTTCTTAAAATGGTTCATCTTGTAGCACAACCGACAGTCCTGTCGTATTGCAGAGCATCTAGGACTTCCTCTGGCATGATATATAAAGAACCACAGTTGCCACATGCTTGACGCATATGCGCGTAGTTGCTTCTACCTTCGTTTTGTTTCTTCCCGATTGTGTGTACGGTAGAAGGTTGTCTTGGTAACTCCAACTTGACCGTGTCTGTCGTAGGTTCATCCTGTCTCAGAATTGGTGTGCTTTCGGTTTCAGGAACTTTGATTCGAGACGACAATGTTAGGGCTTTGGTTAATGTGATAATATGCGGTTCCATTAGCAATCGATCCTAATTCGCGGATTACTGGTTTTCCCTATCAGCTGATCGCGAATTAGTTCGTCTGTGAGATCCCCAAGACTACAGTTCACCACCAGTTCACGCAGCGCCGTTATGTACGCTTGCACGTTTTCGCCCGGACGTTTTGCGCTTTCGCGAAACACATATCGCTGGGTCGTGACACTCCTCTTCGGGCCTAAATGAGTCCGTAACGCTGTTACGGAATTACTGCTTCTAGGCAGTGGATTAGTATGGTTCGACGCCGGGCCTCGGCTACATTCGCGCCGACAAGGCCGCTGGCCACAAGATATGTCTGGAAAATCACGTTCTTAACAAGCAATTATTGTATTGTGGAGGACGAATTACTGCGTCTATCTACATAACACTGCGCTTCAGTACGCTCGTGGTTGTGTTGAATACCATGTGCTGAAAACTAAAGTACAAAGGTTTCCCAGTTTCATCACTGTTAAATTGGGTTATATAGTGGTCACAAATTCGCATTTATGCTAAAACAAAGCCCATTGTCTTGGAACGCAGCATTCGATTCGTGGAGTCAGAACGACAGGAAAAATATCCGGCGATTGTTCTGGGGACCCAAAGAATGACAGACGGCTTTGTCCTGGTGACTCAAAGGACGGCAGACATCGTTGTTCCGGTGACTCAAAGGACAACAAACGGCGTCGTCCTGTTGACTGAAAGGACGACAGGCGGCGTTGTCCCGGTGACTCAAAAGACGACAGACGGCGCTATCCCTGTGACTCAAAGAGAACGACAGTCGGCGTTGTGCGGTGACTCAAAGGACAACAGACGGCGTTGTCCCGATGATTCAAAGGACGACATACGGCGTAGTCATTCTTTGTTACTCAAAGGACGACAGACGGCGTTGTCATTCATGGTGATTCAAAAGACTACATACGGCATTGTACTAGTGACCCAAAGGACGAGAGGCGGCGTCGTCATTCATGGTGACTGAAAACACGACAGACGGCATTGTCCAGGTGACCCAAAGGACGACAGACGGCATTATCCCAATGACAAAAAGGAAGACAGATGGTGACGGTAGGCATCGTCAATGTTGCCACTTTCCGTCGCCATTTCTTTCAATTGACTTCGGGTCACTTCACTCATTCAATGTATGCTCTACCACAATCTTAAAATATCTCACAGAGGAAGCTGTCACGGCATTTTCTGCCGAAGCACAGTCCTTAAAGTCAGCAAGTTATTGTAGAACTAGCAATCGGCGTTTTATTAACTATGGACAATGCACGACGTTTGTTGTTGTTATTGTTTGTGCGTGTGTGAGTGCTTGGGCATGTGTGTTTACGTGTGTCCGTGTGTCCGTTTGCCATTCAAGTACCGCAGTCGTGATGACTAGCGATTCAATTTAATTATTTTTATTTTAATGAAGTTTATTAATGTGATTATGATGCAAAAGCAAGCTTTAACATAAAGCGCCTTATGCTGACTGTGGAGAGTTCACGATCCGTTTGATGAATTTGTTGCTCTCCTCCTTGTTCCCTGCAATGGTTTGGCAATGTTTACATTTAATTAACATGTACTGTGAATAAACGTAGCATAGATGACAAACACGATTGGTAAAGTTTGGGAGTCCTACATTATGTACCCAGCATAAGCAAAACTCTTTCTACATGGGAATTCAAATTATTGTGCAAGGTGTGACTCATATGCGTCACTTTTCAGCTGAACACTCAAATACTACTTTTAAACTGTACGTCATGTCCAGTCCCACACTTATTACACATGACAGGTGTCCTCACCAGAGTCAGTGTGAATGAGATTGTTTGATTAAATCATGGCAATTCTAAAAATCTTCATTATCGTACAATTAAGGCTAGTAATATATGTGTATATCTCGTACCTCAAATGAGGGTCGGTGAAATGAGGGACTGAAGATGCTGACTCATCATTTCTTGTTAGGAGCGCCCCTTGACGAATGTTGACCTACTTAACGTGATAACGTTAAATCACTTATATACCCCTCTAGCGAGTGTTGGACGTTGTTTTAGTGCGTGCGTATACGTGTGTGTGCGTGTGTGTACGTATGTGTACGTGTGTGTAAGGGGTAAGAGGGGGAGTATAATCGGTGCCTCTTATTAGAGCGGTGCGTGCGAGTACATGCATGCGTGCGTGCGCGCGCGCGTGTTGTGCGGTGTGTGTGTGAATGCGCGCGCGTGTTTGTGTGTAGTGTGGTGCGTGTGGAAGTAAAGGTAAGTTCTTATATAGCGCAGTATCCAATCTTCAGGACTGCTCAAAGCGTTTTGACACTTTATTCCCTGGCAGACCTGTTCAATCGAACATTATCCCGACTTCTCTGGGTAGCATCCATCCACGCTGCAATTAATGCTCGAAAACTATTCGTACATAAATATCGACCACATTCTATAGCATGTACTCGATCACACAGCTGAATGAACTGGAGCAACGAAGAGAGAACGCACGTGCCCAAGGTTCGACACAACAGTACGGGATCGGAACCCGGGTTCTATCGGTCGAGAGTGAGAAGATTTAGCCACTGCACCACTGCGCTCCGTGTTCATGTCTGTTTTTGCATGCGTGAGCGTGCGTGCGTGCGTGTGTGTGTGTGATGTGTGTGTGTTAGGGTTGATTTGCTGATGTACGCTGATGGTCTACTTCTCTTTGTTCCTTCCAACAAGCGACTGCACACTTTATTCAACCTATTAGAAACTCAAATCTTGCCAGGGAAACAACTTTAGGAGTGGAAGGTCAAACTTCGCCACATCTTAGGAATAACTTAGACATGTAAAAATTGTCAACGTTATGACAAATCTTGCTGAAAGGCGATGTCCTGTGATCACGTGTGCTGTTTTCCTTGCAAACAAAGGATTCATACACTTTCAAATGATGATGTTTAGAATACATTTATATACCGTAAATGAGTGTAAACCGTAACAACACCTATCAATTCGTAGTCTTGCAGAAACAGCTGATCGATTGTTGCGTCCAGCGTGACGTCTGTAGTGGCACACTGACGCCAAATTGGACCAGATGCAGCAAGATTTCAGTGGACTGACTGTGACTGACCGCTAAATGGTGTCATTCAGTTTGCAAACAAATATAAATAGTCACGTCGCCTGCAGAGGTTAGGAAGGTTATCGCGCGGTTAACAATACACATTATTAAGTACTATATATAGTCTTCCACGGTTCCAACCAGCTATTCTATTCTATGAAGACTGCTAGCGTGCGTGCGTGTTTCCTCTGTGTGCGTATTCGTGTCCGTGTTCATGTGTGTGCATGTGTGTGTGCGCGCGCATGCGTGTGTGTGTGTGCGCGCGCATGCGTCCGTGTGTGTGTGTATGTGCGTGCGTGTGCGTGTGTGTTAAAAAATGATATGCAACAAATGTATGTTTGGCTGATTTCGTTTTATTATCACCGACTTATTGACAATGTTCAACGCCACACAATGTTTCAAATACAGGACACAGTAAAAGTAAGAATATTGTGTAATATGTTACTAACTGGAGACAGCTTTGTTGCGAAGCATGGGCTAGTCACGGTTAAATTATTGTTTTAGTTCGTCTCATTAATAGATCCATAGTGAACTAAATTAGAGTCCAGTGATAATGTTAGCCGACATCACCTTGTAATCTACTGCTGCATAGTGGCGGCCCCTGACGGAGTAGGCTTGAAGCACTATCGCCATCAGGTGAAAGCAGCCGCTATGGGGCCCGCGCAAAGAGTGAACCGGGACTGCGATAGGTGCATACGCACCAGGCCCCGCGGTTTCCCGAAGCGGAGTCCCAGTTGTTTCTTTTTCTAACGTAGCATCCTCCGGACCTCTGAGGAACCGCATGACAGTAACATCCCCATGATGTCCAATGGCAGTGAACATTTCCCCAGGAGCAGCAGCGACATCTACGCTTTCTTAGACATTTCGAGCCGCGGGGAAGAGCGGGCATTCCATTCGCTGCAACAATTGCAATTTATTTGAAAAATAACTGCCCATCTTGGAAATATAATGTATCTGCAATCCAACTGAATGTATGTACAATCTAACTGAAAAGTTGGATTGTACATACAACAAGCAATTTATTAGAAAAATACTGCTAGTAATTATTGACAATATGCACGTATTTATATATTATATTTGAAATGCCCATCTTGGAAATATAACATATCAAACATTACCTCTTTTGACACGATCGCCATCTTGGAAATATAATGAATGTACAATCCAACTGAAAAGTTGCCAATAATAAATTGATTCTGATTCTTCAGATAAACAAACCGTTATTGCTATTCTATAATGTTTATTTATTTATTGTATTTATTTTTATTATCATTAGTTATTCATTTTTATGAGTACCACATTGGAAATAAGTGTACTTTGTTGTGCTTTTATGTGTTATCCTCGGTATTATATTATGATGCCATTGTAGTTCATACTCATCATGCATATAATTTTATTCAATCAACTTTATCAATTTATCAAACCATCATATATTACCTCTTTTAACACGATCACCATCAACTGCAAAGAAAGAAGTGCACACATATATAAGTGACTTGGCATAATTCATTACTCGTATACATGAAAATAAAGTCGATCAATGATTTTGTTATAGGTTGGAATAAACCAATATATATTGTAGCAGACAGATGAGTGTGCCTATACAATACAGAACCAGCCACAGAAACGACTTTAACAGGAATCTGCATGAACATTTTAAGCAGTTTTAAAACATCGGAATAACAATAAGGATGAACAGATGAAATGATCCTGCCGAGTATACATGCATGAGCATTAGTCTTTGTGAACTAAAGTATTGAGCTTATTAACATACTTAATAAGTATTGGATATTCGGAGAACAGAATATCACCAAACTTACCTTACACACACGTACACACATGCAAACTTGCAAGCGTGCATACGAACACACGTACACACGCACATACGTAAATACCTAAACATATATACATGCATATATACATACATACAAATATAGACACATACATACATACATACATACATACATAAATACATACATTCACACATACATACGTAGTTACGTACGTACGTACGAACGTACGTACATGCCTACATACGTAAATACAGTTGAATTTCATATTGTTTTTTTGCCTGAAATAAATGTATTCGTATTCGTAAAGCTAGTGTGTGCTTCAGTGAACCCTTCATTGTCGTAGCTAACACTCACCAGATGCTTCGTCGCTTTCTTCATTCACCGACAAACTCAGATCATCAGTTTCTTCCTATTAATCAACCAAAGGTAACGTATTAGTAAATAATTAATAATTTCGCTTCGTAGATCTTCGTATACCGATCCAACTTGGTCGTGCGTTGTTTACATCGCTTGGTATAGTAGTATATAGTAAATACCCATCACCCCTTTCCCAGTGCATAGACTATCTACGGGTATGCATGCATGACTTCGTCAAGAAGTATTAGAAGATACATAAACGTACGTCAGGAAGGGAAATGTGTACTCAAATGTTAATTTGTTGAAATATACATGTGAGTATATATATTTGCGTATATATATATATATATATATATATATATGTATGTGTATGTATAAGTATCTATATATATATTATATTTGTATATATTATATTTGTATAACAGGAACAATACACTGTTGATGACACTTGAATATTGTCAGTATTCGACATCCCGCTGATTTCTGGCTACTAGCATCCTTATAACATCAGCAATCTAACTGATGGCATTGGACATGCATATGAACATTCTTTTTGGTTGATGCCCAACAATCGTGGTGTTAATGCGATATCAACATGTCTATATTCTAGAGATATGAAACTAATATTATAAGCGAATGAAGTTGTTATAACAACAACTACAATAATTATGATAACACCAACGATGACACCGTCAATAAAAAAAGTTGAGCTTAATTGTGTTACGCTGTATTGTGGATCTCGTAGTTTGCATTAATTCTCTAACATCGGCATGTTTTTGTTTGCATACAAGCAGTTTCAAATAAGAAGTAACTAGCAATACAATATGAATTGTGCCACTTACTTCAGCTGTTTCGTGAGCCCCTACAACCGGCAACGCCAGCAAGGCGAAAAGCAAGACGGCACTCCCACGCATTGTCTCTCCAAAGCAACTATGTAAGTAGACAAATAAGAAATTAAGCAAATTGGTAAAAAGAACCTATGGACTTCTTATTGTAGTGCTTATTATCAAACGTAATGCTTATTCGCCAATACTTACTAGTTGTATTATTTCTTCTGTAATAATGTGTACAATCACTTTTAATAAAACCTTTTCCTGAAAGAGAATGACAACTCTCCTTACCTTATCCACAAAGAAGTTTACGTTCACGTGACGAGTCAATCCCCTTCGGTGGTAAATCCGGCGTAGGCTCTCTCTTTATATAGCTATCAGAAGGTGACTGTCGTGTTGTGGCCACTGGCACGGATCCAAAGAAGCCTCGTCGTCAACAAACGGACGTGTCCACTGTCAAGGACATACAAGTTTTATTGCATAGCTTTTGTTTAATACAATTATAGAGCAAATGTGGTGAGAAGCTAAATATACGTTATGGGATGTATCATTTGTTCGGAGCGTAAAACATAATATGCGAGTAATAATTAAAACGTAACCTAATAATCGCAAGAACCCACGCGCGCGTGGCAAATACTTCAGGAAAACGGTCCTTGCGTTCTGGAATTGGCAACATGGAGTAGACGCAGACACAATAATGCATGTGTCTACCCCCATGCCAATAATATAACAATACGAATATTAATTGATAAGTTTATGCTATCACGACAAAGGCCTATCGATGGACATGAACTTCACATTATCTCCGACCCTTGTAATTTTAAACAAACAACGAGAATCTGCAAGCGCGATTTGGTGTTTATATAATGAGGCTGATTGTTTTCTAACATTTGGTAAACATTGCTAACACGGCTGTCATCTAGCAAGGCACCCAGTCAGGTGACTGGCATTTTTGATAATATAATTATATTATATAGCTATATATATATATATATATGTATATATATATATATATATATATACTATTATTATTATGTATAAAACCATCATGTCTTAGATACTGTTGTCGTAAACATTTTGATGGAAATGTTGTACAAGAATAATGTGCCATTAAGTAATTATATATGAATTATTTGGGTCGAATTGTATTCACGCCGCACAAACAGAAGGAACCTCCAGAAAAAGCAGACGAACTTGGTGAAATGGTAAACATAGATATTTTCTATGATGGCCGAGAAGGGCCATCGCGTTTTTGTGTGGCAACCTGCAGCGCCATGGAGCGATGACGCGATGCGCGATGCGATGGGCGATGCGATGAGCGATGCGCGATGCGCGATGCGATGGGCGATGCGATGGACGATGCGCGATGCGATGCGCGATGCGATGGACGATGCGCGATGCGATGCGCGATGCGATGGACGATGCGCGATGCGATGGGCGATGCGATGGGCGATGCGATGCGCGATGCGATGCGCGATGCGCGATGCGATACGCGATGCGCGATGCGATACGCGATGCGATGCGATGCGCGATGCGATACGCGATGCGCGATGCGATACGCGATGCGCGATGCGATACGCGATGCGATGCGCGATGCGCGATGCGCGATGCGCGATGCGATGCGCGATGCGCGATGCGATGCGCGATGCGATGCGATGCGATGCGATGCGCGATGCGATGCGATACGCGATGCGATGCGATGCGCGATGCGCGATGCGATACGCGATGCGATGCGCGATGCGATGGTATACATTATAAAGGTGCCGCAATGAGCATGCGTACGTCGAAAACGAGACTTTGGCAGCCATTTGTATTTTATTAAACGCATTCCTTTTTGTGTTCAGAGCATGTGATGATGGCTGATGATGCTGACTGTACGTATACGGTTACACATGTAGTTATTGTGCACAAAAGATTATGTGATTGTACTTCTAAATATTGTCTCGGACATCTACTGGGATTGAATTTAGCCAAACAAAAACGGGTGCCAGGCAGGCAGCCTCTTCGCAAAAACTAGACTAGGGACTGAAATAGATTACTTTATAACATGAAATATGTATCTATTCAATATTTTAGTTGTTAAATAATTATTGTTTCCATCTGGATATCCCTGATCGCAAATATAAACACTATTTTGTGTGCCTGCAGACACGATGAACCAGGGATGGTTAAGGTATTTCTCAGTTTAACATTAACCAACAGTTTTGAAGCCTATTTGTTTATATTTATTAATTAATGACATAATATCTGTTTAGAATGCAAACATGTTATTTATGCCTTATATAAATTAAAATATAAACTTTTCATAATTTATGCTCCTTGATTTACTCCTCGGTCTCCAATACTTCCATGTCTGGAAAAAACTGACACATATTCCGTGAGACGTTCTTCGATACAAATGCAGTGATGTTTAATGACTTAATCTGGGTTCCGTAGTAGCACATAAAAGCAGCGTTGCGCCGAAATACAAGTACGAATAACGCGGTGTCAATAAATAGGCCCGCTCAAATCAGGCTATCAGCTCTATTGGACCACGTAATAAACAGCCGAAATTGACAGGAAGTTAACTTGTAGTAGGTCTACTAGGAGGTGCACGAGGCGCGCGGTGCGTCTACAATTCGATTCACTTAGGGGTCATCTCAGAACGTCGATGTCCGATATCAGACGAAATTACTTTCATCTTGCCTCAGCCCCCCTCCCAACCCACCTCAGACGATCTTTTTAAACATTAATATGATGACACCAGTATAATTAAGAGTGTCGGTCGATGTCCGACGCCAGATGAAACTGCCTCAGACCCCCGTCCCCCAAACAAAAATAATTTTGCTTGATATCGGACATCGACGTTCCGAGATGATCCCTTAGCAAAAATGAAACTACTCTCTAGGAACAACGATTCGCTACCTCGTTTGTGCATTTTATATGTAGGTTTGGTAAAATAATTAGAGACAATACTATTTTAGTTTACGATTTAGATATTTTATTATAAACTAAATACACTAAAGTTTAGTAGGGTCTAACTTATTATAGTTATATATATATATATATATATATATTGTTTTATTTATGTAAGGCATAATGAACATGATATGTACACCTATGAAAATATATCATGTCATTAATGAATAAATATTCAAGAAATGTATACTTCAAAGTCTACGGTTAATGTTCAACTGAAAAATGCCATCAACATCCCTGTTTTTCATGTGTGGAGGTACATAAATTATCGTTTATATTTTTGATCAAGGATATTCAGATGAAACCAAAAATGAAACGGGGAGTGGTAGAAGAAGTACACACCTCATGCTACGAAGTAATTCATTTTTGGTCTCCGGTTTTGGTGCGAGAACCTAGATTACATTCTATAAAGTGATTGCCCGCATGCCCCCATTTATCTTAGTCTAAACTCAATCGCATTAGGCTTCTATCATAATATTTAGAAGTACAAACGCATAATCTTTTGTGCACAATAACTAGATGTGTAACCGTATACGCACACTCAAAGTCATCAACCATGGACACATGCGTTGAACATAAAAGGCATCCAGTGTGTTGCCTAAGGTCACGAATTTGTTCAAGCCCAGACAACAAAGCCAAACCCCAAAACACTAGCGTCGGAACATGGTGGATATTTGGTGGGTTGAGGCTCTCCAAAACCTCGATTTGCACTCCCCCTCTTGAGGCTCGCCAAAACAGCCACATTAAGGCTCTCCAACATCACAATTTGCACACCCATTGAGGCTCGCCAAAATAACTCCATCTTCAGGCTCTTCAAAAACCTCGATTTGCACCCCCCAAATATCTACATTGAGGCTCTCTACAAACATGAATTTGAACTCCTCATATATCCCTGTCTGTCAGGGATGAAACTGGCCTCGATTCCGATGCTCGATGTCTGATTTTTTTTTAAATTTCTCTCGCTGATCCTGCACAGCTCTCTCCACCAGATCGTTCGCTCTCGTTTTCCACCTTTCTCCCAATCCTTCAAAATCTCTTTTTCCATAGTCTTCCCATCGCATTCTAGTTCTTCTTCGCCTCCTTTTCCTTCCAGTCTCCGTGCATCTGCTCTCTTTGCCATCCGTTCTTCTCCCATTTTCTCTACAAGTCCTGCCCATCTTAGTTGGCTCATGCTTATGCTTGTTCAGAAACAATTGTGTCGACTATTCATATCAAAGACGCAATTAACTACAGGCGCAACTACGACCAGACGATGTAAATAAGTAGCATCATTCTAGTCCAATGCTGCAATTTTGGGAGGTGGTGCTGTTCTAATTATAGCTCCCGACCCAGGGATTATCGTCTCCACAGACGCACCGACTTTGACACATCATGTAATCCACTTGCCAGACAAGAGATACAATTAACCGAAAGTGCTACTTAACCCCCACTTTAGTGCATCGGCACTTTCAGGTGTAAATTAAAATTTTGATATACTCGTTTGTGCTGAATCATATAGAAAACGACATTGCTCTCTAGTCTAAAAAAATTCAGTTGTGTTACATCCGTGTAACATAGCTGTTAAGGTGTATCAGAATGGGACGAGGAAAGGCGAATGTGTTTTTGGAGGACAATCGTTCAGATGGGACCACCTTGATGATATGTCGCAAAACATGTTGTTGTTGTCTATGGAAGTTCCCATAGAAAGCAAGAGTATACATCTCAACAATAAAAATATTGAATGAGTATTGGTTTACATTATTTATTCATTGTAAGTACGGAGAAATTACATTATCACATAAGTATGTACGGTATCAGCGGTATGCATGGTCATAGTAATTAGCATCACACGTTTTGCTTTCGTAAACACATTATATCACACGTCAATTATATATATATATATATATATATACATATATACCACGTATATATATATATATATATATATATATAAATTACAGTGAAATTACAATTACAGTGAAAACATGTTGTATATCAGAAGTATCTTTCTTAGAAAACTGAACGATGAAATACTACGAGTCTCAAGGAATCATTTCAATCGACGAAACACCGTGCTTCTTTGTGCATATTCGTTAAATTTGTTTGCACCGCACGTTTTATGAGAAATCATTAACACAGAGTATAGTTGGCACTTATCAAAAACGAAGACGCACAAGCGATACGGTCATCCGAGGAAAACCAGACCTGCTGTATTTCTTGCCAGAGATTTATGGTAACGTAGCATTTAAATTAATGTACATTAATGCTATACAATTTGCACACATACGTATAAGGCATTTTAAGTTTACCGTGCATATTTGACGTACATATTTAATAATTGTATTCATCCCAAAGATCCCTAGCGGAGTGATAGGAACCTTTTTCTGAGTCATAACAGTACCATTAAGCAAACCGATGTATGTACATCATTACAGTATGTAAAATAAAGTGAATATAGTCTATGTCATTAAAACATGCAAAATAGGAGTGATAGTACATTATTAACAATTAGTATACGGTGAGAAAATTATATTTACAAATGAACAGTAAAGTAGGAAATTAGCTTCACCTTATTAAACATAGGATACTATAATAATGTTTGCAAACAACCTCTGTTTAGTTTTAGACAAGGTTATTGTACTACAAACAGCATCGATTTAAGCAATGTTTTTAAACGCAAACATTGGTATTGATAATATAGTTGTTGTCTTCCCTAAGTTTGATTGAAACATTTGTACTGTTATACAATGTATGTTATAACAATTTACTAGCTTGTGTAAAACGCTATATCTACTGTAGACTACAAAGTCGAAGTCGACAAGGAAGACATCATACACATGAAGAGGATGTGCAGGAAACCCCGTGATTGAGGCTGTAGCGAGTGTGCGTGCGAGTGAGCGTGCGCATGTGACTATGTGCGTGTATGCAATGCTAAAAATGATTCAAAATGCAAGCGTAGATGGCGCTCAACTATAGTGAATAACCCAGTCACAATTTACATAGGGTCTACTGCCCGTGAATAAAAGAAACAACTTAAAATAGTTTAGTTATATACATATGCGTCGGAACCGGACTTGGGGGACTGAACCTAAATATTTAGGTGGGGGGCTTGAGATTGAGATGAGATTTAACCCCATATATTTAGAGTCACGTGGTTGTCTTGTGTGTCTCAAGGAGGAAGAATATGAGTTTTCTCTTCGTAAATACCCGTGAGGATGTTTTAGTTGCACATACTTGTATGTGCATTTTCTAATTAATTTTATGCGCAACTTGACGATTTTGTGGGTTTGTTTGGGTTTGATTTTTTGGGTCTTTGTGCAGACAAAATATGTGACCTGGCAACACTGTTCATAGCAAAATGTTTAGCGTTTAATGATACATTTTACAAAAACAAATTAACATTTTACATACAATCTGTCATCATTAGCGTTACTTCATGTAATCTAGTTCAAGTTCGCCACTTATGACATATATTGCGCTTAGGCGGTGACACGTGGTACAAGCCATCGGTACAGCTCGATCGCTTCCTGGACGACTTGCGGCTTGTTTCGTCCATGTTGATCCAGCAGCCTCTGGAAGACTCGTTCAGTGTCAACGCGGCAGCCTGAATCACGGGGTTTCCTGCACATCCTCTTCACGTTTCTGATGTCTTCCTGATCGACTTCGACTTTGTAGTCGACAGTACCTGAAGCGTTATGAACAACTTAGTAAATGTTTATAAGGTGCATTGTGCAACAGAATAAACGTTTCAATCAAACGTAGGGAACACAACAATGTAAACGTAATAATATCAACGTTTGTATATAAACACATTGCTTAAGTCGATGATGCCTGAAAAATAAGAGAGAGAGAGAGAGAGAGAGAGAGAGACAGAGAGAGACAGAGAGAGACAGAGAGAGACTGTAATGATGTACATACATTGGTTTGCTTAATATAACTGTTGTGACTTAGGAAAAGGTTCCTATCACTCCGCTAGGGATCTTTGGGATGAATACAATTATTAAATATGTACGTCAAATATGCACGGTAAACTTAAAATGCCTTATGCGTATGTGTGCAAATTGCATAGCATTAATGTACATCAATTTAAATGCTACGTTACCATAAATCTCTGGCAAGAAATACCGCAGGTCTGGTTTTCCTCGGACGACCGTGTCGCTTGTGCGTCTTACGCTGAGAGCAATCTGGTCGAGGTCGACATGAATCAGCTGGGTGAAGCAAAATCGCAAGCACTCCCTGAAATGAACGAAGCTGCTTGAATTGTATTGTAGAATTAAATCAGGCCTACCAATACTGTGCATATGTCTTGTTTAAAAAAAAAACTGTTGTAAGTAATACATGCTGTACATAACACTGCGTAAACAATTATGTAAGTTAGTCTTTCTGGGTCCTTGCTTTGAATTGCTTATGTTAGTTACCCCGTTCGCTTGCACAAAGAATCACGCTGTTTCAGAAATGTACAAAATATTGCTTACATCTTAATATCATCGTCGGTTGAAATGATTCCTTGAGACTCGAAGTCTTTCATCAGATTTATCCACCAGTCCATCCCACTGCGTCGAAGCGACAGCCACCAACGTTCAATTCTCTGAAAAAGACATTTAAAATATACATCATGTTCTCACTGTAATTATGAAACAACTAATCGAAAATTCAAACATGTGAAGGTAATTAGTATTAATATGCATACATTTGATACGGTACATACTCATGTAAAAATGTAATTATATATATATATATATATATATA
>CM034535.1:69746836-69806727 GCA_020002185.1 Paraescarpia echinospica | reverse complement strand
TCCTTACTATCGATAGTCCACTGTGCTCTCGCCGATGACTGTCGATAGTTAAATTTACCATCTCTTGTATTGCATCGCGACATCGACTATCACGATTCATCGTTAGGTCGCTGTATTGTTTTTTGAAAACACCACCCATCGGGCGTTTCATACAGCTGATCTATAGATGTGTTTACAACCTAACGTTTTCTATAAAAAAAACATATTTGACGGGTAGTTCCTTTCAAAAAGGTGGGTCGTTAAAAGTGAGGTTCGCGTGAACTCCCCGAACCCCCAGACTACGGCCCTGTGTTGGTTATGATTTAGGAATGGGCTGTCATTACCACGCTGGATAAGAGTTAATAAAATAATGAGCTACACTTTTTGCTTCATTAAATGATGATGTCTTCTTCATTAAATGATTATATTATAATGATCAGGACGCGAAAACGTCATCATTAATGCAAGGGTCCGGCGATGCATGATTTCAAATTTGAATTAATGTGTAGCGCAGTAGCACAGCGGCTAGAGCTTCGGACTCACGACTGAGAGAAGCCGGGTTTAAATCCTGTGCGGCGATGTCGAACCTTGGGCAAGTTATTTTACTCTACGTTGCTCACTCAGCTGTATGAATGAGTACCTGGCTATAATCGGTGGTGGATATTTTTGTAAAAATAGTCTTCGCGCATTATTTGCAGCGTGGTTGAAAGCCTTCTGGAGAAGTCGAGATGGTGTTCGATTGAACACGCCTGCCAGGGAGAAAAGTGTAAAGCGCTTTGAGCAGTCACGAAGACTGAATACTGCGCTATATAAGAACTTACTTTTTTGTGTAACCTACGTAAGAGATAGTCTTTAAAATTGTAGGTTTACAAATGTGTTGTTGCATATTCTCCTCTATGTAAATCTTACGTTGCTGCCTGAAACTTTGCGATGGAACGACTTAGCATACAAGTGTTAGGTGAGCATTTATGCACGTGACCATTTTGTTATTCAACTATGTCGCTAGTTTTTAATGTCTTCCTTTGCAAACGTTTTTGTATATTTTTTCACAAACGTGTCGAATACGAGCGAGCAGTTGGTAATTTATAATCTCACGGGCACACCTTCGATTACGGATGTACTGAGTATTTACGTCAAAAGTCGCTTTCAATGTAAAGTGTGCGGTGACATCAAATCTACTGTTTACCTCATTGCACAGACAATGATAGACATAGAAAGATATTTCAACAAATGAGGTATCAGATTGGTGAACATTCTTCGGGCTAGTTAATTTGTAATCAAACGATTTCTCTTTGACATATCCAAAACTAGATTTTACCTTGTTGTTCTATAGTCTTTCGTCAGCGTAGCACATCAACTCCTTCAGCACATGTGATGTGTTCACAGTGTGTAGGAAGAAGACACACACCGACCAATACCTGAACTTAGCGTCCCACCACCCCTAACACCGGAAATTAAGAGTCGTTAGAACCCCGATGAAGCGGTGCGAGACGACAATTTCGGAAGAGGGGGGCAAGAAGGAAGAGGAGAAACACCTAAGATGAGTCCTGAAAGTCTGTGACAATCAGTCCTGAGCCAACATATCCACACAGGGCCGTAGTCGCGAACCGCCTTTGTTATGAACATATTTTTGGATACGAGCCAACCGCGAATGTTATTTTTAGAAAATATTACGTTGTAAACACATCCATAGATCAGCTGTATGAAACGACAGACGGGATTTTTTTTCCGACTGAGTGTTCTGACTCTTGTAGTAAGGTCGTAAACGTTCGCAACCCGGCTACGTCTCCCAAACCGGTAGAGGAACGACGTGCACAACGGGCCCCTTAAGCATGATTTGTGATAGAGTTTCTATTTTTCATTATCAAAATGTTTTATCTACGGGATCATCTTCTCCACTTATCTGACAACGTATATATTAAAATGTAACGTATTTCTGTTAGAATACTGTATCTACGTGGTGTTTCAAAACACCACCAGATTTTTGACTCGCTAAAATTGTGCGTCCAAAACGGCCCCCCCATCCACTTGCATCACTTAGCCATCACCACTTGCATCACTTAGCCATCATCGGGGCGGATCTAGAGAGGGTAGTTTGGTAGGCACAAAAACCTCCACTTGAGGCCGAACCAAATAATGGTGTAGTAGAAATTCTTTCGCTGAACTGCTGTCGGAACTTGAGCTTCTCCGCTGCTTCGGCTGGACTGGTGACATCGGAAGGGGGGAGGGGGTTGCTGTTGAAAAATATTCGTCAATATAGGGGGGTTGCTGTTGAAAATGACATAACTTCTGCTTATTATAACCTGAACGGTGGCACATTTCCGATGGACTAGGGAGGACGTGGTCACGTGGGCCCATTATAAAAGGTCTGCGGGTACGCCAACTTCATATGGTCTAGAGGGGCTACGTGGCATCCTCGATCCGCCTAAGGTTGATGTGTTTATAAACTGTCGAACCAATAGACTATACGTCCGTCTGCGGGCACGCCAAATTCCTATGGTCTAGAGGTGCTACGTGGCATCCTCAATCCACCTAAGGTTGATGTGTATATAAACTGTCGAACCAATAGACTATACGTCCGTCTCCTTATAAAGAAGCTACCCCTTGGCCCTGACCATTATGTAGATAAATACAATAATTTATCCTCAACAATACAATAATTGCTTGTTAGGAACGCTTACGGAGTGCCGAGAATAAAGATAACACTCACAAGTTCTCTCTGTCCGGGAGTTGTTCTCAAGACATGCATGTCCTGTCGAACAGCACCGTGTATTTGTGCTGTTGATGCAGTACGCGATTAAAATTTGGTTGTGTATTGCTAACATGTGTTCGTGTCATCATATATTGGTGCCAACAATGTAGGTTGAAAACCTTTGATATTTAGAAGAAAAAAAATCAAGATTTTAATGATCAAGTCAAATATATCAAATGTTATTTCTTTATTTCCTAGGATTTCTGTGTCTATCTGTTGTCTCTCAAAGATTTAAATTTATTCAATTTCAATGACCGTCTAACCGTAGCTTTACAAGTGTGACTCTGATATGTTGGTGTTAGAACTGTACTTTCTGAATTTGTTTTTTAAAACATTTCCTGTATCAAATGTTACTCTTTTCCACATTTATTTTTGGGGTGTCACCAACACATAATATAATATTAGTTGTAGCTTTTTAAAAGTTAGCGCTGTTATTGACTTGAGTAGAAACTATAAAATTGGAATACTGTGTAGTTTCGTTTAATTCAGATAATATAGACAAGCACAGCAATGAGTCACGTGCAGTGTTACAGTAAAATTTGCGAAGTAGTTTATTTCCTGATTATTTTATTTAAGCGGTCCCTACTGTTTCTTCTGAGCTGGGTGAGATTTACTTTTTCATTTGGAATACCTATGGACATGCCAATACTAATTTTAGCGGTAATAATATGATAACACTGACTTGTTGATGGGTATTGACAGGTTTGTTTTGGAAATAATTTGACAGCGTAACGTGCATCTTTGCTGCCCATCAATAAAGGATTTGTACTTTAAAACGCGAATAATATCTCTATAACGTTGTTGGTGATGGGTGTAGACGCCAACATCAAGGTGTTTGAAACGGATTTATTCGTCAAAGAATAAATCGTCAAATCTGTAACGAACAGATACAAGGCAGGTAAAACAAATTGTAGCTTTAAGGCACTGAAAACGCTAAACTTGCAGATAATCCGAGCATTCCCTGTATAAATATGTGGTGATGCGTTGTCAGAAACTTATACATGACCTTCAAAAGAAACTTCAAAAGAAACGAAGCACTATCTGTAGCTGAATGCTTGTACCATGTGTTCGCCAAAATACAAACAAGCCAGGCTTCATAATAACTGTAACAAATATCAACTGCAGTACATATGTCAACAGCAGTACATAAGTTGACAACGATGTAAATGCCAACACTAGACGAGATGTACATAACACTTGTTGATCATTTCAGACGATAGCCACTGGTGAATAACAACAATCTCCAGATAAGGATACTTGTATTAGTCCCAACAGCGTAGCAAGACAACACAGTATTCAGATAGACAAGTAACACAATGTAAAACATACAGTGCAAAGTTCAATAAAATAAGCAGAATATATATAATAGTACCAAACAAACAGAAAGCGAAAACAAATAGCAAGAAAACAATTGCTGTGGGACGGGAGACTCCTACTAAGATCACAATTGGTCGCTATCATAGGAGCCACCCGAAAAATCTAAAATAACAAATTCTTCATGTTTCTAATCCTAAGTTTTATAAAGAAATAAAAATATGTGATAAAACTTGTTATTGTCGTTCTCTTACATACTGTGTATGAAGCTTGTTTTGTAGATGTGTTTTGTGTGTTGTGTACGCGTGTGGTCGTGTAAGCGTGTGGTCGTGTAAGCGTGTGGTCGTGTAAGCGTGTGTGCAAGTGTATGTATTGTTGTACTGTACTTTTATGGAATGTGTTGCACACATTCATGAAATAATTAATTTGGTTGACATATGTAGCAATTCAATATATTGCACATGACGTTATATTGTTGTAGCATATAGTGTTTGGCATAATTGAGAATCCTCACAAACTACGGGTCACTATCTTGGCTATCACTAAATTAGGGATATTATCAATAACATGTGGTAAATTACATCTAAGACACTTTTATTTTGCAAATTCATTTTTATTTCTGATGTACGTAGTTCTGTTGTTCTTCGAGTGTTATAGTCAGCATACAAATTAGGTGCCAGTATTTGGGGTTATCTGCCAATTTATTTAGTAGACAGGTATATTTTGAACTCTGTATTTGTAATAAAATTGTAATTCTTGAAATGTTAGTAAGTCATCTATTTTTAATGTGTTGAGTTGTTTAAAAAGCTGTTTTGTGTGTGAATTGTATTTGCTTAATGTTATATTTCGCAGTGCGTTCTTTTGGATTTTCATTAATCTGTTTCCTTGATATCCCCATGTCGTGATACAATAATTTATACGAGATAATAGCAATCCATTATACAATCTAGTTTTTATTTCTAAAGATAAGCATCGCGACCTCCATGGTACGGACAACCACATACATAAATGCACACCTGCGCGTGACGAATAGCGTGTACGTTTATACGCATCAACACGTGTACAGTCGCGAAAACCTATTTCCTTGAGGAGCTACGTTAATTATGTCAACATATTATGGAAATGATTGTCAACAGCAAACTGACTGTGCCGAATAAATCGCCACTACATTATTCAGCCAACCAAGACAAACGGTCATCTATGGACACACTTTGTTCCATTTTGTTGTCATGAATAATCGTCACACCGCAAAATCATATCCTATCAAATAGGTATAAACTAGATGTACCTCACCAACAGATGTCTTAATTGCTCTTGGTTCTGAAATATTGTCCGAGGAACAACTGACAATATCCATTACCTGCACAACCGAAAGTATTCCAGTAGGGCTTGTCTTATGACATACCACCGCAGTTAACATTTTGGGACAATGTTCTGATTTGATTGCATGGATAGAGGTACTTTCTCGTCTGGTTGAACATGTGTCCTGTGGTGCTCAGAAAAGTGACAGATCCACTCATCCCCAATATGTGGGTAAACACCACAGATAAACCAATGTTCGACATCAATAGTGGACACAGACTTGAAGAGTTGTCTGTTGGAACTGTTGGAGGAATGGTGGTAGCGTGGCTGCATCTTTCTAGGTGGGTGTGGGTGCCTACGCAGGCATGGGGGTAGAATAGCAGGTGGTACAGCCACGGCCTCACCTCTACACACTTGCAAGATGTGGTGACCAACTGATACGTCGGGAACAGGACTATAGTCACCATGGTTAACTGGGTCTCCTGCTTCGTTTATGTCACAGGTCGACGACGACGAAGCGTAGCCTGTTGTTCCAGCGGTTTCTTTGTAAAAACCACTCGGCTCACAAGAGGAGGAATGATGTGCTGTGGCAGCGACTGGCGGCATCCAAGCAGATCATCGAGTCGTTGTTCTAGTTGGCCGATGATGCTTTGCAACTCATTTGCCCGATTCATGCAAAACGTCATGACCCTCACTGTAAGGATGCAGGCCATCAACACTGGAAACGAAACTGATCCACTACATTTCAAATTATTAATAACAACATTTAATTGCCTGCCTGCCTGCCTGCCTGCCTGCCTGCCTGCCTGCCTGACTGCCGTCTTGCTTGCTTGCTTGCTTGCTTAAAACACCTGTCAAACGTGCATGTTGCTAATGCCACATATGTACCTGTCAACATGTCTCATATCTACATCTGATACAACAAACAAATTTTGAGGCGCATATTAAATTCTCGCTAGTAAGGTGCCCTGGTTTAGGCTGAACAATATTTGTGTGCAAAATAAATTATATAATATTATTTATAAGCATTGCATCAAATTAGTGCCTGCACCCCTCTCTCGTCACTGGCATAATGTTAATTTTGAGAAAAATCACTATTTTTATTATGCACTCGTGTTGGCATTTTCTCCCTGGTAATAAAATAAAGCACTCATTATTATTTTAGAATGGTGGTGTTGGCCCGTGGGGAGGCAATTTACACCCTGGGCATGAATTGATTAAGTAATGGCATATATTTTTAACTGAGAAATTGTTTGCAGATACACACACACACACATACACACACACACACACACACACACACACACACACACACACACACACACACACCAATGTTAATCGCGTGTGGGCGTGGCTATAACTCTACCGGGTACGGAATGCGAACTCGCAATCCGGCCTTTACGCAGCATTCTTCGCAATACGTGCCCGTTCGCGTCCAAAGTATTTAACAAGATTTAACAAGATTGCCATCCACAAAATTACTCTGGATGGCAGGTGGACAAGGAAGCCTTTTGGCTTATCGAGAGTCCAATACTTTTTATCTACATGTATCCCGCCTTTTTAAGGTGTGTGTCGATTTTATTTTTAAACATATTCACGCTACTAGCACCAACACAATCAGGAGATAATCTGTTCCATTCATTTACAGTCCTTTGTGAGAATGAGAACTTTCTTATTTATAATCTACACTGCTCCTTTACTAATGTAGCTTTATGTCCTCTGGTCCTTCTATTTTTCTTAACTGAGAAAAACATGTTTCTATCAATATTTTCATAACCATTCAATATTTTAAAAACTTCTATGTGATCTCCTCTCAATCTCCTGGTCTCTAATGTTGTTAAACCACATTCTCTTAGGCGTATTTCGTAACTAAGATCCCTCAGATTTGTTATCATTTTAGTCGCTCTCCTCTGTACTCTTTCTAGCATATCTATGTCCTTCTTGCGATATGGCCTCCATGCTTGTATACAATATTCTAAATGAGGCCTCACTATTGTTTTGTACAGCGGTACTATTAATTCTTTTTTCTTATACGCTATATTTCGCCTAATTAATCCAAGGATTTGATTTCCCTTTGACGCTGCAATTCCGCACTGCTCTGAAACCTTCATATCAGCACTAATGGTTAACCCCAAGTCCTTTTCTTTTACAGTAGTACTTAGAACAGTACCCCCCATTTTATATTTTACCTCTTCATTCCCATGACCTGTGTGGAGGCATTTACATTTCCCAAAATTGAACAGCATTTGCCACTTTTCAGACCATTTGATCAACCTATCAAGATCATCTTGTAAATGCTGTCTGTCTCCATCACTTTTAATCCTTCTAAACACTTTTGTATCATCCGCAAATTTTAACACCTTGCTTGTTATATCATCGTCCAAATCGTTGATATATATTAAGAATAAATAGGTCCTAGTACTGATCCCTGTGGTACCCCACTCAATACCGATTTCCAGTTTGAAGCCTCCCCATCAACTACTACACGTTGTCTTCTGTCATTCAGCCATTTTTCTATCCAGTTTATTATACCATTTCCTATGCCATGGGCCTTTAGCTTAAGGAGTAATCTTTGATGTGGTACTTTGTCGAAAGCTTTTTGAAAATCTAAATAGATGATATCTACTGGTGATCCCTCATCTACCCACCTAGTGATGTCTTCCAAAAAACATAACATATTTGTTAAGCATGACCTCGCTTTTAAAAACCCATGTTGAGATGGGTTTATCAAGTTATGTTTAACAAGAAAATCCACCATGTGATCTTTAATTAGTCTTTCTAATAATTTGCAAATCACTGATGTTAAACTCACTGGTCTATAGTTCTCTGACTTGTTTCTCGAACCTTTTTTAAATAACGGTATAATGTTTGCCTCTTTCCATTCTAAAGGAACCACTCCCTCTTCTAATGACAAATTGAAAACTGTTGCAAGCGGTACGCTAATTTGTTCTACAATTTCCAATAGTAGTTTGGGCGGAATCCCGTCCACTCCAGGTGATTTATTATCCTTCATAGCCCTTATTTTCTTAGCTACCATTTCCGAGGTTACAACTAACTGTCCTAAATAGTCTGAATCTGCCCCTTGAACTTAGCCTCTGGTACTGGCAGTGAACTAATATCTTCCCTGGTAAACACTGAACTAAAATACTCATTCAGGTCTTCTGCCATTAAGAATCCCTCTGATATTGTATTTCCAGCACTATCTTCTAGAGGACCGACCTTATCCTGAACTTTCTGTTTGCTTCGAATATACGCATAAAAACTCTTACTGTCATGTTTTATATTACTAGCAAATTTTTTTTCATAGCTTCTCTTTGAATTTCTAATTTCAGCTGTAGCTTGATTAAGTGCTTCTTTATAAATGTTGTAGTCTTCATCATTTCCAGTACATCTTTATGACTTCCACATCATTTGTTTATACTTAATTTTTCTAATGGCTTCTTTCGATAAGTGTTTCTTTTTAGACCGTTTCCCTTGTTTTTTGAAAGGTACAAATTTATCGACTATGCACTTAATTTCACTATTTAAGATATTCCAGCATTCGGTTGCTGTCTTATTCTTCAGTGTGTTATTCCAGTCTATCTTTGCTAAATATTTCCTCATGTCCTTATACCTTCCTTTGTGGAAATTTCTCCTATACTGCTTTTTACTATTCCTTTCTGATTTTACTTTGATGGTAAAATGTATCTGGTTGTGATCACTACTCCCCAGTGGCTCACATATCTTGACATTGTCAACTAATTCTTTCTGTGAGGACAAAACTAAGTCTAACACATTCTCTCCCCTGGTTGGTTCTAGCACATGTTGAGAAAGGAAACTATCTTGTACTAAAACTAAAAACTTGTGGTCCTCACTCCCCATACTCTGTAGAGATTTCCATTGTATATGCCCATGGTTAAAGTCCCCCATAATAATACAGTTCCGTTTGCTTACTTCCCTTATAGCGTTTTGTATTTTTTCATTCTCTTCTATGCTTATGTTTGGACTTCGATAAACTAACCCAACTGTTAACGTTGAGTTTCCTGTAACTATGTTACACCAAACAGCTTCTTCGCAATCTGCTTCTCTTTCTAATTTTATTTCATAAGCCTGGATAGATTCTTTAATATATAAAATAACTCCACCTCCCTTTCTTCCTATTCTATCTTTCCTAAACATTACATATCCTGTTAGTCCCAATTCGGCATCTGATATATCAGTGGTGGCCCACGATTCAGTTATACCTATTATGTGAGGGTCAATATCTTCTACCATAATGTTTAGTTCACTTCTTTTGTTTACTATGCTCCTTGCATTTAAACAAATGCATTTATATCCTGATTCAGAACAGTTTTCCAGGCTGTTCTTTGCCGATTTATTTCTGCTGTCTTTATCTATGCCTCCAGTTTCAGGCTTCTCTGTGAATCCCCCCTGCGAATCTAGTTTAAATAGATGCAGCCTGTCCCACTGTCAACAGATTGCAGCAAGTTCTCTGAGAAAACTGCTGCCCCCTTTCCACTTAGATGTAGGCCATCTCTCATGTACATATCTTCCCTCCCAACAAAGTATCCCCATAAATCTACGAATCCCACCCCCTCTTCTTTACACATCTGCTCAACTAGTGCGTTGATCGCCATCCTCTTGCAGTTTCTATATGTCGGCCCCCTTCCTCCCATTACTGGCAAAATTCCTGAGAGGATAATCTGTTCTACTCTTGTCTTCTTTAACTTCTTCACTAACTGTCTGTACTTCTGAACTATCCCAGTTGTTCCCTCCCTCTCTGCGTTATTTGTCCCTACATGTACTAGTATAGACCCTCCCTTGCCATGCCCCAGTACCTTCTCTACCCTTTCAGTTACATGTTCTATCCTAGCCCCCGGTAGACAAACAACGACGTCCTCCCCCTCGCTTAGAGTCTTATCTGTCTTTCTCATAATCGAATCGCCCATAAACACCCTCTCTTTCCTCATTGCCCCCTCAATCACTGCCTCAGTGTAGCTCTTTCTACGGTTTGCATCTGTCTGGTTGTAATTTTGTTCCCCTGTCTTCTGCTCTCCCGTCACAATCTCGTCCGTTCCATTCTTTCCTGACGCTGTTTCTCTTGTCACCTTTCTTCCTGTCATCGTCCCTCCCGACTTCTCTTCTGTCACATGTACTCTCACTTCCTTTCTTCCCGTCATCTTTCCTCCCATTGCATTTCCTTCTCTCCTCTCCCGTCTCTTTTTCCCTCCTACCTCTTTCTCTACGGTCACTTTCTCTCCTGCCACCTTCACACCTGTCACATTTCCTGCCGTCGATCCTCCACTTTCTTCCCCTCCGATCACCTTCCCTCCTCTCAGTCTCCTTTCCTCGGTCTTGTTGCCACTACTCTGCTCCTTCAGTTTCACAGTATTCCCAACTTTATCCCTGTCGTCTCTCTCCATTCCATCTGTCTCCTTGCTGATTCTCATCTCCATCCCCTTCACAATATCTACCAACCTAGCTACCTCTTTCTCCAGACATTTCACCTTCCAACACCCCACGCACTGAAAGGTGAATCCCTCTTCCTTGGTTTCTGTCCATGACTTCGTACAGCCGGATAAGGCAAAATCTACCCAACTGTGGCAGTCGTCGCACACCAAGTGTCTCTTTGCCTTGACTTGCCGCTTGCAAGGCGCCATATCAGAATTTATTTAATAATAATAATCTAATTAGCTATTTAAAATAGTTTTGTCAACTGTGTTTACACTATTCACTGTCTATGTAGTCTTTAAGAAGACTGTTTTCTGTGCACAAATGTTACACTTTACGTAAGATTGCGTACGCTAGACTGCCTTATTTATTTAGGTTATACAGCGCCCTAGCGAATAAGAGAGACACTAGCTACATAAACTTAGTTCGCCCGATTATCGCAAATGCTTAATTTTAACAACAAAGCTACCTTATCAAAATGTCTAGCAGGTACTGACTTACACAGATATTATCTTATGTAGGTAGTTTATGGTTGTTACTTTATCACCTATATATTCTACCACATAACGAGGTTTGTTAAATCTTGTTTACAAACTTATCGTAGACGTAAGCTAACGTACCCTATTATCACTCACTAGACTAAAGTGTCCTAAAATACTTTATCTAACTAACTTTAAGCACAACTGCTACTCAATATATGTTTACTGCTACTTTATGAATGATATTAAGGCAAGAATAATACTTATCAATCAGTAATTCCACTTGCTTATGAACTTTGATACACCACCAATTTCAACGATCTATCTCCGCCAAATATAGCCCACTGATTATATTACTGTCTGCGTGCCTTGATACCGGGATACCCTGACATTGTTCGCCTGACTCGACCAGATCACACCAGACCACACCCGAATCCATTCGACCGCAGTGTATCCACTACACCGACTGACATCGACTGCGCTATACTCTAGGCCGGCGTGAATCATAAGATTCTCGAAAACGTTCAAATACGCCAGACTGACACCGACTAGCCCCGACGTAGTCGAAAGTTTCCAAGTTTACGTGATTACGACGTCACGCGAGTCTTCGAGTAAAGCGCAGCCCGTGTCAGATGGTGTATTGTATACACTTCAGTCGGGCCGGGTCTGGTGTGGTCTGGTTTGGTTTATTCTGGTCTGGTCGTATCGGGCGAAAAGTGCCAATGTAGCCCGGCCTTTTGGGTAAGCAACATGGCAGACACTGCCTTCACGCTGATTTGCTGATGTATTCGTAGGACGACGACGAACATAATTACTGTGGCGTCTATCAGTGCTACACCGGGAATGATAAGCGATACAATATATGTTGAGAGAATCAGTGTCGACGCTATTTTGTAAGTAATCGGTACGTACAGTTAATCATGTTCTACACTGCGCTTCCGACATTTCCGTGCCAAATTCCATTATATTTAGCAATTGGGGAATACACACGTCTTGCTGGGACAAGTGTGTGCCTCATGTTCATTTCCATAACGATAGCACTCACTTTTCTTGAACTGTTCCTTCCTGGGGATTCTTCTCCCACGACCACCATAATGCAGCGAAGAAGTGACTTTATGCAGAGGGACACTGCTATTTTGTGCCCCTAGTAGGGCTGCGAAATGTCAACGTTTAGATTTACACGCCAGCTCCATTGCAACGGCCGTTTCTGTTCTAACAGAAAGGTGAAATTCTTCATTAACGTGTCTACATCAAAGTACATGTAACAAATTCAGCAACAGATTGTCCCTCTTTTTGACTACGTTGATAGAATGTGAATCGCTCAGCGATGATCAGTGGCTTGGGAGAAAATTATTCATAAACCCCTGACATAACTACGCGTATGTTTTGTGTTTGGGTTTTTCAGGCGTCAGTATGTCCTTGAACAATTTGTAGGTAATTGGACCGACCACCGACAGTAACATAACAGCCTTCTTGTCATTTGCGATGTCATTCAGTTCAGCCCAATGTCAATGATCGAGTCTCTCAACGTAGCTTTCAACGTCTTCGACGGCTTCATTGAACTCGCCGACTTGTCCGATATATGCTGCCATGATTCGTTACTCAAACTCGTCGCCAATTGTAATATATTGAGTACATTAGTGATTACTACATTTATTAAGAGCTGAGTCGGACACTCATATCTGAACACGTTTTTATTATTCGACAGACAAAACATCGGCACCAACTTAAAATACTAAAACACGTTATAATGGTTTCAAAGTATCCATCTGATTCCATACGTGGCAGCACGTTACAGTCTATAACAGTCGGCATGGCAAAGAAACATCCGTTCCCCCGATGGTTCGGTGCTGTTCGACAGGACATGCATGTCTTGAGACAACTTTCGGTCAGAGAGAAGGTGTGAGTCTGATTTTTGTTCTCGGCACTCCGTAAACGTTCCTGACAAGCAATTATTGTATTGTGGAGGACGACTTACAGCGTCTATCTACATAACGCTACGTTTCAGTACGCTCGGGTTTATGGTGATTACCATGTGGTGAAGTCGAAAGTTCAAAAGCATCCCAGTTTCATCACTGTTAAATTGGGTTATGTAGTGCTCACGAATTCGCATTTTCGCTAAACCCAAGCCCGTTGTCTTGGAACGCAGCATTATCATCGTGGAGTCGACACGATAGGAGAAACATCCGGCAATTGTCCTCTGGATCCAACGAATGACAGGCGCCGTTGTCCTGGTGCCCAAAGGACAACAGCCAGCGTTGTCCCTGTGGTTCAAAGGACGACAGACGGCGTTGTCCTGTTGACTCAAACGACAACAGACGGCGTTGTCCCGGTGACCCAAAGGACGAAAGACATCGTTGCCGTGGTGAATCAGAGGACGACAGACGACGTTGTCATTCATGATGACTCAAATGACGAAATACGGCGTTTTCATTCACGGTGACCCAAAAGACGACAGACGGCGTTGTCGTGGTGACACAACGGACGACAGGCGGCGATATCCCGGTGACCAAAAGGACGACAGACGGCGTTTTCCAGTTGACTAAAAGGACGACAGACGGCGTTGTTCCGTTGGCGCAAAAGACGACAGGCATTGTGTGGGGACCCAAAGGACAATAGACGGCGTTGGCCCGGTGACTCAAAGAACGACAGAGGGCGTTGTGTGGTGACTCAAAGGACGACAGACGGCGTTGTCCCGGTGGCGCAAAGGGGGACAGGCGGCGTTGTCATTCATGGTGACTGAAATGACGATAGACGGTGTTGTCATTCACTGTGACACAAAGGACGACAGACGAGTTTGTCCCGGTGACCCAAAGGACGACAGATGGCGTTGTCGTGGTGACCAAAAGGACGACAGACGGCGACTGTAGGCATCGTTACTGACGCCACTTCCCGTCGCCATATTTTGCAATTAACTTCGGGTGACTTCACTCATTCAATGTATTCTCTATCTCAATGTTAAAATCTCTCACGGTAGCTGTCACGGCATTATGCGCTGAATCACAGTTCTTAAAGTCCGCAAGTTGTTGTAGAACTAACAATCCGCGTTTTATTAACTATGGACAATGAACGACATTTGTTGATGTTGTGTGTGCGTGTGCGTGTGCATGTGCGTGTGCGTGTGCGTGTGCGTGTGCGTGTGCGTGTGCTTGTGCGTATGTGTGTTTGTGTGCGCGCGCGCGCGTGTTTGCTTGCATGTATGCGTGCGCTTGTGCGCGCGTGCGTGCGTGTAGACTAGCGATTCAATTTAATTATTTTGATTTTGATGAAGTTTATTAATATAATTATGATGCAAAAGCAAACTTTAAATATAAAGCGTCTTGTGTTAATTGTGGAGGGTTCGTTCACGATCCGTTTGGTGAATTTGTTGCCCTCCTCCTTGTTCGCTGCTGTACAGGATTGAGGATCAGGTACTGTAAAGCTGAACCACTCGCTCTGTCTTTTACTTTCATAGTTTTCTGTCCATCGCTCCCTCTCTCCATCTTTCATCTTCGCCCGATCTTCTTATGTCCCTCCTCAAGCAGTCCTCTCATTTCAGCTGTGGCCTTCCTCTTTTCATGTGTCCTTTATGCTGTTCCGCCTCTGCTCTCTTCGTTTTTTTCCCGGTATCCATCTTTGTCAAGTGGCCTGGCCGCGAATTGTTTTCCCAAACAGGTTTGCCATTACAGTAATTTCAAACAATCAGATTACTCCTGACGTCACACGCACCCTTTGGTTCGTGTGTTTGAATCCCCTACGGGTAGATTTTTTTTGATAGCAATTACAGTATGAAATTATGTCTTACATTATATGTCACTCACAACTTTTAAAACTTCATTGACTACGGTTCTTGGTTCCATAGGGCCTGATTATTAATTTTCTATCACAATTACACTAGAATTAATACATAAATTAATTACATAATAATTATTGTAGAACATCTCTATTAAGGAATTCGTAGCCAATGAATGAAAGAATACCTTTTCAATCAGTTTATCCATTTATTCAATTCAAACATACAATTTACAAGAACAAAGATTAATGCGAGTATAAAATCAAATGGTTCAAGGACAATGTGCTTACATTGTGGTTTAAGACTAGTCTTGTGATTTGTATAGTACGACATCTCACCTTGAAACCATTTAAACAATGATAATTACCGTAGACCAATCACTCGTCAATTTGATCTTTATATACTTTAAATGGTTAAAACATATACAGGATGCTCCAAAAGTGTTCTCTGAACAATAGGTAGATAATAGAACTACAGTGGACATTTGTTAGACCAGTATGTAGATGCAAATATAAAAATTCAGGTAGTTTCTGTAAGACAAGTTAGAAAAAAGTTCAGAATGATTCTGAGGTGAGCTACTGTAGAAACTAGACTTTCGACCTGCTTCCACACAACAAAGAACACTTACACGAACAAGTGTATCAATAGTAACCAGATTTGTCATCTAAATTGCTAACACAATATTCGCTAATGTAATGGCATGCAGATTAATTGAAAGAGCCAATTGCTAATTGTAGCTATCAATTGCAAATAACTGAAATGGTAATTACCATTTCGATGACTTGTTTTTTCCCCAATATTCTCCTTTTTCGCTACACACTGACTGAGAGAATGTGAAGCTCGCCTTGGCCTTTTTTTGCAGTAATTGTGAACTAGTAGTCAGAGGGCGCTTTTTAACCTCGCATACATCATGAACCTTCCGACTAATTTGTAGGCACCTACGCCCCCATACCACAGTGGTACGGCGGCTGATTGCCGCAGGTTGTACTTTGATTTGAGTCCCTTTCCTCCTCAATAGTTTGCTCTTCTTAGCCTCTAATAATGATATGGCCATACCGGTGTATTTCCCAAATGTTTTCAACACACTAACAACAGCCGACTCAGTTTTCAACAACTGAAATTGCTTCAGAAATGAGGCTGTAGGGTCTGAACACTCGGCTGGGTTTTTCTTTACCATTTCAGTAAGAACCTTAGTTGTTTCCTGCAACCCTCCTGATCAACCATCATAGTATCAGAAGATTGAGGTTGACATGGTAGAGCCATAGCCCTACTGGCAGCCCTTCTACTCCTGGCATCAAACTCGTTGTGTAATATCCTTTGGGAATTCAATGACATTGTGCACAGGCGCATAACCAGTTTTCCGCATCACAGCCCACACAATCCTCCTGTTCCATGTCTTCCTGTGGTTGTACCTGGTTTTCAACACTAACATTAGCAAATGCATTAGGCAAGGCCATTAACCAACCAGGACGACAATTTTGTTTACCTGTAGCAAGGTACAACAATTCTTCACGTGATTTCTCATGTTGAATTCAAACAAAATTCAAGGATGTGATGTTGTAATGCCGCACTACAGCATACTGATGTTTGCAGGGTGCACCACTTTGCCTTGTAAAACAAGAACATGTAGCTAGCGACATGTCCACCTGATAGACAGTGTCGGGGTTTGTCATGCTGAAAGTACCTGTTGTTAGCCTTTGCAAATCTTTGACTCGGTATATTTGTCCCTCCAGGCAGAAATCGCTTGGAAATAGTGACATCATTTCGACCGTTTGCGATATCTGTCAGGCGTCTCTCGTAGTAGCTCTCCAACCGTGTTATCAAGAAATCTACCAGCTGTACAACATTGTAAGCACGAACCCTTTCGAAGATTTGATCCTTTAGGACCCTCATTGCTGCTTTAGCAAAGTTATTAGTGTGGTTGCCTCGGACAGGCAAGTCCTTTCGGTAGCAAAAGGCCCATGCATGACGTTGGTTGTACATTTTTTCACAGTGTTGCAAGAACGTTGGATACTGAACTGCAATACCATTTCTTTGTAGAGAGGCATACCCTGTTTCAATGTCGTTGTCACATTTGGAATAGGCCATTTTCTTTACCAGCACGAAGAATTCGGGACGGTATTCACTTCGTATAGAATTTGTTCCCTCCCACAAAAATCTCCATACCGCTTGCAGGAGATGGAATACGCATAGAATGAGGATAACATCTGGGAAAACTTCATGCAGGCTCTGCCGCTCTGCTTCACAGTCATCCGACAGAAAAATAAGTGGACCAAGAGAGCCTCGCCCATAAAAGGCACCGTCAGGAATTATGTCCTGGTAAAGCTTTAGCCCAAGAGTAATTGCCTCTCTTGATTCTGTCCCAATGGCAAGCCTCCACATGAGCTATGGGTAAGTAGCATAGAAATCCTACAATCAGAGCGGTCCATACCTCCAGAAACACCTATAAACACGAGTTCACGGCTATATTTGTGTTTCTTGTGCATTCTTTTCATTAACGGCGTACACAAGACTATTACAAGTTTTCCATTGATTTGGGCAATCTTTCCACATTCCTCTCCCTGTGCACTACTGTAGGACTCTATTTTCATCCTCCATGTCTTGTAGCATTTTCTCTCCACAGGCAGTACCATAAGGTTTATCAAATATCTTTCGGTATAATCTGAAATGAATTTAAAAATATCATAAGTAACCTGTATGTGCTGCACCGTACAACATTGTGGCCTGGGTCCAAAAATGGCTCATTTTGATAATTTGTATACTTTCTCTGATACTGAATCTGATAATGCACTTTCAGATGTGCATGATGTCATCAACATAATTTCTTATGTCAGTCTTTATTCGTGCAAAATTTCAAGTTGCTGCATAGGATATTAAAAAATTTATTGGAAAATTTGAATGTAAAATTGTCAAGAGTGTAACACTGTTAGCGTGGCATTTTAAAAATATATCATTTTGAAATAGCAGTAAAAAATACCAACAGCGATCTTCACAAACATATAGTTTTATCCATGTAGGCTTATTAGAGAAACATTTGCTAGCTCTTGGATGATGTGGCATCACTTGTAACAAATCTTTGTGACACTATACACGTATATGAACATGATTTACAAGCAAAGCAATATTAACCGAACTGCTTGAGACCTTGGAACCATCATTCCATTCACCTAAAATCTTTTTTTAAATCTGACCAATAGAAAGTCAATAGAAAGTAAAACATTTCACGCAGGGTTTAAATACATTTAAATTCCCTTAGCCAATCTCAGCCAAACCTTTGTCCTCACCTGTAACAGAACTGTAAGTCTGGGCAATTGGCTCGGTCGACAGCTACATAAACATAGTCATAACGGCACTCTCAATCAGATGATTATGGATGTGCTCTAATCTCACAACCATTGGAAACATCGGAAGATGGGCATTTGGCCCTGTAGGAGTAAGACAAGATTCGGGGTGAGAATACTGTGCAGAATTTACCAGAAATAATGTTGCGAGTACTTTGCACCTGAAAATTTATTAGTGTAATAAACATGTCAAAGGGTGAGCTAAAATTCCAATTTAATTTCTGAAAAGATCCAAATTCAAAAGCATACTTTTCTTTCAAGCTCTTGAAATTTAAATCAATAAAGGAACACAAAGGATGGGACACTGACATATATTTTTTTAGGGAAATTATCATACAGGGACTTCTATTGATCCATTCTTTTCTGTTTTACTGTTACTTCTGGTAACTTCATCCAAGTGACCCATCCATTGACTTTCCACTATTCCAATATTCCCAAGAAATTATTTAGGTATGTTTTCTGTACTAGAGTGCAATTCCCCAAGGGAAGGTGATATTATCTATAACATAACAATTTATTAGTGCAATAAACATGTCAAAGGGTGAGCTAAAATTCCAATTTAATTTCTGAAAAGATCCAAATTCAAAAGCATACTTTTCTTTCAAGCTCTTGAAATTTAAATCAATAAAGGAACACAAAGGATTGGACACTGACATATATTTTTCAGGGAAATTATCATACAGGGACTTCTGTTTATCCATTCTTTTCTGTTTTACTGTTACTTCTGGTAACTTCATCCAAATGACCCATCCATTGACTTTCCACTATTCCAATATTCCCAATAAATTATTTAGGTATGTTTTCTGTACTAGAGTGCAATTCCCCAAGGGAAGGTGATATTATCTATAACAGGGCACCTAAGCCTATGGCTCATGTAAGTAATTCACACTGTCCAATTCAACTGAAATACTGTAAAATCACAACTAACAAATCAACAACATTTTGATGCCACATTTACGTACTACGGCGTTTTCCAGACTGTTTTACTGTCACAACCATGCGAGCTTGACACTTGGTGTTCTTTGATGATCTTTTAACAGTCTCTGACCTAGGGAGGGTTTTATGCTGGCAAGCATAAAACACTTTCATCTTGTTGAACCAACCATTGGAAGGTTTTGTGGCTTCCACTCTGAACGTTTCTTTGCTGGAATTTTGGAAGGCTTCAATCCATTTCCTAGCACCTTCCTTGTCATCAAGAGACAATTGGATTTCTGCCTGGAAACCATTTTCTCTTGGATCTAAATTACAAAGGTGGTAGGCATATTCACTTGGTAAATGTTTTGGAAAACAGAGGGAGTTAAAGATAAATTAAATCAATTAAAGGGGAAGTAAATGGAGAAAATTGTAATTTCTGTCTGCTGGCAGCCGTACAGAATGTCACAATTCTGCTCTTATCTTATAGATGGCGCTAGTGCAGCCTGCAGCCCATCAGGAAATCATATATCCTCTAACACCGGTATAAGGTATAGAGAAATAAATAAATTTCAATTTGAAATCGAATGCGAAGTCCTGTTTGCCACCCTCAATGTGGGAACAAGGACAAGGAAACGAGTGGAGGTGGTAGAGCTAATGAACACGCGACAACTGTCAGTGATGGGGTTACAAGAAACCAAGTGGAAAAGGGCCCGGGCTGTTGATCTGGGAGGAGGGCTTAAGATACTGCATGCAGGGGGAGATGGAAGGACGAATGGAATTGGAGTGATATTGAATGAGGAATACAGAAAGTCATCAGGGTAGAACGATGGGAAGGCAGGGTAATTGCAATGTGGATGTTAGTTGGAGGAGAGATGATGTGCATACTATCGGCTACGCACCACAGACTGGGAGAACTCAAGAAGACAAGGATGCAACCTGGAAGAAATTATTGGGTATGTGGAGCTGGAGACAATGTTGATTTTGGCAGGTGATCTAAATGCACATGTAGGAAATAGACAGCAAGTGAGGAGATCTTAGGAAAGTACAGATATGGAACGAGAAACAGAGAGTGACAAGATCTTAGAAGCAGTCAGTTGAACAAGGTTAAGGACTGCTAAGTTCTGGCAGGAGAGCACATAACGAGCCAACATAAACCATTGGTTTATGAAATGTGGATAAGAAAAGGCAAACAGAGAAGGAGGAAACAAAGACAGGTAATCAAATGGTGGAAATGTGAAGGAGAGGCGATGGCCCAATACAAAATCGAAGCAGAGAGGAAGTTCAGGCTACTTCAAAAACAAAGGGAGGATCTGGAATCAGAGTGGAAAGCACTTAAGGAAGGCTTTGTTAGAACAGCTGAGGAGATGTGTGGCCGAACATCAAGAAAGCCCACACACAGCCGAAAGAAGAAAGAACAGTGATGGTGAAACCAGGAAGTTGAACAAACAATACGAGAAAAAAGAGTCACTGAAGAGTGTGGAAGAAGCGAGTGATGAAGAAAAGACAAGGTTGAAGCAGAAGTACCGGGAGAAGAAGAAGACAGCAAATAAGGCGGTTGGTAAAGCAAGAGATGAATTATGTGATAGGATTGAAGAAGATGGATGGAAAAACTGATCTTTAAACATGCCAGAGATAGAGGCAGAGATAGCAAAGATACTACTCGAACATCAGGAATGACGATATGAGACGGGACACTGATCACTGGATCAAAACAAGTGTTGGGTGTTTGGGAGGAGTATTTCAAGAAACTAATAAATCCGGAGGGAGAATATGAGATAGAGATACATCATACTATAAGGAAAGAGCTGGAGGTGAGGACAATAACAGAAGAAGAGGTGGAGTAAGCAGTAAAGAAGATGAAAACCAGAAAGGCTGTAGGAGTGGATGAACTCTCAGTGGAAATGGTGAAAGTAAACAGACTAGTTGGATTCAAGTGGCTGAAGAGGCTGTTTAACGTGTTCTTCACAGCAGGAGAGATACCACCAGAGTGGCGAAGAGGAGTGGTTGTGCCGATATGGAAGGGAAAGGGGACATCCAAGACTCAGGGAGATACAGAGGCATCACATTACTGAGCCAAGCCTTGAAATTATTGGAAAGTATACTGGATGCTAGGGTGAGGCTTATAATGGAGACCAAAATCGGAGAGAATCAGCTGGGATTTAGGAAAAAGAGAGGAACAGATGATAGATTGTTTGCAATGAAACAAATTATCGAGAAGAAGAGAGAATTTAAAAAGGATGTAGCATTCAGTTTTGTAGATCGGCAAAAGGCATTTGACACCGTGCCAAGATAACTGGCTGTTGCAGTCAGGAGACGGATGAAGGTTGGAGAAGCAGAAGCCAGAATGGTGGAGGAAATGTACAAGCAGACAACAGCGATAGTGAGAGTCAAAGGAGAAACATCAGAACAATTTGGAGTGGAAGTGGGCTCAGACAAGGAAGTGCCTTGAGTCCATTGCTTTTCATCATTGTGATGAACCTGATCAATGGAAATATATCGGAGCAGGAAGAACTTAAAAAGGTACTGTATGCAGATGACCTAGCAGTGGTGGCTGATGACAAAGAAGAACTACAGAAAGCATTGCAAGAATGGAGTAATAGCTTCAGAAAACACGGCCTCCGAATGAATCTGGAGAAGACTGAAGTCATGTTGATAGGTGAACATGAGGTAGATCTGCATGCAGTTGCTGACGGAAAGACGGGAAGTACTGTGTGTGAGGATGGCGTCGAGGTCAAGATACGTCTGGTACGCAGCAAGAACGCGTTCGCGTTAATGGCCTGGCGGTGGCAACCCCGACTACAGGATCAAGATCGTCAATGCCACCTTGTTCGTAAAGAAGGCCACACTGAATCCCACCGTGCAGATGGCGCACATCAAAGCCTTCGAGATGAGCACGGCCAAGTATCTGATGCGTCCCGTCTAGTGCAACGTCTATTACATACCAGCGGGAACTCGGTCGCACACGCACGACAATCCGTTCTTCGGAACCCTACTGAAACGACTCTTGCTGTGCTGCATCGATCACGACGCCTACAACGGATCGTTCAAAAAGAACCTGTTCCACGCCAAGACCAAGGACATCAATATCCTCGCCGTGTACGTGGACCGTCGACAGATACCCTCCAAATCTTTCCAGCCAAATTTCGACAACGACCTCTTCGTCAGAAGCTGTTCACCTCGACCGGTAAGCTGTGGCAGGACGAAGCGAACGGACTGTCTCGCGCCTACTTCCAACACGGCTGCACCTTCTTCGGTTAGGGTCTCACCCCCGACGCATGCGACGGTGCCTGCTTCAATCTGGTAAAAAAGGCAACCTGCGTATCGAGATTCATTTCTGCCATCTGTTTGACGACCACCGTGAACGTCGTCGCTTACGCCGAGATCGAGTCCGTGCTGGAGATCGACAAGACCCGCTACGTCATCTATGACTTCTGATCAGATAGAAACCCTGCAGATCGCGCATCTACTCACCATGGACCCGTAGACAGAGTCGATTGTTCTCGCTATCGTGCCCAAAGTCAAACTACATATGATAACTATTGATGCTTTCCCGAGCGCTTTCTGCAACACGCACGACGGCGAGAAACCGGGCGAAAATTGGATAGCGCTGTACCTGGATGGCTATGGACATGGCAAATATTTCTGCTCGTACGGTCTGCCACCGCAACACGTCGAGTTCCGCACCTTCATGAATAAATATTACGCTGAATGGACTCATAATCCGAAGAGACTTCATTATCCCCTGTCTAATGTTTGCGGACAATATTGTGTTGCTTATCTCATGGTTCGCTGTCACGGCTGTTCGATGAATGGTTTTGGCACTGATTTGGTGAAAAACGATTAGCGTGTTTTTGATTGGCTTAAACAATTGAGATACGGTACACTGTAGTACTCTGTTTCGACACTGATTCATATGTATTTGATTTTTAATTTCGGCACCGATTGTACATAATATTGCTTTGTTTTTGAGTAATTTCGGTATGGTTTGACTTTTGCTGGTTGTTTAGATATTGATCGGCACCGTGTTTCATTGACAACAAGATGTCATCATTATCATAGATCGAGCCAATGGTGTGGTTGTCAAATACCCGTACACTCTGACCAATGACGAGGTGTTAAGTCACCCGCAAGTCGTATCATGCATGCACGAGCCAATGGCGCGGTCATAATGACCCGTAAGCTCACGGCCGCTGGCGATGTCGTAAAACACTCGGAAGTCATGTCGTTATCCGCTTGTATATTTAGTGAATAAAAAATATGTGCACTCGTACACTACCGTGTTTTGTTCATTTTTTCATATGCGCATGCATGCGATAACACACAAAGGTAGATGACTCTTACACATGCATGCATGCAATGACACACACAGATAGAGAACACTGACCAGTAATGATAAGTCAGCATCTTCAGTCCCTCATTTCATCCACACTCATTTGAGATACGAGATGGACCCCTTATACTACTAATGCTTCTCTGTTTGTACAAAATTGTGTATCACATTTATATGGTTTCTTGTTGGTTCGAATACACAAATGTGGCTTCATGATACCATTCTCTACAAACAGTGCTCCCGATAAGTGTTACACATGTATGCACATGGTGTATCATTAGTGTGATTATATTTGTGTTCATACATTTCCCTACATGTGTCACACATGTGCACCTTCTCATCAGTGAGTGTGACATGTTCGCGGTGATTGCCCCTACATGTGTCACGTTTAGAGTTTCTCATCGGCGTGTTTCACGTTGTTTGTCGATGTCCGCCATGTCTAACAAGTTGTCAACTGAAATAAAATGAAAGCAATGTTATTAGAAATTCAGAGACATTGTCTTAGGTGTACCGGTAATTAATGAAGTGTGCGGATTATAGTGATGGCACAATTGGGGCAAGTGACAGTATGTTGATATTATTTTGAATTAACAACTGTGGTTTTTATATTAAATCAAATCAGACATGAGACAAGCAAAACAAATGTATTGTAATCTTCCTAAAAACAGCAAATGCCTCTAATTTAAATTTTCATGTATATATATATATGTATATGTTTGTATGTTCCTTATGACCATATGTATATATTGATGTATGCATCAACAAATAGATGAATGTGTACGCACATACACTATTTATAAAACATAAAATTATACATATATGACAATGACATAACTTTATTATTCCTTGTGGGGGAATTTGGTGATAATGTTCAGTTCGTATGTACGAATGAGAATGTTGACTTTTTCTTTATCATATATACATAGCCAAAGTGTGGGGAAGATGACCAATCATACAATGTCGTCCATCCACATTGTTTGTCATCTTGAAGTTGATAATTGAAATTCCACATACACGGTGATTAACCGCTGCATTTATGACATGCATCAAAGTGTGTGTGTGCATGTGTGTGCGTGCGTGCGTGCGTGCGTGCGTGCGTGTGTGAGTGTGTGTATGTGTTTTTGCATGTGCGTGAGCGTGCACGTTGGTGTGCGTGCGTATACAGGTGGAGGCAGAAACTGTGTGTCCAATTGTTTTTTAACGTTTTATTACTTACAAAAATAGAGCCACAAATTCTAAAAACTAAACATTTAATAAAAGATGCCTGCATAAAAATACCTACTGTCTGTGTGTCATGTGAATCAGTGCGAGATCAGGCAGTGTAAAAAAACGAACTCCGTATTAATATATACTACGAGCATTAGAACACTAAAGTTCAGTAACTCGATTTTTTACCTGGCACGAATTTTCCAGTCATGAATATATACTTGTGTTACATAAATTGGTCATAGTCAATGGAATAATAATAAGCCGTTTTGTATCAAATCTTAACAAAAAGTATAAATATACTAAATCACTAGCTGTTTGTTACTTAATCAATACAATGGAAACAAAGTTACAACATAAGTTTCTAAACCTAAGTGAAATGCTTACAATTTGCTGTTTATGTAAATTTTCTAATGAGCCAAATTACATGATATTTAAAAGGGGTAGGTGATACATATATGTATAATAACAACATAATAAATAATAAAATTGCACACTAGTAAAATTACTGCATGACAATGACACATATCATACTCATATTGTTCAGTGGACTCTGGACGTCAACTCAAACTCAAAGCGACAAAGCCTGTCAAATGCCATCACAAATGACAAAGTTGGCGCGACGCAAAATTCCAGTATTGACTCCATTCTATTTCGACCGTTTTCTCACCTCGTAACACATGCGTCATCATTAAATTAACGATTTACGAAGATAATTGTCATCGCCTGGTAGGTACACGTTATCATCTTGAAGTTCTTCCCCTTCTATCATTCTCAAGATGCATATTCATGCTGGAAGAAGGTATACGCGAATCTCTGACGTCAGTAGTAACGTTAGCGCCACCTATCGAACGATGGTGCGCCAACTGTACGTGGAGGGGTAGCATGAAGCGTGCTCCGTTGTGTATAACCCGTGAAAGGCCGTTGCTAGGTTACGCGGCCGGATGTCACGTAATCGCTAATGGACATAATTTCTGGCATATGTCACGATTCACGACAAATGATACTTAACAGGTGATATATTTGTGGATTAACCCGGAATACGACTGTATGTTTAGTTACCATGAAATTAGCAAACTTCCAGTTTGTAAATGATCTAGCCTTCGGGGACCTAGTGCACGAGGACTAGTCCCCTATACTGATATGGCTCTGTAAACGTACAATGACGTATACGTTTTCACCAGTAGCCTATCATAACACTGGCAAACCATTATTTATCTCAGCCTTCTTTAGAACTGATTATGGCGTATGCGCATGCGTGTACATGCGTGCATGCGCGCACGTGTGTGATTCGGTGTGTGAGTGTGCGCGCGCGCACGTGTTTGTGTGTGGTGTGGTGCGTGTGCGTGCACGAAAACAAGTAAAGGTAAGTTCTGATATAGCGCAGTATTCTGTCCTCAGGTCTGCTCAAAGCGTTTTTACACTTTATTCCCTGGCAGACCTGTTCTATAAAAGATCATCTCGTCTTCTCTGGGTAGCATCCAGCCACGCTGCAATTAACGCTCGAAAACTATTCATACAGAGATATCCACCACAGTCTATAGCTAGGTACTCGTTCATAGAGCTGAGTGAAGTGGAGGAAAATAGAGTGAACGAACGTGCTAAAAGGTTCGACACAACAGCACGGGATCCGAACCCGATCCACTGCACCACTGCGCTTCATGTGCGAGTCTGTTTTTGCGTGCGTGCGTGCGTGTGTGGGTGCGCGTGTTCACATGATGTTTAGAATACGTTCATATACCGTATATGAGTGTAAACCGTAAACAGAACTATCAATTCGTAGTCTTACAGAAACAGCAGATCGAGTGACTGCGATATTAAAATGTTGCGGCCAGCTTGACGTCAGTAGTGAAACACAGCCTCCAGGTCCGGCACGATTCCAGTGGACTGTCTATGACTGACCGCTGAATGGTGTGTAACATGTAACTAACTGGAGACAGCTTAGTTGCGAAGCATGGACTACTTACGGTTAAATTATTATTTTAGTTGGTCTTATCAATAGTTCCATGGTGAACGAAATTACTGGACGCAGTCAATTAGAGTCCAGTGATAATGTTAGCCAACACCGCCTTGTAATCTACTGCTGTCATAGTAGCGGCTTCTGACGGAGTAGGCTTGAAGCACCATCGCCACCAAGTGAAAGCAGCCGCTATGGGACGCGCACAAAGAGTGAACCACTATAGGTGCACACGCAAAAGGCGCCTCGGTTTCCCGTAGCGTTGTCCCAGTCGTTTCCTCTTTCAACTTGGCAATCTCCGTACCTTTGAGGAACCGCATGACAGTATCATCCCCATGATATCCGATGGCAGTGAACATTTCTCCAGGAGCGGCAACTACATCTATGCCTTCTTAGACATTTCGAGCCGCGGGGAGGAGCGCGCCTCCCAGTCGCTGCAACAAATGCAATTTATTTGAATAATAACTGCTTGTAATTATTGACAATATACACGTAAAAACCCGCTCTACATATATAATATATTTTAAATGCCCATCTTGGAAATATAAACAAACCACACATTACCTCTTTTGATACGATCGCCATCTTAGAAATATAACGTACATGTACATTGTATGTACAATCCAACTGAAAAGTTGGCAATAGTAAATTGATTCTGGTTCTTCAGATAAACAAATCATTATTGCTATTCTATAATGTTTGTTTTTTGTATTGATTTTCATTATCATTAGTTAGATTATTTTTGATGAGGACCACATTGGAAATAAGTGTACTTTGTTGTGCTTTTAGGTGTTATCCTCGGTATTATATGATGGCGCTATTGTTATTGATAATCATCATGCATAAACAGTTAATTATCATACTTAATGAGTATTGATCAGTTGGAGGACAGAACATCACCAAACTTACCTTACACACACGTACACACATGCAAACAAGCACACGTGCACACGTACACATACACACACGTACGTATGTAATTACCTAAACATTCATACATGCATACATACATACATACATACATATCTAGCGTGTTCTAATTACTAGCAAGACACACTATCATAGCGATGATGAAACAACACATGTTGAGAAGTAGACTTCATTCTCTCTTGTTTCCTTTTGCTACAAACCTCACAACTGTCCATTTGGTTTTACCTGTTTACAGTCTCTACACATACATACATACAATCATACATACATACACAGACATACATACATACATACATACATGCATACATATATACACACATACATACATATATACATACATTCATATATCCATACATACATACATACATACATACATACATACATACATACATACATACATACATACATACATACACACATACATACATACATACATACATACATGCATACATACATACATATATACATACATACATACATACATACATGCATACATATATACACACATACATACATATATACATACATTCATATATCCATACATACATACATACATACATACATACATACATACATACATACATACATACATACATACATACATACATACATACATACATACATACATACATGCATACATACATACATATATACATACATACATACATACATACATACATACATACATACATACATACATACACTGGCTGTTCCATCTCAATTGTTGTTGCATGATCGTTGCTTCGTTGCTTGATATGTGAGCCGCACCGAAGACACTGCTGTTTGTTCTTCTGTCCTGTCAAATGATTCGCAATATCTCTCGTAAACAGCGTTGGTGATGTTGCACTAAGGCCTCTATATGTCATCTGTATGGTGTCCATGTTTCAGCTACGTGAAGAAGTGCGGGAAATACTATCGCTATCTAGACCCTCAGTTTGGTATCTGGTCTGATGTATCGATTATCAAAGACACGGTTCCGAAGCTTCCAAAAGCTGAGCTCGCAGATTGTGGTCGGTGTTATATATGCATATATACATACATACATACATACATACATACATACATACATACGCACATACGTATGCACACACATACATACGTACATGCTTACATACGTAAATACTGCTGGATTTCATGTTGTTTTTTTGGCCTGAAATAAATGAATTCGTATTCCTAAAACTAGTGTGTGCTTCAGTGAACCCTTCATTGAAGTAGCTAACACTCACCAGATGCCTCGTCGCTTTCTTCATTCACCGACAAACTCAGATCATCGGTTTCTTCCTATTAATAAAAAAAGATAATGTATAGAAAATAACTATTAATTTTGCAAGCTCGTATACCGATGCAACTTGATAATGCGTTGTTTACCTCGATTGGTATAGTAGTATACAGTAAAAACCCATCATTCCTTTCCCTGTTCATAGCCTATCTACGGGTATGCTCGCATGACGTCGTCAACAACTATTAGAAGATACACAAACGTCGTCAAATGTACGTATGCAGGAAGGAAAATGTGCATATATAATATATATATATATATTTATATGTATAAATATATATATACATACATATGTACATATATATATATACATATGTATATAAATATGTATACATATGTATATATATATATATATATATATATAACAGGAACAATACATTGTTGATGACACTCGAATGTTGTCAGTATGCGACATCCCGCTGATTTCTGGCTCCTTATAACATCAGTAATCTAACTGATGGCATTGAACATGTATATCGACATATTTATTCTATGAAGCCCAACAATTGTGCGCTAATGCGATATCAACATATCTATACTGTAGAGATATGAATTTTAAATCACTTATTTCAGCTGTTTCGTGAGCCGCTACAACGGCCAACGTCAGCAAGGCTAAAGAAGACGACACTCACACGCATTGACTCTTCAAAGCAACTATGTAAATTTACAAATAAGAAACTATTCAAATTGCAAAAAAAGTCTGGGCTTCTTAATGCAGTGCTTATTTTCAAACGTATTGTTTATTCGCCAATGCTATAATGCTAAAGTGAACGGCAACTCTCCTTACCTTACACACAAAGACATTTTAGTTCAAGTGACGAGTCGTTCTCCTACTGTGGTAAATCCGGCGTAGGTCCTCTGTTTATATAGCAGTCAGAAGGTGACTGTCTTGTTGTGGCCATTGGCACGGGTCCAAAGAAGCCACATCGTCTGCAGCCATGCAGGCAGGCAGGCAGGCAGGCAGGCAGGCAGGCAGGCAGGCAGGCAGGCAGGCAGGCAGGCAGGCAGGCAGGCAGGCAGGCAGGCAGGCAGGCAGGCAGGCAGGCAGGCAGGCAGGCAGGCAGGCAGGCAGGCAGGCAGGCAGGCAGGCAGGCAGGCAGGCAGGCAGGCAGGCAGGCAGGCAGGCAGGCAGGCAGGCAGGCAGGCAGGCAGGCAGGCAGGCAGGCAGGCAGGCAGGCAGGCAGGCAGGAAGGCAGGCAGGCAGGCAGGCAGGAAGGCAGGCAGGCAGGCAGGCAGGCAGGCAGGCAGGCAGGCAGGCAGGCAGGCAGGCAGGCAGGCAGGCAGGCAGGCAGGCAGGCAGGCAGGCAGGCAGGCAGGCAGGCAGGCAGGCAGGCAAATATAAAACCAAGTTTTCAGGGATTAATTTACGACCCCACGAGTAGGACGTCAGACCTATATCTTTTCAAAATACCTCCTCATATATGTTAAGAATCTCATCTTTTTGGGATGAATCATTTGTTCGGAACGTAAAACATAAGATGCGCGTAATACACGAAACGTAACCGAACAATCGCAGGACCAACGCGTGCTTGGCAAATACTTCAGGAAAACGGTCCCTGCGTCATGGAATTGGCAACATGGAGTAGACTCAGACACAGTAATGCATATGTCTATCTTCATACGAGAAGTATAGTAATACGAATATTAATTGATAATTCTACGCTATCATTAGGTCCTATCGATGGACATGAACTTCGCATTATCTCCGACCCTCGTCGTTTTAAAGATACAACGATAACCTGCGAGCACGCAATGGTGTTTATGTAATAATGCTGAGTGTATTTTAACATTTGGTAAATACTACTATCACGGCTGTTATCTACCAAGGCACCCAGTAACGTGACGGGCGTTTTTGCTAATATACAGCTGTATATATATATATATATATGATATTATTATGTCTAAAACCATCATATCTTAGATAGTATTATGGGAACAATTTTTTGGTGAAATGTTTTACAAGTATAAGTTGGCTTTGCGTAACTAAATATGAACTATTTGGGTCGACCTGTTATTCAGGCAGCACAAACTCAAGGAACCACCAGAAAAAGCAGATGGAACTGGATGAAATGACAAATTTTTTCTAACACACTTTGCACCGTATATTTAGACGCCTGTTCCAGAATGCAGCATGTCGTTTCTTCTGAATTCTGGTCATTAAAAACTACGCGTATAACTGCAAGGAAATACAATTTATAACAGAATCTCGATAAAACTGTAAGTACTATGCCTGTTGCGATGATATCGCGATAGTCTCCTTGAAGCTAAATATGCTATTATTTTAGTTGATGTCAGTTAAATTACAACTCGATTGAACCAATTCAAAATTGGCGGGTGACGCCATTGCTTAGATTTGGTGTCATTTGTTTCACAATGGCAATCCTTGAATGATTGTGTTTTCATCGACAACTGTTGACGTTGGGTCGGTGGACTCGGTAAATAAGTAGATATTACGTAATCAAGTTGATAAATCACACCTGTATTACAGCGAAACAAGTTTGGCCAACTATACTTTTTCTATCTCTTGTATTGCAACGCGACATCGATAGGTCGTTGTATTTTTTTGAAAACACCATCCATCGGGCGTTTCATACAGCTGATCTATGGATGTGTTTACAACCTAACATTTTCTATAAAAACATATTTGTAGGGTGGCTTCTTTCCAAAAGGAGGGTCGTTAAAAATGGGGTTCGCGTGAACTCCCCGAACCCACAGACTACGGCCCTGAGTTGGGTATGATTTAGGAGTATGTTGTCATTACCATGCTTGATAAGAATTAATAAAATACTGAGCTAAAATTATAGTTTCATTAAATGGTTACGTCTTATTAATTTGCTGGTTTGAAACAAATGAATAAGAAACCAGTACAACTAATAGAAAGGATGGCATTTCAAGTTATCATCTAAGTTTAAGAATGAATGTATTTTGAAAGACAGAGGCGACGAACCAAGCTGACACCAGTTAATGCTTACCTTGTCGCCTTCTTAAAAACGTACAGTGTTAACCGACTTGCGATAAAAATGTGATATCCGACGTGATTAGCTTTGTTTACATAAATAAATATATAATGAAATATAATAATAATAATTTATGTTTTCTGTCGGGCTATTACTATAACTAATTAGTATACTGCAGCTACAGTTATAATGGCCGCAGCTAGTTTGATGTATACGATAAGAGAAACAGTGTGCAAGTTGTAAATGGGCAATATTTATTGTTACGATCAAATGTCATTACATCAATTACTTGAGTGCAATTGTATTGACGCAACGAACCAATTATTGTTCAAGACTCGACAAACAATGCAATGCATGAATAAACATGACTTTCAAACAAACATCAAAGGTGAGGGGTGTTAACCTCCTCTTAGCAATTGTACTCAACAAGGCATCGTTACCTGACAAAGAACTAATTACTAACAACAATAAAATATGATATAGATTTTACATAGCTTCGGATCGAAAATAATATAAATCTCCATGTGCAGCGGGGAAGCTCAAAATATAGCGTGATGGAGAGGCGGAGGTGGGTTACGAAGAAATGTACATCTACTTCGAGTGATAATGGCGATGCGACGGTCGTCTCAAGTAATCGTGTGGTGTCGGAACGTTCAGGGGTTGTCTCATATATTTGCTGCCAACCGCGCATGGACTACTGACATTCAATTATACCCCAGCAAAGGCATAAACGCATTTCTGTATGTTTGAGAAGTGTGTATTTATGTCTTCTGTCGGGCTATTACTAGAATTAATTTGTACACTGCAGGTACAGTCATATTGGCCGCAATACGATAACAGAAACAGTGTGCACGTTGTAAATGGGCAATATTTATTGCCTATGGTCAAATGTTATGGCATAAATTACATTAGTACAATCATATTGACGCAACGAACGGCTTATTTAGGAGGTAGGAGAGGGTGAGTAATCGGTGCCTCTTATTAGAGGGGTCCGTGTGTGTCATTGTATGTTTGTTCGTGTGTATGAAAAAACGAAACAAATACTATATTTTAAAGTTTTAAGATTGTTTTTATTCTTTGTTTCAATTATATTCATATCCGCTCTCGTCTGATGCATCAGTCAGCCAGACTTCTTCATCCACATTGTCTATGTCTGCGTAGTGTCATCGACGTCGTCTTCGTCGTATGGATGTGGATCGAAAAGCCGTACTTTTCAATGATTTGATGTAGCACAGCCAGGAAGAAGTGATCGTGTTCTCCTTTTAATTCATCATATCTGAAACGGATATAATCCTTTAAACTATGCACATATGAAGGTTAGTTATAATCGGATAATACAGCGTCATTCACACATATCTTTCTCGTTAGTCAGGACGACGGTTCGTTGTGAGTCACAGGTGCCGTAGTGGTCGAGGCGCGGTGTAACAGACATCACGTTGCTAGGTGACGAGCGATAAAAGATTAGGCCGAGTCTGTCCACTCTAAAACACATATGTGTGTGAAAACTGACTGTATGGAGTATATGTGAAATTATGTTCATACGTGGATTATTTAAAACACACCATCACTGACACATCTATGTGTTGTTAGTCATAACGACGGTATATTACGAGGTACACCTGGTCGTTTATAACCATGAAAGAAATTACGAAAACGGTTGGTAAAAACAAATGACAACTTCTTAATATTACCAAAGAATCCTCACATTTAAATTTTAAATATGAAAACATTTCCTTTCAGACAAAGCCTCTTGCTGACACAGCAAAATAGAGTTAATGAAACGCTTGCGTAACACATCATTTCACACAAACATATATTACAATTTAACGGTTCGTAATATTATATGACATCTGCTTATTGTAATCGAGTGTGTGTGAGTGCACACTTTGTTTAAATGTGTATGAGTATTCTTTACATACAACAAAGACCTATTCGAACGGTTGGTCGTCACATCTGTTCTTTATTACCGATTGTGTGTGTGGACACTTTTTTATGTGTCTTCGGCTGATACAGACTTTGAAAACACACACAACCAACCACCCAGTCTGGTGTAACTAATATGTTTGTGTGTGTGTGTGTGTGTGTCCGTGTGCGTGTGTGCGTGCGCGTGCGCGTATGCCTGTGCGTGCACGTGGGTGTGCGTGCGTATACAGGTAAAAGCAGAAATTGTGTGTCCAATTGTGGTCTTAACATTTTAGTAAAACCCTGCTAAAAAAACTCACAAAAATAGAGCAGCAAATTCTAAAAACTAAAAATGTCATAAAAGATGCCTGCATAAAAATACCTACTATCTGTGTGTCATGTGAATCAGTGCGAGATCAGGCAGTGTAGAAAAACGAGCTCCGTATTAAAATAGACTAAGAGCATTAGAACACTAAAGTTGAGTGACTCGATTTTTTATCTGGCACGAATTTTCCTGTTATGAAAATAATCTGGTGTTACATAAATTGGTCGTAGTTAATGGAATAATTATACGCCGTTTTGCATCAAATCTTTACAAAAAGTATCAATATGTTAAATCACTAGCGGTTTGTTACTTAATTAATACAATGCAAATAAAGTTACAACAAAAGTTGCTAAACCTAAGTGAAACGCTTACAATTTTTTGTTTATGTAAATTTTCTAGTAAGCCTAATTACATGGTATTTAAAAGCGGTAGGTGATACACATATGTATAATAACAACATAATAAATAATAAAACTGCACACTAATAAAATTACGGCATGACAGTGACACACATTTTGAGAGGAGATCAGATAGAAGTGTTTACAATATTGAATGGTTATGAAAATATTGATATAAATATTTTGTTCTTAGTTAAGAAAGCTAGAAGGACCAGAGGACATGAAGTTACATTAGTAAAGGAGCAATGCAGATTACATATAAGAAAGTTCTAATTTTACAAAGGTCTGTAAATGAATGTGGAGGGGTAGCGCGAAGCGCGCTCCGTTGTAGTCTTAAGCGACTCTCGCCTGGCTGCGTGACTTCGCCAGGAAGATAGACTGGCTCAGTATCGCGTTTTGAGAGCTTACCTGTTGACAACCCAACTGCCAAGAGCTGCCACATAATGAATATGCATGTGATTAAAAGGCACTAAAGTACGAAAACAAGTATAATGTCGGTTTATTTTGTGTGTGACATGTTTCAATATAAGTTTAATGTTGACTGTTTGTTATAACATAGTATTATCTGATAAAGGTGTATGCTTATTTAGTTTGTTATTTCACAGTTGGCCTGAGAGCCAATCATCGTCTCTTACCGAATCTGGGTTAAAGCCACCTACTGGTAACATTGGCAGGCCCTTAATATTCCGGGCCGTAGTGAGGGGCCTGTTCTGCCACCTCACGGCGCCTAGTCACCTATACTGATATAGCTCTGTAAACGTGCAATGACGTATACGTTTTCACCAGTAGCCTATCATAACACTGGCAAACCATTATTAATCTCAGCCATCTTTAGAACTGATCATGCCGTGTGCGCGTGGTGCGGTGTGTGTGCGTGCGCGCCCGCGTGTTTGTGTGTGTGGTGTGGTGCGTATGCGCATACATAAAGGTACTAAAGGTAAGTTCTGATATAGCGCAATATCCAGTCCTCGGGGACTGCTCAAAGCGTTTTTACACTTTACTCCCTGGGGTGGAAGACCTGATCAATCGAACATCATATCGACTTCTCTGGGAAGCATCCCATCTGCGTTCCGTGTGCGTGTCTGTTTGTGTGTGTGTGTGTGTGTGTGTGTGTGTGTGTGTGTGTGCACGTGTGCGCGTGTGCGTATGTGTGATGTGCGTGTGTTAGGTTTAATCTGCTGATGTACGCTGATGGTCTACTTCTCATTGTTCCTTCCACGAAGCGACAGCACACTTTACTCAACATATATTAGCCCAGCGGATGTTCAATATAATACAGGTAAAGCTCTGGTCATATAGCGTAGAAACTCAAATCTTGCCAGGGTAAAAACTTTAGGACGTGAGAAGTCACACATCGTCACCTCTTAGGAACAACTTAGACGTGTAAAAAGTGTCAACTTTATGACAAATGTTGAAAATGCTGAAACGCCATGTCCTGTGATAACGTGTGCTGTTTTCCTTGCAAACAAAGGATTCATACACTTTGAAATGATGATGTTTAGAATACGTTTATGTACCGTGTATGAGCGTAAACCATAAAAGGTCCTATCAATTCGTAGTCTTGAAGAAACAGCAGATCGAGTGACTGCGATATTAAAATTTTGCGTCCAGCGTGACGTCAGCAGTGGCACAAATTGGAACAGGTGCGGCACGATTCCAGTGGACTGTCTATGACTGACCGCTGAATGGTGTGCTGCTTAGAAACAAGTATAAATAATCACGTCGCCTGACTGAGGAAAATTGGAAGGTTATCGCGCGGTTAACAATACAAATTATTAACATCAACAATTAAATACTATATGTAGTCTTCCACGATTCCAACCAGCTATTCTACTCTGTTAGGACTGCGCGCGCGTGCGTGCGTGCGTGCGTGCGTGTGTCGTCTGTGTGCGTATTAGTGTCCGTGTTCATGTGTGTGTGTGTGTTTGTGTGTGTGTGTGTGTGTATGTGTGTGTTTTCAAAAATGATATGCAACAAATGTATCTTTGGCGGATTTCGTTTTATTATCACCGACTTATTGACAATGTTCAACGCCATACAATGTTTCAAATACAGGACACAGTGAAAGTAACAATAGTGTGTAATATGTTACTAACAGGAGACACCTTAGTTGAGAAGCATGGACTAGTTACGGTTAAATTATTATTTCAGTTGGTCTCATTAATAGTTCCATGGTGAACGAAATTACTGGACGCAGTCAATTAGAGTCCAGTGATAATGTTTGCCGACATCGCCTTGTAATCTACTGCTGTCATAGTGGCGACCCCTGACGGAGTAGGCTATAAGCACCATCACCACCAGGTGAAAGCAGCCCCTATGGGGCGCGCGCAAAGAGTGAACCGCGAGGGTGACAGGTGCATACGCACCAGGCCCCGCGATTTCCCGAAGCGTAGTCCCAGTTGTTTCCTTTTTGAACTTCGCAACCTCCGGAACTCTGAGGAACCGCATGACAGAAACATCCCCATTTTTCCCCATGGCAGTGGACATTTTCCCAGGAGCAGCAGCTACATCCACACCTTTTTACACATTTCGCGCCGGCGGGGAGCTTTCCACGCGCTGCAACAAATACAATTTATTTGAAAAATAACTGCTTATAATTATTGACAATATACACGTAAAAGCCTGCTCTACATAATATATTTGAAATGCCCATCTTGGAATTTCAAGGAAACCACACATTACCTCTTTTGACACGATCGCCATCTTGGAAATATAATGTATGTACAATCCAACTGAAAAGTTGCCAATAATAAATTGATTCTGATTCTTCTGATAAACAAACCATTCTTGCTATTCTATAATGTTTATTTATTTATTGTATTTATTTTCATTATCATTAGTTATTCATTTTATTAGGACCACATTGGAAATAAGTGTACTTTGTTGTGCTTTTACGTGTTATCCTTCGTATTATATTATGACGCATTTGTTATTTAAACTCATCATGCATATAATTTTACTGAATAAACTCCATCACTCTATCAAACAACCACATATTACCTCGTCTTTTAACACGATCGCCATCAACTGCAAAGAAAGAAGTGCACACATTATTATATATGTGACTTGACATAATATATTGTTCATATACATGTAAATAAAGGCAGTCAATGATTTTGCTACAGGTTGGAATAAACCAATATATAATGTACCAGACAGATGAGTGTGCCTATACAATACAGAACAAATGAAAATGTGTATGTCAAAGGTTGACCAGCCAGACAACGATTGGACACCTTTAACAGGAAGTTGAATGAACATGTGCATTTGTACGACAAACAACACGGAGTAAACCATCGGAATAACAACAAGGATGAACAGATGAACAGATCCCGCCGCGTGTACATGCATGTGCATTAGACTTTGTGAACTGAAATAAACAGTTTATTAACTTACTTAATAAGTATTGATTAATTGGAGGACAGAATATCATCAAACTTACCTTACAAATATACATACAGGCAAACTTGCACGCGTGCACACGTACACACGTACACACGCAAACACGCACATACGTAATTACCTAAACACATGTACATACATACATACATACATACATATACATACACATACACAAATACACACATACAAGCATACATAGTTACATACATACATGCACACATGCATACATGCATACATGCATACATGCATACATGCATTCTTACATACATACATACTTACATACATACATACATACATAGATACATACATACATACATACATACATACATACATACATACATACATACATTCATCATCATCATTGACAATCCTTCGTAACGAGGATTATCTTTCCATGGATTGTCAGTATCAGTTGGTGTGTGTTCACAGATGGCTTATCAGTCCAATCTTTGCTCAGCACAGCTTACCGCAGTGCAAACATGAATAACCAGAATGTGGTGACGGTGGATTGTGTAGAATAACTCTTGCCGTTTCGAGTAAGTTACCGTCATTTAGAACGTGATAGACCTTCACATTCACAGGTGTTTGGGTCAATGTCACATGTTTTCAAGGAAGATTTAAGGACGTCTTTATTGAAATGACGCTGTCCACCTTTAGACTGTTTATCACAACTCAGCTCAGATTAGACAACTTGCTTGGGTAGTCTCGTATCAGACTTGCGCAGTACACGGCCAGTCCATCTCAATTGTTGTTGCATGATGTTTGCTTCGTTGCTTGATATGTGAGCCTCACCGAGGACACAGCTGTTTGTTCTACTGTCATGTCAAATGATTCGCAATATCTCTCATAAGCAGCGTTGGTGATATTGCTCTAAGGTCTATATGGCGTCTGTATAGTGTCCATGTTTGAGCTCCGTAAAAAAGTGCGGGAAGTACAACCGCTTTGTAGACCCTAGGTTTGGTATCTGGACTGATGTTTCGATTATCAAAAACACGGGTTCCGAAGCGCCAAAAAGCTGAGTTCGCGGATTGTGGTCGGTGTTATACATATATACATACATACATTCATATTGTTTTTTGCCTGAAATAAATGAATTCGTATTCTTAAAATTAGTGTGTGCTTCAGTGAACCCTTCATTTACGAAGCTAACACTTACCAGATGCCTCGTCGCTTTCTTCATTCAACAACAAACTCAGATCATGGGTTTCTTCCTATTAATCAACCAAAGATAACGTATTAGTAAGTAATTATTAATTTTGGAAGCTTGTATGCTGATGCAACTTGGTATTGGCGTTGTTTACATCGCTTGGTATATAGTCAAAACCCGTCACCCCTTTCCCAGTGCATAGCCTATCTACGGGTATGCACGCATGACGTCGTCAACAACTATGAGAAGATACAAACACAATATATATATATACATATATATATATATATATTTATCTTTTTTATTTGCATACAAGCAGTTTCAAATGCGACGTAACTAGCAGTCAAAATGTGAATTGTGTTACTTACTTCAGCCGTTTCGTGGGCCGCTACAACCGCCAACGCCAGCAAAGCGAAAAGCAAGACGACACTCACACGCATTGTCTCTTCAAAGCAACTATGTAAGTAGACAAATAAGAAATTAAGCAAACTGCTTAATAAAACGTCTAGGCTTCAAAATGTAGTGCTTATTATCAAACGTAGCGCTTATTCGCCAATGCTATAGAGTTGAAAGAGTTCTTCTGCAATAATGTGTAGAATCACTTTTAACAAAACCTTTTCCTGAAAGTGAACGGCGACTCTCCTTACCTTAACCACAAAGAATTTTTTTTTCAAGAGACGTGTCCTTCCCCTTCGGTGGTAAATCCGGCGTAGGCCCTCTCTTTATATAGCAATCAGAAGGTGACTATCGTGTTGTGGCCATTGGCACGGGTCCAAAGACGCCACGTCGTTAGCAAGCGAACGTATCCACTGTCACGGACATAAATGTTTTATTGCATAGCTACTGTTTAATACAATTATAAAGCAAATGTGGTGAGAAGCTAACTATATAAGATAAAATAAGTTACAAATAAAACACTACAATACAGTAAATAATTATATTGAAGACATACATACTAAAATCAAATGTTACGAGACATAAAATCATCTTGAATCAAATGTCGAACATTGAATAGCAAACGATTGACATAGCGGTGGGTGCGGCGTGGCGGGTGACGATAGGGCAATGTCAGGCAGGCAGGCTGGCTGGCTGGCAGGCAGCAGCAGGAAGACAGGCAGGCAGGTAGGCAGGCAGGCAGGCAGGCAGGCAGGCAGGCAGGCAGAAAGGCAGGCAGACAGGCAGGCAGGCAGGCAGGCAGGCAGGCAGGCAGGCAGGCAGGCAGGCAGGCAGGCAGGCAGGCAGGCAGGCAGGCAGGCAGGCAGGCAGGCAGGCAGGCAGGCATATATAAACCAACGTTTTCAGGGATTAATTTTCGACCCCACGAATAGGACATAAGACTTATATATATTCAAAATACCTCCTCATATATGTCAAGAATCTAACGTTTTATGGGATGAATCATTTGTTCGGAGCGTAAAACATAATACACGCGTAATACATAAAACGTAACCTAACAATCGCCTAACTAACGCGCGCTTGGCAAATACTTCAGGAAAACGGTCCCTGCGTCAGGGTATTGGCAACATGGAGTAAACGCAGAGACAATAATGCTGATGTCTACCCTCATACCAATAGTAGAGCAATACGAATATTAATTAATAATTTTATGCTATCACGACTAGAGCCTATCGATGGACATGAACTTCACATTATCTCCGACCACTGTCATTTCAAACAGACAACGAGAATCTGCGAGCGCGCTGTGGTGTTCATGTAATGATGCTGACAGTTTTCTAACATTTGGTAAATATTACTATCACAGTTGTCATCTACCAAGGCACCCAGTAACCTGACGGGCGTTTTTGCTAATATATATATAATATTATTACGTCTAATACCATCATGTCTTAGACAAAATTGTGAGAAACATTTTGGGTGAATATGTATAAGTTGGCATTACATAATTATATATGAACTATTTGGGTCGAACTCTTATTCATGCAGCACAAACTCAAGGAACCTCCAAAAAAGCAGATGGATTTGGTGAAATGGCAATATTTTTTCTAACACACTTTGCAACGTATATTTAGAAGTCTGTTCCAGAAGGCAGTATGTCGTTTCTTCTCAATTCTGGTCATTAAAAACTACGGAACAACTGCAAGCGAATAACAGAAAAAATGTTTCCATAGTGTTTTTCTACGAACAAACAAAAGTGTGACAAACAAAAATAGGCATGCAGGTGTAAGAAGACTATATGTAATATGAAAAACGTATCGCTTTTTCTGCAAAAGTGTCGAAACAGTTGGCATGTTGCCCTTTCTGCTACAGTGTTTGGTTTTCCTCAAATGTCGGATTCCTCTTTTTTCTTTCTACACAAATATATCAAATCTACTCATAATCGAACTTGCGTGTGTAAGGTGTAAGAAGACTATATGTAATATGAAAAACGTATCGTTTCTTCTGTAAAGGTGTCGCAACAGTTGGCATGTTGCCCTTTCTGCTGTAATGTCTGGTTTTTAACAAATGTTGGATTCCTATTTTTTCTTTTTACACCAATATTTCAAGTCTATTTATTTTTGAGTTTGCGTGTCTATGCGGGTAAGTTAACGTTTTCCTCTTCTACTGCTTAAACATCGAGCGCCAAACAGGGATTAATCTGCGACCCCCTAGAATGGGACGTAAGTCCTATATCTTTTGAAAATACCCTATATGTTCAGATTCTCACCTATGGGGTAGATCAGTTGTTCGGAGCGTAAAACGTAATTTCCTCATAATACATGAAACGTAAACTAACAATCGCTAGAACAGCGCGGCAATTACTTCGAGAAAACGGCCCTTGGTTCATAGACTTGGTAATATGGAGTAGACGCTGACACAGAAATTCATATGTCTACCCTTATGCTAGTAGCATAGCACTAGGAATAATTATTAATTGATGATTCTACACACTATCACGACTAGGGTCTATCGATGGACGTGAACTTCACATTCTCACTGACCTTCTTCATTTCGAACAAACACCGAGTATCTGCGAGCGTGTGATGCTGTTTGTGTAACGATACTGTGTGTTTTTAACATTTGTTGAATATTACTATCACGACTGTCTTCTTCCAAGGCATCCCATCAGGTGACGGACGTGTTTGCTGGTATATTATAATTATCGCTTATGTGGATACTTTTGGCCCCCAATGAATGTTTCCGGAGTAACGAGTTTTGGTACAAACTAGTTGTCACGTTGGTTGGACGAAAGAGTGCCAGTGTATTATTGGCTTAACATGCACATAAGTGATGTAATCACCGAGAGCACAATCAGTGAATCAATATGTTCATTTAAAAGAAGGTAGTCTGTTCCTAGTTTTTCATTTATTAATTAATATAATGTTGTGTAGAATATAATAACTATGTTGAAGGTATACTACCAAAGTGTGTTTAGTAAGCACGTAACAACGTTTGCAATCTATAAGATACTACCCCGGAACATATCCAAATGGTAAACAATACATCTCGTTTCAAAACATGCTTTATTTGCAATACTGCCAAGGCAGGCTAAGTTTACCGCAATACCGTTTGAACGATTTCCCATGTTTCTACGTCCAGTCTAGCTGACTTCGTGTTATAAATTACGACTCTGGCTAATTCTGGGTAGATGGACGTACATACCTATTAAAAGGAATAATCTACATTTACTAATTGATATGTTTAGTTTACAAGAATACTTTACATGGTTGATCAATGAATGAGTACTGCAAAATACATCATCGTAAATAGTCCAGATACATGTTTATGTCACAGTCCCCCTCCTTCATAGTTCACGCCAATTCTCTGGCCATTAAAGTCAAGATTCCATACAGGCATTAACTTTGGGGTGGCTGTCTTGGATAGTTTTTCTATCGCAATAGTATCGCGATAGCTGTAAGTACTATGCCTGTTGCGATACTATCGCGATAGTCTGATGAAAGCTATATTTGCTATTATTTTACTTGATGTAAGTTCGACTACAATTGAACCAAGCAAAAATTGGCGGGTGACGTCATTGCTTGGATTTTGAGTCAGTTGTTTCACAATGGCAATACTTGATTGATAATGTTTTCATAGACAAATTATTGTTGACGTTGGGTCGGTAAACAAGTAGATATTACGTAATAAAGTTGAAAAATCACATCTGTATTACATCTGTATTACACCAAAACAAGTAAATATGCTGACACGTTTGTCCAACTATCCTTACTATCGATAGTCCACTGTGCTCTCGCCGATGACTGTCGATAGTTAAATTTACCATCTCTTGTATTGCATCGCGACATCGACTATCACGATTCATCGTTAGGTCGCTGTATTGTTTTTTGAAAACACCACCCATCGGGCGTTTCATACAGCTGATCTATAGATGTGTTTACAACCTAACGTTTTCTATAAAAAAAACATATTTGACGGGTAGTTCCTTTCAAAAAGGTGGGTCGTTAAAAGTGAGGTTCGCGTGAACTCCCCGAACCCCCAGACTACGGCCCTGTGTTGGTTATGATTTAGGAATGGGCTGTCATTACCACGCTGGATAAGAGTTAATAAAATAATGAGCTACACTTTTTGCTTCATTAAATGATGATGTCTTCTTCATTAAATGATTATATTATAATGATCAGGACGCGAAAACGTCATCATTAATGCAAGGGTCCGGCGATGCATGATTTCAAATTTGAATTAATGTGTAGCGCAGTAGCACAGCGGCTAGAGCTTCGGACTCACGACTGAGAGAAGCCGGGTTTAAATCCTGTGCGGCGATGTCGAACCTTGGGCAAGTTATTTTACTCTACGTTGCTCACTCAGCTGTATGAATGAGTACCTGGCTATAATCGGTGGTGGATATTTTTGTAAAAATAGTCTTCGCGCATTATTTGCAGCGTGGTTGAAAGCCTTCTGGAGAAGTCGAGATGGTGTTCGATTGAACACGCCTGCCAGGGAGAAAAGTGTAAAGCGCTTTGAGCAGTCACGAAGACTGAATACTGCGCTATATAAGAACTTACTTTTTTGTGTAACCTACGTAAGAGATAGTCTTTAAAATTGTAGGTTTACAAATGTGTTGTTGCATATTCTCCTCTATGTAAATCTTACGTTGCTGCCTGAAACTTTGCGATGGAACGACTTAGCATACAAGTGTTAGGTGAGCATTTATGCACGTGACCATTTTGTTATTCAACTATGTCGCTAGTTTTTAATGTCTTCCTTTGCAAACGTTTTTGTATATTTTTTCACAAACGTGTCGAATACGAGCGAGCAGTTGGTAATTTATAATCTCACGGGCACACCTTCGATTACGGATGTACTGAGTATTTACGTCAAAAGTCGCTTTCAATGTAAAGTGTGCGGTGACATCAAATCTACTGTTTACCTCATTGCACAGACAATGATAGACATAGAAAGATATTTCAACAAATGAGGTATCAGATTGGTGAACATTCTTCGGGCTAGTTAATTTGTAATCAAACGATTTCTCTTTGACATATCCAAAACTAGATTTTACCTTGTTGTTCTATAGTCTTTCGTCAGCGTAGCACATCAACTCCTTCAGCACATGTGATGTGTTCACAGTGTGTAGGAAGAAGACACACACCGACCAATACCTGAACTTAGCGTCCCACCACCCCTAACACCGGAAATTAAGAGTCGTTAGAACCCCGATGAAGCGGTGCGAGACGACAATTTCGGAAGAGGGGGGCAAGAAGGAAGAGGAGAAACACCTAAGATGAGTCCTGAAAGTCTGTGACAATCAGTCCTGAGCCAACATATCCACACAGGGCCGTAGTCGCGAACCGCCTTTGTTATGAACATATTTTTGGATACGAGCCAACCGCGAATGTTATTTTTAGAAAATATTACGTTGTAAACACATCCATAGATCAGCTGTATGAAACGACAGACGGGATTTTTTTTCCGACTGAGTGTTCTGACTCTTGTAGTAAGGTCGTAAACGTTCGCAACCCGGCTACGTCTCCCAAACCGGTAGAGGAACGACGTGCACAACGGGCCCCTTAAGCATGATTTGTGATAGAGTTTCTATTTTTCATTATCAAAATGTTTTATCTACGGGATCATCTTCTCCACTTATCTGACAACGTATATATTAAAATGTAACGTATTTCTGTTAGAATACTGTATCTACGTGGTGTTTCAAAACACCACCAGATTTTTGACTCGCTAAAATTGTGCGTCCAAAACGGCCCCCCCATCCACTTGCATCACTTAGCCATCACCACTTGCATCACTTAGCCATCATCGGGGCGGATCTAGAGAGGGTAGTTTGGTAGGCACAAAAACCTCCACTTGAGGCCGAACCAAATAATGGTGTAGTAGAAATTCTTTCGCTGAACTGCTGTCGGAACTTGAGCTTCTCCGCTGCTTCGGCTGGACTGGTGACATCGGAAGGGGGGAGGGGGTTGCTGTTGAAAAATATTCGTCAATATAGGGGGGTTGCTGTTGAAAATGACATAACTTCTGCTTATTATAACCTGAACGGTGGCACATTTCCGATGGACTAGGGAGGACGTGGTCACGTGGGCCCATTATAAAAGGTCTGCGGGTACGCCAACTTCATATGGTCTAGAGGGGCTACGTGGCATCCTCGATCCGCCTAAGGTTGATGTGTTTATAAACTGTCGAACCAATAGACTATACGTCCGTCTGCGGGCACGCCAAATTCCTATGGTCTAGAGGTGCTACGTGGCATCCTCAATCCACCTAAGGTTGATGTGTATATAAACTGTCGAACCAATAGACTATACGTCCGTCTCCTTATAAAGAAGCTACCCCTTGGCCCTGACCATTATGTAGATAAATACAATAATTTATCCTCAACAATACAATAATTGCTTGTTAGGAACGCTTACGGAGTGCCGAGAATAAAGATAACACTCACAAGTTCTCTCTGTCCGGGAGTTGTTCTCAAGACATGCATGTCCTGTCGAACAGCACCGTGTATTTGTGCTGTTGATGCAGTACGCGATTAAAATTTGGTTGTGTATTGCTAACATGTGTTCGTGTCATCATATATTGGTGCCAACAATGTAGGTTGAAAACCTTTGATATTTAGAAGAAAAAAAATCAAGATTTTAATGATCAAGTCAAATATATCAAATGTTATTTCTTTATTTCCTAGGATTTCTGTGTCTATCTGTTGTCTCTCAAAGATTTAAATTTATTCAATTTCAATGACCGTCTAACCGTAGCTTTACAAGTGTGACTCTGATATGTTGGTGTTAGAACTGTACTTTCTGAATTTGTTTTTTAAAACATTTCCTGTATCAAATGTTACTCTTTTCCACATTTATTTTTGGGGTGTCACCAACACATAATATAATATTAGTTGTAGCTTTTTAAAAGTTAGCGCTGTTATTGACTTGAGTAGAAACTATAAAATTGGAATACTGTGTAGTTTCGTTTAATTCAGATAATATAGACAAGCACAGCAATGAGTCACGTGCAGTGTTACAGTAAAATTTGCGAAGTAGTTTATTTCCTGATTATTTTATTTAAGCGGTCCCTACTGTTTCTTCTGAGCTGGGTGAGATTTACTTTTTCATTTGGAATACCTATGGACATGCCAATACTAATTTTAGCGGTAATAATATGATAACACTGACTTGTTGATGGGTATTGACAGGTTTGTTTTGGAAATAATTTGACAGCGTAACGTGCATCTTTGCTGCCCATCAATAAAGGATTTGTACTTTAAAACGCGAATAATATCTCTATAACGTTGTTGGTGATGGGTGTAGACGCCAACATCAAGGTGTTTGAAACGGATTTATTCGTCAAAGAATAAATCGTCAAATCTGTAACGAACAGATACAAGGCAGGTAAAACAAATTGTAGCTTTAAGGCACTGAAAACGCTAAACTTGCAGATAATCCGAGCATTCCCTGTATAAATATGTGGTGATGCGTTGTCAGAAACTTATACATGACCTTCAAAAGAAACTTCAAAAGAAACGAAGCACTATCTGTAGCTGAATGCTTGTACCATGTGTTCGCCAAAATACAAACAAGCCAGGCTTCATAATAACTGTAACAAATATCAACTGCAGTACATATGTCAACAGCAGTACATAAGTTGACAACGATGTAAATGCCAACACTAGACGAGATGTACATAACACTTGTTGATCATTTCAGACGATAGCCACTGGTGAATAACAACAATCTCCAGATAAGGATACTTGTATTAGTCCCAACAGCGTAGCAAGACAACACAGTATTCAGATAGACAAGTAACACAATGTAAAACATACAGTGCAAAGTTCAATAAAATAAGCAGAATATATATAATAGTACCAAACAAACAGAAAGCGAAAACAAATAGCAAGAAAACAATTGCTGTGGGACGGGAGACTCCTACTAAGATCACAATTGGTCGCTATCATAGGAGCCACCCGAAAAATCTAAAATAACAAATTCTTCATGTTTCTAATCCTAAGTTTTATAAAGAAATAAAAATATGTGATAAAACTTGTTATTGTCGTTCTCTTACATACTGTGTATGAAGCTTGTTTTGTAGATGTGTTTTGTGTGTTGTGTACGCGTGTGGTCGTGTAAGCGTGTGGTCGTGTAAGCGTGTGTGCAAGTGTATGTATTGTTGTACTGTACTTTTATGGAATGTGTTGCACACATTCATGAAATAATTAATTTGGTTGACATATGTAGCAATTCAATATATTGCACATGACGTTATATTGTTGTAGCATATAGTGTTTGGCATAATTGAGAATCCTCACAAACTACGGGTCACTATCTTGGCTATCACTAAATTAGGGATATTATCAATAACATGTGGTAAATTACATCTAAGACACTTTTATTTTGCAAATTCATTTTTATTTCTGATGTACGTAGTTCTGTTGTTCTTCGAGTGTTATAGTCAGCATACAAATTAGGTGCCAGTATTTGGGGTTATCTGCCAATTTATTTAGTAGACAGGTATATTTTGAACTCTGTATTTGTAATAAAATTGTAATTCTTGAAATGTTAGTAAGTCATCTATTTTTAATGTGTTGAGTTGTTTAAAAAGCTGTTTTGTGTGTGAATTGTATTTGCTTAATGTTATATTTCGCAGTGCGTTCTTTTGGATTTTCATTAATCTGTTTCCTTGATATCCCCATGTCGTGATACAATAATTTATACGAGATAATAGCAATCCATTATACAATCTAGTTTTTATTTCTAAAGATAAGCATCGCGACCTCCATGGTACGGACAACCACATACATAAATGCACACCTGCGCGTGACGAATAGCGTGTACGTTTATACGCATCAACACGTGTACAGTCGCGAAAACCTATTTCCTTGAGGAGCTACGTTAATTATGTCAACATATTATGGAAATGATTGTCAACAGAAAACTGACTGTGCCGAATAAATCGCCACTACATTATTCAGCCAACCAAGACAAACGGTCATCTATGGACACACTTTGTTCCATTTTGTTGTCATGAATAATCGTCACACCGCAAAATCATATCCTATCAAATAGGTATAAACTAGATGTACCTCACCAACAGATGTCTTAATTGCTCTTGGTTCTGAAATATTGTCCGAGGAACAACTGACAATATCCATTACCTGCACAACCGAAAGTATTCCAGTAGGGCTTGTCTTATGACATACCACCGCAGTTAACATTTTGGGACAATGTTCTGATTTGATTGCATGGATAGAGGTACTTTCTCGTCTGGTTGAACATGTGTCCTGTGGTGCTCAGAAAAGTGACAGATCCACTCATCCCCAATATGTGGGTAAACACCACAGATAAACCAATGTTCGACATCAATAGTGGACACAGACTTGAAGAGTTGTCTGTTGGAACTGTTGGAGGAATGGTGGTAGCGTGGCTGCATCTTTCTAGGTGGGTGTGGGTGCCTACGCAGGCATGGGGGTAGAATAGCAGGTGGTACAGCCACGGCCTCACCTCTACACACTTGCAAGATGTGGTGACCAACTGATACGTCGGGAACAGGACTATAGTCACCATGGTTAACTGGGTCTCCTGCTTCGTTTATGTCACAGGTCGACGACGACGAAGCGTAGCCTGTTGTTCCAGCGGTTTCTTTGTAAAAACCACTCGGCTCACAAGAGGAGGAATGATGTGCTGTGGCAGCGACTGGCGGCATCCAAGCAGATCATCGAGTCGTTGTTCTAGTTGGCCGATGATGCTTTGCAACTCATTTGCCCGATTCATGCAAAACGTCATGACCCTCACTGTAAGGATGCAGGCCATCAACACTGGAAACGAAACTGATCCACTACATTTCAAATTATTAATAACAACATTTAATTGCCTGCCTGCCTGCCTGCCTGCCTGCCTGCCTGCCTGCCTGCCTGACTGACTGCCGTCTTGCTTGCTTGCTTGCTTAAAACACCTGTCAAACGTGCATGTTGCTAATGCCACATATGTACCTGTCAACATGTCTCATATCTACATCTGATACAACAAACAAATTTTGAGGCGCATATTAAATTCTCGCTAGTAAGGTGCCCTGGTTTAGGCTGAACAATATTTGTGTGCAAAATAAATTATATAATATTATTTATAAGCATTGCATCAAATTAGTGCCTGCACCCCTCTCTCGTCACTGGCATAATGTTAATTTTGAGAAAAATCACTATTTTTATTATGCACTCGTGTTGGCATTTTCTCCCTGGTAATAAAATAAAGCACTCATTATTATTTTAGAATGGTGGTGTTGGCCCGTGGGGAGGCAATTTACACCCTGGGCATGAATTGATTAAGTAATGGCATATATTTTTAACTGAGAAATTGTTTGCAGATACACACACACACACATACACACACACACACACACACACACACACACACACACACACACACACACACACACACACACACACACACACACACACACACACACACACACACACCAATGTTAATCGCGTGTGGGCGTGGCTATAACTCTACCGGGTACGGAATGCGAACTCGCAATCCGGCCTTTACGCAGCATTCTTCGCAATACGTGCCCGTTCGCGTCCAAAGTATTTAACAAGATTTAACAAGATTGCCATCCACAAAATTACTCTGGATGGCAGGTGGACAAGGAAGCCTTTTGGCTTATCGAGAGTCCAATACTTTTTATCTACATGTATCCCGCCTTTTTAAGGTGTGTGTCGATTTTATTTTTAAACATATTCACGCTACTAGCACCAACACAATCAGGAGATAATCTGTTCCATTCATTTACAGTCCTTTGTGAGAATGAGAACTTTCTTATATATAATCTACACTGCTCCTTTACTAATGTAGCTTCATGTCCTCTGGTCCTTCTATTTTTCTTAACTGAGAAAAACATGTTTCTATCAATATTTTCATAACCATTCAATATTTTAAACACTTCTATGTGATCTCCTCTCAATCTCCTGGTCTCTAATGTTGTTAAACCACATTCTCTTAGGCGTATTTCGTAACTAAGATCCCTCAGATTTGTTATCATTTTAGTCGCTCTCCTCTGTACTCTTTCTAGCATATCTATGTCCTTCTTGCGATATGGCCTCCATGCTTGTATACAATATTCTAAATGAGGCCTCACTATTGTTTTGTACAGCGGTACTATTAATTCTTTTTTCTTATACGCTACATTTCGCCTAATTAATCCAAGGATATGATTTCCCTTTGACGCTGCAATTCCGCACTGCTCTGAAACCTTCATATCAGCACTAATGGTTAACCCCAAGTCCTTTTCTTTTACAGTAGTACTTAGAACAGTACCCCCCATTTTATATTTTACCTCTTCATTCCCATGACCTGTGTGGAGGCATTTACATTTCCCAAAATTGAACAGCATTTGCCACTTTTCAGACCATTTGATCAACCTATCAAGATCATCTTGTAAATGCTGTCTGTCTCCATCACTTTTAATCCTTCTAAACACTTTTGTATCATCCGCAAATTTTAACACCTTGCTTGTTATATCATCGTCCAAATCGTTGATATATATTAATAATAAAATAGGTCCTAGTACTGATCCCTGTGGTACCCCACTCAATACCGATTTCCAGTTTGAAGCCTCCCCATCAACTACTACACGTTGTCTTCTGTCATTCAGCCATTTTTCTATCCAGTTTATTATACCATTTCCTATGCCATGGGCCTTTAGCTTAAGGAGTAATCTTTGATGTGGTACTTTGTCGAAAGCTTTTTGAAAATCTAAATAGATGATATCTACTGGTGATCCCTCATCTACCCACCTAGTGATGTCTTCCAAAAAACATAACATATTTGTTAAGCATGACCTCGCTTTTAAAAACCCATGTTGAGATGGGTTTATCAAGTTATGTTTAACAAGAAAATCCACCATGTGATCTTTAATTAGTCTTTCTAATAATTTGCAAATCACTGATGTTAAACTCACTGGTCTATAGTTCTCTGACTTGTTTCTCGAACCTTTTTTAAATAACGGTATAATGTTTGCCTCTTTCCATTCTAAAGGAACCACTCCCTCTTCTAATGACAAATTGAGAACTGTTGCAAGCGGTACGCTAATTTGTTCTACAATTTCCAATAGTAGTTTGGGCGGAATCCCGTCCACTCCAGGTGATTTATTATCCTTCATAGCCCTTATTTTCTTAGCTACCATTTCCGAGGTTACAACTAACTGTCCTAAATAGTCTGAATCTGCCCCCTTGAACTTAGCCTCTGGTACTGGCAGTGAACTAATATCTTCCCTGGTAAACACTGAACTAAAATACTCATTCAGGTCTTCTGCCATTAAGAATCCCTCTGATATTGTATTTCCAGCACTATCTTCTAGAGGACCGACCTTATCCTGAACTTTCTGTTTGCTTCGAATATACGCATAAAAACTCTTACTGTCATGTTTTATATTACTAGCAAATTTTTTTTCATAGCTTCTCTTTGAATTTCTAATTTCAGCTGTAGCTTGATTAAGTGCTTCTTTATAAATGTTGTAGTCTTCATCATTTCCAGTACATCTTTATGACTTCCACATCATTTGTTTATACTTAATTTTTCTAATGGCTTCTTTCGATAAGTGTTTCTTTTTAGACCGTTTCCCTTGTTTTTTGAAAGGTACAAATTTATCGACTATGCACTTAATTTCACTATTTAAGATATTCCAGCATTCGGTTGCTGTCTTATTCTTCAGTGTGTTATTCCAGTCTATCTTTGCTAAATATTTCCTCATGTCCTTATACCTTCCTTTGTGGAAATTTCTCCTATACTGCTTTTTACTATTCCTTTCTGATTTTACTTTGATGGTAAATGTATCTGGTTGTGATCACTACTCCCCAGTGGCTCACATATCTTGACATTGTCAACTAATTCTTTCTGTGAGGACAAAACTAAGTCTAACACATTCTCTCCCCTGGTTGGTTCTAGCACATGTTGAGAAAGGAAACTATCTTGTACTAAAACTAAAAACTTGTGGTCCTCACTCCCCATACTCTGTAGAGATTTCCATTGTATATGCCCATGGTTAAAGTCCCCCATAATAATACAGTTCCGTTTGCTTACTTCCCTTATAGCGTTTTGTATTTTTTCATTCTCTTCTATGCTTATGTTTGGACTTCGATAAACTAACCCAACTGTTAACGTTGAGTTTCCTGTAACTATGTTACACCAAACAGCTTCTTCGCAATCTGCTTCTCTTTCTAATTTTATTTCATAAGCCTGGATAGATTCTTTAATATATAAAATAACTCCACCTCCCTTTCTTCCTATTCTATCTTTCCTAAACATTACATATCCTGTTAGTCCCAATTCGGCATCTGATATATCAGTGGTGGCCCACGATTCGGTTATACCTATTATGTGAGGGTCAATATCTTCTACCATAATGTTTAGTTCACTTCTTTTGTTTACTATGCTCCTTGCATTTAAACAAATGCATTTATATCCTGATTCAGAACAGTTTTCCAGGCTGTTCTTTGCCGATTTATTTCTGCTGTCTTTATCTATGCCTCCAGTTTCAGGCTTCTCTGTGAATCCCCCCTGCGAATCTAGTTTAAATAGATGCAGCCTGTCCCACTGTCAACAGATTGCAGCAAGTTCTCTGAGAAAACTGCTGCCCCCTTTCCACTTAGATGTAGGCCATCTCTCATGTACATATCTTCCCTCCCAACAAAGTATCCCCATAAATCTACGAATCCCACCCCCTCTTCTTTACACATCTGCTCAACTAGTGCGTTGATCGCCATCCTCTTGCAGTTTCTATATGTCGGCCCCCTTCCTCCCATTACTGGCAAAATTCCTGAGAGGATAATCTGTTCTACTCTTGTCTTCTTTAACTTCTTCACTAACTGTCTGTACTTCTGAACTATCCCAGTTGTTCCCTCCCTCTCTGCGTTATTTGTCCCTACATGTACTAGTATAGACCCTCCCTTGCCATGCCCCAGTACCTTCTCTACCCTTTCAGTTACATGTTCTATCCTAGCCCCCGGTAGACAAACAACGACGTCCTCCCCCTCGCTTAGAGTCTTATCTGTCTTTCTCATAATCGAATCGCCCATAAACACCCTCTCTTTCCTCATTGCCCCCTCAATCACTGCCTCAGTGTAGCTCTTTCTACGGTTTGCATCTGTCTGGTTGTAATCTTGTTCCCCTGTCTTCTGCTCTCCCGTCACAATCTCGTCCGTTCCATTCTTTCCTGACGCTGTTTCTCTTGTCACCTTTCTTCCTGTCATCGTCCCTCCCGACTTCTCTTCTGTCACATGTACTCTCACTTCCTTTCTTCCTGTCATCTTTCCTCCCATTGCATTTCCTTCTCTCCTCTCCCGTCTCTTTTTCCCTCCTACCTCTTTCTCTACGGTCACTTTCTCTCCTGCCACCTTCACACCTGTCACATTTCCTGCCGTCGATCCTCCACTTTCTTCCCCTCCGATCACCTTCCCTCCTCTCAGTCTCCTTTCCTCGGTCTTGTTGCCACTACTCTGCTCCTTCAGTTTCACAGTATTCCCAACTTTATCCCTGTCGTCTCTCTCCATTCCATCTGTCTCCTTGCTGATTCTCATCTCCATCCCCTTCACAATATCTACCAACCTAGCTACCTCTTTCTCCAGACATTTCACCTTCCAACACCCCACGCACTGAAAGGTGAATCCCTCTTCCTTGGTTTCTGTCCATGACTTCGTACAGCCGGATAAGGCAAAATCTACCCAACTGTGGCAGTCGTCGCACACCAAGTGTCTCTTTGCCTTGACTTGCCGCTTGCAAGGCGCCATATCAGAATTTATTTAATAATAATAATCTAATTAGCTATTTAAAATAGTTTTGTCAACTGTGTTTACACTATTCACTGTCTATGTAGTCTTTAAGAAGACTGTTTTCTGTGCACAAATGTTACACTTTACGTAAGATTGCGTAATTCACGCTATTAGCACCCACACAATCAGATAATCTGTTCCATTCATTTACAGTCATTTTTATATCAGATCCTGACGCACGGCATTTTTCTGAGACGCTCGCTGACCGTGGCATGAACCAAATAATAATTACAGATGCCACGCACAATAAAGGTCACCTCCTGGATGTAGTTATCGTTCGAAACAACAGTGCAATAGTTACTACACGACCGAGTGTGTATGACCCGTGCTTATGTGACACACATGGAAATCCATCCGGTGATCACATGGCCATAATGTTCTGTGTGAATGCCACAAAGGCTGCTCGAATGCGTAAAGAGATAGTTTTTCGACGAATGCGTCGTATACGTCTTCCTGATTTCAAACGTGACATTACCTCTTTGCTACATGACATAAACAGTGAGGCATCCGTTAGTGACATGGTTGCCACATACAACAATGGCTTACGTCGGCTTGTTGACAAATATGCCCCACTGCGGAAGACGACCATAACATTGCGACCGGACTGTCCGTGGTACACTGACGAGCTTCGTGACGAGAAACAGCGTCGACGGCGAGCTGAGCGCAAATGGCTGCAAACTCGTCTTGAGGTACATCGGCAGGCGTATCGCGCTCAATGTGTGGTCTTCAACAACATGCTGGTTACCACAAAGAAAAACTACTACACAGCTAAGATCGCCAACTGCAAAAATGACCAAAAACAACTATTTTGCATCACAAGAAACCTCATGGGCAATAGTGGCATAACGACAATGCCACTGTATGTGTGTCCGGTGGACATGGCACAACGCTTTGGTGATCACTTTATTGAGAAAGTTTTTAACATCAGAAAATACATCGTCGACTGCGGTGAGGATCGTTCGGACATTACGTTGGCTGCTATGAGCAACGACGTGGCATTCAGTGGTGTCCCACTAGTCTGCTTTGAGACAGTCACTGAATCGGACGTTGAACGATTAGTTGCATCCGTTCCGGTTAAGTCGTGTGAATTAGATCCAGTACCGACGTGGCTGCAAAAACAATGTTCGCATGAGTTAGTTCCACTAATCACTGCTACGATAAATGCGTCTCTCACCTCAACAAATGTACCTGCTGACTTCAAGCATGTAATCGTTAAGCCACTCCTGAAAAAACCTACGCTGGATAAAGGCATTTTGAACAACTACCGGCCAGTGTCGAATTTGCCATTTATGTCGAAATTGGTTGAGAAAGTCGTTGCAAAACAAATTGGCACGCACGTTGATGAACATGCTCTGCACGACCCTTTTCAGTCTGCGTACCGTCGAGGACACTCCATAGAAACAGCTCTACTCCGTGTCAAGAATGACTTTGCCGCGACACTGGATAGGAAATGTACAACAATTCTCGTGATGCTTGATTTGTCGTCCGCGTTTGATACAGTCGATCATGAGTTGTTGATGACTCGACTTGAACACTCATTCGGTATTACCGATAAGGCGCTTGCGTGGCTGAAATCATACATTAGCGAACGGTATCAGAAAGTGGCAGTAGGAAGTGCCGAGTCGGTTGAGTCAATCTTGGCGTGTGGCGTCCCCCAAGGGTCGGTGTTGGGCCCTACTTTGTATTGCATGTACACCAAACCTGTAATGTAGTCGCATTGCTAGGAAGAACTATACGGTTTACGTCGTATTATCAGAGCCGCAGTAGTAGTATATCCGCCGGCTTGTGTGTTTTGGTTTTGTTCCGTTCATGTTAATAAACGAATCCAGCTTCAGTCAGTCTGATTACATCCTGAATATATGACACTGGCGACGAGGATCTGAATCCAACCTGCGCGATGGCTTCGTCGAGCATCATCGGTGCTATGTGCGAGTTCGATGAGCGAAGAGAGGAGGTCAACAGCTATCTGGAAAGACTGGAGCAGTAGATGCTGGCTAACGCTATTGGTGAGCCTACGCCGGCCGGCACAGCGGATCGTCGTGTGAGTGTGCTTCTAGCTGTAATCGGGCCTAAAGCATACGCCCTTCTACGGAACCTACTCACTCCAGCAAAGCCGTCTGATCAGACTTTTGCAGTGCTGACAGCGACCCTGGTGACGCACTACCGACCACAGCGAATTGTGATCGCTGAACGCTTCCGGTACAACAAACGCAACCAGGGTGACGGGGAGTCAGTAGCCGACTACATAGTGGCACTGAAACAGCTGGCCTCGACGTGTGACTTTGGGACGTTTCTGGATGAGGCGTTGAGGGACCGTTTCGTATGCGGTCTACACAACGAAGCTACGCAGAAGCGCCTCCTAGCGGACAAAGATTTGACGTTCATCACGGCGTGCACGGTCGCTCAAGCGATGGAGCTGGCAGCTCACAACACGATGGAGCTGACTGGCAAGGCAAGTGTGATGGAGGTACACCGGGTGACGGGTCATCCACGACGGCAGCAGCAGGTGTTGACGAAAGAGCATGTGGTGTCGAGGAGAACGGGCGATAATACAGCGAGGCAGTCGTGTATGCGTTGCGGGCTGAATCACGATGCTCAGACTTGCAAGTTTCGCAAAGCTAAGTGCTATGGGTGCGGACGTATTGGACATTTGCATAAAATGTGCCAAAGTCGCAGCAACACCAACCTGGTGCATGATGACGGAGGGGAAAGTGACAGCAGTAGTGGACTCGGAATTCACCATATCACGGAGGCCAGATCGACGGGCGACAGTGACGTGTCCGCGATTACGGTGGGACAGCGCACACCTAAGTACATGGTGACTGTCAGGGTTGATGGTAGGCCTATCGACATGGAGATCGATACTGGCGCAGTGGTGTCAGTCGCGTCCGAGCTGCTGTACAATGAACAGTTGTCTCGCTTTGCACTAGAGCCAACACAGCTGCAACTGAGAGACTATCAGGGTGGTCTCCTGCCGGTAAGAGGAGTGATAACCATCCCGGTGAGCTACAACAAACAGAGTGTTGAACTACCCCTCGTCATCGTGGCAGGTGACAGACGACGACCAGCGCTGCTAGGTCGCAATTGGATGGCGCAAATCCAGCTGGACTGGCCCAGCATTCGGGCAATGACGTCGTGAGGCGCCACCTACCGGTCTTCGAGGAAGGCTATGGTGGAATCAACGACTTCAAAGTGACGATTCGTGTGCGGCCGGATACGACTCCGGTGTTCAAGAAGTCTCGTCCAGTGCCGTACGCTAGACGAGAGATGGTGGCCGCGGAGCTCGATAAGTTGGAGGCTAACAAGGTCATCACGAAGGTGGAGCGCTCTGACTGGGCGACACCGACGGTCAATGTGTTGAAGTCGGATAAAACTGTACGAATCTGCGGTGACTACAAGGTCACAGTTAACCCGCATGTAGAGGTGGAGCGCTATCCACTTCCTACAGCCGAAGACATCTTCGCGATGCTGGCGGGAGGAACAAAGTTCACGAAACTGGACCTGGCACACGCGTACAACCAGCTAGAGCTCGATGATGAGTCCAAACGCCTGCTGACGATCAATACACATAAGGGTCTGTATCAGCCGAACAGACTTAGTTATGGTGTGAACTCTGCCCCGGCCATATTCCAGCGAACCATGGATCAGGTGTTGGCGGGGATAGACGGTGTCGCTTGTTATCTCGACGACATCTTGATTACTGCGAGGTCGAACGAGCAACATCTGCAGAGGCTTGATGAGGTGCTGAGCCGACTGCAACACTACGGCATTCGATTGAAACTCGCAAAGTGCAAGTTCATGGCGGACCAGATTGAGTATCTGGGTCACCTGGTCACCGCGGAGGGACTGCTTCCCACGGCTGACAAGATCGCGGCTCTCAAGGAAGCGCCGAGACCGACGAACACCACAGAACTGCGCAGCTATCTTGGGCTGCTCAAATACTACATGAAGTTCTTGCCGGACTTGTCCACGCTGTTGGCGCCGTTACACATGCTGACACACTCGGGTGCAGAGTGGTCATGGGACACGACGTGCGAACAGGCGTTCAAACGCAGCAAGGAACTAATCTGTAATGCGGACATTCTGTGCCACTATGATGCGAAGAAGCCTTTGAAGCTCGCTTGTGATGGCTCTTCGTATGGAGTTTTTGCGGTGATATCGCATGTTTCACCCGATGGCGTGGAGAGGCCGATAGCATTCGCCTCCCGCACGATGACGTCGGCCGAGCGTAACTACTCGCAAGTCGAACGAGAGGCATTGGCCATCATTTTCGAGGTGAAGCGCTTTCGACAATATTTGTGGGGCCGCCATTTCACACTTGAGACGGACCACAAGCCGCTAGTCACTATACTGGGGTCAAAGAGCGGTATACCTACGATGACAGCAGCTCGTCTTCAGAGGTGGGCGTTGATTCTGTCGGCCTACACCTATGACATCCAGTATCGGCCTGGCTCGGAACTGCTGCATGCTGACGCCTTCTCCAGGCTGCCGTACAACGATCCTGGGAAGACAGCTGATGGGAGTGACGACATTTTCCACTTTACGTGTTTGGATGAACTGCCAGTCACGAGCCAACAGATCAAAGAGGCCACTCGAAAGAACCCCGTGCTAGCCAAGGTGTTCAACTTCATCATGAATGGCTGGCCTGCGAGAGTGAATGATGAAGACCTACAACCCTACTTCATCCGTCGAAACGAACTCTCAGTTGAGCAGGGGTGCATCCTATGGGGGTTGAGAGTGGTCGCAACCTGTTCGCAGCTCATGGTCTTCCTGAGGAGATCGTTAGTGACAATGGGCCGCAATTTACGTCTCATGATTTCCGAGATTTCTGTCGTCTGAACGGCATCAAGCAGACGTTGGTGCCGCCCTATCACGCAGCCAGCAGTGGGGCGGCTGAGAGGGCAGTGGGACTCCTGAAGCAGGCGCTGCTGAGAGACGTTCTCGAGGCGAAGTATGGCGGCGTTCACATATCGCTTCAGCATCGCCTGGCGAACTTCCTGTTGCGATATAGGAACACTCCGCACAGTGTGACGGGGCGGACACCGGCCGAACTGTTCCTGAAACGGCAGGTGAGAACCCGGTTCACTCTGTTGAAGCCGAGTCTGAAGGAAGATGTTGAGGAGCGACAAGCGAAGCAGAAGCTCTTCCATGATCGAGCCGGTGTGAAGGATCGCTACTTCATCCTACATCAGCATGTCGCGGTGCGCAACACTCGAGGTGGAGTAGCGAAATGGCTCGCGGGAACGATCGTCAAAGTGGTGGGACCCACAACGTACATCGTTCGTGTTTCTGGGACAAACCGGTACGTACACGCCGATCATCTGATGACGACTTCAGTGACGGAGGACGCACTGCGACGCGATCTGCGAGTGTCGACTCAACCGGGCATGACGACTCAACCTGTCATTGTTCACCGCTTCTGACACGTTTCCCGTGTTCAAGACAACAGTTTCAGTGAACGTCCTGCTAATAATTACCAGCCTGGCTGATTCCGCGAAATGGAACAGACAACCTCGCTCTGTTTCAGGAAGAGAAAGTAATGTTGCATCTGTTG
>CM034535.1:69712176-69745836 GCA_020002185.1 Paraescarpia echinospica | reverse complement strand
TCCTTGTTTTTTGAAGGGTACAAATTTATCGACTATGCACTTAATTTCACTTTTTAATACATTCCAGCATTCTGTTGCCGTCTTATTTTTCAGTGTGTTATTCCAGTCTATCTTTGCTAAATATTCTACATGATGCTAGTTCTACAAAAAGAACTGTGCTTCAGCGGAAAAAGCCGTGACAGCTTCCTCTACGAGAGATTTCAACATTGAAATAGATCATACATTGAATGAGTGGAGTCACCCGAAGTCAATTGCAAGAGCCGGGAAGTGGCGTCCGTCCCGATGCCTGTCGCCTGTCGTCCTTTGAGTCACCACGACAACGCCGTCTGTTGTCCTTTGAGTCACCGGGACAACGCCGTCTGTTGTCCTTTGAGTCATAGTGAATGACAACACCGTCTGTCGTCATTTGAGACACCATGAACGACAACACCGTCTGTCGTCCTTTGAGTCACAGGAACAACGCCGCCTGTCGTTCCTTGAGTCACAGGGACAATGTCATATGTCGTCCTGTGAGTCACCCTGAAAACGCTATGTGTCGTCCTTTGGGTCACCAGGACAAGGTCGTCTGTCATTCTTTGGGTCACCAGAACAATCGCCGGATGTTTCTCCTTTCGTATCGACTCCACGGTGCTAATGCTGCGTTCCAAGACAACGGGCTTGTGTTAAGCGTAAATGCGAATTTGTGAGCACTACATAACCCAATTTAACCGTGATGAAACTGGGGTGCTTTTGAACTTTCGACTTCAGCACATGTTATTCGCCATAAACACGAGCGAACTGAAACGCAGCGTTATGTAGATAGACGTAGTAATTCGTCCTCCACAATACAATAAGTGCTTGTTAGGAACGCTTACGGAGTGCCGAGAACAATGATTAGACTCACACCTTCTCTCTGACCGGAAGTTGACTCAAGACATGCATGTCATGTCGAACAGCACCGAACCAACGGGGGAACGCTGTCAATCGACGGGTGTTTCCTTGCCATGCCGACTGTTATAGACTGTAACGTGCTGCCACCTATGGAAACAGATGGATACTGTGAAACCGTTGTAACGTGTTTTAGTACTATAAGTTGCTGCCGATGTTTTGTTTGTCGAATTAGAAACGTGTTGAGACATGAGTGTCCGACTCAGCTCTTAATAAATATAGTAATATACTCAATATATTTCAATCGGCGTCGAATTTGAGTAGCGAATCATAACAACATGTATCGGACAAGTCGGCGAGTTCAATGAAGTCGTCGAAGACTTTGTAAGCTACGTTGAGAGACTAGATCATTGGGTTGAAATGAATGACATCGCTAATGACAAGAAGGCTGGCATGTTACTGTCGGTGGTCGGTCCAAGTACCTACAAATTGTTGAATTGTTGAAGGACACACTGATGCCAGAAAAACCCAAAGACAAAACATACGCGCAGTTATATCAGGCGTTTATGAATCATTTTCTAACAAGCCACTGATCATCGCTGAGCTATTCACATTCTATCAACGTAGTCAAAAAGAGGGAGAATCTGTTGCTGAATATGTTACATGTACTATGATGTAGTCACGTTGAAACGGTTGAGCACAACCTGTGAGTTTGGTGTATTGTTGACCCAAGCATTCGGTGATCGACTCGTGTGTCGATTGAGAGATGAGACATTCAACGAAGGTTATTGTCAATGAAGAATTTCACCTTTCTGTTAGCAACAGAAACGGCCGTTGCAATGGAGCTGGCGTGTAAATCTATGTTGACATTTCGCAGCCCTACTAGGGGCACAAAATAGCAGTGTCCCTCTGCATAAAGTCATATCTTCGCTGCGTTATGGTGGTCGTGGGAGAAGAATCCCCAGGAAGAAACAGTTCAAGAAAAGTGAGTGCTATCGTTGTGGAAATGAACATGAGGCACACAATTGTCTCTGCAAGAAGTGTGTATTCCCCAATTGCCAAACAGAATGAAATTTGGCACGGAAATGTCGTAAAGGGAAAAGGAACAAAACACGTCCACAAACACAGCCAGTGACATTTGTCAGCGCAGTTCCGATGAACCAGAAATCGGATTATTCACAATATACACTTATAAAGGGCGAGGCAAGGGCTTTTGCGTGACAGTGGAACTGAATGGTAAAGCTGTACAATTCCTGACTCACTTTACAAAGAGCATTGGACGGATATCACAATACAAACAAGTGATGTCAAATTGAATCAAATTGCATATGAGGTCAGGGAGCTCGGTTGTCCGCGTTTGTTGTCAAAGGAGACAGAACTCCACTTCTGGGAAGAGACTGGTTACAAGTCTTGAAACTCAAACATCTTTGCAGTGGTCACCGGGAATGAAGGAGATTCCGTAAGGGAAGTGTTGACAAAACACTCGGAATTATTCCAGGAAGGAATGGGTACCATTACAGGGTACAAGGCACATATCTACATGAAAGATCATGCACAGCCTAGGCTTCACATGGCTAGACTGGTACCATATGCGCTTCGAGAAAAAGTGGGATCTGAGCTAACAAGGCTGGAAGCAGAGAATATCATCAAGAAGGCAGATCATAGCGATTGGTCGGCACCGATCGTGGTGGTGCCAAATAAAAACCAAACGGTGAGAATCTGCGGAGACTTCAAAGTCACAATCAATGAAAAGGTGGAATTAGAACATCACCCACTCCCAAATGCCGAAGTTCTGTTTGCATCCCTTTGCATTTGTTTAGCAAAATAGATCTGACACAAGCCTACCAGCAATTGGAACTGCATGCCGAATCGCAACCCTACGTGACAGTGAACATACACAAGGGATTGTATCGCCCCGGATGTCTACTTAATATATTACACAGACCACTTGGTGTCAATAATAACAGGTGCGGTGAAGTTAACCTCGTTGTTTCGATTGTTAAGAAGGTGCCACAAGAAATACATTAAGACTGGTTCAAACATTCACTCCGAGAAGGAAAATTTAAGTTATCTTAGATAGCGCGGTATTCAGTCCGTGTAGGATTGGTCAACGTGTCTTGCACTTTATTCCCGGGCAGACCTGTTTAATCGAACACTATCTCGCCTTCTCTGCAAGCATTCTGCCACATTGCAATTAATGCTCGAAGTCTATTTGTATACAAATTTCCACAACTGTCTATTTAATACAGGTAATTATTCATAGAGTAGAGTGAACTGAAGCAGCGAATGAACTTGCCCAAGATTCAGCAGCAATAGGATAATAACGAGGACTCTTTCAATTGAGAGTCCGACGCTTTTTCACTTCGCCACTGCACTCCACAATGTATGAGAAGTGGATGTGTGGGAACCGGCGTATGTTCTGTGGGACAACGTTCGACCTGCAGGTCTCACTCAGCAGTCTCAGTGACTTTTCCCTGTCATGTCCAGCTAATTAATCATACTAATTTGCGACGTACGACTTACCACTGAGCCAGAGAACACTCATACAAACCTAACCCAGACAGTCGCAGTCGATCCGAGCAGACGGTCTATGACATCTCGCCCGTATAAGTACGAACGGGAGCTGTTACGTGTTCTAGTAAAAATCACCATATCTCTGTTCGTGCTAAATTAACGTTAAAGAAAATAGTATTTTCACCATAGATGTCTACGAGTTCAGCGACGTACCACTCACGACCCGGTACTTGCCTAAACTACAAGTGTTCATCTTTTGGTGGTTCGAAGTCAACTCGATGCATAGTCTTTGTTGGGTGGCTCTGTCGAAGATTTTCGCCATGTGGAAACCATTCCGCTACGAGCAACTTCTCACCCGCAATCGCTGCTACGGCATCATCATCTTCAAATGGGTCGTCGGTGCCGCGCTTGCAGCAGCCAATTTCACGCTAGACGCAGGATGGAACATGATTAATTGTACGTATCGATCATCTCCAAACAACAAGCAGGTGTCGAGATTGATTCTCTTAACACATATTGTACCGCTCGTCATTCCCGGTGTAGCACTGATGGTCGCCACAGTTATTATGTTCGTCGTCGTCCTACGAATACACGAGCAGATCAGCGCACAGGTACAGTCGATAGGTAGCGCTGGCGGTGGCGCAGTTGGTGGAGCGGTAAGTGCCAGTGTGTTAACATTTGCAGACGATTCGCTGGGCCAAAACATTTTCATTATCTGTTTCGTTTCCATTGCATTCTGTGTTCCGCTGTTTACATTTGTCGTGTTGCGGCATGCCATCCACAGTCACCCAATCATATATGTCTTTAGTTTCAGCACTGTGTGGATTTACAACTGCAACTCGTTCATGAACAGTTTATTGTATATCATTCTCTACCGCTCGATGCGGAAGAAGATAAAAAAGATCACGAATAACACAGTACAGCATTTACGTCATATCCGATAAAAGTCTTCTACAGTTTTTTGGTAGTCTGAAGCACCAATCTGTACACATGGATGGGAAGCGTCGGTGATTACGTGAAGGAATTGTCCGACATCTTACTTTCCCAAAAGGCCAGGGTACATTGGCACTTTTGGCCCGATCTGTCCAGACCAGACCAGACTAAACCAAACCATACCCCACCAGCCCCAGCCCCAGCCCGACAGCAGTGTATACACTACATCGTCTGGCACCGGCTGCGTTTTACTCGAAGACGGCATGACGTCGTAATCACGTCAACTTGAAAACTTTCGACTCCGTCGGGGCTAGTCCGTGTCAGTCTGACGTACTTGAAAGTCGTCAAGTTTTCGAGAATCTTATGACGTCACGCCGGCTTCGAGTATAACGCAGTCGATGTCAGTCGGTGTAATGGATACACTGCAGTCGAATGGAGTCGGGTGTGATCTGGTGTGGTGTGCTCTGATCGATTCGGGCGAAAAGGGTCAGTGTATCCCGGTCTCAAGGCTCGCAGACGGTAATAGAGCAACACACAGACAGCATAGCATATGATTAACTTGTGACATGACATTATTAATGTTATACATACATGAACGCATGCACACGCTCGCACACTAATACATGATCAATTCGTGTTCCCCTTGCAGTTGAAACTGATTGACAGGTAGTTTCGCTCCCCGCCCGCTCGCTGTCGACCAATGTTAATACCGCCTGTGCGTGGCCATCGCTCTGCCGGGTACGGAAAGCAAACTCGCGGCCGGGATACACTGTCACTTTTCGCCCGACCTACCTGACCAGACTAGACCAGACCAAACCACGCCAGACCACATCGGCCGACGTCAGACTGTAGTTTATCCACTTCGCCGACCGGTGTACTGGTCTCGATGGAGGTTCCGGTCTGAGAGTAAGTTCCGGTTCCGTTTTGCGTATTGCGCATGCTCGCGCAAGCGCAGTATATCAAAATCGACCAACTGTGAGCAACGTGACCTCAGGTGACCGATCAACTTTGACCCCGTGCCAGAAGTATGCGGCGACTGAGTTACATCGCTGTGAGCAACGTGACCTCAGGTGACCGATCAACTTTGACCCTTGCTCGATGCACTCGGTGACTGAGATATACAATTAATAATTTTTCGTTTGCTGTAGCGACCGTTACTCCACCGACCTATTTGCCCCCTACGTTGCTGAACAGGATCGTACATCTGCGCGTGACCACTGTCTACTGGCACATTAGTTAGTATCAGCTAGTTCACATATCTTTTGTTGAGAAAATACCTGTGATGCAGCGGGAGAAAATAGGAGATGAGTACCGACGGTACATGACTTGCATAAGGCATTACCTAGTCACAAAAAGCACTTGGTCAAGTTGGTGTGTGAACAGCGAATGCGCAATGCTATTTTGAAAGCTACGCAGCATGGCAAATATCAAGTAGACGGTGAGTAGACAGTCCAGCCCCAGGGCCAGGCTAATAGTCTGTAGTCTAGCGTTTAGTATACTATGCCATAACCCAGTATATTAATATGGGTTTCTTAAATGATATAGGTGTCAGAATAGGGGCCTGTGTTTTTGACAAAAGTATAATTACGAAACGATGGCTGGACGCAATGCCAATGACGTGGCTATTAATACAGCTGCTCTGCAGGCCCACTGTTTATTACCTAGAATGGTTATTATTCTTATCTTTCTGTGGGTTGTACCTCTTGATTTCCTGAAGCATAAATAAATATTCCTTTGACAAAACAGACACCCATGGCAGTCATTACAGGTTGGTGGTTATTTTTTGGCAAATATTAATAAAAATTGCACTCAACCTAAGATGTAAAATGGCTTCAGTCTTATATGACCAAATGTACTGCTAGTATGTCACTACTTGAAATTAGTTAATTGTGAATTCTATTTTGTGAATATTCTTTCAGCTGAAATTATTAACGCTATTAAACAATCGTTTTACCTAAAAATGTATAGGCTTAGCCTAGGGGCCTACCACTAAAATGTACACCAACCTAAATACCAATGTATTTGACCATATATAGTGCAATTAATGAATGAAATAGATTAATAAATAATGGACAATCACTCGCTATCAATATTGCAGTTAGCACAGGTACTTACATTGTTATTGTCACACTGCACTGTACTGTATTTGTGTATGAATAGTTATATTTCCTTTCTCGGAAGTAGACACAGTGACACATAAGCTTATTGACAGTGTGTGGGAATACTGTTACATGACAGTAAGGAATTTACTAATTAATTGTATCATACTGACATGGTACTCTTTGTAGTGTTAAATTGTATCAAGTGAATTATGACATTCTCTGCATAGTTTGCTCAGGCCCTTATCACTAGAATTTAGACCCCTACTGTCCTAGGCTATGGCAGTGCAGCATAGGTAACTTGTGTTGGTAATTTCATCCATCATTTATGTAGTAAGCTTTACTTATAATTGTAACAAGTGAACAATACTATTTGGCAGCATCTGCAAATTTTGTAAATGGCCTTTATTAAGTTGTCTGTTTTTAATTGAAACTTGAAACAGTGGTTTCCTTTTTAACATTGTTTATTTTAAATTAAGAGTACACCTGTAGATGCTAATGTCTCAGTATCTGTTGGTGGTTCAAATCCGCCAGGTAAATGCACAAACCTTTGTGCACAATTACCCCTGGCATGGGCTTATTGACCGATACATTGCATCTGCGAGTATGATTATGTCGATATTTAATTAAAATGACTTTCAATGGTGCAACAGTTGAAGCATCAGATATAGTCAATTGAAAAAACAACTGATTTACCCCATACCTTCATTGTCCACCTAACAAGATTGCCACACAGAGAATTAACTCTAGATGGCAGGTGGACAAGGAAGCCTTTTGGCTTATTGAGAGCCCAACCCTTTTTATCCAACCCTTCTGCATCCTGCCCTTCTGAGGTGTGTCGATTGTATGTTTACACATATTCACGCAGTAAACACCCACACAATCAGCAGATAATCTGTTCTATTCATTTACAGTCCTTTGTGAAAAGTAGAACATTCTTATACCTAATCTACACTCCTCCTTTACTAATATAACTTCATGTCCTCTAGTACTTCTATCCTTCCTAACTGAGAAAAAAGTATTTCTATCAATATTTTCATAACCATTCAATATTTTATTTTAAACACTTCTATCTCATCTCCTCTCAATCTCCTGGACTCTAGTGGTGTTAAACCATCTTATTTTAGGTGTATTTCATAACTAAGATCCCTCAGTTTTGGTATAATTTTAATCGCTCTCCTCTGTACTGTTTCTAGCATATCTATGTCCTTCCTGCGATATGGCCTCCACGCTTGTACACAATATTCTAATTGAGGCCTAACTACTGTTTTGTACAATTTATCTTTTTTTTCCTTATACACTATATTTCACCTAATTAATCCAAGGATTTTATTTCCCTTTGTAGCTGCAATTCCGCACTACTTAGAAACCTTCATCTCAGCACTAGTGGTTAACCCAAAGTCCTTTTCTTTTACAGTTGTACTTAATACAGTACCCCCCATTTATATTGTACATCTTCGTTCCCATGTCCTGTGCGGAGGCATATACATTTCAAAAAATTTAACCTCATTTGCCCCTTTTCAAACCATTTGATCAACCTGTCAAGATCATCTTGTAAATGCTGTCTATCTACATAACGTTTAATCCTTCTGAACACTTTTGTATCATCTGAAAATTTCAACACCTTTCTTGTTATATCATCGTCCAAATCGTTGATATATATTAAGAATAAAATAGGTCCCAGTACTGATTCCAGTGGTACCCCACTCAAAACTGATTTCCAGTTTGAAGCCTCCCCATCAACTACTATCCGTTGTCTTCTGTCAATCAGCCATTTTTTTATCCAGTTAATTATACCATTTCCTATGCCATGGACCTATAGTTTAAGTAGTAATCGTTGATGTGGCACTTTGTCGAAAGCTTTCTGAAAATCTAAATACATGATATGTACTGGTGATGTCTCCCATATATAAATATATGGAGTATCTTGAAACGACCCTATTGTGGGGGTCGTATATTAATTCCTAAACGTTTGGTGCTCCAGGTTCAAGCTGTAAGATGAAAACTACCCACATGCATAATGTGCAAGCTTGATTCTAAGTCAATGTTATGCCTCAGGTGGTTTTCACAGGCCTGTTGTCATTAGATGTAAATTCTAAGTGCACACTAGTAGCAGCCAGTGACCAGACTGACATTAAAGCAATTAGTTAGGTTCAGGCAATTGTTTGCACAATCTCAAATCTCCAGCCAGGGACAGTCAGTGACTGAGCTGGGTGAACTGTGAATGTCCAGTGGGTGATAAGGCACTTCAGGGCTGGGTTAAAATGTGAAAGTGAACACAATCCAGCTATACACTATTTAACTTAAATTCTCATATTGTACTTTCAAGTTTTAGATAAGTTTGTACAATGTCATTGTGCTTTATTAGCTTGCTTGGCCTATTACAGACATTAGTTCCAGTTAGCCTCTTTAGCGGATAATGTGTTCTTTTTGTCTTAAAATTAATCGTTAGGTGAGTTCAAGTTGATTTCTAATTTAATTGAAGTTAGTTTAAATGGAATGTTAATTAAATGAAAGTTATTTGTTAATTTTATTTTATTGAAAAACATTGGGAGGTTAATTTAATTTAATTGACCTGATAAATGTATGATATTAATTAATTTAACTGGAAAATATATGAGTTGATGTATTTTAAATAATTTTCAAAGTTAGTTTACCATGCCTGCTCTCAATATTCTTTGATGTTTCCTGCACTAAATACGTTTAGGTATGCAAGCATGCCAAATTGTTTTATGTGAAGGAATCTTCATAGTATATCGAGTTACTTTGTTGTAATAAAAGTGATTGATCATAGAACAATATTTTATACTCGGTATTTAATTATTGTGTTGTGTTATATTTTATAAATACCATAATGTGGTGTCTTGGCATCCATATTGTTTAATAAATAAGATAATTATACGTAAAAAAATGTAAATTCTTATATAGCGCAGTATCCAGTCTTTAGGACTGCTCGATGCGTTTTACACTTTACTCCCTGGCAGACCTGTTCAATCGAACATCATCTCGACTTCTCTTGGAAGTATTCAGCCATGCTGTGATTAATGCGTGAAGACTATTCGTACAAAAATATCCACCACTGTCTATAGCCAGGTACTCAGTCATACAGCTGAGTGAACTGAAGCAATGCAGAATAACTGAACTTTCCAAAAATGTGATACCGCTGCATAGGATTCGAATCTGCTTCCTCTCAGCCACAGTTGTGGTGTGTTCACAATGGTGGTGAGCATCATTTGAGAGACAATTAGGTCTTACCATTAAATGTAATTTAGGATATATTAAGACAATAAATTCCTGCCAATTTAAAAAAAAAAAAAGCAAATGTGCCAATCCTCCACATGGTGCTATATACACGGAGACACAATAGTCTGTGTCCTGGCATATTCCTACGTGACATTTGCTATGTTATATATTTGAAAAGTTTTTCGCAATGCTGGTTACATAAAACGTCCCTCACTGATGTAGGGATGAAAACTTCACATGATACACCCTAATTGCCAGCTCGCTTACAGTAACATTGAGCATGTTATCACACTACCAAGTACCAAGTAGGTTTTTATAAAGTATTATACTTCACAGAATTAGCAAAGGAAAATTGTGACCTGTACCTATGTATGTTATTAAGGGATGATATGTTTTCAGATGAGTCTATTATTTATGTAAGGAAATGTTAACATTAATGTGTATCTGTATTCCAGTATGCAAAGGCCATCAGCGTTGGAGTACCACCTCACAAGATACGCCAGTGCCATGTCGATGCTTTCAAGAACGGCAGTATTAGCAGAGTTCCTGCAATACAAGAAACTGTAATGGCACATGCAGTCACTGAATATATACTTTAGTTTGTAATCTTACTAATTTAATCCCACCTCATCCTATTATGTGATGGCTCTTAGTGTAATTTATTATTTAAATGAGTTTATTCATTATATATGTTTTAGGTATAATGCCCTTATATTTAAATTGTTTTTTTAATTCAATGTACGATTCTTAGTTGTATTGTTTTTATGATATTTATCTTAATATTTTAATGATCTAACTATACAGGTTTGGTATTATGATTGTATTGTAAAGCACCATAGAGCACTGTGTGATTATGGCGCTATAAAAATATTTTATTTTATTATTATTACAGTCGTGCAGTCATGCTATATATGAATTAATGATTACTTGTGACAATGGTTTTATTTCTGAATAAATGAATTTTATATTACTTGGCTGATTAAATATTATGATATACTTTATTTGTAGCAATGTTGTATTGCAAGCGAGTGCAGCGTTATATAACGGGCTACGTGGTTTGGTTCTTTGTAAATGTATGCCAATAATTTTAGTGTATTCCTGTTGTTTTATGTTACTTTGTTTAACGTAATAACAATCACAGCTTTAGTTTCATAAGGATCTCCTCAGTTTAATTTACATTACATTAGATTGCATATAATGTGACGTAAATATGTATGACCAGAAAGGCTAATGTTATCTACGAGTTAATAATTATTTGTAACAATAGTTTTATTTTTTAATAATTGCATTTGATCACTTGTCTGATGATACATCACAGTATTATACAAAGGGCTAGTTTTGATCTGTGTAAATAAATAAATACATTTTTTGCATTTTATATTTCATTTAATAATACTACTAGTCGTGAATGCATGGCTCGTTTCCATAAATGTATTATTAAAGAATTGTTGAGTTACTTGGAGTTGCGTTGGGAAAAACTGTTTGGAAATGATGATCCCCACCCTCCGTACGAATTTTGAAGTGCCTCAATGGGACTTCTAGACTGCACACAAAATGTCAGCCCCATATTTCCAAAACTGATGGAGATAAGTGCTATTTTAAAATTGTGACTCCCAGACCGCCACCCCGGACAAATTTAGAAAAAATATAAAACTACGAACTATCCCAATGGGTATGCTAGATCGCATAAAAAAGGTCTGCCCCATACAGGCATGACTGGCCCAGATAAGTGCCATTTTAAAATTGTGACCCCACATTTTGAATTTGTTTTTAAATATCTAGATCCCAATGGGCTTGCTAGATCAAACACAAAAGTTCAACTCCACACATGACAAAATGACAGAGATAAGTGCATTTTAAAATTGTGACCTCCCCCGAGACTCCCACCACCTGGATGAATTTCGAAAAAAAAACTATATGTACAAACTACCTCAATGGACACCCTAGATCAAAAAAAATGTCAGCTTCATATATGTCAAATTAACAGAGACGTGTCATTTATAAATTGTTACCCCCAAGATTCCTACCCCCGACGAATTTTTAAAAATCTAAATCTACGAACCACCCCCAATGGGCCTGCTAGATTATACACAAAATTTCAGCTTCATACATGCCAAACTGACAGAGATAAGGATGTGTCATGTCATTTAAAATGCGGATATTTGTGTTTACCACAAAACCCGCTGTGCGTATAAGCAGCGCTGAAAACTGCAGCTCTGTGTGACGAAGTCGTAAGATACACAACGTCAACGCTCTGAGACAATGACATCAAAATAAAACAAATTTTTTTTGCAAATAACTCCAAGTTATGCTAATCATGAGGTTTTGTTATGTATACTAACCATTACAAAAGTAACCGTATCATTAACGTAAACTATAATATAATTGGATCACACATTCTTTCGGCAAACACCGTGATAAGCTGGCCAAAAATAGGCGCTAACCTTTGACGTGTACTGTGTGTACGCAAAACGGAACCGGAACTCACTCTCAGACCGGAACCTCCTTCCAGACCATACAGCTGCGGGCCGAAAGTAGGCGCTAACCTTTGACATTTACAATCGCATGCGCACTACGCAAAACGGAACCGGAACTTACTCTCAGACCGGAACCTCCTTCCAGACCAGTACACCGGCACCGACTGTGTCACATTTGAAGCCAGCGTGACGTCATAATCACATAAACATTGCGCCACTGCGCCAATGCGCCACCCACTGCGCCACTGCGCTCCATATAACTGGTAATGTAATGTAGACAACATGTATGAAACAACGTTCCACAAGACAACAAGTGTTTGACAATAACAATAAGTGTCTAAACAGTATGTATAATGGTATCCTTTTCCAGATGTACTGCTACATTTTGATGTATGCCTCAACATAACATTTGCATATTTCTATTTATAAACATAGAAGTAAACACACACACATACAACAATCCTTTTCATATTACAAAACACACATTTGTGTTTCTAAAATGCTATATTATTATAGCAAAGAAGCTGGCATCGAAATTATACATTTATATACCTTATTAATTTGTAGATTGTGTATTACTGTAATGTTTCTCAGATGATATGTCGTTAATTCACATACTGTTCTGTTCTATTTTAAAAACACTACGCAGTTTTACTACCAGCATAATAACCAAGTTAGAAGTATTATTAACACAACAGAAAATGTTATGTACAATGCTTTTACCCCATGTACAATTAAACACATGCTACCGGTAATGTGTATATTCACCTTTACTCTAGCATAGAAGTTAGTGATTTGTTTACATTCTTGGCCTAACAAATATCTTATAGAAATGTATATACAGACTGTAGACAACTGGAGGAAGAGCAAGAGTCACTTCGCACCAGTGGATCCAAAACTAGAGATATATTTAATGTGAGAATTAAAATAGCTTAATTTGTTATTAATCAGTTATGGTTTGGATTGGGTGGGTCATTTTATTTGTATAACTGAAAATTAAGTAGCTTTGTACGACACGACCCAATCAGCAGGTGGTGAGGCTTGTAAACCAACCAGCAGAGCGCATTTTAGTTAGTTAAAGAGGGTTTGGCGTCAAGCCAGCCTCCTTGTTTTAGCAGCGTTTGCCTTACGAAGTTGGTACGTTTACTAAATTTACGCGTTTTCAAAAGCTCCCACCCACCATTCCTGATTAAGACAAACTGTTGTACCTACGTTTGTAGTTAGTTATAGTTGTCTAGTTAGTAGGTGGTTTTTTGACTTGTAGTTTATGGAAATTGTATCGTGGAACTGAATATGTTCACTGGCTTTATATAGGTAACTGTGCACTTTTTGCATTGATGCGTGTGGCCTGTTTGTACATACATATTTCCGATGTATTGTGGAATTCGCATTGTTAGGTGCGGCTTGTTTGTGTACACATTTACTATGTATGGTGATTATTTTCACATATTTTGCATAGTTTTGCTAGTCTGCAAGTTTACCCACAACCTTGTCTTACCTTGTTCTCTTATTGTGCTTCTAGTTCCTGTTCCTAGCCTACGACAATTCCACAACTCTTGACCTTTGTGTTAGGAGGCTCATGCTCTTAGCATACGTGGTTAATACATTGTTTTTGATGAGTTAGTTCTGACACAATAACTTCATATCTCAACTTTTATAACTGCTTTTGGAAAGTAGTAATTAATTGTTGCTGATATTGAAATTATTGATGCAGAACATTTCTACCTATTATGTTTGCTGAAAACAACAGTCACATGTAACATGCAATCTAAAAACTATAATAGTAAATCTTATCATGTAGGTAAAACAACTATACATGGACAAAGGTGTGGGAACTGGTCACATGCAATCTATTCATTTGTCATGTAATTGTGTTATGATGTTGTTGTATGATTTTGAAGTTCATTCGTTTATTGTTAACTGAGCAGTTAAATATATATTCCAAAGTCTTTGATATCTACTCGCAGCTACTCGTTGTTTTCAAATCACCAAACACAAACAACAGCTTTCTAGAAGTGGGATAGCTCCAGAGGTGTCACTTTGATGTAACATTTATGACACAGTTTAACGGAACAATTTGTACTGAAATTGACTTTTTTAGGAGCATGTAGGTATAAAGGCATGGTGGTGTTTGGTTATCACTCACTCAATGACCAGTACGTACTGTTAACATCATGTCTCTTCGAGTATACGTATATACGTTTATTCAGATTCGGTTTTTAAATACTTACCACAATTTGTGGACACCAACCTTGAATCAAAAGAGGAGCTGTACAAGCGTTGAGTAAGGACAGTTGCACTGGTAGTCAGATCGAAGGAAACCCCCATGCCGTCATTGTCCATGTTAGCACCAATAGTTTGGCCAATTTTTTTTTTGAGGAGAGAGTGGAACTCACATGGAATCAAATACTGGACCAGTATGTCGATCTTGCGGAGAAGGTTCGTGATTTGTACGACAACCAAACACCTATAGTCGTGTTGGCCGTCCTACCTAGACTGGACAGGTAAGTGCTCTTTGACAACATGTTACATCAAGGGACGGCGTAACTTAATCAAACCTTTATTTATGTTTTGCTTTGTACTGTCATACTATGTCAAACTGTTCAATTATGGAAATGTCGTGGAAATATAGTATAATCTCAATTTACTGTCACTATGATTATCCAACGCAGGTTCCAAAGCCCTCATACAGTGGTCTTTTAAATTTACATAGAAACTATTATGACGTGGATTAATAGAAAAACACTACAATGCACTTAAAACTATTGCCTTTATCTTATTGTTACATTTTAATTTGTATTGTTTATTATAATATTTATAATTTCAACTTTGTTAACTTATGTATATTTTAAGCTTAGTTTATGTTGTTCTTTATACACATTTGTACATAATGGCCCACGGGCTGTTTACCTACAATAAACATATTCTTATGGTGAAAGTTACAGTATGTAGACATTCTTATTGTTTCAGTCCCAACTTGCTCGATTTGGTCCGTGCATTCAACATCGAATTAGAACAGAAGCACATCTTGGTGACAAAGCGACCTTATTAGAGTGGGATCGCATCTTTTCACCAGACAAGGACTACGTGTTCAGGTAAATGTCTTCATATAGTGAGATATAGTGTGTGTGTGTGTGTGTGTGTGTGTGTGTGGGTGTGTGTGTGTGTGTGTGTTTGTTTGTGTGTGTGTGTGTGTGTGTGTGTGTGTGTGTGTGTGTGTGTGTGTGTGTGTGCAGGCAGGCAGGCAGGCAGGCAGGCTGGCAGAATGTAATGTTATGCAATTAAATTGTGTTATTAATAATTAATTAATGTAGTGGATGAGTTTCTTTTCCAGTGTTGATGGCCTGCATCCTTACAGTGAGGGTCATGACGTTTTGCATGAATCACTGGCAAGGGAGTTGCAAAGCATCATCGGGCAAATAGAACAATGACTCGATGATCTGCTTGGATGCCGCCAGTCGCTGTCACAGCACATGATTCCTCCTCTTGTGAGCCGAGTGGTTTTTAGAAAGAAACCGCTGGAACAACAGACTAATCTTCGTCGTCGTTGACCTGTGACACAAACGAAGCAGAGAGACCCAGCTGACCTTGTTCACTACAGCCCTGTTCGCAACGTGTAAGTTGGTCACCACATCTTGCAAGTGGGTAGAGGTGTGGCCGTGGCTGTACCACCTGCTATTCTACCCCCATGCCGTGCACGCACCCACACCCACCTAGAAAGATGCAGCTACGCCACCACCATTCCTCCAACAGTTCCAACAGACAGCCCGTCAAGTATGTGTCCACTGTAGATGTCGGACACTGTTTTCTTTGTGGTGTTTACCTACAGACTGTGGATGAGTGGATCAGTAACTTCACTAAGCAGACGAGAAGGTGCCTGTACCCATGCTATAAAATCACAAAATTGTCCCAAAATGTCAACTGTGGGGGTGTGCCATAAGACAAGCCCTACTAGAATACTTTCAGTTGTGCAGGTAATGGACATTGTAAATTGTTCGTCGGACAATATTTCAGAAGCAAGAGCAAATAAGACATCAGCTGGTGATGTATATCTATAAGATACCTATTTGATAGGAAATGATTTGCGGTGTGACGATCATTCATGACAACAAAATGGAACAAAGGGTGTCCATAGATGACCGTTTGTCTTGGTTGGCTGATTAATTTAGAGCGATTTATTCCGTACAGTCAGTTTGCTGTTGACAATCATTTGCATAATCTGTTAACTTAATTAGCGCATTTCGTCACGGAAATAGGTTTCGCGTCTGTACACATGTTTATGCGTATAAACGTAAACGCTATTCATCACTCGAAGTTGTGCATTTATGTGTGGGGTTGTCCGTACTACGGTGGTCGCGATGCTTATCTTTAGAAATAAAAATTATATTGTAAAAAGCTTTGCTATTATCTCATATAAATTATTGTATCACGGGGATATCAAGGAAACAGATTAATGAAAATTCAAAAAAAGCAGTGCGAATTATAACATTAAGCAAATATATTTCACATACAGATCCGCTTTTTAAACAACTCAACGTATTAAAAGTAGATGACTTACTAGAATTACAAGAACGAAAATTGTATTACAAATATAGAGTTCAAAATTTATCTGTCTACTTTCTAAGTTGGCAGATGACCCCAAATACTGGCATACATGACTATAATACTCAGAGAGCAACTGAACTACATATATCCATACTTAAACATGAATTTGCAAAAATGAGTCTTACAAATAATTTACCACATATTATTAATAATATCCCTGACTTAGTGATAGACAAGATAATGACCCATAGTTTTAGAGGATTCCCATGTTATGCCAAACACTATATGCTACAACAATATAACGTCACCGGAACTATATTAAATTGCTACATATGTCAGCTAAGTTAAATATATCATGATATATATACGTTCCCAAGCTTTCGTGTGTGTGTAATATTCAGTGTCCAGAGTGACTAATCGATCGAACTTCGAAGAAACCATGCCGCCACGTTAGCAGTACTTTGAGACAACGTTCCGGTCGGCCCCAAAGTATTTGCGTCGATGAGCGATAATCGCGACGCGCTCACCCAGCAAGGGCCATCCTCGAACAGTGGTCTCACAGCGATATCGTCAGAAAGCTTGACCGAATGCGAATCGTAGCGGCCGGCGGTAAACGTATTCTGCCAGGCGTCGTCATTCGCGTGAACCCGTTCATCCGACTTCTCGATCGTTTGCGACAAAACAAGACCTCTCGTTCGAATTCGTAGCGGCCGGCGGTTAGCGTCTACTGCCCGGCTTCGTCTTTCAGTTGAACGTATTCAACTGACTTCGCAATCGTTTGCGACCGTGCGATCACTGAACGGATGCGACTCGAGAATTCGCGGCGTACGACGGCAATCGTCAAGTGCCCGGCATCATCACTCGTGCGCCCGAAATACACCATTCTATTGTTGTTCTGAGCTCGGCGTGTTGACTTCAACAAACGTTCGTATATATTCGAGATGGGACTAGCCCAGTATAAATGTCTATTTTCTGATTGAACGTATCTATTATTTACTGTATTATGATTAGTAGTTATCTGTGGGTTTTGAAGTGAGGTATTATTACCCATGAAGTATTCACATATATATATATATATATATATGTGTGTGTTGTAACATATTACTGTAGTGAGAGTCCGCGAGGACTAGCTTATACTGTGTATTTATATTATGGGAGTTATTCTTAGATAACACTTGGCGCCTAGTGTATGGTCGTGTAGCGATATAATCCACCTTAGAAAGGAAGTGGAATTTGGTAATCTAAAGATTCAGTGTTATTGTTTATTATGTTCTATTAAGAATTGGTTACGGGATTTCTTTATTCTGTTTATTTTGTTAATCGAGATATTTACCAAAAGGATGATATCTTGTAATAAAGTTTATTAAATTTTCCTCGTTCTTTGTTGCTTGTTCACGATAACCATTCTTTCTCATATGCGTTGACCTTGATATATAAGAACCCTACTAGACTGAGCCATCTAGTGTACGGAGACCTCGCTAATCCGTGACACTGTATTGTATCTGGTCGTTACAGATTTGAAGATTGATTCTTTGACGAATAAATCCGTTTCAATCTCCTTGATTTGGGCGTCTACTCCCATTACTAACAAAGTTTCAGAAAATATTAATCGCGTTTTAAAACACAAATCCTTTATTAGTGGGCAGCAAAGATGCACGTTACGCTGTCAAATTATTTCCTAAACAAACCTGTCAGTACTCATCCACAAGTCAGTGTTATTATATTGTTGCCGCTAAAATGAGTATTGTCATGTCCATAGGTATTCCAAATTAAAAAGTATACTAACCTCACCCAGCTCCGACGAAACAGTAGGAAATGCTTACATAAAAAAGTCAGGAAATAAACAACCTCGAAGATTTGACTATAATATAGCACCTGCCTTATTGCTGTGCTTGTCTGTATTATTATCTGAATTAAATGAAACTGCACAGGATTCCAATGTCATAGCTTCTACTCAAGTCAATAACAGTGTTAACTTAAAAAAGCTACAATTAATAGTATGTATATTATGTGTTGGTGACACCCCAAAACTAAATATAAAAAAGAGTAAAATTTGATGCAGGAAATGTTTTGAAAAACAAATTCAGAAATTACAATTCTAACACCAACATATCAGAGTCACACTTGTAAAGCTAGGGTTAGACGGTCATTGAAATTGGATAAATTTAAATCTTTGAGAGAGAAAAATAGACACAGAAATCCTAGGAAATAAAGAAATTAAATCTGATGTATTTGACTTGACCAATAAAATTTTAATTATTGATTTTTTCAAATATCAATGGTCTACACAACCAAATTTAAATTGCGTGCTGCATCAACAGCACAAATACACCATGATGATCAGGGCCATGGGGTAGCTTCTTTACAAGGAGACAGAGGTCGAGTCTATGGTTTGGACAGTTTATATACACATCAACCATAGGCGGATCGAGGGCGCCACGTAGCCCCTCTAGACGATAGGAATTTTGCGTGCCCGCAGACCTTACATAATGGGCCCACGTAACCGTACCCCATAGACCATTGGAAATGTGCCCCGTTGAGGTTACAAAAAACTGAAATTTTGCCATTTTCAACAGCAACCCCCTATATTACAGAACAATTTTCAACAGCACCCTCCGCCTCCCGATGTCACCAGTTCAGTCGAAACAGCGCAGAAGCTGAAGTTACGCGGTGCGGCAGCGAAAGAATTTCTACTACACCATTTGGTTCGGCCGGTGGAAGTTTTGTGCCAAACCCCCTAAACTACAATCCCGGGATCCGCCCCGATGATGACTAAATGACACAAGTGGATGTGCAGAGGGCCCACTTTGGATACACCGTTTTAGCGAGTCAAACATCGGGTGGTGTTCTGAAACACCATGTAGATACAGTATTTGAAAACAAATACGCTACATTTTACCATATACGGAGTCAATTAAGTGGATTAGATGATCCCGTAGATAAAACGTTATTATAATTCAAAATGTCAACTCTATGACAAATCACGTTTAAGGGGACAGTTGTGCACGTCGTTTCCCTACCGGTTTTGGAGACGTAGCCGGGTTGCGCTCGTTTACGACCTTACCACAAGAGTAAGAACACTCAGTCGTAAAAAAAACCTCCCGTCAGTCGTTTCATACAGCTGATCTATGGATGTGTTTACAACGTAACATTTCCTAATAAAACGTTCGCGTGTGGCTCGTTTCCAAACGTTGGTTCGTAAGAAAGGCGGCTCGCGACTACTGCCCTGGGTGGATATGTTGGTTCAGGACTGATTGTCACATACTTTCAGGGCTAATTTTAGATGATTCTCCTCTTCCTGCTTATCCCCCTCTTCTGGAGTTGTCGTCTCGCACCGGTTCATCAGGGTTCTAACGACTCTTAATTTCCGGTGTTAGGGGTGGAGGGACGCAACGTTCTGGTATTGGCCAGTGTTTGTCTTCTTCCTACACACTGTGAACACATCTCATGTACTGAAGGAATTGGTGTGCGTGACGAAAGACTCTACAACAACAAGATAAATTCACGTATTGGATATGTCAAAAATAAATCAGTTGCTTAAAAATTAACTATCCTGAAGAATGTTCAACAATCTGATGCCTCATTTGTTGAAATATATGTATGTTTGCTATTTTCTGTGCGATGACGTAAACAATTGCTTTGAAGTCGCCGCACACTTTATTCTGAAAGCGACTGTTGTGTTTTCACGTAAATACACAGTACACCCGTAAGCGAAGGTGTGCATGTGAGATTATGAATTACCAACTGCTCGTTCGTATTTGACACGTGTGTGAAAAGATGTACAAAAACGTTTGCAGGGGAATACAATATCAGCATACGCCATTAAAAATAGAGACATAGTTGAATAACACATTCGTCAAGTGCATAAATTCTCACCTAACACTTGTATGCTAAGTCATTCCATCTCAAAGTTTCACGCAGCAACCTGTGATTTATAGAGGAGAGTGTGCCACAACACATTTGTAAACCTACATTTCTACAGACTCCTACGTAGATTACACAAAAAAGGTAAGTTCTTATATAGCGCAGTATCCAGTCTTCATGACTGCTCAAAGCGCTTAACACTTTACTACCTGGCAGACCTGTTCAATCGAACACCATATCGACTTTTCTGGGAAGCATTCAGCAACGCCGCAATTAATGCGCGAAGACTATTTGTACAGAAATATCTACCATTGATTATAGCCAGGTACTCATTCATACAGCTGAGTGAGCAACGTAGAATAAACAACTTGCCCAAGGTTCGACAGCGTCGCACAGGATTTGAACACGGGTTTTCTCAGTCGAGAGTCCGATCGATCGATCGAAGCTTTAGCCGCTGTGCTACTAGGATACACATCAACTCAAATTTGAAATCATACATCCGTCCCTTGAAGTAATTATAGCGTTTTCGCGTCCTAATCATTATATCTGCCTAACGATTCTTGTTTGTTGCGTCTTTGAGCTTAGGTTCCTAAGGATTTAGGAGCGATAGAAAATTATAATTATATTATGTTTTTGCTATGTATTGACATATGTATATTTAATGTGGCCGCAGCTTGTTTGATGTTGGAATAAAGGAAGATGGATTCATATATAAAAGGTTGGCAAGGGGCATATTTTATTGCCAATCAGTATGCACATCAATGCATACCGATACAATACACTGTACCCGTATATAAGGAATTGTGTACAAGAAAGTGTTGCTGTACACAAATAAACAATCAGTACAATATATATACAGTGCATCAAACTGCTAATCTACGACATCAAAGGTGAGTGGCTACATGCCGCCCTTCCAAACTCAATATAATGAACATTATTATAAGTGTATAACACATCGTAATAAACACACGTGTCAGTTCTTTGTACTTAACCTTCATTGCAAATGAAGTGCCACAAGTAGTGGTGGAGGAGAGGAGGAGGTGGTCAAGACAGAAATATAAACGACTTACTCTGATCGATTCGAAACCGGACTGGGAAAGATTGAAGATCTTCTCCCACGATACCAAGTGATGGGCTAGCCCACAAACAAATAGGGGTGGAAGGTTAGAAAATTTTAATTATTATATGGCCTTGGTTGGGGTGTCCTGGCTACCTAGTAACAGTGGCTTTGGCGGCTAACACCGCTCGCCTTTGATGTTTGTTTGAATGTCATGTTTATTTATGCATTGTATTGTTTGTCGAGTCTTGAATACTAATCGGTTCTTTGCGTCAATACAATTGTACTGATGTAATTTATGCCACGACATTTGATCATAGGTAATAAATATTGCCCATTTACAACTACAATATACTAATTAATTATAGTAATAGCCCGACAAAAGACATCAATTATTATTATTATTATATTTCATTATACATTTATTTATGTAAACAAAGCTAATCACGTTGTATATCTCTTTTTATTTTTGGTATCGCAAGTCGGTTAACATTGTACGTTTTTAAGAAGGCGACAAGGTACATTGCTGGTAAGCATTAATTGGTGTCAGCTTGTTTCGTCGCCTCTGTGTTTCAAAATACATTCATTCTTAAACTTAGATGATAATTTGAAATGCCATCCTTTCTATTAGTTGTACTGGTTTCTTATTCATTTGTTTCGATCCAGCAAATGAGTAAGACATAATCATTTAATGAAACAATAATTTTAGCTCATTATTTTATTAACTCTTATCCAGCGTGGTAATGACAGCCTATTCCTAAATCATAACCAACACAGAACCATAGCCAATGACGTCACCCTTCAATTTTGGCTTGGTTCATGCGAGTTGTAATTTAACTGACATCAAGAAAAATAATAGTATAATTAGCTTCCATGAGGCTATCGCGATAATGTCGCAACAGGCATAGTACGTAGAATTATCGCGATACTATTGCGATAGAAAAACTATCCAAGACAGTCACCCCTAAGTTAATGCATGAATAGAATATTGACATTAGTGGTCAGAGAATTGGCGTGGACTACGAAGGAGGGGGACTGCGACATTAACAAGTATCTGGACTATTTACAATGCTGTATTTAAAGTACTCCTTCATTGATCAATCATGAAAAGTATTCTTGTAAACTAAACTGCTAAATTATTAAATGTAGATTATTCCTTTTAATGTGATGTATTGTTTACCATTTGAACATGCTCCGGGGTAGTATCTTTTAGACTGAGAACGTTGTTACTTGCTTACTATACACACTTTGGCGGACAACCTTCAACCTAGTTATTATATTCTTCACAATTATTATTAATTAATAAATGAAACATTATGAACAGACTACCTTTTTAAATGAGCATACTGATTCACTGATTGTGCTCTCGCTGATTACATCACTTGTGTGCAGGTTAAGGCAATAATACACTGGCACTCTTTCGTCCAACCAACTCGGCAAATAGTTTGTACTAAAACTCGTTACTCCGGATACATTCATTGGGGTACCAAATGTTTCTACATCAGCTAAAATTAAAATATACTAGCAAGACGGGATTCCTTGGAAGATGACAGTCGTGATAGTAATATTTAACAACTGTTGAAAACACACAGTATCGTTACACAAACACCATCACACGCTCGCATATACTCGGTTTTTTGTTCGAAATGAAGAAGGTCGGCGAGAATGTGAAGTTCACGTCCATCGATAGACCCTAGTCGTGACAGTGTGTAGAATTATCAAATAATAATGATTCGTAATGCTATACTATTAGCATAACAATATTTAAGAAGACAAGATTTAACAAGATTGCCGTCCAAAAAATTAACTCTAGAAAGCGGACGCCTTTTGGCTCATCGAGATTCCAATACTTTTTATCTACGTGTATCCCGCCCTTTTAAGGTATGTGTCAAATTCATGTTTAAATATATTCACGCTACTAGCACCAACATGATCAGGAGATAATATATTCCATTCATTTACAATCCTTTGTGAGAATGAGAAATTTCTTATATATAATCTACACTGCTTCATTACTAATGTAACTTCGTGTCCTCTGGTCCTTCTATCTTTCTTAATTGAGAAAAAATATTTCTATAAAATTTTTCATAACCATTCAATATTTTGAACACTTCTATCTTATCTCCTCTCAATCTCCTGGTCTCTAGTGTTGTTAAACCACATTTTTAGGCGTATTTCCTAACCAAGATCCTTCAGTTTTTTTATTATTTTAGTTGCTCTCCTCTGTACTCTTTCTAGCATATATATGTCCTTCCTGCGATATGGCCTCAACGCTTGAATTCAATTCAATTCAAGATTTGATTTCCCTTTGAAGCGACAATACCGCACTGCTCTAAAACCTTCATATCAGCACTAATGGTTAACCCTAAGTCCTTTTCTGTTACAATAGTGTTTAGTACAGAACGTCCCATTATATACTGTACGTCTTCGTTCCCATGTCCTGTGTGAAACAATTGAACAATATATGCAATTTTTCAGACCATTTTATCAACCTGTCAAGATCATCTTGTAAATGCTATATATCTCCATCGCGTTTAATCCTTCACAACAATTTTGTATCATCCGCAAATTTCAACACCTTGCTAGCTATATCATCGTCCCAATCGTTGATATATATTAAGAATAATATAGGTCCCAGTACTGATCCCTGTGGTACCCACTCAAAACTGATTTCCAGTTTGAAGCCTCCCCATCAAATACTACCCGTTGTTTTCTGTCAATTCGCCATTTTCCAATCCAGTTAATTAAACCATTTCCTATGCCATGGGCCTTTAGATTGAGCAGTAACATTTGATGTGGCAATTTATTGAAAGCTTTCTGAAAATCTAAATAGATGGTATCTACTGGTGATCCCTCGTCTATCTACTTAGTTATATTTTCCAAAAACACAACGTATTTGTTAAGCATGACCTCGCTTTTAGAAATCCACGTTGAGATGGGTTTAACAAGGTATTTTTAACAAGAAAATCAACCATGTGATCTTTAATTAGTCTTTCTAATAATTTGCAAATTACTGACGTTAAACTGGTATGTAGTTATCTGATTTGTTTCTGGAAAAAACGGTATAATGTTTGCTTCTTTCCAATCTAATGGAACCACTCCCTCTTCTAATGACAAGTTGAAATACTGTTGCAAGCGGTATGCTAAATTTTTCGACAATTTCCAATAGTAGTTTGGGCGGAATCCCATCCACCCCAGGTGATTTATTATTGTTCATAGCCCTAATTTTCTTAACTACCATTTCCGGGGTTACAATTAACTGTCCTAAATAGTCTGATTTTGCCCCTTTAAACTTAGCCTCAGGTTCTGTCAGTGAACTAATATCTCCCCTGGTAAACACTGAACTAAAATACTCATTCAGGTCTTCTGCCATTAAGAATCCCTCTAATATTATATTTCCAGCACTATCTTCTAGAGGACAGATATTATCCAGAACTTTATGTTTGCTCCGAATATGAGGGTAAAATCTCGTGCTGTCTTGTTTTATATTACAAGCTAATTTTTTTCATAACTTCTCTTCGAATTTCGAATTTCAGTTGTAGCTTGGCTTAGTGCTTCTTTATAAATGTTGTAGTCTTCGTCATTTCCAGTACGTCTATGTGACTTCCACATCCTTTGTTTGTACTTAATTGTTCTAATGGCTTCTTTTGATAAGTATTTCTTTCTGGTCCGTTCCCCCTTGTTTTTTTCAAGGGAACCAATTTATCGACGATGCACTCTATTTCACTCTTTAAGATATTCCAGCATTCTGTTGCTGTCTTGTTCTTCAGTGTGTTATTCCAGTCGAACTTTGCTAACTATTTCCTCATTTCCTTATATCTTCCTTTGTGGAAATTTCTCATAAACTGTTTTTTTATCATTTCTTTCTGATTTTACTGTGATGGTAAAATGTATCTGGTTGTGATCACTACTTCTTAGTGGCTCACACAATTTGACATTGTCAACTACTTCATTCTGTGAGGATACAACTATGTCTAACACATTCTCACCCGTGGTTGGCTCTAGCACATGTTGAGAAAGGAAACTGTCTTGTACTAAAACTAAAAACTTGTGGTCCTCACTCCCCGTACTCTGTATAGATTACTATTGTATACGACCATGGTTAAAATCTCCCATAATAATACAGTCCCTTATGCTAACGTCCCTTATAGCGTTTTGTACTTTTTCATTCCCTTCTACACTTATGTTTGGCCTTCAATAAACAAACCCCACCGTTGACGTTGTGTTTCCTGTAACTATTTTACACCAAACAGCTTCTTCGCAATCTTCTTCTCTTTCTAATTTTATTTCATAAGCCTGGATAGATTCTTTAACATATAAAATAACTCCACCTCCCCTTTTTCCTATTCTATCTTTCCTGAACATTACATAGCCTGTTAGTCCCAATTCGGCATCTGATATATCAGTGGTGGCCCATGATTCGGTTATACCTATTATATCTTCTACCATAATGTTTAGGTCACTTCTTTTGTTTACTATTCTCCTTGCATTTAAACAAACGAACACATTTATATCCTGAATCAGAAAAGTTTTCCAGGCTGTTCTTTTCTGATATATTTCTGCTGTCTTCATCTATGCCTCCAGTTTTAGGATTCTCTGTGAATCCCCTCTGCGAATCTGGTTTAAATAGATGCAGCCTATCCCAATGTCAACAGACTGCAACAAGTTCTCTGAGAAAACTGATGCCCCCTTTCCACTTAGATGGAAATGGGGCAGCAATCCACTTGGATGGAAAGGGGGCAGCAATCCTTCATATTACTAAGTCTATGATCAAGGGGCCGTTTACCGTCGCGTGTCGCGCTATTCTAGCGATTGTTAGGTTACGTTTCATGTATTAAGAGGAAATTACGTGTTAAGCTCCGAACAGCTGATCTACTCCACATGTGAGAATCTTGACGTACGGGGTATTTTCCAAAGATATAGGACTTACGTCCCATTCTAGGGGGTCGCAGATTAATCCCTGTTTAGCGCTCGATGTTTAAGCAGTCTAAGAGAAAAACGTTAACCTACCCGCATACACACGCAAGCTCGATAATAAGTAGACTTGATATATTTGTGTAAAAATAAAAAAGAGGAATACGACATTTGAGAAAAACCAGACACTGGTGCAGAAAGGGCAACATGCCAACTGTTTCGACACTTTTGCAGAAGAAGCGATACGTTTTTCATATTACTTACAGTCTTCTTACACCTTACACACGCAAGCCCCGCTATGAGTAGATCTGATATAGTTGTGTAAAAAGAAAAAAAGCGGAATCCGACATTTGATAAAAACCAGACACTACAGCAGAAAAGGCAACATGCCAACTGTTTTGACACCTTTGCAGAAGAAGCAATACGAGTTTCAAATTACATATTGTCTTCTTACACCTGCATGCCTATTTTTGTTTGTCACGCTTGTGTTTGTCCGTAGGAAAACACTATGGACACGTTATTTTCTATTATCAATTTGATTCGCTTGCATTTATTCACGTAGGTTTTAATGACAATAATTGAGAAGAAACGACATGCTGCTTTCTGGAACATACACATAACTATACGTTGCAAAGTGTGTTAGAATTTTCATCCAGTTCCAACTGCTTTTCTCTGGAGGTTCTTGTGTTTGTGCTGCCTGAATAACAGGTCGACCCAAATAGTTCATATATAATTACGTAATGCCAATTTATACTTATAAAACATTTCACCCAAAATCTTTCCCACAATAATATATATATATATATATATATCAGACATGATGGTTTTAGACATAACAATACTATATATATATATATATATTAGCAAAAACGCCCGTCACATGACTGGGTGCCTTGGTAGATCACAGCCGTGATAGTAATAATTACCAAATGTTAGAAAACATTCCGCATCATTACAAAAAACACCATAGAACGTTCCAGATTCTCGACTAGGGTCGGAGATAATGTGAAATTAATATCCATCGATAGGCCCTAGTCGTGTTAGCGAAGACTTATCAATTAATATTCGTATTGCCATACCATTGGCATGAGGGTAAGTATAAGCTTTCTTTATTGTAGCTGCGTCTACTCCATGTTGTTAATTACATGACGCAGGCACCTTTTTCCTGAAGTATTTGTCACGCGCGCGTTTTTCCTGCGATTGTTAGGTTACGTTTTATGTAATACGCGCATATTATGTTTTATGCTCTGAACAATTGATTCATCCCATAAAAGGTGAGATTCTCGACATATATGAGGAGGTATTTTGAAAAGATATAGGTCTTACCTCCGATTCGTGGGGTCCTAAATTAATCCCTGAAAGCTTGGCTTTATGTTTGCCTCCTGCATGCCTGCCCTCCAGCCAGCCTGCCTGCCTGCCTGGCTGCCTGCCTGCCTGTCAGCCTGCCAGCCTCCCTGCCTGCCTGCCTGCCTGTCTGCCTGCCTGCCTGCCTGCCTGCCTGCCTGCCTGCCTGTCTGCCTGCCTGCCTGTCAGCCTGCCAGCCTGCCTGCCTGCCTTCCTGCCTGCCTGCCTGCCTGCCTGCCTGCCTGCCTGCCTGCCTGCCTGCCTGCCTGCCTGCCTGCCTGCCTGCCTGCCTGCCTGCCTGCCTGCCTGCCTGCCTGCCTGCCTGCCTGCCTGCCTGCCTGCCTGCCTGCCTGCCTGCCTGCCTGCCTGCCTGCCTGCCTGCCTGTCAGCCTGCCAGCCTGCCTGCCACCTGCCTGCCTGCCTGCATGCCTGCCTCCGTACGCCCGCCTGCCTGCCTGCCTGCCTCGCCTGCCTGCCCTGCCCGCCAGCCTGCTGCCTCCCCTGCCCCTGCCTGCCCGCCTGCCTTTCTGCCCCGCCCTGCCCGCCTCCTTCTGCCCAATCTGCCTGTTGCCTGCCTGCCCGTCAGCTCCGCCAGCTCCGCCTTGCCTGCCTGCCCGCCTGCCTGCCTGCCTCTTCTGCCTCCGCCTGCCTGCGTGCCTGCCTGCTCCGCTTCCACCCGGCTCCTGCCCGCCTGCCCGCCTGCCCGCCTGCCCGCCTGCCTGCCTGCCTGCCTGCCTGCCTGCCTGCCTGCCTGCCTGCCTGCCTGCCTGCCTGCCTGCCTGCCTGCCTGCCTGCCTGCCTGCCTGCCTGCCTGCCTGCCTGCCTGCCTGCCTGCCTGCCTGCCTGCCTGCCTGCCTGACATTTCCCTATCGGCACCAGCCACGCAGCACCAACCGCTATATCGGTCGTCTGCTGCTCGATGTTCCACATGTGCCATCTTGAGATATGTTGATCGCCGTTGTATTAGTTCATGCTAATTGGTAGACCACATTGTGGAACTATCAGCTATTACAACTGGCTGCCAATGACGTTTTGGTTTTATTTCTCTCATTATTTGATTTTAGTACGTGTGTCTTTAATATAATGATTTACTGTACTGTAGTTTTGTATTTGTAACTTATTTTAACTTGCATATTTAACTTCTAATCATATTTGCTTTATAATTGTATTAAACAATAGCTATGCAATAAAACATTTATATCCGTGCTAGTGGACACGTCCGCTTGCTGACGACGTGGCTTCTTTGGACCCGTGCCAATGGCCACGACACGACAGTCACCTTCTGATTGCTATATAAAGAGAGGGCCTACGCCGGATTTACCACCGAAGGGGAAGGATTCATCACTTGAACGAAAACTTCTTTGTGGATAAGGTAAGGAGAGTTGCCGTTCTCTTTCAGGAAAAGATTTTGTTAGAAGTGATTCTACATATTATTGCAGAATAACTCTTTCACCTCGATAGCATTGACGAATAAGCATTACGTTTTATAATAAGCACGACAATAATACGTTTTTTTTTGCAATTTGCTTATTTTCTTTTTTGTCTACTTATATAGTTGCTTTGAAGAGACAATGCGTGTGAGTGTCGTCTTGCTTTTCGCCTTGCTGATGTTGGCGGTTGTAGCGGCTCACGAAACAACTAAGGTAAGTGGCACAACTCATATTTGTATTGCTAGTTACGTCGCATTTGAAATTTGTAGGCAAACAAAAACGGCTGCTGATATTAGAGTATCAATGCAAACTACGAGTTCCACAATATCTCGAGAATATATATATGTCGACATCGCCTTAGCACCACAATTGTTGGGCATCATCAACAAAGGAATGTTCATGTGTATGTTCAACGCCAATACTGGCAATATTCGAGAGTCATCAACGATGTATTGTTCCTGTTATATATATACATATATATATATATATACATACGTATATACATATATATATATATATATATATACATACATATATACTGATACATACATATACATATATATATATATATATACGCACATATATACACACACATGTATATTTCAACAAATTGACATTTGAGTGCACATTTCCCTTCCTAAATACGTACGTTTATGTATCTTCTAATACTTATTGACGAAGTCATGCATGCATACCCGTAGATAGTCTATGCACTGGGAAACGTAGGTATTCAGGAAGGGAAATGTGCACTTAAACGTTAATTTGCCGAGATGTATATAAATATATATATGTATATATATATATGTATATATGTATATATATTTATACATATATAAATATACATATACATATATATACATACATATGTATATATATGTATATATATATATACATATATATATATATACATATATATATATATATATATATACATATATATACATATATATGATATGAGTATATATGTATATATATACATATACATATATATATATATATATACATATATATATATATATATACATATATATATATATATATACATATATATATATATATACATCTCGGCAAATTACGGTTGAGTGCACATTTCCCTTCCTGAATGCCTACGTTTCACAACGTTTATGTATGTTCTAATAGTTGTTGAAGACGTCGTATGCATTGCACTGGAAAAGGGGTGATGGATTTTTACAATATACTACTATTCCAAACGATGTAAACAACGCAATTCCAAGTTGGATCGGTATACGAGCTTGCAAAATTAAAGACTATTTACTGATACGTTATCTTTCGTTGATTAATAGGAAGACACCGATGATCTGAGTTTGTCGGTGACTGAAGAAAGCGACGAAGCTTCTGGTGAGTGTTAGCTACGTCAATGAAGGGTTCACTGAAGCACACGCTAGCTTTCCGAATATGAATACATTGATTTTAGGCAAAAAGCAATATGAAATTCAACTGTATTTGCGTTTTTAAGCATGTACGTACGTATGTGTGTGCAAACTTACGTGTGTACATATATGCATATATACATGTACATGTACAAGTATGTATGTATGTATGTATGTATGTATGTATGTATGTATGTATGTATGTATGTATGTATGTAAGTATGTATCTATGTATATATGTATGTATGTATGTATGTATGTATGTATGTATGTATGTATGTGCATGTGTGCATGTATGCAAGTTTGCATGTATGCATATTTGGATGCATGCATGTATGCACGTATGCAAGTATGCATGTATGCACGAATGCACGTATGCACGTATGCACGTATGCACGTATGCACGTATGCATGTATGTAGGCATGCATGTACTCATGTACGTATTATGTATGTATGTTTTTATTTTTGTATGTATGCATGTATGTATGTTTAGGTAACTTGTGTGTGAGGTAAGGTTGGTGATATTCTGTCCTCCGACTAATCAATACTTATTAAGTATGTTAATAAACTGCTTCTTTAAGTTCACAAAGTCTAATGCACATGCATGTATACGCGGCGGGATAATTTCATCTGTTCATTCTTGTTGTTATTCCGATGTTTTACTCCGTGCTGTGTGTCGTACAAGTGTATATGTTCATTCAACTTCCTATTAAAGGTGTCCAGTCGTTACTCTAGCTGGTCAACCTTTGACATACACATTTGTATTAGTTCTGTACTGTACAGCCACACTCATCTGTCTTCTACATTATGTACTGGTTTATTATTGACCCTCACATAATAGGTATAACCGAATCGTGGGCCACCACTGATATATCAGATGCCGAATTGGGACTAACAGGATATGTAATGTTTAGGAAAGATAGAATAGGAAGAAAGGGAGGTGGAGTTATTTTATATATTAAAGAATCTATCCAGGCTTATGAAATAAAATTAGAAAGAGAAGCAGATTGCGAAGAAGCTGTTTGGTGTAACATAGTTACAGGAAACTCAACGTTAACAGTTGGGTTAGTTTATCGAAGTCCAAACATAAGCATAGAAGAGAATGAAAAAATACAAAACGCTATAAAGGAAGTAAGCAAACGGAACTGTATTATTATGGGGGACTTTAACCATGGGCATATACAAGGGAAATCTCTACAGAGTATGGGGAGTGAGGACCACAAGTTTTTAGTTTTAGTACAAGATAGTTTCCTTTCTCAACATGTGCTAGAACCAACCAGGGGAGAGAATGTGTTAGACTTAGTTTTGTCCTCACAGAAAGAATTAGTTGACAATGTCAAGATATGTGAGCCACTGGGGAGTAGTGATCACAACCAGATACATTTTACCATCAAAGTAAAATCAGAAAGGAATAGTAAAAGCAGTATAGGAGAAATTTCCACAAAGGAAGGTATAAGGACATGAGGAAATATTTAGCAAAGATAGACTGGAATAACACACTGAAGAATAAGACAGCAACCGAATGCTGGAATATCTTAAATAGTGAAATTAAGTGCATAGTCGATAAATTTGTACCTTTCAAAAAACAAGGGAAACGGTCTAAAAAGAAACACTTATCGAAAGAAGCCATTAAAAAATTAAGTATAAACAAATGATGTGGAAGTCATATAGATGTACTGGAAATGATGAAGACTACAACATTTATAAAGAAGCACTTAATCAAGCTACAGCTGAAATTAGAAATTCAAAGAGAAGCTATGAAAAAAAATTAGCTAGTAATATAAAACATGACAGTAAGAGTTTTTATGCGTATATTCGAAGCAAACAGAAAGTTCAGGATAAGGTCGGTCCTCTAGAAGATAGTGCTGGAAATACAATATCAGAGGGATTCTTAATGGCAGAAGACCTGAATGAGTATTTTAGTTCAGTGTTTACCAGGGAAGATATTAGTTCACTGCCAGTACCAGAGGCTAAGTTCAAGGGGCAGATTCAGACTATTTAGGACAGTTAGTTGTAACCTCGGAAATGGTAGCTAAGAAAATAAGGGCTATGAAGGATAATAAATCACCTGGAGTGGACGGGATTCCGCCCAAACTACTATTGGAAATTGTAGAACAAATTAGCGTACCGCTTGCAACAGTTTCAATTTGTCATTAGAAGAGGGAGTGGTTCCTTTAGAATGGAAAGAGGCAAACATTATACCGTTATTTAAAAAAGGTTCGAGAAACAAGTCAGAGAACTATAGACCAGTGAGTTTAACATCAGTGATTTGCAAATTATTAGAAAGACTAATTAAAGATCACATGGTGGATTTTCTTGTTAAACATAACTTGATAAACCCATCTCAACATGGGTTTTTAAAAGCGAGGTCATGCTTAACAAATATGTTATGTTTTTTGGAAGACATCACTAGGTGGGTAGATGAGGGATCACCAGTAGATATCATCTATTTAGATTTTCAAAAAGCTTTCGACAAAGTACCACATCAAAGATTACTCCTTAAGCTAAAGGCCCATGGCATAGGAAATGGTATAATAAACTGGATAGAAAAATGGCTGAATGACAGAAGACAACGTGTAGTAGTTGATGGGGAGGCTTCAAACTGGAAATCGGTATTGAGTGGGGTACCACAGGGATCAGTACTAGGACCTATATTATTCTTAATATATATCAACGATTTGGACGATGATATAACAAGCAAGGTGTTAAAATTTGCGGATGATACAAAAGTGTTTAGAAGGATTAAAAGTGATGGAGACAGACAGCATTTACAAGAAGATCTTGATAGGTTGATCAAATGGTCTGAAAAGTGGCAAATGCTGTTCAATTTTGGGAAATGTAAATGCCTCCACACAGGTCATGGGAATGAAGAGGTAAAATATAAAATGGGGGGTACTGTTATAAGTACTACTGTAAAAGAAAAGGACTTAGGGTTAACTATTAGTGCTGATACGAAGGTTTCAGAGCAGTGCGGAATTGCA
>CM034535.1:69591689-69711176 GCA_020002185.1 Paraescarpia echinospica | reverse complement strand
GAACCATATGTTTCATAGTGTTTCGCCACTGTTTCGAAACAGATTCTTGCAACCATGTATTGATATTACACAACTGTTCGACTGTCACATCGGATAGCTTCACACCTGCGTCTAACAAAACATTCAAACAGTCTTTCACCATCTAATTGGTCTGAGTTCATGGACGTGATGTGTGATTTGAGGATGCCTTTTCTTGTCGCTGAAACAGTAACGAGATGAGCTTAGTAATGAATGTTCACCTGATATATATAAGAAAAAATATAATATTATGGTCTTTTGAAAATGTTCTAACAAAATAGCATGAATACCATTTGAACACTATGAAAAATTGAAGCTTACTGTTATGTCTTCAAGTTGTTCTTCAAGCTGTTGTTCAAGTTGTTCTTTACGTCGCCGCTGTTTATCTTGCTTCCTTTGACAGCAGCCCTGCTTCACATGAGCGGACCGATTCCCTTTATACTTGAAGGTACTGCCACACATACAGCAAGTATAACGAGGCAACAGCTTCTGACGCTTCGTCGGAGGTGACGATGTCAGGTTGATGGTTGGGTTGATTGCCGGAGCTGATGACAGAGACGAAATTGGTTTGATCGGCGAACTGGTCGTCAAACTGGTCGTCGGACTGGTCGTTGAACTGGTCGTTGGTTGTTGGTCCGGGTTGATTGTTGGGGTCGAGAGGTCGAGTGGTCCCGTAGCCGGAGAAGGCTGCGCCTTCGGTAGCAAAATCCCTTGTCGGACGTTATCACTAGTCATGTTGTTCATCTTCCAAAATGTAAGATATAATGACCACAAAAAACAGACGCAGGTCTTTTATAACAGTTCGACAGAACATAAAGGTCACGTGGTCGTGCCGAACGAACATTTGTCTACTAGGGGATGCTGTTTGTAGTTCGTGATGTACCCGTCAGGGGGCTCTATTGCACGCAAGCGTGCAAGAGACACGAATATTTGCAGTACTAGAACATTTAGTTTACAACTTGTCCACAAGATGACACCACTTGTATAATTAGTACCGAAAAATTCCGATAGGGGTCGCTGTTTTAATTAACCAACTATCCGCCAGGGGGAGCTATTTTGGTTTTGGCGGGAAATATTTTTGGCGGGAAATATTTTTAGTTCACCAACTATCCGCCAGGGGCGCTGTTATAGTTTGGTGGGAACTATTTAGTTCACCAACTATCCGCTAAGTGGCGTTTTTATAGTTCCGGAAAATTCCGGTAGGGGGCGCTATTTTGTTTTTGCGGGAAATGTTTAGTTCACCAACTATCCGCTAGGTGGCGCTTTTACAGTTCCGAAAAAATCCGGTAGTGGCGCTATTTTGCGTGGTTTTGGCGGGAAATATTTAGTTCACCAACTATCCGCCAGGGGGAGCTATTTTAATTCACCAACTATCCGTCAGGGGGCGCTGTTCTAGTTTTGGCGGGAAATAATTAGTTAACTAACTATCCGCCAGGGGGCGCTATTTTTGGTTTCGGCGGGAAATAATTAGTTCACCAACTATCCGCCAGGGGGCGCGATTATATTTTTGGCGGGAGATATTTCAGTTCCGAAAAAATTCGCTAGGTGGCGTGATATTCTAGTTCCCAAAAATTCCGGTAGGGGGCGCCACGTGACCTTGGCCTACATCCGGGTACTTGACCTTGGCCTACATCCGGGTACTTGACCTTGACCTTTGACCTTGACCTACATCCGGGTACTTTTCCACTTCCACCGCTGCGCCATCCCCGGTACTTAACCTCCTTTACTACTGCCCGGCATCATCACTCGTGCGCCCGAAATACACCATTCTATTGTTGTTCTGAGCTCGGCGTGTTGACTTCAACAAACGTTCGTATATATTCGAGATGGGACTAGCCCAGTATAAATGTATATTTTCTGATTGAACGTATCTATTATTTACTGTATTATGATTAGTAGTTATCTGTGGGTTTTGAAGTGAGGTATTATTACCCATGAAGTATTCACATATATATATATATATATATATATATATATATATATATATGTGTGTGTGTTGTAACATATTACTGTAGTGAGAGTCCGCGAGGACTAGCTTATACTGTGTATTTATATTATGGGAGTTATTCTTAGATAACACTTGGCGCCTAGTGTATGGTCGTGTAGCGATATAATCCACCTTAGAAAGGAAGTGGAATTTGGTAATCTAAAGATTCAGTGTTATTGTTTATTATGTTCTATTAAGAATTGGTTACGGGATTTCTTTATTCTGTTTATTTTGTTAATCGAGATATTTACCAAAAGGATGATATCTTGTAATAAAGTTTATTAAATTTTCCTCGTTCTTTGTTGCTTGTTCACGATAACCATTCTTTCTCATATGCGTTGACCTTGATATATAAGAACCCTACTAGACTGAGCCATCTAGTGTACGGAGACCTCGCTAATCCGTGACACTGTATTGTATCTGGTCGTTACAGATTTGAAGATTGATTCTTTGACGAATAAATCCGTTTCAATCTCCTTGATTTGGGCGTCTACTCCCATCACTAACAAAGTTTCAGAAAATATTAATCGCGTTTTAAAACACAAATCCTTTATTAGTGGGCAGCAAAGATGCACGTTACGCTGTCAAATTATTTCCTAAACAAACCTGTCAGTACTCATCCACAAGTCAGTGTTATTATATTGTTGCCGCTAAAATGAGTATTGTCATGTCCATAGGTATTCCAAATTAAAAAGTATACTAACCTCACGCAGCTCCGACGAAACAGTAGGAAATGCTTACATAAAAAAGTCAGGAAATAAACAACCTCGAAGATTTGACTATAATATAGCACCTGCCTTATTGCTGTGCTTGTCTGTATTATTATCTGAATTAAATGAAACTGCACAGGATTCCAATGTCATAGCTTCTACTCAAGTCAATAACAGTGTTAACTTAAAAAAGCTACAATTAATAGTATGTATATTATGTGTTGGTGACACCCCAAAACTAAATATAAAAAAGAGTAAAATTTGATGCAGGAAATGTTTTGAAAAACAAATTCAGAAATTACAATTCTAACACCAACATATCAGAGTCACACTTGTAAAGCTAGGGTTAGACGGTCATTGAAATTGGATAAATTTAAATCTTTGAGAGAGAAAAATAGACACAGAAATCCTAGGAAATAAAGAAATTAAATCTGATGTATTTGACTTGACCAATAAAATCTTAATTATTGATTTTTTCAAATATCAATGGTCTACACAACCAAATTTAAATTGCGTGCTGCATCAACAGCACAAATACACCATGATGATCAGGGCCATGGGGTAGCTTCTTTACAAGGAGACAGAGGTCGAGTCTATGGTTTGGACAGTTTATATACACATCAACCATAGGCGGATCGAGGGCGCCACGTAGCCCCTCTAGACGATAGGAATTTTGCGTGCCCGCAGACCTTACATAATGGGCCCACGTAACCGTACCCCATAGACCATTGGAAATGTGCCCCGTTGAGGTTACAAAAAACTGAAATTTTGCCATTTTCAACAGCAACCCCCTATATTACAGAACAATTTTCAACAGCACCCTCCGCCTCCCGATGTCACCAGTTCAGTCGAAACAGCGCAGAAGCTGAAGTTACGCGGTGCGGCAGCGAAAGAATTTCTACTACACCATTTGGTTCGGCCGGTGGAAGTTTTGTGCCAAACCCCCTAAACTTCAATCCCGGGATCCGCCCCGATGATGACTAAATGACACAAGTGGATGTGCAGAGGGCCCACTTTGGATACACCGTTTTAGCGAGTCAAACATCGGGTGGTGTTCTGAAACACCATGTAGATACAGTATTTGAAAACAAATACGCTACATTTTACCATATACGGAGTCAATTAAGTGGATTAGATGATCCCGTAGATAAAACGTTATTATAATTCAAAATGTCAACTCTATGACAAATCACGTTTAAGGGGACAGTTGTGCACGTCGTTTCCCTACCGGTTTTGGAGACGTAGCCGGGTTGCGCTCGTTTACGACCTTACCACAAGAGTAAGAACACTCAGTCGTAAAAAACCCTCCCGTCAGTCGTTTCATACAGCTGATCTATGGATGTGTTTACAACGTAACATTTCCTAATAAAACGTTCGCGTGTGGCTCGTTTCCAAACGTTGGTTCGTAAGAAAGGCGGCTCGCGACTACTGCCCTGGGTGGATATGTTGGCTCAGGACTGATTGTCACATACTTTCAGGGCTAATTTTAGATGATTCTCCTCTTCCTGCTTATCCCCCTCTTCTGGAGTTGTCGTCTCGCACCGGTTCATCAGGGTTCTAACGACTCTTAATTTCCGGTGTTAGGGGTGGAGGGACGCAACGTTCTGGTATTGGCCAGTGTTTGTCTTCTTCCTACACACTGTGAACACATCTCATGTACTAAAGGAATTGGTGTGCGTGACGAAAGACTCTACAACAACAAGATAAATTCACGTATTGGATATGTCAAAAATAAATCAGTTGCTTAAAAATTAACTATCCTGAAGAATGTTCAACAATCTGATGCCTCATTTGTTGAAATATATGTATGTTTGCTATTTTCTGTGCGATGACGTAAACAATTGCTTTGAAGTCGCCGCACACTTTATTCTGAAAGCGACTGTTGTGTTTTCACGTAAATACACAGTACACCCGTAAGCGAAGGTGTGCATGTGAGATTATGAATTACCAACTGCTCGTTCGTATTTGACACGTGTGTGAAAAGATGTACAAAAACGTTTGCAGGGGAATACAATATCAGCATACGCCATTAAAAATAGAGACATAGTTGAATAACACATTCGTCAAGTGAATAAATTCTCACCTAACACTTGTATGCTAAGTCATTCCATCTCAAAGTTTCACGCAGCAACCTGTGATTTATAGAGGAGAGTGTGCCACAACACATTTGTAAACCTACATTTCTACAGACTCCTACGTAGATTACACAAAAAAGGTAAGTTCTTATATAGCGCAGTATCCAGTCTTCATGACTGCTCAAAGCGCTTAACACTTTACTACTTGGCAGACCTGTTCAATCGAACACCATATCGACTTTTCTGGGAAGCATTCAGCAACGCCGCAATTAATGCGCGAAGACTATTTGTACAGAAATATCTACCATTGATTATAGCCAGGTACTCATTCATACAGCTGAGTGAGCAACGTAGAATAAACAACTTGCCCAAGGTTCGACAGCGTCGCACAGGATTTGAACACGGGTTTTCTCAGTCGAGAGTCCGATCGATCGATCGAAGCTTTAGCCGCTGTGCTACTAGGATACACATCAACTCAAATTTGAAATCATACATCCGTCCCTTGAAGTAATTACAGCGTTTTCGCGTCCTAATCATTATATCTGCCTAACGATTCTTGTTTGTTGCGTCTTTGAGCTTAGGTTCCTAAGGATTTAGGAGCGATAGAAAATTATAATTATATTATGTTTTTGCTATGTATTGACATATGTATATTTAATGTGGCCGCAGCTTGTTTGATGTTGGAATAAAGGAAGATGGATTCATATATAAAAGGTTGGCAAGGGGCATATTTTATTGCCAATCAGTATGCACATCAATGCATACCGATATAATACACTGTACCCGTATATAAGGAATTGTGTACAAGAAAGTGTTGCTGTACACAAATAAACAATCAGTACAATATATATACAGTGCATCAAACTGCTAATCTACGACATCAAAGGTGAGTGGCTACATGCCGCCCTTCCAAACTCAATATAATGAACATTATTATAAGTGTATAACACATCGTAATAAACACACGTGTCAGTTCTTTGTACTTAACCTTCATTGCAAATGAAGTGCCACAAGTAGTGGTGGAGGAGAGGAGGAGGTGGTCAAGACAGAAATATAAACGACTTACTCTGATCGATTCGAAACCGGACTGGGAAAGATTGAAGATCTTCTCCCACGATACCAAGCGGTGGGCTAGCCCACAAACAAATAGGGGTGGAAGGTTAGAAAATTTTAATTATTATATGGCCTTGGTTGGGGTGTCCTGGCTACCTAGTAACAGTGGCTTTGGCGGCTAACACCGCTCGCCTTTGATGTTTGTTTGAATGTCATGTTTATTTATGCATTGTATTGTTTGTCGAGTCTTGAATACTAATCGGTTCTTTGCGTCAATACCATTGTACTGATGTAATTTATGCCACGACATTTGATCATAGGTAATAAATATTGCCCATTTACAACTACAATATACTAATTAATTATAGTAATAGCCCGACAAAAGACATCAATTATTATTATTATTATATTTCATTATACATTTATTTATGTAAACAAAGCTAATCACGTTGTATATCTCTTTTTATTTTTGGTATCGCAAGTCGGTTAACATTGTACGTTTTTAAGAAGGCGACAAGGTACATTGCTGGTAAGCATTAATTGGTGTCAGCTTGTTTCGTCGCCTCTGTGTTTCAAAATACATTCATTCTTAAACTTAGATGATAATTTGAAATGCCATCCTTTCTATTAGTTGTACTGGTTTCTTATTCATTTGTTTCGATCCAGCAAATGAGTAAGACATAATCATTTAATGAAACAATAATTTTAGCTCATTATTTTATTAACTCTTATCCAGCGTGGTAATGACAGCCTATTCCTAAATCATAACCAACACAGAACCATAGCCAATGACGTCACCCTTCAATTTTGGCTTGGTTCATGCGAGTTGTAATTTAACTGACATCAAGAAAAATAATAGTATAATTAGCTTCCATGAGGCTATCGCGATAGTGTCGCAACAGGCATAGTACGTAGAATTATCGCGATACTATTGCGATAGAAAAACTATCCAAGACAGTCACCCCTAAGTTAATGCATGAATAGAATATTGACATTAGTGGTCAGAGAATTGGCGTGGACTACGAAGGAGGGGGACTGCGACATTAACAAGTATCTGGACTATTTACAATGCTGTATTTAAAGTACTCCTTCATTGATCAATCATAAAAAGTATTCTTGTAAACTAAACTGCTAAATTATTAAATGTAGATTATTCCTTTTAATGTGATGTATTGTTTACCATTTGAACATGCTCCGGGGTAGTATCTTTTAGACTGAGAACGTTGTTATTTGCTTACTATACACACTTTGGCGGACAACCTTCAACCTAGTTATTATATTCTTCACAATTATTATTAATTAATAAATGAAACATTATGAACAGACTACCTTTTTAAATGAGCATACTGATTCACTGATTGTGCTCTCGCTGATTACATCACTTGTGTGCAGGTTAAGGCAATAATACACTGGCACTCTTTCGTCCAACCAACTCGGCAAATAGTTTGTACTAAAACTCGTTACTCCGGATACATTCATTGGGGTACCAAATGTTTCTACATCAGCTAAAATTAAAATATACTAGCAAGACGGGATTCCTTGGAAGATGACAGTCGTGATAGTAATATTTAACAACTGTTGAAAACACACAGTATCGTTACACAAACACCATCACACGCTCGCATATACTCGGTTTTTTGTTCGAAATGAAGAAGGTCGGCGAGAATGTGAAGTTCACGTCCATCGATAGACCCTAGTCGTGACAGTGTGTAGAATTATCAAATAATAATTACTACTCCGGGCACTTGACGATTGCCGTCGTACGCCGCGAATTCTCGAGTCGCGTCCGTTCAGTGATCGCACGGTCGCAAACGATTGCGAAGTCAGTTGAATACGTTCAACTGAAAGACGAAGCCGGGCAGTAGACGCTAACCGCCGGCCGCTACGAATTCGAACGAGAGGTCTTGTTTTGTCGCAAACGATCGAGAAGTCGGATGAACGGGTTCACGCGAATGACGACGCCTGGCAGAATACGTTTACCGCCGGCCGCTACGATTCGCATTCGGTCAAGCTTTCTGACGATATCGCTGTGAGACCACTGTTCGAGGATGGCCCTTGCTGGGTGAGCGCGTCGCGATTATCGCTCATCGACGCAAATACGTTGGGGCCGACCGGAACGTTGTCTCAAAGTACTGCTAACGTGGCGGCATGGTTTCTTCGAAGTTCGATCGATTAGTCACTCTGGACACTGAATATTACACACACACGAAAGCTTGGGAACGTATATATATCATGATATATTTAACTTAGTTGACATATGTAGCAATTTAATATAGTTCCGGTGACGTTATATTGTTGTAGCATATAGTGTTTGGCATAACATGGGAATCCTCTATAACTATGGGTCATTATCTTGTCTATCACTAAGTCAGGGATATTATTAATAATATGTGGTAAATTATTTGTAAGACTCATTTTTGCAAATTCATGTTTAAGTATGGATAGATGTAGTTCAGTTGCTCTCTGAGTATTATAGTCATGTATGCCAGTATTTGGGGTCATCTGCCAACTTAGAAAGTAGACAGATAAATTTTGAACTCTATATTTGTAATACAATTTTCGTTCTTGTAATTCTAGTAAGTCATCTACTTTTAATACGTTGAGTTGTTTAAAAAGCGGATCTGTATGTGAAATATATTTGCTTAATGTTATAATTCGCACTGCTTTTTTTGAATTTTCATTAATCTGTTTCCTTGATATCCCCGTGATACAATAATTTATATGAGATAATAGCAAAGCTTTTTACAATATAATTTTTATTTCTAAAGATAAGCATCGCGACCACCGTAGTACGGACAACCCCACACATAAATGCACAACTTCGAGTGATGAATAGCGTTTACGTTTATACGCATAAACATGTGTACAGACGCGAAACCTATTTCCGTGACGAAATGCGCTAATTAAGTCAACAGATTATGCAAATGATTGTCAACAGCAAACTGACTGTACGGAATAAATCGCTCTAAATTAATCAGCCAACCAAGACAAACGGTCATCTATGGACACCCTTTGTTCCATTTTGTTGTCATGAATGATCGTCACACCTCAAATCATTTCCTATCAAATAGGTATCTTATAGATATACATCACCAGCTGATGTCTTATTTGCTCTTGCTCCTGAAATATTGTCCGACGAACAATTTACAATGTCCATTACCTGCACAACTGAAAGTATTCTAGTAGGGCTTGTCTTATGGCACACCCCCACAGTTGACATTTTGGGACAATTTTCTGATTTTATAGCATGGGTACAGGCACCTTCTCGTCTGCTTAGTGAAGTTACTGATCCACTCATCCACAGTCTGTAGGTAAACACCACAAAGAAAACAGTGTCCGACATCTACAGTGGACACATACTTGACGGGCTGTCTGTTGGAACTGTTGGAGGAATGGTGGTGGCGTAGCTGCATCTTTCTAGGTGGGTGTGGGTGCGTACACGGCATGGGGGTAGAATAGCAGGTGGTACAGCCACGGCCACACCTCTACCCACTTGCAAGATGTGGTGACCAACTTACACGTTGCGAACAGGGCTGTAGTGAACAAGGTCAGCTGGGTCTCTCTGCTTCGTTTGTGTCACAGGTCAACGACGACGAAGATTAGTCTGTTTTTCCAGCGGTTTCTTTCTAAAAACCACTCGGCTCACAAGAGGAGGAATCATGTGCTGTGACAGCGACTGGCGGCATCCAAGCAGATCATCGAGTCGTTGTTCTATTTGCCCGATGATGCTTTGCAACTCCCTTGCCAGTGATTCATGCAAAACGTCATGACCCTCACTGTAAGGATGCAGGCCATCAACACTGGAAAAGAAACTCATCCACTACATTAATTAATTATTAATAACACAATTTAATTGCATAACATTACATTCTGCCAGCCTGCCTGCCTGCCTGCCTGCCTGCACACACACACACACACACACACACACACACACACACACACACACACACACACACACACACACACACACACACACACACACACACACACACACACACACACACACACACACTATATCTCACTATATGAAGACATTTACCTGAACACGTAGTCCTTGTCTGGTGAAAAGATGCGATCCCACTCTAATAAGGTCGCTTTGTCACCAAGATGTGCTTCTGTTCTAATTCGATGTTGAATGCACGGACCAAATCGAGCAAGTTGGGACTGAAACAATAAGAATGTCTACATACTGTAACTTTCACCATAAGAATATGTTTATTGTAGGTAAACAGCCCGTGGGCCATTATGTACAAATGTGTATAAAGAACAACATAAACTAAGCTTAAAATATACATAAGTTAACAAAGTTGAAATTATAAATATTATAATAAACAATACAAATTAAAATGTAACAATAAGATAAAGGCAATAGTTTTAAGTGCATTGTAGTGTTTTTCTATTAATCCAGGTCATAATAGTTTCTATGTAAATTTAAAAGACCACTGTATGAGGGCTTTGGAACCTGCGTTGGATAATCATAGTGACAGTAAATTGAGATTATACTATATTTCCACGACATTTCCATAATTGAACAGTTTGACATAGTATGACAGTACAAAGCAAAACATAAATAAAGGTTTGATTAAGTTACGCCGTCCCTTGATGTAACATGTTGTCAAAGAGCACTTACCTGTCCAGTCTAGGTAGGACGGCCGACACGACTATAGGTGTTTGGTTGTCGTACAAATCACGAACCTTCTCCGCAAGATCGACATACTGGTCCAGTATTTGATTCCATGTGAGTTCCACTCACTCCTCAAAAACATAATTGGCCACACTATTGGTGCTAACATGGACAATGACGGCGTGGGGGTTTCCTTCGATCTGACTACCAGTGCAACTGTCCTTACTCAACGCTTGTACAGCTCCTCTTTTGATTCAAGGTTGGTGTCCACAAATTGTGGTAAGTATTTAAAAACCGAATCTGAATAAACGTGTACTCGAAGAGACATGATGTTAACAGTACGTACTGGTCATTGAGTGAGTGATAACCAAACACCACCATGCCTTTATACCTACATGCTCCTAAAAAAGTCAATTGCAGTACAAATTGTTCCGTTAAACTGTGTCATAAATGTTACATCAAAGTGACACCTCTGGAGCTATCCCACTTCTAGAAAACTGTTGTTTGTGTTTGGTGATTTGAAAACAATGAGTAGCTGCGAGTAGATATCAAAGACTTTGGAATATATATTTAACTGCTCAGTTAACAATAAACGAATGAACTTCAAAATCATACAACAACATCATAACACAATTACATGACAAATGAACAGATTGCATGTGACCAGTTCCCACACCTTTGTCCATGTATAGTTGTTTTACCTACATGATAAGATTTACTATTATAATTTTTAGATTGCATGTTACATGTGACTGTTGTTTTCAGCAAACGTAATAGGTAGAAATGTTCTGCATCAATAATTTCAATATCAGCAACAATTAATTACTACTTTCCAAAAGCAGTTATAAAAGTTTAGATATGAAGTTATTGTGTCAGAACTAACTCATCAAAAACAATGTATTAACCACGTATGCTAAGAGCATGAGCCTCCTAACACAAGAGTCAAGAGTTGTGGAATTGTCGTAGGCTAGGAACAGGAATTAGAAGCACAATAAGAGAACAAGGTAAGACAAGGTTGTGGGTAAACTTGCAGACTAGCAAAACTATGCAAAATATGTGAAAATAATCACCATACATAGTAAATGTGTACACAAACAAGCCGCACCTAACAATGCGAATTCCACAATACATCGGAAATATGTATGTACAAACAGGCCACACGCATCAATGCAAAAAGTGCACAGTTACCTATGTAAAGCCAGTGAACATATTCAGTTCCACGATACAATATCCATAAACTACAAGTCAAAAAACCACCTACTAACTAGACAACTATAACTAACTACAAACGTAGGTACAGCAGTTTGTCTTAATCAGGAATGGTGGGTGGGAGCTTTTGAAAACGCGTAAATGTTGTAAACGTACCAACTTCGTAAGGCAAACGCTGCTAAAACAAGGAGGCTGGCTTGACGCCAAACCCTCTTTAACTAACTAAAATGCGCTCTGCTGGTTGGTTTACAAGCCTCACCACCTGCTGATTGGGTCGTGTCGTACAAAGCTACTTAATTTTCAGTTATACAAATAAAATGACCCACCCAATCCAAACCATAACTGTTTAATAACACATTAAGCTATTTTAATTCTCACATTAAATATTTCTCTGGTTTTGGATCCACTGGTGCGAAGTGACTCTTGCTCTTCCTCCAGTTGTCTACAGTCTGTATATATATTTCTATAAGATATTTGTTAGGCCAAGAATGTAAACAAATCACTAACTTCTATGCTAGAGTAAAGGTGAATATACACATTACCGGTAGCATGTGTTTAATTGTACATGGGGTAAAAGCATTGTACATAACATTTTCTGTTGTGTTAGTAATACTTCTAACTTGGTTATTATGCTGGTAGTAAAACTGCGTAGTGTTTTAAAAATAGAACAGAACAGTATGTGAATTAACGACATATCATCTGAGAAACATTACAGTAATACACAATCTACAAATTAATAAGGTATATAAATGTATAATTTCGATGCCAGCTTCTTTGCTATAATAATATAGCATTTTAGAAACACAAATGTGTGTTTTGTAATATAAAAAGGATTGTTGTATGTGTGTGTGTTTACTTCTATGTTTATAAATAGAATTATGCAAATGTTATGTTGAGGCATACATCAAAATGTAGCAGTATATCTGGAAAAGGATACCATTATACATACTGTTTAGACACTTATTGTTATTGTCAAACACTTGTTGTCTTGTGGAACGTTGTTTCATACATGTTGTCTACATTACATTACCAGTTATATGGAGCGCAGTGGCGCAGTGGGTGGCGCATTGGCGCAGTGGCGCAATATTTATGTGATTATGACGTCACGCTGGCTTCAAATGTGACACAGTCGGTGCCGGTCGGCGAAGTGGATAAACTACAGTCTGACGTCGGCCGATGTGGTCTGACGTGGTTTGGTCTGGTCTAGTCTGGTCAGGTAGGTCGGGCGAAAAGTGACAGTGTATCCCGGCCGCGAGTTTGCTTTCCGTACCCGGCAGAGCGATGGCCACGCACAGGCGGTATTAACATTGGTCGACAGCGAGCGGGCGGGGAGCGAAACTACCTGTCAATCAGTTTCAACTGCAAGGGGAACACGAATTGATCATGTATTAGTGTGCGAGCGTGTGCATGCGTTCATGTATGTATAACATTAATAATGTCATGTCACAAGTTAATCATATGCTATGCTGTCTGTGTGTTGCTCTATTACCGTCTGCGAGCCTTGAGACCGGGATACACTGACCCTTTTCGCCCGAATCGATCAGAGCACACCACACCAGATCACACCCGACTCCATTCGACTGCAGTGTATCCATTACACCGACTGACATCGACTGCGTTATACTCGAAGCCGGCGTGACGTCATAAGATTCTCGAAAACTTGACGACTTTCAAGTACGTCAGACTGACACGGACTAGCCCCGACGGAGTCGAAAGTTTTCAAGTTGACGTGATTACGACGTCATGCCGTCTTCGAGTAAAACGCAGCCGGTGCCAGACGATGTAGTGTATACACTGCTGTCGGGCTGGGGCTGGGGCTGGTGGGGTATGGTTTGGTTTAGTCTGGTCTGGTCTGGACAGATCGGGCCAAAAGTGCCAATGTACCCTGGCCTTTTGGGAAAGTAAGATGTCGGACAATTCCTTCACGTAATCACCGACGCTTCCCATCCATGTGTACAGATTGGTGCTTCAGACTACCAAAAAACTGTAGAAGACTTTTATCGGATATGACGTAAATGCTGTACTGTGTTATTCGTGATCTTTTTTATCTTCTTCCGCATCGAGCGGTAGAGAATGATATACAATAAACTGTTCATGAACGAGTTGCAGTTGTAAATCCACACAGTGCTGAAACTAAAGACATATATGATTGGGTGACTGTGGATGGCATGCCGCAACACGACAAATGTAAACAGCGGAACACAGAATGCAATGGAAACGAAACAGATAATGAAAATGTTTTGGCCCAGCGAATCGTCTGCAAATGTTAACACACTGGCACTTACCGCTCCACCAACTGCGCCACCGCCAGCGCTACCTATCGACTGTACCTGTGCGCTGATCTGCTCGTGTATTCGTAGGACGACGACGAACATAATAACTGTGGCGACCATCAGTGCTACACCGGGAATGACGAGCGGTACAATATGTGTTAAGAGAATCAATCTCGACACCTGCTTGTTGTTTGGAGATGATCGATACGTACAATTAATCATGTTCCATCCTGCGTCTAGCGTGAAATTGGCTGCTGCAAGCGCGGCACCGACGACCCATTTGAAGATGATGATGCCGTAGCAGCGATTGCGGGTGAGAAGTTGCTCGTAACGGAATGGTTTCCACATGGCGAAAATCTTCGACAGAGCCACCCAACAAAGACTATGCATCGAGTTGACTTCGAACCACCAAAAGATGAACACTTGTAGTTTAGGCAAGTACCGGGTCGTGAGTGGTACGTCGCTGAACTCGTAGACATCTATGGTGAAAATACTATTTTCTTTAACGTTAATTTAGCACGAACAGAGATATGGTGATTTTTACTAGAACACGTAACAGCTCCCGTTCGTACTTATACGGGCGAGATGTCATAGACCGTCTGCTCGGATCGACTGCGACTGTCTGGGTTAGGTTTGTATGAGTGTTCTCTGGCTCAGTGGTAAGTCGTACGTCGCAAATTAGTATGATTAATTAGCTGGACATGACAGGGAAAAGTCACTGAGACTGCTGAGTGAGACCTGCAGGTCGAACGTTGTCCCACAGAACATACGCCGGTTCCCACACATCCACTTCTCATACATTGTGGAGTGCAGTGGCGAAGTGAAAAAGCGTCGGACTCTCAATTGAAAGAGTCCTCGTTATTATCCTATTGCTGCTGAATCTTGGGCAAGTTCATTCGCTGCTTCAGTTCACTCTACTCTATGAATAATTACCTGTATTAAATAGACAGTTGTGGAAATTTGTATACAAATAGACTTCGAGCATTAATTGCAATGTGGCAGAATGCTTGCAGAGAAGGCGAGATAGTGTTCGATTAAACAGGTCTGCCCGGGAATAAAGTGCAAGACACGTTGACCAATCCTACACGGACTGAATACCGCGCTATCTAAGATAACTTAAATTTTCCTTCTCGGAGTGAATGTTTGAACCAGTCTTAATGTATTTCTTGTGGCACCTTCTTAACAATCGAAACAACGAGGTTAACTTCACCGCACCTGTTATTATTGACACCAAGTGGTCTGTGTAATATATTAAGTAGACATCCGGGGCGATACAATCCCTTGTGTATGTTCACTGTCACGTAGGGTTGCGATTCGGCATGCAGTTCCAATTGCTGGTAGGCTTGTGTCAGATCTATTTTGCTAAACAAATGCAAAGGGATGCAAACAGAACTTCGGCATTTGGGAGTGGGTGATGTTCTAATTCCACCTTTTCATTGATTGTGACTTTGAAGTCTCCGCAGATTCTCACCGTTTGGTTTTTATTTGGCACCACCACGATCGGTGCCGACCAATCGCTATGATCTGCCTTCTTGATGATATTCTCTGCTTCCAGCCTTGTTAGCTCAGATCCCACTTTTTCTCGAAGCGCATATGGTACCAGTCTAGCCATGTGAAGCCTAGGCTGTGCATGATCTTTCATGTAGATATGTGCCTTGTACCCTGTAATGGTACCCATTCCTTCCTGGAATAATTCCGAGTGTTTTGTCAACACTTCCCTTACGGAATCTCCTTCATTCCCGGTGACCACTGCAAAGATGTTTGAGTTTCAAGACTTGTAACCAGTCTCTTCCCAGAAGTGGAGTTCTGTCTCCTTTGACAACAAACGCGGACAACCGAGCTCCCTGACCTCATATGCAATTTGATTCAATTTGACATCACTTGTTTGTATTGTGATATCCGTCCAATGCTCTTTGTAAAGTGAGTCAGGAATTGTACAGCTTTACCATTCAGTTCCACTGTCACGTAAGAGCCCTTGCCTCGCCCTTTATAAGTGTATATTGTGAATAATCCGATTTCTGGTTCATCGGAACTGCGCTGACAAATGTCACTGGCTGTGTTTGTGGACGTGTTTTGTTCCTTTTCCCTTTCCGACATTTCCGTGCCAAATTTCATTCTGTTTGGCAATTGGGGAATACACACTTCTTGCAGAGACAATTGTGTGCCTCATGTTCATTTCCACAACGATAGCATTCACTTTTCTTGAACTGTTTCTTCCTGGGGATTCTTCTCCCACGACCACCATAACGCAGCGAAGATATGACTTTATGCAGAGGGACACTGCTATTTTGTGCCCCTAGTAGGGCTGCGAAATGTCAACATAGATTTACACGCCAGCTCCATTGCAACGGCCGTTTCTGTTGCTAACAGAAAGGTGAAATTCTTCATTGACAATAACCTTCGTTGAATGTCTCATCTCTCAATCGACACACGAGTCGATCACCGAATGCTTGGGTCAACAATACACCAAACTCACAGGTTGTGCTCAACCGTTTCAACGTGACTACATCATAGTACATGTAACATAATCAGCAACAGATTCTCCCTCTTTTTGACTACGTTGATAGAATGTGAATAGCTCAGCGATGATCAGTGGCTTGTTAGAAAATGATTCATAAACGCCTGATATAACTGCGCGTATGTTTTGTCTTTGGGTTTTTCTGGCATCAGTGTGTCCTTCAACAATTCAACAATTTGTAGGTACTTGGACCGACCACCGACAGTAACATGCCAGCCTTCTTGTCATTAGCGATGTCATTCATTTCAACCCAATGATCTAGTCTCTCAACGTAGCTTACAAAGTCTTCGACGACTTCATTGAACTCGCCGACTTGTCCGATACATGTTGTTATGATTCGCTACTCAAATTCGACGCCGATTGAAATATATTGAGTATATTACTATATTTATTAAGAGCTGAGTCGGACACTCATGTCTCAACACGTTTCTAATTCGACAAACAAAACATCGGCAGCAACTTATAGTACTAAAACACGTTACAACGGTTTCACAGTATCCATCTGTTTCCATAGGTGGCAGCACGTTACAGTCTATAACAGTCGGCATGGCAAGGAAACACCCGTCGATTGACAGCGTTCCCCCGTTGGTTCGGTGCTGTTCGACATGACATGCATGTCTTGAGTCAACTTCCGGTCAGAGAGAAGGTGTGAGTCTAATCATTGTTCTCGGCACTCCGTAAGCGTTCCTAACAAGCACTTATTGTATTGTGGAGGACGAATTACTACGTCTATCTACATAACGCTGCGTTTCAGTTCGCTCGTGTTTATGGCGAATAACATGTGCTGAAGTCGAAAGTTCAAAAGCACCCCAGTTTCATCACGGTTAAATTGGGTTATGTAGTGCTCACAAATTCGCATTTACGCTTAACACAAGCCCGTTGTCTTGGAACGCAGCATTAGCACCGTGGAGTCGATACGAAAGGAGAAACATCCGGCGATTGTTCTGGTGACCCAAAGAATGACAGACGACCTTGTCCTGGTGACCCAAAGGACGACACATAGCGTTTTCAGGGTGACTCACAGGACGACATATGACATTGTCCCTGTGACTCAAGGAACGACAGGCGGCGTTGTTCCTGTGACTCAAAGGACGACAGACGGTGTTGTCGTTCATGGTGTCTCAAATGACGACAGACGGTGTTGTCATTCACTATGACTCAAAGGACAACAGACGGCGTTGTCCCGGTGACTCAAAGGACAACAGACGGCGTTGTCGTGGTGACTCAAAGGACGACAGGCGACAGGCATCGGGACGGACGCCACTTCCCGGCTCTTGCAATTGACTTCGGGTGACTCCACTCATTCAATGTATGATCTATTTCAATGTTGAAATCTCTCGTAGAGGAAGCTGTCACGGCTTTTTCCGCTGAAGCACAGTTCTTTTTGTAGAACTAGCATCATGTAGAATATTTAGCAAAGATAGACTGGAATAACACACTGAAAAATAAGACGGCAACAGAATGCTGGAATGTATTAAAGAGTGAAATTAAGTGCATAGTCGATAAATTTGTACCCTTCAAAAAACAAGGAAAACGGTCCAAAAAGAAACACTTATCGAAAGAAGCCATTAGAAAAATTAAGTACAAACAAATGATGTGGAAGTCATACAGATGTACTGGAAATGATGAAGACTACAACAGTTATAAAGAAGCACTTAACCAAGCTACAGCTGAAATTAGAAATTCAAAGAGAAGCTATGAACAACAATTAGCTAGTAATATAAAACATGACAGCAAGAGTTTTTATGCGTATGTTCGAAGCAAACAGAAAGTTCAAGATAAAGTCGGTCCTCTAGAAGATAGTGCTGGAAATATAATATCAGAGGGATTCTTAATGGCAGAAGACCTGAATGAGTACTTTAGTTCAGTGTTTACCAGGGAAGATATTAGTTCACTGCCAGTACCAGAGGCTAAGTTCAAGGGGGCAGATTCAGACTATTTAGGACAATTAATTGTAACCCCGAAAATGGTAGGTAAGAAAATAAGGGCTATGAAGGATAATAAATCACCTGGAGTGGATGGTATTCCACCCAAACTACTATTGGAAATTGTAGAACAAATTAGCATACCGCTTGCAACAGTTTTCAATTTGTCATTAGAAGAGGGAGTGGTTCCTTTAGAATGGAAAGAAGCAAACATTATACCGTTATTCAAAAAGGTTCGAGAAACAAGTCAGAGAACTATAGACCAGTGAGTTTAACATCAGTGATTTGTAAATTATTAGAAAGACTAATTAAAGATCACATGGTGGATTTTCTTGTTAAACAAAACTTGATAAACCCATCTCAACATGGTTTTTTAAAGCGAGGTCATGCTTAACAAATATGTTATGTTTTTTGGAAGACATCACTAAGTGGGTAGATGAGGGATCACCAGTAGATATCGTCTACTTAGATTTTCAAAAAGCTTTCGACAAAGTACCACATCAAAGATTACTGCTTAAACTAAAGGCCCATGGCATAGGAAATGGTATAATAAACTGGATAGAACAATGGTTGATTGACAGAAGACAACGTGTAGTAGTTGATGGGGAGGCTTCAAACTGGAAATCAGTATTGAGTGGGGTACCACAGGGATCAGTATTAGGTCCTATATTATTCTTAATATATATCAACGATTTGGATGATGAAATAACAAGCAAGGTGTTGAAATTTGCGGATGATACAAAAGTGTTTAGAAGGATTAAAAGTGATGGAGATAGACAGCATTTACAAGATGATCTTGACAGGTTGATCAAATGGTCTGAAAAGTGGCAAATGCTGTTCAATTTTGGGAAATGTAAATGCCTCCACACAGGACATGGGAACGAAGAGGTAGAATATACAATGGGGGGTACTGTACTAAGTACTACTGTAAAAGAAAAGGACTTAGGGTTAACCATTAGTGCTGATATGAAGGTTTCAGAGCAGTGCGGAATTGCAGCTTCAAAGGGAAATCAAATCCTTGGATTAATTAGGCGAAACATAACGTATAAGGAAAAAGAGCTAATAATACCGCTGTACAAAACAATAGTTAGGCCTCATTTAGAATATTGTATTCAAGCGTGGAGGCCATATCGCAGGAAGGACATAGATATGCTAGAAAGAGTGCAGAGGAGAGCAACTAAAATGATACCAAAACTGAGGGATCTTAGTTACGAAATACGCCTAAAAAAATGCGGTTTAACAACACTAGAGACCAGGAGATTGAGAGGAGATCAGATAGAAGTGTTTAAAATATTGAAGGGTTATGAAAATATTGATAGAAATATTTTTTTCTCAGTTAAGAAAGATAGAAGGACTAGAGGACATGAACTTACATTGGCAAAGGAGCAGAGTAGATTGGATATAAGAAAGTTTTCATTTTCACAAAGGACTGTAAATGAATGGAACAGATTACCTGCTGATTGTGTGGGTGCTAGTAGCGTGAATATGTTTAAAAATAAAATCGACACATACCTCAGACGGGCGGGATACACATAGATAAAAGGGTCGGACTCTCGATAAGCCAAAGGGCTTCCTTGTCCACCTGCCACCTAGAGTTAATTCTCTGGGTGGCATTCTTGTTAAATCTATTAGAGTCGCACAACTGAACCGGTTTTTTGGGTTGTTCACCTGGTACGTCTGACACAATCAAAACAGAGCTCATTCCAAGAATTGTTTAAATCTTCCATTTTACCACATAAACCAACACAAGTTTCTTACTACAGTTGAGCTATTATGGTCACCTTGGCAATACAGCCACCTCGCAATTATGGTCACCCTGGGACTATCCAAAATTATTTCCATAACACGTAAATATAAGGATATTATTTCTGCTAATAGTATGGCCACCTTGCACAGATTGACCAGAACAACATTGATACAGTTTGTAAAAAAATAAAATTATGTGTAATCCCTCAATCCAGGTACATATTGTATTGTGTCATTACTTGGGTCACATGTGTAGTATTGTAGTTATTACTTACAATAAACGTTCACTAAAACACCAGCATAGTCTAACAGTCCTTTATTCTATTTCCACGTGTCCGTGTTTACTTGCAAATGGTTTTCCCTATAAAAATAGACAAGCTACGCATAAACGCTTGGTGGCAGCATCTAAAGTTCGCTGTAGTATATCCCTCCCCCACAACAAGAACTGTTTATGAAGTAGGAACTAGGAACAGTCACACGTGTCGCCTTACACCTGTTCCAGCAATCGCTGGGTCGATTTCCGGATACGTGCCGATCTTCGTGGTGTTTCGACCACCAAAGGCGGTGTCACTTTGTCACTGTCCCGCCCCACAGATGGTGGGTCTGGGGGTACTGCGCCACCTCTATTTCTTGCTCGGTATCAGTTTCGTGGAACGAAATACATATTTTTTGGAGGCTACCGGAGCTTCAGCACCACTGACAAATTTTCACCTCCGCGCCGGATATCTTCACATCTTCCTTCACCTTGTGGCTGACTCGGTTAGCTCGACTGTGACATCGCAAAACTGGGGTTTGGGGGATTGGGGGGTTGGGGTTGGGGGATGGGGGGTTGGGGGGTTGGGGTGCTACTGTTGGATTTTTTTCGCCGCTGCGCCGCTGTTACCTCAGCTTCTCCGCTGTCTCTGCTGTGAATGGTGCTTTTGAAAAGATTTTTATGAATGATCTTGAATGATGGAACTAACGCTCTGATAGTCCCTGTCAGACCCACTCTCACTGTTTTCATCTCCCAAGTACTTCACGATATGTTTCTGGCTGTGTCGCGACTGTGTCTGCTTCTTGTGATGGCACATCTTACTGAAATGTCTCTTCTTCCCACACGTGTAAAACTTAGCATTCTGTATGCAGCGACAGGCATCTGCTGAGTGGCCCCGTCGACAATTGTACAGTTGTCCGAGTTATGGCTGGCAAGTCTATCGTTCACCGTCGCCTTGGGATGTTTTTGCCATAATTTCTCGCCAACCAGGTGCCAGATGCCAGGTCAAGAACACGTTCTAGCTTCAAGTCATGTTCTGCTAATAGTTTCATTCTCAATCTTATCGACCGACAGTTGTCGATCACTTGATCCCGAATTAAATCTTCAACTTGACCGCCAAACTCGCAGAGAACCGCAAGCTGTTGAAGTCGTATAACGAACTGCACCACTCTTTCGCCCTCGCCTTGAGTGCCTTTCCTGAACATATGACGGTTATAGAGGAAATGTTCTTACGTGATGTGAAGTAGACCGTCAGCTTCTCTTTTGCTATCTCATATGTCAGCCCGGTATTGTGCAGGGTATATAATATGTCCTATATATCCGTGCCTGCACACTGTAACAGTAGCTGCCTCTTCTGCGTGTCGTCAGTAACACGCGACGATTCCGCGAACAGATCAAACGACCAGATCCATCTCTCCCAACGCAGACATAAACTATTGGCATCACCGTGGACGTCGAATGGTTGCACTGCACCAACCTGTAGCGCCACCGCTATGGTTCGTTGTTTCCCGTCGCCAAATGTCGTATTGTACTTTATTACATAAAATAAACGTTTACTGAAACACCAGCCTAGTCTAACGGTCCTTTATTCTATAAAAATAGACAAGCTGCAAATGCACGCTTGATGGCAGCACCTGGCGGTGGCTATACTACAACATGTATGCAACAAACACAGTCAAGCCTCTCAGCATGTCCAGAGGATTGCAAATCTATGTAAGTTAAACACAAAACATATGATAGAGGTAGTGGTTAATATTATTAACCATGCATGTCATTTCCATTTTGTAGAATCAAGAAAAGCCACGTACAGTGAAACCTGCCTTAGTGGACACCTGTCCATAATGAAAATCTGTCTAAAACGGATACATTTGAAAGTCCTGAATATGATGTTTGCAGTGTTGTCTACTTGTTCATAACAATGATTAATCTCGCCATGATACACATATTGCACAGTCCCAATGATGTCCACTCACTATGGATATGTTTTATTATATGATAATACTGGTTATTAAAGTTGAAGCATCCTGGGATCTTACTTTTAATTGAATGATGAACTGATCTTTTTCAATGTAGTCTAAGACGTGAAGTGGTATCACATGGCCTGTCACATGATCAACAATGAAGTAACTGATTCCACTGTGTGTAGAACCTATAACAACAGATATAACTTACAACTGAAATGAGCATTACTGCGTTTAAATAGAGAACAAATTATTCTCACCAAGACAGTCTCTTAACAGCAGTTCACAGATTCTGGGCAGTATAAACAATTGATCTGCTGTAGACTCTGGACAAGAACAATCTTATCAGCACTAAGTAAGAGTTAAATAAATCAGAAGTCAGAGAGATTGATCCAAATAAGGAATGCCATCAATCTAATTTAAACATACACAGATTATCGAAAGAGATGTTCTCCTGTGCAGCCAGCATTTCATAATTTGTAAATGGTCACAATATTACAGTAACATTATTAAGGTACCTACTGAACATTTTTATATTCCTGCACATAATCCACATACAGGTGACCATATGCTTGATATTGGTCTAGTTTCCTGTGTGCTAATCTCTGTCTCAGGCATTAACAATTATTATTATTATTATTAAAGGTGAGGACACAAACACCACAACTACTGCATTGCAAGGCATTCCAGATTCAGTGCAATATTACACTAACCTGCCTCTAGACTGTATGCAACTGTATCATTGATGCCAATGTCCAGGTCATGGGCAGATACTGCTGGATAAGTGGAGAAACTGCTGTTGATTATACTGGGTTTCTACAGGGAAAACAATCAAGATTACTTCTGATAGAAGCTGTGATAAAAGATGTGTTTGCAGATGGTAGGCATTGCAAAATCAATCACCAAATATGATTGTTACTATACTAATTGTTTCGTTATGCAAGTTATGTAAAACGCACACAACCAATTGGCACACTTCAAAATGATTGCAGAAAACATGTATAATGTGGATATTCGAATTGTGTCCACTATCATCCGATATGAACCCTACACTTAATAATAATCCTTAATCCACAGGGAATTTCGAGAAAGAAATTAATATTCCGAGGGGTGGCAGATGAACCCTCGAAAATTTGATGCCAAAGATGCAAATTGTCTAGGAAGAAAACGTTAACATATCCAGTAAAAAATGTCTCCCCCACACACACAACACACACACATACTCAAACACACACACACAAACACACACACACACACACACACACACACACACACACACACACACACACACATACAAATAGCTCGATTAAAGTTAGATCTGACTTTTTCTGGAAGGGGCAGATAGTAGATGCTATTGTGGTCGCCGTAAGCCAGCGTGATGTAGAGCAGGTCCCAGTTGGACGGAGCTGGTATTCCTGTGTCCTACACAGTTACAACATTCTTCCATCTGGCTTATGTGTTTGATGGATGTATGCAAAATAAACGTATACCTGCCAACTTTTTTTTAAATCAGGGAGATATATCAGCGGTTCAGCACGTGTAGTGTTGTCATGTCGCGTTCTCTGAGATCTTGACATCGGAAAATGGGGGCTGTTGAAGATTTTTTGGTTCACCGGTTCGCTGTCTCAAACACTCGAAAATGGGGTTAGGGCTGTTGGAGATTTTTCGCCGGAAATTCAGCGGTTCGGCATATCTCCCATGGTTTCGCACAGTTTCGAAGATGGGTGGATGCTTTTGGAGATTTTTATAAAACATTCGGGAGATTTGCTTGCATTCCGTTAGACCGAGAGACACACCAAAAATTCAATCCAGGAGACTCCTGGATTTTCCAGGAGAGTTGGCAGCAGGTATATAAATGAAAAATGGATGTATGAAATTATATGTGTTACAGGGCCAATCAATATTGCGGAAAATAGCCTCCTGGTACACACACGGGACACGTTTTTAAACAAAAGTTATCATGGTACTCCTAATGTTATCATAGTGACAATATTTTGATAGTGAAAATAGCTAACACGTCATAATAACCACAACAATGTCCGTGTACTTACAGTGACGCTGATATTGAACGTGTATTTTCTGGGTCCACGATCGTAGTCGCGTGTTCCTTGCAGTACAAAAGATCCTTAAGAAGCTGTACCGACCGCTCATGACACACACACCTTCAACTCCACTCTGTCAAGCAAATATCACACAGTTTCACAACTGCCAGTGCTTGTATGGGTTTCTGTGGACCTAGACCATTGGCTCTGTGAATTCGCAACAGGTTTTAGAGTATTTTACATCCCCTGGCATAGACACAAGGTGGACTGACTGATGGCTAATAGTGTTTCTTTTGTCACTAGCAACACAGACGTTACACATATATATTCCTGTTTGTTTGTCAGCACTTGTTAATTGATCAACATCTTCTAAACTTTACCTACTATATTCCACCTGCTCTCTCTACCCTTTGTAAAGATATTTTTACAATATTTTATAAACTGAATGTTTTTCTTCCTTTCACTTTCTCCCATCGTATTCCGCTTTCCAAGACCCCTTTATACTCATGATCTATCCTACAGAATCCTTTAGAGTTATCCCTTCAACAACTTCTCCAACATCCTGTCCCACAATTCACTGACCTTTCTATCCTTAGCAAAAAATCTTCAGAAAGCTATATATTTATTAGAAATGAATAGAATAAATTTACAGATTTATATATAGATTTGTATAGAAATCAACATAACAAAAATAATGTTCCAGAATAAAAATATGTTATAGAAAACTATGGAGTACTATAAAGTCTGTATAATTCTACAATACAAAATATTCTACCGAAGACCATCCACAAATTGTTTACAGAATAATCAAAAGACGATATTGAAAACAATTGAATACTTCAGATTCCTTTGAATTATAAAGTCCAAATTATTTAAATGACGAAGACTACAACATTTATAAAGAAGCACTAAACCAAGCTACAGCTGTAATTATCAATTCAAAGAGAAGCTATGAACATAAATTAGCTTGTAATATAAAACATGACAGCAAGAGTTTCTATGCGTATGTTCGAAGCAAACAGAAAGTTCAGGATAAAGTCGGTCCTCTAGAAGATAGTGCTGGAAATATAATATCAGAAGGATTCTTAATGGCTGAAGACCTGAATGAGTATTTGAGTTCAGTGTTTACCAGAGAAGACACTAATTCACTGCCAGTACCAGAGGCTAAGTTCAAGGGGGCAGAATCAGATTATTTAAGACAGTTAATTGTAACCCCAGAAATGGTAGCTAAGAAAAGTAGGGCTATGAAGAATAATAAATCACCTGGAGTGGATGGTATTCCACCCAAACTACTAGTGGAAATTGTAGAACAAATTAGCATACCGCTTGCAACAGTTTTCAACTTGTCATTAGAAGAGGGAGTGGTTCCTTTAGAATGGAAAGAAGCAAACATTGTACCGTTATTTAAAAAAGGTTCGAGAAACAAGTCAAATAATTATAGACCAGTTAGTTTAACATCTGTGATTTGTAAATTATTAGAAAGACTAATTAAAGATCACATGGTGGATTTTCTTGTTAAACATATAAACTTGATAAACCCATCTCAACATGGGTTTCTAAAAGCGAGGTCATGCTTAGCAAATATGTTATGTTTTTTGGAAGATATCACTAAGTGGGTAGATGATGGATCACCAGTAGATATCATCTACTTAGATTTTCCAAAAGCTTTCGACAAAGTGCCACATCAGAGATTACTGCTTAAGCTAAAGGCCCATGGCATAAGAAATGGTATAATTAACTGGATGGAGAAATGGCGTAACCACGATTTTTTCATGATTGACAGAAGACAACGGGTAATTGTTGATGGGGAGGCATCAAACTGAAAATCAGTTTTGAGTGGGGTTCCACAGGGATCAGTACTGGGACCTATATTATTCTTAATGTATATTAACGATTTGGACGATGATATAGCTAGCAAGGTGTTAAAATTTGCATATGATACAAAAGTGTTTAGAAGGATTAAAAGTGATGGTGATAGACAGCATTTACAAGATGATCTTAACAAGTTGATCAAATGGTCTGAAAAGTGGCAAATGTTGTTCAATTTTGGGAAATATAAATGCCTTCACACAGGACATGGGAACGAATATGTAGAATATACAATGTGGGGAACTGTACTAAATACTACTGTAAAAGAAAAAGACTTAGGGCTGACATGAAGGTTTCAGAGCAGTGTGGAATTGCAGCTTCAAAAGGAAATCAAATCCTTGGATTGATTAGCCTAAATATAGCATATAAAGAAAAAGAACTAATAATACCGCTGTACAAAACAATAGTTAGGCCTCATTTAGAATATTGTATACAAGCGTGGAGGCCATACCGCAAGAAGGACATATATATGCTAGAAAGAGAACAGAGGAGAGCGACTAAAATGATGCCAAAACTGAGGGATCTTAGTTATGAAAAACGCCTAAAAGAATGTGGTTTAACAACACTAGAGACCAGGAGATTGACAGGAGATCAGATAGAAGTGTTTAAAATATTGAATGGTTATGAAAATATTGATAAAAATATGTTCTTTTCAGTTAAAAAAGATAAAAAGACTAGAGGACGTGAAGTTACATTAGTAAAGGAGCAGTGTAGATTAGTCGTAAGAAAGTTCTCATTTTCACAAAGGACTGTGAATGATTGGAACAGATTATCTGATGATTGTGTGGGTGCTAGTAGTGTGAATATGTTTAAAAATAAAATCGACACTTACCTCAGAAAGGCTGGATATATGTAGATAAAATGGTTGGACTCTCGATAAGCCAAAAGGCTTCCTTGTCCACCTGCCATCTAGAGTTAATTCTCTGGATGGCAATCTTGTTAAATCTAAATCTTGTTAAACATGACGTATTCAGCCACACTGACTAGTCATGCAACATTTAATTTCCATTATCGGAGCTGCGCTGTTTATAAATTACCCATGTCTATTATAATTTTAAAATCCTCTAAGCAAATGACTGAAGCATAATATGTTCTTCTGGTTCAACTATTTATTATCGCCTGTCATGATCTGTTGGCTTAAAACACAATTGATAATCATAAAATTATAGATATTGTTATATGATCATTGTCATGCCAATATCATGTTTCATCAGATATATATACTTTCAGTAAGGTCCGTTAGGTTGTTTGATTTTCCGAGGGTGCGATTGTTACCTCCAAATGCACAGTCCCATGAGATCACCATCTGCATCATCCCTTGAGACTTCAAACGGGCGGGCGGGCGGGCGGGCGGGCGGGCGGGCGGGCGGGCGGGCGGGCGGGTGGGCGGGCGGGCGGGCGGTCAGACAGGAACACCAATCCACACAGCCGAATACTATTTTAAAGGATAGGGCGCGCTGAGCGGTACTTTCTTGGGTAACGTCACCAACGGTGCTAGTTGTGGCAACAAACTGTGCAAAAAAATGTAAAGAAAAAGCAACCAAAAGAGGCCTTCAAAATGAGTGACAGAGAGGGTTAAACAGTTATTTGAATACCAGCACACTATTTTTAGAATGTATTTAATTCAGACTTTAGGAAAGGAGGTTCATTTCACTTGGTCATTAAGTAAGAAAGGTTGCAGTTTTTCTTGTTATCGTGTTTCTTCAGCTTCTCTCCGCTGTCTCGGCTCAACTGATCGCATGGGAAGACGGGGGGTGTGCTATTGAAAATTGTTCGCCGCCGCACCGCTTATTGGGGTGCAAAGTCATGTCTTTCGCCCAATTGCACCACTTTTCACCACCTTAACCCTCTCGGAAAATTCGATTTCCACCGGCACTTGACGCTCGACAAAAAACAAACGTTCAGGTTCACATTTACTGGGAGCAGAATCATATGTCTGAGTAGTAGAGAGGGGCAGGAGAACCCCGTCCAGGAATCAAACATCAAAGGACATCAAGGGGTTTTGGCTCAGTCATTCCATTTGGCTCCCTACTTATAAAAAAAGAAATGAGTAATGATAATCATAAAAATCTACTGATAAAAAATCTCTTATCTTAATTGGTTGCTGACATCCTACTTATAAAAAAGTATAAAAACAGGTTGATTAATAACCAGTTGACCCCTTTTTTATAGTCGCCGCGGGTTCATGTAAGTGCGATTCGTGTAAGTGTATAGTTGTATAGTGCTGACCTCTAGTGATTATGCGTAATGCTATAATAAGGCAGACGGTAGCGCCTCTAGTGCAAGAATGATTAGACACTGATGTGTAAGGTTATAAAAATCGTGGTTACGTGTGAGGTTATGAAAACTCGTGGTTATATAGACGTAAACAAATAGTGTAGTGTCGTCTATAGGGAAAAGAAAGAGTATTTGCATCCAAAGTAGACAGTAGCGCCTCTAGTACAAGAATGAGTAATCATATATTTATGTGTAAGGTTATGAAAATCGTGGTTATGTGTGAGGTTATGAAAACTCGTGCTTATATAGACGTAAACAAATAGTGTAGTACCGCCTATAGGAAAAGAAAGAGTATTTGAATCCATCGTGTTTGTGTACTAGCCAGGGAAAACTGGAAGGCTTATTATTATTATTATTATTCGGTCACTAGCCTAGGTCGGTGTATTATTTGCGTGTGTTGTGGGCTAGTTATTTTATTCTGTCGCGTTCCAGTACAAACCCGTAGTCGGTGACGTAATACAACGGCTGCTGGTGTCGATGAATGATGACGGCATCGGTGACCTATGACTTCATCAACGTCGGTGACCTAGTTAAGGTTAGCTGTAGGCGGGCGTACAAAGTTCGGTCGTATGGCCGTGAGGCGAAACGGGAGGGGCTAAAAATAATGTAGACCGACGCTAACCGGAGAACGCGTTTTATTACTCATACTGTAACCTAGCTAGGAGTAAGACCGTTTTCTAATAACTGTGCTGTATTATTAAGCTGAAGTTGGCTTTATAGTGGATTATTATTGTTCGTGCACAACTAGTTGGAATATAGAGGCCTATAGTAAATCGGATATTACGACGAGGACTGAATTGTGAACAAATGAAAGGAGATGGTAAGTTATATATTTTTATTAGTCAGTCGATCGCTTCGGCAAGCGCGGCAGTAGCGCTCGGCGATCAGTCGTTAGCGGTGGCGGGTGTAGTAGGAGGGCGCTACGACACCGACCAATAGCGAGTGATGACGGTAGCGAAAGAAGGCCGCTGTTCCAATCAAGTGCGCTCGGTGGCGTGGGCGACGGTAGCGCTCGTCGAGCAGCAGGTAACAGCGGCAGCGGCGGCGGTGGCGGTGGCGGGTGTAGCGTGCCCCGGCCAACAGCGGATGGTGACGGTAGCGCAACAATGCCACGGCCACGGCAAAGCTTCTGCGGCGGTGACGGCGGCGAATCGAGGAGTCTCCAGTCCGTGGGCAAATTAGTAGCAGAGGGTGGTATTCCAAACCCATTCCAATTGAGGGGTAAATTTTTCGATCTTAAATAGTCGATTTTGTAAACATAGGACAAAATTCTAGTTAGTAATATATATTGAAGGGAAACAATTATTTGAGGGAAAATAGTAGAATCTGTAAACATAGACAATGAGCATCCTAGTTAGTGTCGAGTGAATGTTAAAAGGAAAGTTAGTGTAGGTAGGTGTAACGTTCCGATCGATTTCGTGGCGCGCTCTCGCTAAATACAGCTGCTGCTCTTCGTAAGACGAAGACCGATCACGAAATTTGGCTCACTCTATTCGAGAATGCCATGACGGAACTCGTCTCCTACGACGCCGCCTATCTCGCCCCTATGACGCCGGAAAAATTGCGCGACACTATAATGGCCCTCGTCGGTATGGTCCTGGAAGTCTCCCTGCGAAAGACCATATGGGGTGATACGTACGCCGTCCGGAGTCTGAGTACTATTCCGAAGCCGGAATAAAGCGATCACCTTTGAATGACTAACGCTTCGCTTGTTGTGCTGTAGGACGTTGACCGCCGGGATCGTGTACTCGACGGAATAATCGCCGACGCTTTGAGGGCAGCGCACGAGGAGGAGGAGGAGGGACCGCGCGTGAAAGTAGAGTACAACGCCGCCGCCTTCGACATCGCCGATGCCTTGAGGACAGCGAACAACGACGACGACGTGGCCCCGGTCAAGAAGCGCGTGAAATATAACGCCGACACTCCATGGCCGTTATTGGAGGTCGACTATAAACCGCCGAAGCACGCGAATGTACAGCGCCTGCCTTCGTACAACGATTCGGTTTCGGCCTCGAAGTCGTCGCCGCCGGCACCGCCAACGTACGCAACCCTATACCCCGTGCCCGCGTACGGCGAGTCGGCGCCGATGGAGATCGTCTCTATATCGTCGGACGAGCTACCGTCGCTGATCGAGGGCACCCAACCACCGCAACGAGCCGAGGCGCCGCCGCCATCGCGGCAGACTTGCGACCCCCATCTGCAGGGGCCCCTCATAACGACATCCACGGGGCGGGAAAAGTGCCTGCTGAACGCCTTCGCCGAAGTGATCGGGGAAACGGTATTGGATCGCGCGCAGCACTTCTGCGGGGAGTGCCCACCCGAGGAAGGGTGTCCCTTCGTACATATGTACGGATATCTTGGCGGAAAACCCAACCGAAGCTATCGCCGGATGTACGAGGACGTGGATGGAATATGCAATCAGTTTTTCCAGTCCGTGCTCGATTCGTACCTACATCGTTCACTCGTGCCGTGCGCCGCGAGATTGATACTCGTGCTACACGACCAATGCGCGCCCTGTCCGGATCGACACTCGGAAACGGCCCTCGTGAAACAGGTGGCCGACTGGTTGCTAGGCACCGACTGGACTTGCTGCTTCGACAATGCGATGCTGGAGTCCGCGGTTGTGCCCCACCTGCTGAGAAGAGCCTGCCTCGGTGATTGACGTTAATAGTTGTTGTGAGAGGTTCTCTCGGAACCCGAACATTAGTCGCACCTGTCTTGTTTACGAACATTAGTAGCAGCCAACACGCGGGTGAATGCCGCTATAACGAACTTTAATTTAACCCTTGTATTCTCTGTAGGTGGTGGTGGCATAAAGCCTTAAGAATTATGCAGCGTTGTTGTAGTTGTTGGTGTATCACGCTTTCTACGATGCTTAATAAACTGTTGAAAACGTGTCAACAATCTTGTCTACTATTATGAAAACAAACAAACAAACAAACACCCTTTCCCATGTCCCAGTGAAACAAACACATATTTTACAATCCCAGTCTAGCGCACGAATCGCCTACTAGCTAGCGAAAAATAAAACGCTTGTTTTCCCCGTATTATTTTTAGCCCTTGCAGCGTTCCGCCTCACGTCCATAAGGCATGCGTACTTCGTACCCGACGGCTCTTCGCCTACAGCGAGCCTTGTAACTAGGTCACAGCCTCTCATTAATAAGACACCCCTCCTAGCGGAAACAAATCCTCTACGTTGTTTAATAATAATAATAACTTATAAATCGATGGCTAGCTTCCGTTTAATAAATTTCCAAATCGTAGTCGGTATTTATTCGCCGCCGCCACCTAACGGTTGCGATTCCTACCATCCGTTTATAGGCAGTGTCGTTGCTCCGCCGTAGTTAATATCGTTTCGGCGTTGACTAGGACGGAGAGTCAGTGCTACCACCTACCAACGACGATGCATGTCTGCCCCGTAAGCGGTCGCGCCGTCAATCGTCTAGAGGGGCACTCGTGCAAAAATAAGCCGCCGCACCAATGCCCGAATTGTGATCGGAAGTACGCCTTTCGTAACAGCTTATGGAAACATTTAAATAACTGTGCTAGCTAAACTGGGGATTGCTGCAAATGCCCGAAATGCGTAAATTTTTCGCCTATCGTTATAATATGTTGAAACATTTGAGAGGTTCGAAGACGTGCTGTGAAAAAAAAGAAAAAAGAACACCAACACCCCCCCTGTCGTCGACGTCGAGGAACCAGACGCGGATGCCGCCAACGATGCGGTGTCGGCCGGTCTACGGCGTATCGTTCACGACCACTGGTTGAGTATACGCACATCTACATCGCGCTGACTTATCCAGTCGAGATATAATTATCAACTGACCAGTTGTTTGGACACGGGCGCACTGGACCCTTGACTACGACTAATGTTAGAGGAGCTGACTCGAGCATTTAAAATCAACCTAAGTTTTGGGTTTATTCTCCGACACAAGGAGACGGGTCGCTACATGTACTTTCTTTCGTCGTGTAACTACTGCGGTCGATATCTCGAAACGCCCGCTCTCATCACCGACGGCCAGTCGTTCGAACGCTTCCTCGAATGCGCCTGACAACCCGACGTCCTTCAGTACGTTATCGCGCAGCGACCCGACTGGGTTGCTGAATTGGTAACTAACGTTACCTACTTCCTCAACGCCATCATCCACAATCCTATCGGTTGTCTCGACGCGCAACTTCCCGCCTACCTGCGCACCAACAAGGCGTTCGTCGCTCCAGAGAAAGATCGACACGGAGACCCTACACCAATAACTTATGCCTCTTCCGCTGTCTGGTGCTTCATAGAAAAGGCGCTACCGAGGCCGTAACCCATTTGACGGCCCCCGCCTTAAAGCTTTACGCCGTCTACAGCACCAGCACCGGGGTGAGCCCTGCTCGTTCGCCGGCGTTCCTCTGAACGAACTCGACCGGGTGGAGATGGTCTTTAAAACCAACGTGATCGTGTATCGACTGACGGAGGAGGAGCCCGGGAAAACGTCCGCCGAATTGATTCGCCGTTAACTCTATCGGTACCTCACTACTATGAACGTGAACTTGTACGACACGCACTACAGGGCGACATTCAACTTCGAGTGCTACTTCGACAATCGTGACCTGCCGGCGGACAGCGCCAAATGCCTGTGGATAGCTCGGCACGAGCTACTCAGCGTGGGTATCGCCTCGAACGTCCCCGGCCATGAGACGGCGCAATGCTTCGTCACGACCGGGGATTCGAACGAGCTCGCGAAACGCCTGATCGTCGCCCTGGAGGCCGTGAGCAAAGCGGCATGCGCAGCTGTGCGACCGTCGTACGAAATTACTTTCGAAGCGATCGCCGCGCTCGACGACGAATGGCGAGCCAAGTGTCGAGAGACGGAGGCGGCGGACAAGAACCAGTACACCGTACTCGCCGACCGCATGTGGGATCATCTACGCCGGCTCCCCGTCCTCGGCTTCAACTCTGGTAAGTACGACCTGAACGTCGTCAAAAAGTATCTCACTCCCCTTATCAAGGACAGAATACATCATCGGCCTTTACGATCAAACGTCAGAACAACTTCATGTGTCTTGCGACGGCGACGCTCAAGTTCCTAGACATCACCAACTACTTAGCCCCCGGTTTCATCTACGATAAGTTTCTGAAGGCCTACGGCTGCGAAATGACGAAGGGACACTTTCCCTACGAGTACCTCGACGGGCTGCGGAAACTAGACGACACCGAACTGCCGCCACGGGAGGCTTTCTACAGCCACCTAAAACGCGAAGGGATCTCCGCCGCGGCGTACGAGGGTTGCGTGAATATGTGGCGCGCCAAAGGGATGACGACGCTGTGGGACTTCCTTGTCTGGTACAACAACAGGGACGTGGTATCGATCTTGGAGGCCGTCGACAAACAGTTCGCCTTCAACCAGCAGCGCCGCATCGATATGATCAAAGACGCCATAAGCGTACCGGGTCTAAAGCTGCTCTACCTGTTCAACGATCTCCCGCCGACGCTTCACTTCAATCTCTTCAACGAACCAAACAAGGACCAGCACCGGCACATACAATTGTAGATCGTCGTCGGTCCCTCGATCATTTTAGCGCGTCATCACGAGGCCGACGTAACCGTTTTACACCGAGCCTAGTACGGCGAGTCGCCGCTGACTTGTCGCTCGATCGTGGGGTTCGATGCAAACGGGCTCTACCTCTTGGCTATCACGGAAGACATTCCGACGGGGTGGTATACGCGCCGCCGCAAGGAGAACGCCTTTCGGCCGGTGCGCGTGCACCGCTACGGTCGTATGGCCGTTCAGTGGCTGACGTGGGAAGCAGAGCGGACGGGGGTGTACATACGACCCCAGCTCAACGGGCGCGAGAAACGCGTCGATAAATTCCGGGTAGACGGCTGGTGTCGGGAGACGAAGAGGGCGTACCAGTTCCAAGGTACTTCCATGACTGCACGTGTACGGGAAGGAAATGAACGAGGTTAACGGGAAGCCGATGACTCAACTGTACGCCGAGACGAATGCCACCACAACCTACCTTCGCAGCTTCGTCACCGTCGACGAGATGTGGAAGTGCCAGTGGCACGAGGCGAGACCGTCGCCGCCGCCGCCGGAGACCCGCTGCTGGAGCGGAGGCGGTGGATCCGTTACGCGGTTGACGATCTTGAAGGCCGTACTCGACGGCACTATTTTCGGCCTGATAGTGTGCGACATCGCCGTCCCGGACGCGCTACGCGACGCCTTCGCTGAGATGCAGCCCGTCTTCAAGAATACCTACATTACGCGCGACGTTCTCAGCCCGTTCATCCGTCGCTACACCGAAGCGCATGAGTTCCTGGCCCGGCCTCAGCGGACGCTCGTGAGGAGTTTTTTCGGAATCAAGATTCTACTCGCAACTCCCCTACTACCTACCCTACTGGTATCTGGAGCACGGACTCATCGTCGACTGTGTGTACCAGATCGTCGAGTACGTCGCGATCGCGTGCTTTCGTCGCTTCGGCGACACGGTCTCCGCCGCGCGACACGAGGGCGACACCGACCCCGAGAAAGCCATCCTCGCCGACACGTTTAAACTTCTTGGGAACAGTTCCTATGGGAAAACTATCACGAGGGTCGATCTCCACAGGGAAATAAAGTACTGCACGGCTACCGGTGCCACGATACTGATCAACGATCGACGCTTACGACAGCTCGACGTCGTCGTACCCGACGATCTCTACGAGGTGGCGATGAACAAGCGAACCGTCCGGTACAACCTGCCCATCCAGATCGGCCTCTTCGTGTACAAATACGCCAAACTACGTATAGTGGAGTTTTACTAGACTTCATCGCTACCTACGTGCCGCGTCCCCTGTTCCAGTACTGCGTAATGGACACCGACTTAGCGTATTTGGCCCTCGCGGGTTGGAGCGTCGACGAGTTCGTGGAGGAGGCCAAGAGCGAGCACTACTTTCGCTACCGAGGGGACTGGTTCCCGTCGGAGTGCTGCGACGATCACGCGGAGGCGTACGTACAGTGCAGGCTCGCCAACCGACCATGGGATGCGCCCGCCGAATATTGCGGGAAGCGTCGGAAGTACTGTAAGAGAACGCCGGGCCTCTTCAAAGAGCAATGGTCCGGCCGCGATATCGTCGCGCTCTGCAGCAAGACCTACTACTGTTTCGGCGCCGGCGGGGATAAGTACAGCACGAAGGGGTTGAGAAAGTGTGAGAACGACATCGACAAGGTCGTCTTCCTCGCCGTGCTGCGCAGACAACGGAGCGGTAGCGGATGGAACCGCTACTTCTACGCCAAACGTCGGGTGCTCGACGACGGAGTCACTACGGCACCTAAACTCGTATAAATATTACCCTACCCTACCCTAACCTAAGGACAACCCTACCCTACCTAAGGGGGTGCCCGCCCCTCCCCCTAGGGGTAGAGATATGTATGTATGTATGTATGTATGTATGTATGTATGTAGGTAGGTAGGAAATAATAAAAACTGAACAACTACAACAACGTAGTTTTCATTGTATTTTATTTGTCACTAAAAAATTAAAGCGAAGCGAAAAATTCATTACGGTTTTAGCCAGTCGAATACGAGACAGTCGTTAGCCACCCTATCGGGGCCGAACAGGCACTGGAAGCCCTTTAACGGCATAACGCGGCATCGTAAGAGCAGGTAGGCGATGCAATATTGTACGCATACGTTAGATACCCCGCTCTGCAATCTCTTGTCGTTATACGGCCACGAGTCGCAGTTACGGCGAAGGAAGGAGCGGAAGTCGGCGTGTAGCGGTGGCAGTCCGTACGATTCGAAGTAGTCGCCTCGCCGGTCGGCGTCCACGTAGACGGCCACCCAGTGGTTCGTCACCGTCGTCGTTGTTGCACACGAAGGCCGTCGGGTAAGCGGTGAGCCGTCTTTTCGGTAGCTCGTCTTCAGGCAGGACACCGATGACGACGTTTTTAGTGAACGCGTCGAGCTCCAGGCGGCGTATCAGCTGAAACGTGTCCATCTGCTCAGTAATCGAACATGACGTTCCGGTTCTTGTCGATCTCGAGCACCGACTCGAACTCCCCGTACACGACGGCGTTCACCGTACGGGGCAGCGCCGCTGCGAAGCGTACCTCCACGCGCAGGTTCCCCTTACGCACGACGTTAAAATGATCGTCGTCGCACCAGTCGGGCGACAAGTCGAAATCGAAGATGGTGTAGCCGCCGCCAAAGTCGGTGCTCGACGGGTCGTTACCCTCGTCCTCGTACGCTTTCCCCGACGCCCCGAAGAGGTTTATATAGCTTCGGATGTAACGGCGAGTCGCGAAGTTTGGCTGCAGCGTCTTGCTCGGCACCTGACGTCCGTCGACGTAGAGGGCGAGGATGTTTATGTCGTTGTGCTTCGCGTTAAACGGGTTTTTATCGTAGGCACTGTTATAGGCGTCGTTGTCGATCAGGCACATGAACACGCGCTTCGGGAGGGTGCCCAGTAAACGTTCTCGTGAGTATGAGACGTCTTGCCCTGCGGTATCGATAACACCTTGCAGTCGACTCGACGTAGCGGGTACTTCGCCGTCCCCTTCGTCAATGCTTTAATCTGACCGAGCTGGACGGCCGGATTCACCTTAGCTTTTCGCACTTGCAGGAATGTCTCCAGTAGCACGATATTGAACCCCGGTTCGACAACCGCTGCTATGAGCGCGAAGGCGTCCTTGCTTCGCACCAGTCGGATCTTTACGTCGACTCCGTTCAGTAGGTACCGGTCTTGCATGAACACGTCGGCGTGCGTCCCATCAGGTCCACCTCGCGACTGTTCCGGGTGAAGACGCGCCGCTGTTCGTACTCGTCGTTAGCAATCGCGGTCGCGTCCATGTACCCGAGGGTATCCTTGTACCACAGACTGGCGTCTTTTTGGCGTCGGAACCGTAACTCAGCAGGGTATTGATATAGGCCCGGTACGGATACGTATTGGTTGACGGCGTCACGAGCGTGCCCTTCAGCGACACGTCGACTTGACTGAACATCGAATGCAGAAATTTGTAGCTACCCTCTACTTGCACCACTTTGACTCGAGCGTATAGTCTACCGCTCGCCAGGTCCAGATAGTCGTCTCCCGATCCCGGGACTAGGAACTCGATAGGGCCAACCGCGTCGAGGGCCGTCAGCGGCTGGTGTTCGATCCACTGACCGCTCTCGATGGTCGTCTGCGTCATCGGGACGCTGAACAGGTCTAGTTCGCTCTTTAGGCCCTCGCACGACTGTCGATGCACGAACGCCATTCTATTTGGTGAATATGTCGCTCGACGTCTGTTCCTTTCGACGCCCTTTCTTCTTACTGGGCGTCGACGCTTTACCAGGTGGTTTTATATCGTTCGCTTTTCGTTGTCGTCGTCGCTTTTTCGGAGACGGCTGCTGCTGCTGTTTATTCAACAGCACGTCGAGAAGCTCGGCGCCCGCCTCCTTCACGCGTCGTTTTACCGACTGTTTCAAATTCTCGCCGGCGACGACGTCCTGCGCCACGCGCACGCCAGTATTGAGAGCGCGCTTTCCCAGCGCCAAGGCCCCTCTCTTGATAAGAGGCATGGCGCTTCGAAACAGGCTCCCGAAGAGATTGCCCAAGACGTATCACCGCTGTACTCTTCCGCCGACGAAGACCGGTAGATTACCGCCGAACTGTCGAGTGTAGTAGTCCTCGTACAAGTTGCGGCCGGCCTTCGCTGCCATCAAAACAGTTTAGATTTGCAACTTCTGATGTGAAGCGTCGACACGAGTTTCCCCTGTTCGAATGGTATCGGTTGACCGAGGTCGTCTCTTGTATCTATCTCAACCGAGTCTAACTGTTTCCAAAGAAGAGGTATGTATTGGATGCGGTCGAAAGCATTTGATATAGTGCTCCCGTTCGTACCGTAGACGGGGATGGTTCGGAGGAGCGGGGCGAAAACGTCACCGACGATGCGCGGTTCCACGATGTCCGTGTACACGTACATGGTGCCGACTCCCCGCTGCATGTGCACCATATATTTCCCCTCGTACTCGTAGGTATACGCGGCGGGTATGGTGCTGATGTCGACGCCGGGTGTGACGGAGTCGCGCCGCCGGAAGTCGTCGGCTTCGTTCCCCGGCAACAACGCGTCGGTACTCGCGATAACGGTCATTTCGAAGCCCAGCATGTTCTTCAGGTGGCTCCGATGGGGTATGTTGAATTCGACACCCGGAGATAAACGCAGCTTCATCCTGTTAGAAATGGGGCTGTACTCCAGGCGGGCCTTGACTTTATTGGTGCTCAGTCTCGTCAGTGACTCGTTGATTTGATGCATCAACTCGTAGGTGCTGTTGTAAAAGCCGGATGTTGCCTTGCCGGTAAATTTCACTATCGTCCGAGGCGGTGTAAACGCCCCTCTCCCCCGCCTTGCAAGCCAAGAAGAAGTACGCGTCCTCTTCTCTCACGTTGTACCAGGAATGCGGGTACTGTAGCGCCACCAGCCCGCCTTCCCACTGCCCCGACAGGTCGACGCGTTGCGGTAGATTCGTGGTGTAGTGAGTCAACGTGTTTTCGGGATGCGCTTTCATAGAGGCATTGCTCGGTAACGTCAGGTAAAAGCTAGACGATGCCATCGCGTTTAATAGACGGATTCGGTAGTAGGTAACGGAGACAGCTACTCAGCAGCGCCGTCTACACGTTGGAGTCGCCCTGGCCGCGCGTTAGATTGTATATACTGACTACGATAACCGTGTACATGACGACGATCTGACACAGGAAGACGATCTCGGCTTTAGGGCATTCGTTGCCGCAGAGACGCCATGGAACGTGTTCGCGGACGTCGACGTCGTCGACGGCATCGGTCGCGTCGACAACGGTTGTTACAACAGTGGATGTGGCGGCGGGGACTTCGGCGGCAGTAGTCACGTCGTCGGTCATCGTCGCACGACTGTCGTCTGACGATACATCATCATCTCTATCATACGCGCGAGGAACGACGCTTATCAATCCTCCGTTTTGTGCAGTCGCACGTACCCCGAGGGGGCAATCGTTGCCGCAGAAACACCATGGAACGTGTTCGCGGACGACGTGGTTGTCGTCGATAGAATCGGTCGCATCGACAAGGACGGATGCGGCGGCGGCGGCGGTCGTTATCACCTCGTTGGTCATCGGCGGTAGTTGTCACCTCGTCTCTCATCGTCGCACGACTTCCGTCTGACGATACAGCATCCTCCGTTTTGTGCAGTCGCACGCACCCTTCCAACGCCGCGTGACTGTCGAGGCGGTGCGCCTACCCTTTATAGGCCTTTTGGCGTCTATCCAGCTGTTGAAGGAAGCCGGATAACCACCCCATTTCACGAGCACTCCCACACCGCCTCTCTTCCGTCGCCGACGCTGTAGAACAGCCTCCACGCGATACAGTTTATCCTTCGGGACGGTTATTCGTTGCAGCTCCGGTTCGAAGAAGGTGCCGTCTAGTAACGTTCCGGTGTCGTCCCACAATCGATAAACGGGAGGGTCGGACGGGTGCGTTTCTACGACGGTGAAGAGCTCTTCGCTCCATTTAACCATGTACCCTTTCTTCAACTGACCCTTCGCCTTGCTCATGCGTACGCGATCTCCCTCTCGCAGTTTCGGGTTGCTTCCCCGACCCTCGCCGGCATACAACCGCTGCCACACACTTTTCTGGTTCGCGGCGTTGACACTCGCCGGCGTCCTACCGATGCTTCAATGGTAGGCGTTGTTTTACGACCGCACGAAGTCCGGCAACGGCTCTACGTATCTCAGCGTCTGATGCTTCGTGAAATACCTCCACATGCGGGTCTTTATTGTCCGATTGAATCTATCCACGACACTCGCTTTAGTCTCCTCGTTGTGCGTCACGAAGTGGTTGACGCCGTGTTCCTTCAAAAGTTTCTAAAAAAGGTATGTTGAGAAACTCCGTCCCCTTGTCTTTATTCTTCAACGCTTCGAAAAGACATCGATGACCGTCAATAAGAACGTTATACCGTCGTTGTGCTTTTTCAGTTTAGCTACGTCCACGAGATCGGCTTGCCACTGCTGGTTTCGACCGCCTACGATAACGCAACGTCGTTTGAAACGTCGTTTGTCCGGCTTGTGAAGCGTATAGGCGTCCTGTTCCGATAGCCCCTGCTTGACGACCGGTTTGGGTACTACAGTCGGCCGGTGCAACGCGTCGACGCCGCCGTAACTGCCCGCCTGTTTCGGGTCGAAGTAGGCGCGCTTCAGGCGGTCCCGATGTTGTTGAGGGCGGCGGTGCTTTCGTTGCGTACCACGAGTCCGCCGGGACACCAAGACTATGGTGGCGGCGGCGAGTCCTATCGATTTACGAAAAATAATACACAGATATATAAAGCGAAGACCGCAGCGACTACGGCGAGGCCGACGAAAACTGCCGACCTTCGAGGGAACATACTAGCTTGTGAGCGGCTCGGGGGTTTCAACCTCTTTAATATTCCTCGCACTCGCGCTCTAGAGACTTAGCGCGACAACGACGTTTACCCTACCATTTCGTCGCCTGCTGCTGCTGCTGCATGTACGCACGATGCCGTGGGTTACCGACGAGCTCCATAGAGACGTTCAGACGCCTCATACGGTCCCCAAACACTTCCCATCCAACCGGCGGTAGCGTCTTCTTCCTTTGTCGCATGAGGTCGTTCACGAGATCGACCATGTTACTTCCCGCGATAGGTTTACCGCCGTACACGAACTCGCAGCGGTCGTTCCATCGACACAGCGGGTCGGTTGTCATTTTCTCGATCAGGTGGTGGGCTTTCTCTTTCAGAGTTTTCGGCATGCTTTCTACGATCTCGCGCTCTATACCGCTTAGTGCCGTCGGCGGCAGCGGCGCCGGCGCCGGCTGGCCCTCCTCGGTCACCCCTTTCACCACGGACACGCGTACCGGTTGCGCCGCCCGAGACACCTCCATTGTATTGTAGCGACTCAACAGTTGATTGTACGACGCCACTTTCTCTCGCTCGGATAAATCCGCGCGGTCTAGAACGTTCTTCATGTCGCTGTCCAGGCTACTCATCACACGCGACGTGGTCGTGATCGGTGGCTGGTCGATTAACGGGAGGAGACTCTCCACCAACCGATGGTATACCAACGCCATCTTCTTCGCGGATTGCATCACCCGATAACCTGTCTAAGCAGCGGGAGAAGGACGGTGCTCGCTAACGGGGCTGGCAGCGCTGTCAGAAACCCGCCCGAACCCGTTTGCAAGACCGGCCGCTTCTGTTTGACGGAGACCTGTTTCTACGTCAACTTTTGCAGATGCTTCTTGTATTTTGACAGTACTTTTTTCTGTTTCGCTGACAATTTCACGTTCCCTTTCAAAATGTTATGCGCGTAGTCGCACAGGCTAAAGATGAAGTCGGGGTGTTCGTTGGCGATTATGGCTTTTCTCAGCTTTATATTCTTACAGGCATTCAACATCAGCAGAGCTAAGATATGCTTCTTCACGCGCCCTGTCATCCTGACGAGTGACGTCCGCGGCGACGCGTTCCTCTTTTTATACACTCGGCACGTAGACGTATTGAACGCGATCGTCGGGAAAAATAGCCGTACGCAAGCGCATATTTTCCTATGTTTCCTGTTTCATATCCACTAGGAGATAACCGTAGGCTGATGACGTGGCGTCTTTGAAGGCTTCCATCATGTAATTGATTCTACCCGGATACATCTGTTTTGCCAGGTGATCTACTTGTCCTGCGCCCCGGGGACTCTTGAATAGCACCATGTATTGCGCATTTAGGCTGATTGTGCGGTTTTCTTTCCCTTTTGGAAAGATATTCTGCAGAAGCTGTACGACGGACGTGTTGCAGTGATGACTTTTTTAGTGAACAAGAATATCAGTTTCCTCCATAAGGTCATCGAGTACTAGAAGCTTCCCTGTTTTCGCGTCTAAAATCTTCGGATCCGGTAAACTGTCTACGAATTCTATATCGGTTGTAATAGAGGCGTAGGCGGTTTGCCACTGACCGTGACACCACAGAATTTTCTCCGGAGGCGGGTCGATCTTAGAAGAAGCGAACTGTAGTAGACGAGTGACGAAAGTAGTCTTACCGGAAACCGTAGGTCCAGCCACTATACACATAAAAGGATGCTTCAACGACGTATCCATATCGACGATTGGCGCGCTGGAAACGAGCGATGACTTTTTATTCGTTTCTTCTATATTCATAACGCACCTCCATCAACAATTTGCCGAGCATATTCTGACCTTCTTTTCCCCCGCGGGCACTACCCCAAAAGGCTTCTTTTGATGGTACCCACTCCACCAATTCGGCGTCCCCGGTAGCCAATAGGGCGTCTTTCAACTTTTTCATACATTCGACCCTAACGGCATCCCATTCGGCTCCCGTTTTCGTTTTCCTGATTCCGTAACTTCGTCCCTTCGCTATATACGCCGACCAGGCCGCTTTGATATACTTCGCGTTTTCTTCGTCTTCATTAAACATTGCTTTTCTAAACTGATAGGCGTGCTCGACTGATCTGAAGCCCCGACCGTACGCCGCGAGTCGACACGGATAAAAATTCGACAGGAACGACGACGAACCACCGAAACGCATAGCCTCCATACCACTGATCTAGAGACGTTACTGCTATTATAAAACTGACTACACCTTACGCATAACCACGATTTTTATAACCTTACACATAAGTGTCTGATTACTCATTCTTGCACTAGAGGCGCTACTGTCTACGTTACTATAGTACATAATCACTAGAGGTCAGCACTATACAACTATACACTTACACGAACCGCACTTACATGAACCCGCGGCGACTATAAAAAAGGGGTCAACTGGTTATTAATCAACCTGTTTTTATACTTTTTTATTAGTAGGATGTCAGCAAGCAATTAAGATAAGAAGTTTTTTATAAGTAGATTTTAATGACAGGTCATTACTCTTTTTTTATAAGTAGGGAGCCAAATGGAATGACTGAGCCAAAATTCTTTGATGTCTTTTGATGTTTGATTCCTGGACGGGGTTCTCCTGCCCCTCTCTACTACTTGTCTGCCCCTAGCGAAATTCCAGGGAGCAACTACCCCCTTTTCCCCTGTTCCCGCGCCTATGGTCCTTGCCAATGCCAAGGCAACAGACTCAGTGAGCCGACACATCATCGATTGTCATCGAGAACTTATAATATACTAAAATTAGACTTTACATGGGCAATCGAGACATACAGATTTACCGCGTTATTTTACTAACTTATCTTAAAGATGTCATAACTCATACCCACATCACCTCGTGACGTCATCGATACCGAAGTTTAGCTTAGGACTAGGCAAAGCTAAGGCAAGCCAACCTCTGCAGTGAGTACTGACTGTTTTGCATTAATTAAACCGTCGAAGTAGTCGCCGAGTAGTAAAACATATCAACAAATGTAGTTTTAATCAAAAGTGACGTTCCATATTTGGGAAGTGAAGTTAAAGGTTGTGTCTGTATAAAAAGTTTGGAATAAAAATAGATAAACGTTTCACGAAGCCGCTTTTTATACACTAGTATTGCCCTCTAGCGACTAGAGTACAAATGAGATATCCACGTCTTCTGCTCACCGCGCACTGAACTGTACAAGGTGCAGTCGCGTTTTGCCCCTCAGTTGCAACGCTTCTGACTGCGGTCAGGTGCGTTCTGCTCACAACGGTGATCCGTTGCTTCAAATACGTGCATTGTTTTGTTCTATACCCTTCGTTTTGTAGGTGGGCCTTCTTAAACTACCTTCCCCTACTAGCAAACATATTATCTAACTGTATATCGGTATGTTTGTCTGTATGTATATCTATTTGTGTTGTATGCACCCATATATCCGTTACATGAAAAACTGTGTACGTGATATACCTGGCCCGTTGGGGTGGTTAATATATTTTTCTTCTTCAAAGTTTGTGTGTGTGTGTGTGTGAGTGTGTGTGTGTGTGTGTGTGTGTGTGTGCGTATGTGTGTGTCTGCGTGTGCGTGTGCGTGCGTGTGTGCGTAGGTGTGTGTCTGCGCGCGCGTGTGTGAGAATGTGCGTGTGAGTGTGTGCGTGTGTGTGTTAGGGACAAGGTTTTGTTATATTTGTTCAATAATGTTTCCGGATTGTCGGGTTACCAGGGTTTACTGTAATAGTTTCATGACATTTTACGATGCAGGATTCGAAGTTGTCGGGAGAGATTTACTTCTCACTAGAACAAGCTCGAATACGATATATAAGAAGGTATGCCCCGTCTTGAACAGTTCTTAAGCCGCAGGTGTCTGTTCGTCATTGTTAATATAACGTTCTTACTACTACAATAAATATGACGAAGGTCCACAGCGTGCTCATTTTGAAAGTTTCGTAAATGGTTAATACAAATATTCACCTTGTATGCAACCATTAGTGGCATTTACTGCTAAGACCAGCGTCCTAACGTTGAAGTACATTTGAGGTTGGCTGGTTCCCAGAACTGATTCAGCGAACATCCTACTAATGATTACTACACCTGGTGTGTGTGTGTGTGTGTGTGTGTGTGTGTGTGTGTGTGTGTGTGTGTGTGTGTGTGTGTGTGTGTGTGTGTGTGTGTGTGTGTGTGTGTGTGTGTGTGTGTGTGTGTGTGTGTGTGTCTGTGTGTTGTGCATGTGTTTGCGAGCGTGCGTGTGAATGTGTGTGTTTGTGTGTGTTTGTGTGTGTTTATGTGTGTTTGTGTGTGTTTGTGTGTGTTTGTGTGTGTTTGTGTGTGTTTATGTGTGTTTGTGTGTGTTTGTGTGTTTGTGTGTTTGTGTGTTTATGTGTGTTTGTGTGTGTGTGTGTGTGTGTGTGTGTGTGTGTGTGTGTGTGTGTGTGTGTGTGTGTGTGTGTGTGTGTGTGTGTGTGTGTGTGTGTGTGTGTGTGAAATTCGTCAATACTGGTCAACTCCCAATTGTGATAGGTGTCATTTTGTGTGACTTGATACGTTATTTTTTTTTTAAATTGTGAATTTGCTAACAAATAACGACCGTGTGGTTTCCCAAGATGTTGATCTATTTTTACGTTTTAGTCGGGCAGATAACAGGCCGTTTTAGACTGAACCTAGAAATCGAGTATGAACTATGTTTTTGACGGATTATTGACAACAAGGATGTCCATACACAGAATCCGCCGGGTGCCACCTTGGCACTAGACTCGATTATTCAGTCGCCGCGAGATGGGAGCACCGTAATGATTTTTCTAACGCGTGTTCTCGGCCAGACTCTATTTTCCGGCGAAGTCACGCATTCGTGGGAGGGTCGGTTATGCGAGACTACCTTGGCCCCCTTAACCATTTTTTTAAATCAAATATGGCCGCCACCATATCAATGTTTTTTTTATCAAATATCAATTATAGTTGGAATTGACGTTTTCGTTCATAATAAAAACATTTTTGTTTCAAGCCCTATAATGTTGCAGTCTTAGAGATTCTCATGCAAGGCAGCTTTGTCATGTTCAAATAATTGCTACAACTTCGGCAACGTCAGGCTGTGCGGTAAATGAACTTGCAAAGAAGCAGCGAAGTCGGCAAATCGACCACAGAAGGCGGTCTGTAAGATATCCAGAACACCGACAATCACAGGGTTGGCATTTTCGATGCGTGCATCGTCTTCGCATCAAAATTATGTTGTGAACTTAAAATAAAAAATGTAGAAAATCCAGTATGAATTTTGATGGGCGACAGCTTTATGTCAAAATATCCACCGCTTCTTTATACGCGTTGCTCATCAGCGTTTGTTTTCCCTGGAACAATATAGTCAACGTGTTCAAATGTTCAAACGTAAAACTGAACTCGAAACTGCTGGACGACCGGACAGCCAATTCCATGGAAAAATCACACATATCTCGGCAGAACCACTCCGTGGCTCAGTCAACGAACAATGTTGTATTGTAGAACATGACCATTTTAGATTGCTCTTAACAATGTTCATTTTCTGACGCGGGTCTCGCGTGTCAACTGGAAACCGTCAGTGGGCCAAATTTGATCCGCGGGCCAGGGTGTGCGGAACGTTGTTCTACGGTAAGACGCAGCGCATTGCTAAATAAATCAACCACACGGGTCCGGTTGTTAACTTCCCTACGATTAAATTATATAAAAAAAGTTGCGTATATAGTGTGTTCGCTAAACGGTGAAATATGAAGTATGTTTCTATGATCGATTTCCTTCATCGATTTTGACAAGTTGTGATGTGCTGTCACCTATTGCACTATTTACTAGATAGTGAAAACGTTACTTTTCTTCGACAATTGAAGATTAGTAGGAGAGGCATATACAGATTAACACACATAAAAGTGTCCAAAACGCTATCTGAGTCAATCCGAGGATACTTCTATATTCACCACATTCCGACGTATGTGATCTAAGGTGGTGAAATCGTCAGCGCAGGTGAATCCAGCAATATTTATCCACGTATCTGGTGGTAATGTTTTAAGTGCTTTAAAACCAAATATGTTGTATTAGTATAGACATCATATAGGGAATATATCCAACTGTACACAAAGTCAGCTGCACGAGAACAATTTCAATCATGCAATCATTGAAGTTTAAGGTGGGTTTAAGGCTAAATGTAGGCTTTATGGTTGGCTTTTGGCAGTTACCAGTTGTAGCGCCAAAGGCAATTACTTCGAGAATTAAAATACATATTTGCACTTTCTTAATAACTGCGACTGCGATTTTATTTAAAATATGAACACATTATATAATTTGGCATAAAAAAACTGATTCACGTTGGATTAAGCCGGTGGAGAAGCAGTGGTAAACACAATCAAACAGATTTCTAAGTTCATCATAATATATTATACATTATAGAATGTAAACCCACTGGTCAGCTCTCCAGACCACCGACATTACACCCCTATCAATCCTCTGATAGTGTCCAGCCCGATGCGTTAGAAGGGGATCTTGTTTAGCAGTGGCGGTGACCAGTAGCGACACCCGTAGGGTCATAGGGAATAACCTCGGAAGTGACGTAACTGTTGCAAGATACAGATACGTTATTGTCACTATTGTCATAAAATACATGTCAAGTAGGAATGTGACCTGTTGTTAAGACATACAGTCACATCAAACGTACCACGAACATACAATAAAAGGTAAATAAATAAAATATAATTAAATTATTATAATTAAGTCTAAAATTGTATAAAAAATATCCGTTAAAATTGATAGGTTATGCTAAAACCATCACATGAAAGAAGTATAAACCACCTCTGGCAAAATTATCATTCCTTTGTCTCTATCTAACACTAAAGTATATATTTAATACCCGATAAGGCAGCCACTACACGGGAAAAAAAACCTCCCGAAGTCATTTGTCATCGCACGGATGTTTGAAGCTGTACACTCTTTCGATGGCAGTATGCTTTTTCAATGGCTTCCCCATTGATACTAACGGGGACAACTGGGGTTTCTTCTTTCTAAAATCAACGACCATCTGCCTTGTTTTGGACGCGTTCAATTCAAGATTGTTTTCGTCGCACCACGACACGTGCCTACCCACTTTATGGCGGTACTCAGACCCGCCGATCTGAGTTCCTCACCAACCCTTCCAAAATCATCTGCAAATTTCACCAGCTGTACGGAGGAATGTTTGTTACACACAGTCATTCGTGAAGAGCGAGTACAGAAGCGGGGAGAGGACACTACCCTGGGGAGTTCCGGTGTTCAAGATGATTGTGTTGGAAACTAAGTCATTCATTTTGACGACTTGATGACGGAACAGAAGAAAGTGAAAGACCACTGACACGTGGATACATCCACCGACAGCAAGCGCAGCTTGTCGAAGAGTTTCTGTGGGACGATCGTATTGAACGCGGAACTGTAATCTACGAACCAGATGCGTGCATACGTGTTCGGAGACTCCGGGTGCTGCAAGACGAAGTGAAGAGCCAATAGAACAGCGTCATCAGTGGACCGGTTTTCCCTGTACGCGAACTGGAGCGGATCCATGCTGGAGTTTGTGACCGACAAGTAGTTGAGTACAAAGCGCTCCAACATCTTCATCGCAACTGACGTCAGGGCCATAGGGCAGTAGTCGTTCAAAGGTGTCATCTTGGATGACAGGCACAATTGAGTCTATTAGTCGTACGTCATTGCCCTTATATGGTGTCTATACAAAATCGAGTGCTGTGTATCGTTTATCATGTAACCAAAATTATGCAGCAGTATTTTGTTGGAAAGAGACATGTCTAAAGCCTTACAGTAATATACAAGTTGCTAAGGTGGCCGGCTAAAGACGTGCAGCTGTCAAAATAGTGGACTTTTTCCCTCGTTTGATTGGAATAGTCGATGACGCGCCTTCTTGAAGAGTACGTGTATAGCCCGCGAAAGGCCGTTGCCAGGATACGCGGCCGGATGTCACGTAATCGCTATTGGACTCAGTCTCTGTCATCTATCACGACTCACGGCAAATTATACTTCACAGGTGATATATTTGTGGATTAACCCGGAATATGACTTATTATGTAGCGCGCACCACAATAAATAATTCAAGGTATGCTTAGTAACCATCAAAGTTGTAAACCTTCAGTTTGTAACGGTATGACCTAGCCTTCGGGGACCTAGTGCACGGGGACTATACTAATATAGCTCTGTAAACCTACAATGTATACGTTTTCACCATTAGCCTGTTATAACACTGACAAACTACTATTTATCTCAGCCATCATTAGAACTGATTATGGCGTTTGTGCATACGTGCGTGCGTGTATATGAGTGCGTGCGTGAGCCGATGTCTATAGTGTGTGTTTGTGGGGTGTGATGCGGTGGTGGTGTGTGTGTGTGTGTGTGTGTGTGTGTGTGTGTGTGTGTGTGTATGTGTGCGTGATAGCTTGTATTTGTGTGTGGTGTGGTGGGGGTGCGGCTACGTACACAAATAAAGGTAAGTTCTGATACAGCGCAGTATACAGTCCTCAGGACTGCTGAAAGCGTTTTGTACTTTACTCGTTGGCAGACATGTTCAATCGAACATTATCTCGACTTCTCTGGGAAGCATTCAGCCACGCTACAATTAATGCACGAAAACTATTCGTACACAAATATTCACCACTGTCTATAGCCAGGTACTCGTTCATACAGCTGAATGAACTGAGGCAACGTACAGCGAACGACTGTGCCCAAGGATCGACACAATAGCACGGGATCGGAACCCGGGTTCTCGCGGTCGAGAGTCCGAAGCTCTAATCACCGCACCACATCGCTCCGTGTGCGTGTCTGTTTGTGTTTACGTGCGTTTGGTTGTATGTGTGATGTGCGTGCGTTATGGTTAATCTGCTGATGTTCGCCGATGGTCTACTTTTGTTTGCTCCTTCCACCAAGGGACTGCACACTTTACTCAACATAATATTGTGTTGCCCCAATGGATGAGCACGATGTTCAATATAATACCGGCAAATCCCTGGTCATACAGTGTAGAAACTCAAATCTTGCCAGGGAAACAACTTTAGGAAGTGGGAAATCACACTTCGCCACCTCTTGGTAATAACTTAGACATATAAAAAGTGTCAACTTTATAACAAATCTTGCTGAGAGACTACGTTCTGGGATAACGTGTGCTGTGTTCCTTGCAAACAAATTAATCATACACTTTCAAATGATGATGTTAGTAGATAGTATGCTCTGTACGATCTCAAAAGCCTACTTTTAAAAAAGAATTTAATGACCACTAAACGATTCGGCCACACTGCTGACGTAAGCAATAATGCGAGACAAGTCCTATGTATAAAAAAGATCAAAGGCTTTTTGTTTGACACTAATGAGTTTCGGAAACCTACTTATAAAAAACGTGATCGATGAGCGATGTAATTTGATACTAATTGGATGATTGACAGTACCACTAGAGATGCCACCTAGCGGTGAGTGCAAAGAGTATTTTAGTCCTAGCGATCAACGCCGTACCTAGAGTGCGCTGACGTAAGCAATACGCTAACCACGCTCGTATCGAGCTTTAGTTTCGTACTTTCACCTAGTGACGTACGCTAAAACCATTGTATAAACGTTTAGTTTCGTACTTTCGTTATTGATCGACCTATAACCGGGGTTGACCTTAGGGTTCGAGTTATGACACCTATAACCGGGGTAGGATCGCGGTTATATAAGCGGTGACGGTAGCGGGTGATCGGTAGTCGGTACGATGTCGTCGCCTATAAGGTTTGGTGGATCGCGGTCGTTCTTGTCGAATATGTATATGTGTCGCGTGTCGGCGTTTGATCGGGGCTTTCGATCCGTCGAGCACGCCTATCAGTATAGGAAAGCGATATTCTACGACGACGTGGAATGTGCCGAAACAATCAAAAGTTCGCGAAGCTCTTATGCAGCGAAACGACGCGGTTACGACATTCGACTAAAGAGAATGCCAACCAAATGGACCGACGTTAGGGTGAGATGTATGAAGATGTTGTTGAGGAGGAAGTTTGATGGATCGAGCGATTTGAAGGCTGCACTGTTGGCGACCGGGGACGCCGAATTGGTGGAATGGGTAGCGAGTAAGGAGGGTTTCTGGGGTAGCGGAATCGCGGGCGATGTGGGGAAGAACATGCTCGGTAAACTGTTGATGAAGTTGCGCGATGGTTATAAAGACGCGTAAAAAAGTGTTCGTCGTTCAGTCGTGAAAAATGAACGGACCGTCGTTGAAGCATCCTTTTCCGTGTATAGTAGCCGGTCCTACGGGATGCGGTAAGACGACGTTCGTCGAGCGTTTGATACGTTACGACACTATGATCGATCCGCCGCCGGAGAAAATCCTGTGGTGTTACGGACAGTGGCAGAGCGGCTACGCGTCTATGTCTTCGAAAATAGAGTTCGTAGACGGCCTGCCGGATCCGAAACGTTTAGACGGTAAAGCGAGAACGCTTCTAGTACTCGACGACCTCATGGAGGAGACCGATAGCCGGGTGACGGTACTATTTACTAAAACAAGTCATCATTGTAATACGTCGGTCGTACAATTACGACAGAACATGTTTCCGAAAGGGAAAGAAAACCGTACAATCAGCCTGAACGCTCAATACATAGTGCTATTCAAGAGCCCTCGAGACGCGGGTCAAGTAGGTCACCTAGCGAAACAGATGTACCCGGGAAAGGTCAACTACATGATAGAGGCTTTCAAAGACGCGACGTCGTCGGCGTACGGCTATCTATTCGTGGATCTAAAACAGGAAACGGAAGAGGACATGCGTCTGCGTACGCGCATATTTCCGGACGATCGCCTTCAGTACGTGTACGTACGGAAGGGTGGCGGCGGTGGTGGTGGTGGAGGCGTCGGCGGACTATAAGAAGAGAGGGACGACGACGCGTCCTTTATTAGTCGCTATGAAGGCGCGCGTGACGGGAACGAAGAGACGGCCGAAGGTGGCAGGACCGACGAATCAAATAAAGAGACACATCGTCGCCCTGCAGCTGTTGGAGAGACATAGGCGGAACATCGCTCTGCGAAAAGCCCTACTCGCCCACGCGGACACCGGTCTCATTTGTAGTCTGTGCGATTGCACGTACAACATTCTGAAAGGGAACGTGAAGTTGTCGCCGAAACAGAAACGCGTATTGTTGAAATACCGGGATCACCTGCGTAAACTCGTCGACAAACACGTCACGCGTAAGCAGAAGCGTGTCATCTTGCAAAAGGGTGCGGGTGGTTTTCTGACGGCCCTGCTAGCGCCGTTAGCGAGTACCGTTATCCTGCCGCTGCTCAGATAGGTGTTCGGCGGCGCCAGCGGTAATTGATGCAGTACGCGAAGAAGATGGCGTTGGTCGATCCACGATTGGTGGAAAGCCTTCTGCCACGCGTCGAACAGTCGTCGAGCACGCCTCGAACACGTGTGCTGAGTAGCCTTGACAGCGACATGAAGGACATTCTAGAACGTTCGGATTTATCGGAACGAGAAAAGGTAGCGTCGTGCAATCAACTGCTGAGTCGGTACAATTCGATAGAGGCGGCTCGAGCGGCGCAACCGGTACGCGTGTCGGTGGTGAACAGCGGCGAGACACCCGCGGTACCGGTGGCGCCAGCAGCGGCGGCGGCGGCGGCGCCACCATCGTCGGAGGTGATAGAGCGCGAAATCGTAGCCAGTATGCCGAAAACGTTGAAAGAGTAGACGAGACTGCTGATCGAAAAAATGAAAGCCGATCCGTTGTCTCGATGGAACGATCGCGGTGAATTCGTTTACGACGGTAAAGCGATCGCGGGGAGTAATATGGTCGATCTAGTAAACGATCTCATGCGAACGAGATCGAAGACGACGGCGCCCGTAGGATGGCGGAAGTTCGGATTGCACATGAAGGATATGAATATCCCTATGGAATTCGTAGGCAACCCGCGCTATCGTTCGTACGTGGAGCGACGACGGAAGCAGCTAGTAGAAGAGAGGATGATGATGCCGTCGACGTCTAGTTCATCAGCAGCGCCGACTGAGCGGAGACGTCGTACTCGGATGCGAGGCGAACCTAAACGCAGATCCTCTTCGTTGGACGTCACGGCGTGGGATACGTTGTCGTGATGACGTCACGACGCGCGATCATCATCGTCGTCGTCGGCTTCACCATCACGCTTATCGCACTCTATATCATCGTATCATCATCGTCGTCGTCGTCGTCATCATCATGGTGTCCGGGTGGAGTCGTCGTCGTCCAAAACGAAAGCCTCGACAGCAACGAAACGTCGACGACGACGACGACGAGCTGAATAACGAGTACTTCGATCCGAAACGGGTGGGGAGTTACGGAGGCGTCGACGCGTTGCAACGGGCGTCGAAGCTCCGACGTCCGGCCGTCGAGAGGTGGCTAGCGTCGCAGGACGCCTGTACCCTACACAAACCGGTTAGACGTCATTTCAAACGACGTCGCGTCATCGTGGGCGGTCGAAACCAGCAGTGGCAAGCCGATCTGGTCGACATGACTAGACTGAAAACGCACAACGACGGTATAACATTCCTATTGACGGTGATCGATGTGTTTTCGAAGCGAGCGTGGTGCGTTCCGTTGAAGAATAAGTCCGGCGCGTCGCTCGTCGCGGCCTTCTAGCGCCTGCTGAACGACGACGACGACGAGACGCCGCACACGCTGCAGACCGATAAGGGGAGCGAGTTTTTGAACCGACCCCTGCAAACGTTGCTAAAAGTCGCGGCGTTCATCATTTCGTGACGCATGACGAGGAGACCAAAGCGAGCGTCGTGGAACGGTTTAATCGAACTTTGAAGACGCGTATGTGGCGCTATTTTACGAAACACGGAACGCTGCGCTACGTAGAGGCGTTACCGGATTTCGTGCGATCGTACAACAACGCCTACCACCGAAGCATCGGTAGGACGCCGGCGAGTGTCGACGCGACGAACCAGGAGGCCGTATGGCAACGACTGTACGGGGGTGGTGGCGGCGATCGACGATGAAAACCGAAACTACGCGTGGGAGATCGCGTACGTATTAGCAAGACGAGTTGTCATTTCAAAAAAGGATACATGGCTAACTGGAGCGAGGAGCTGTTCACCGTCGTAGAGGTGCACCCGTCCGAACCGCCCGTTTATCGCCTGAAGGACGACGCCGAGACGCCGATAGAGGGCACCTTCTACGAACCGGAACTACAACGCGTAGTCGTTCCGAAAGACAAACTATATCGCGTGGAGGCGGTTCTACGGCGTCGTCGGCGTCGTGGCGGCGGTTCGGAGGCGCTCGTAAAATGGAGCGGATACCCGGTCTCATTCAACAGCTGGATCGACGCCGAGTCGCTCGTGGACCTATGAATCGTTGGACGCATCACACCGGCTGCTGGAGACTGCACGAGGCGGGACTATGCAACGGATCTTCGTTCTTACCGTATAAAGGTCCCTGCTGCATCGACAGCGCGCAGTGGCGCGACGATGCGCGACGACGACGAAACTACCTCGAGTGGCGATCGAGGAACGAACGCCGACGAATCATCCGTCGTCGACGACGACTCCATCGACGCTACAACTGCCGCCGAACCCGTTCCATGGCGAATCTGCGGCAACGAATGCCCTAAGGCCGAAATCGTGTTCCTCTGTCAGGTCGTCGTCCTGTGCTTCGTCATCGCCGTTAGTATATACAATCTGACGAAAGGTCACGGTGACTCCAACCTGTGGACGGCGCTGTTCAGCAGCTGTCTCGGTTACCTGCTTCCGAGTCCGTCTATGAGTGTCGGCCGCGGCGAACGTCTACGACAACGCGATGGCGGTCTCGTCTGATTTTTACCTGACGCTGCCGAGCAACGCGTCTATGAAACGTCACCCCGAAAATACGTTGACGCACTACGTCACGACGTTGCCGCGACGTTTCGACCTGTCGGGGGAGTGGAAATGCGGCGCGGTGTCGGTACAGTATCCGCACACGTGGTACAACGTGAGAGAGATGGACGCCTACTTCTATCTGACTTGCGCGGCGGGCGAACCGGGTGTTTACACGCAAATAGACGAAGATGGCGCGACCGTGCTGATATATCGTCAGACGACGATTCCTCACGGTTTCTACAACAACGTTTATACGTTGTTGAACAGGATCAACGAGGCGCTAGAGAAATTACACACCAGGAAGGTCAAGGCCGTGCTAGAATACTGCGCCGTCTCTAACCGATTTACGCTACGTATGTCGGCGGGTGTCGAATTTATCATACCTCATTCGAGCCGTCTGAGGCACGTGCTAGGTTTCCATACCAACACGATCATGAGTTTGTCCGCGTACGGTCCCGCGCCGGCGACGAGGCCCGTCATCAGCTCGTCGCCCGCCGCGTACACGTTCGAGTACGAAGGTCGCAATACGGTGACCATGTCGGCGGGCATCGAGAGTCTGTACGTGTACTCGGATCTCGTGGAACCGCGCGTCGTCGGTGACGTGTTCGCGCCGCTCCTTCGAAACATCGCCGTCCGCGGTGAGAACGGTGACGTCGTTTCGGAATCGTTCGTTCGCGTTCAATACGTTAAGCTGCTGCGGAATCAATTCGACGAGGTCGAAGTCGATATAAGAGACGATCACGGCCAACCGATACCATTCGAGCAGGGGAAGGTGGTGACGACGCTTCACTTCAGACGTTGTAAATCGAAATTATTTTAACATGCCGTCGTCGAAGAACCCGTACGTGGACTACTACGTTCGTCAGGTCGGCGGACAGCTGCCGGTCTTCGTCGGTGCTCGGGGTCAACGAGGTCACGGTCTGGGTAATCTCTACGGGAGTCTGTTTCGAAGCGCCATGCCGCTTATCAAGAGAGGCGCGATGACGTTGGGAAAACGAGCGCTCAACACCGGCATGCACATGGCGCGCGACGTCGTCGCCGGCGGCAATCTGAAACAGTCGCTAAAAAGACGCGCGAAGGAGGCCGGCGCCGATCTTCTCGACGGCCTGTTGAATCCGCAGGCAGCGCCGCCAAAGAAGAAGAGAAAGAAACAAACGAAGCAGCGCCGTCCCCGCGGCGGCGTCGGCGTAAAGAGAGCGCGCTTAGCGGCGACGGCCGTCAGTAGGCGGAAAAGAGCGCGTCGAACGGACATATTCGACGAGTAACGACGACGACGATGGAGCGCGCACTCGAGAACGGTCAGTGGACCGTCTACCAGCCGGGTTCGGGCTATAAGGACCACCTTCGAGTGTACGTGCGCTTCATAGTGGTGACGCCGCGGGGAGGAGAAGACGATACCGATCTGACGGCCGCCGCCGCGGTGGCGCCGGTCAACAATTTCCTGCATACGATATTCAGTCAACTCGACTCGTCGCTGACGTCGCCGTCGACCAATACGTACGAGTACAGCGCCTACGGAAGAAAAAAACGCACCGACGACGCCGCGGCGGCAGCGGCATAAAGAGGGTGCGCCTAGCGGCGACGGTCGTCAGTAGGCGGAAGACGTCGAACGGACGACAACGACGACGATGGCGTTCGTGAACGGCTCGACGTGCGAGGGCGTGAAGGCCGAAATGGAGCTGTTCAGCGGACCGGTGAAGCAGATGAGCATCGAGAGTAGTCATTGAACCGTCTACCAGCCGCTGACGACTCTCGACGCCGGCGGCCCTATCGAGTTCCTCGTGCCGGGTTCGGGCGAAGACTATACGGACCTGGCGAGCTTTCAACTGTACGTGTGCTTCAAAGTGACGCGGGGGGACGGTACCGATCTGAGGGCGGCCGCCGCGGTGGCGCCGGTCAACAATTTCCTGCATTCGATGATCAGTCAAATCGACGTGTCGCTGAACAACACCCTCGTGACGCCGTCGACCAATACGTACGCGTACCGGGCCTACATCGAAACGTTGCTAAGTTACGGTAGCGACGCGAAACGTTCGCATCTCACGGGTTCGTTGTGGTACAAAGACACCGCCGGACTGATGGACACGCTCGGCAACGGCAACGTCGGTTTCGAGGCGCGACGCCTCGCGACGGCCGATAGCAACGAGGTGGAGATGATGGGACGCCTGCACATCGACGCGTTTATGCTAACCAGACACCTACCGAACGGCGTCGACACGAAAGTGCGCATAGTGCGCTCGAAGGACGCCTTCGCGCTGATGGGCGCGCAAGCCGTACTGGGGTGGCGCGTCGTGCTGCAAGCGATTCGACTGCACGTGCGAAAAGTGAAGTTGAACCCGGCCGTCCAGATGGGACATATCAAAGCGTGGGGGTTGGGAACGGCTAAGTTTCCGATGCGCCGCGTCGACTGCAAATGGTTCTCGATAACGGCGGGTACGCTATCGCACACGCACGAGAACCTGTACATGGGCGCGATTCCGAAACGCCTCTTCCTGATGATGATCGATAACGTCGCCTACAACGGCGACTACACTAGAAATCCTTTCGACGCGCGTCACAACGACATAAACTTCCTGACGCTCGTCGATGTGCTCGTACGGAAAGTAGCCCTTCGTTGCCGAGCAACCGTACGCTTTCAGAAAGCGATCGTAGCTAACGCCGGGCGCGAGGTAATTCGTTATGTCCAGGAACTTCAACGTCGTCGTCGACAGGCACATGTAATTGTTCTGACGTTTAATGGTAAACGCCGACGACGTGTGCTGCGCGTCGTCGATTATGAGCAGGGGGGTCAAGTACTTTTTGACGACGTTCAGGTCGTACTTACCCGAATTGAATCCCAATACGGGCATTTGACGAAGGTACGTCCACAGCCGGTCGGCGAGAGTGGCGTACGGTGACGCGTCGGCGTCGTCGTCGTCGCATCGTCGCCGCCAGTCGGCGTCGAGCGCGTCGAGCGCCTCGAAGGTCGCGTCGTAGCGGGGACGTAGAATCGCGCACGCCGCCGCGCTCACCGCTTCCAGGTCGTCGTTGAGGCGACGCGCGAGTTTCGACGAATCGCCGGTCGTGACGTAACAGCGCGCCGCTTCGTGACCGGGCACGTTCGACGCGACGCTCACGCTGAGCAGTTCGTTTCGCGCGATCAAGCGGCATTTGTTGCTATCCGTCGGCAGATCGTTACCGGCGAAATAGCACTCGAAATCGAACATCGCGCTGTACGGGTAGTAGCGCAGGTCGTCGTCGCCGACGTCGATGCCTTCGTCGTCGAGCCGCTCGAATACGAACGCCGTCGGTCGGTAGACGCCGCCGGGGAACATGTGACGAACGCCGCCTTCGCACGTCGCTTCGTGACGTCGTAACTCGCGCGCGTTCCTCCAGAGGAAGTTGCCGCATTTCCCGCACTTGTACGTTTTCGTGTACGCGCGCAGATCGCTTATATACGAGAAGTGCGACTCGTACAGGTTGACGTTCAGCGTCGTGGGGTGCGCTTCGCGCGATCGACGGACTAGATCGGCGACGTCGTTCGTCAGTCGACGATAGACTACAACGTTGATGCCGAAAACCGTCTCCACGCGATCCAGTTCGTTCAGGCGCACGCCGCCGTTCGAGGCCGACGGGCACGCGTCGCGACAATACCGCACGTGCAGACGTTTAGCGTCTTTCTTTAAACGGTTCGTATGGCGAATACTTTCGCCTCGTCGGTGACCTTGCAGGTGAAGGACGATGCATCGGAAGAGACATAGATGGTCGTCGTAGGGCGTACCTCGATGATCGTTCGTCAACGACACGATGGACCTGTTGAGGCGCACGTAGGCGAGAAGCGTCGTCACGCCAACGCAGCAGATAGGATGATTGATGATGACGTTCACGAAGTAGGTGGCGTTAGTTACGAGCTCGACGATCCATCCCGAGTCGGGACGCTGCGCGATGGCGTACTGCAGTAAGTCGGTAGTGCGCACGGCGTCGAGGAATCGTTCGAATGAACGGCTATCGGTAACTAGGGCGGGTGTTTCGAGGAGGCGACCGCAACAGTTACACGAAGAATGAAAATATCGGTATCGACCCGACACCTTGTGGCGTAATACAAAACCATAGCTTACGTTAATTTTAAACGCGTTCTTTTGCGCGCGAAACATTTCCCTCAGATGCGGTTCGAGCACGCGCGTACTCGTACAGGCGGTCATACGATAGTTGTAACGCGACTGTATGGCACCGCGCGCTACCGACGTCTCTATGCTACGCCGGTGCTCGTCCACGACACGCTGTAGATCGTCGGGCGACGACGCCCTAGCGGCTTCCGCCTCCTCCACCACTGATTCATTACTACTAGGAGGTGGCGGTGAATACACCAGCCTCAGATGTCGTAGCATAGCGTAACGCGCGGTGAATAGCGTTCCACATTTTGGACACTCTCGACGTTTTACGCATAGCGCTTCGTCGCCGCATCTTTTCGAACTCTTTACGTGTCGTTCTAACGTCGTCTGCGTCGCGAAATAGCGCCCGCATTTCGGACATTGCCATCTAGTAGGTGATGGTGGTGGCATTCTCTCTAATGATATTTTTTCGAACGTCGCTATTTATAACGGCGACGGTGACGTTGGTGGTGGTGGTGGTAAGTACACCCTAGCGGGAAGAATGCTAGCGGTGATGGCGGTTTTTCTAACTAGGTAGTGGTAATTTTTCTAACTAGAGGTGGAATGTGGTGGCGGTGGTTTTTCTAACTGAGGAGTGCGGTAATTTTTTCTCTAACTAGCGGGATTTTACGACTAGCTGTAACTGGTACTAGTGGTTGTTTTTACGACTAGCGGTAATTTTTCTAACTAGGTAACTCGGAAACGGAAAGTACATTTTCAACGTTTTATTCGGTACTCTTACAACATTCAAACACAGCGTCGTGAAGCCTTTGTTTCAATAGCAAGCAAATAATAAAATGTTCTCTATTCTACTAGTGTTCGTTCATTCCAGTCCGCTCCGACGTTACACGTACGTGTGCACGGCCGACTCGAGTTGCACGCGATTCATATAATCGCGCCAATTTGTTCCCAACAACCAGTTCGACACAAACTGCACCAAATACAATTCTCCTGCACGGCGCGTTTGCGGCTGCTGTTCACCGGAAGAAGTCGACACCGAAGTCTCGTGTAGAATATGCACTAGTCTCGTGAAACAGGGGATGAGCGATCGACGCAGGAACGTTTCCATGACGCCGTTGAAATAACGCGTCACAATACAGCCCGGCTTATCGAAACGTTGCATATATACCCGATTCGGTCGCCTCGCGCGATAGCCGGGCATGTGAACGTAGGGACAGCCTTCATTCGGCTCACATACCCCGCAATGATCCCGCGCCTTCTCCAGAATCATTTCGCCGAGAGTCTCGGCGACGAGATCCATCGCCAGTCGTTCGTAACGCCCGACCAACTGACTCCGACTCGGCACGACGATTTGCCGTTGACACGTCCCCAGCTCCTCCGATACGCTCCAGTACGGCGAGCACGTCGGTTCCATCGTCCCCAGGCTCTCGTTATACGTCGGTGGAGGGGCACGCATTCGGTTCGAGCAGTCGCCGCCCCCCAGCGCCTCCTCGATGATCGCCTCCAATACGTGAGCGTCACGTACTCCTCCGCCACTACCCTACAGCACAAAGCAGTTCTACTCTTTACGAATCATCGTCAGGAACGCGTGTAGGAAGTCGCTCATACACTCACGCCTGGTGTGTTGCATCAAAGCGTCCTACAAACACATTATTATGATTAGTCCTCCTTCTTTTCCTCATCCTTCTTTATCGAATCCTGCACACCCCGTTCCAACAACGTTCTTACGAACGAGGCAACCTCGTCGTACTGAGCGCGAATCCTTTCGTTGTTTGCAAGCATGTTTTCCAGTACACAGCGCACTTCCTAAAGCATATAAAAGAACAACTGTTAGTACATCAAACTACTACACAATAGGCTTGCTTCGTAGGCCAACCAAAATGCTCTTATATACTGCTCGGCCGCCTCGGCTAATAGTTCAAAGCTCTCCTTGCTTAGTGCCAAACCACGACGATCTCTCATTCGTTGTCGTTCGTTGGCATGCGTCAATAAATCTACCAGTAGCGGCCAATTTTCCTCCTCCTACAAAAAACACAAGACAACATTAGTCATCGTCGACGTATCTTTTTAGTGTGCGGACTGTATACGAGGGGTCACCGTTCCAACTCGTCTTCCGCACACTAATCTCCACTTTAGTACCGGCTAACTCGAGCACGGTATCGCGAAGATCCTCCTCGTTCAATTCCGTCAAGTACTCGGCCGTGTACTCGACGAGATTAGACATTTGGCTATCGAACAACGTAAGCCAAAGCTCGTCTTCTTCCTCCTCGCCGTCCTTCACCATCACACGCAACGCGAAGAAATATTTCGGTACAAACACTTCACCGTGCGTTCGACATATCAGGGTCCCGTCTTTGCTTGTCTGCAATTTCCGGCGACAACGGGAACATCCCAAATAGGTGGTACCGGGCTCGCCTTTGTACGAGACGGCGTCGATCGTAACGGGCGACAGGAGTTTATACACACCGTTGACAGCGCACTTCAGATGTCTCAGACTCACCACAGTGGCGCGTGTCGACGCCGACGATTCACGCTCCATAGAACCGCTCCGCGACAGGACCGGGGGCTGCTCGGCCGTTTCGTCGGGCTGCTCCAAGTGCGCCTCTTCGGCGCTCCGTTTTCGGCCGACCGTCAACGGGGCCGCGATGAGCGCAACGGGGCGCCTAACGGGTGGTGACACCCCCGTTGACAAGGCTGCAATCAGTGCCGAAGGTTGATTGCTGGCTGCTGCCGCCGCCTTCATCGACTGCTTCCGCGGCGTCTTCGGCTTTTTCGGTTGTTGTTGTTGTTGACTTTCATCCGCCATGTTGCGGAAGAACGTCTGCTGCTTGCTGCTCTGCTGTTGTAGAAAGAATACACGTTAGAACTTCAGCGTCATACATTATAGCTTTTTCTCAACCGTTTTATACCTTTTCCAAATAACGCGCATGCGCACTTCACGCTAATACGTCATCTTACTCAATTATCAGCGTGCGTACCTCGTACATTTCAGACATTTTGTTTTCGGAAAATTTTGTAGTATTTACCTTCTTGAATGGCAAATAATTTATATATGAAAGGTTTTGGCCCAGATAAATTACTGGCTGACTTTTTTGAAACTGTCATTAAACTGAGTCAAACAGGCATATATATGGAAATGATGTCAGACAAAACACCGAAGGAGCACGTGTTGCTGAAACTGGCGACACACCAGCAATTAATTGATTAGATGGATTTATGGAATGTTTTTCATTTACTTATAAATGTTGCAAAATATGTGATGCTACCAGAGATGACATGAAAGTGACACTTAGACAGACTGAATTTCGGTTGAGAAAGGACGGAAAAGAGTACAAACAAAGGAGCACAAGTCTGGACACCGTGACAAAAGCAATTACAGCATATTGGAATAACATGTGGGGAATTAACAGAGAAAGTTGCCTGGTTAGAATACCCGACTTCCACAATGCAACTCTTTTGCATGGTCCTGTGCATGTCCTTCTTGGGGGACTGATTCCATACGAGATGCAGCTCTTCTTGGTTCATGCTATCATAGCAGCGCAGAGCTTCAATTTGGATTGGATAAATGCAGCACTGTGCAGATTTCCCTACACTTACCTTAAGAAATCACTGCCAGAAATGATTAAAAAATGATGTTGTTAACAATATTGTGTGTAAGCTGAAACAAACGTCAGCAGCAATGCCTACTTTGGTTAGTGTGCTACCCTTCATTCTCGCTGAAGAATTACGTAAAATTTAGTGCGACTTTTCGAAATAACCCACGTGATTGTCAATTACTGTACATATGTAGATGTATTGGGAAATTTGGAGCAAGCCATATAGTCTCACCACGCGGTGTTTAAAAGAGAATATTCCAGGGCAAGTATCACTCCTAAAATGCATTACCTGCTGCACATGCCTGACCAGGTGAGACTATTTGGGCCTGGCATTGGTGCCTCGGGTATGAAGCAAAGCATGCCTTCTTCAAGGGTATCAAATGAAAATCCTGCAGAAACTTGCTGAAAATCCTCAGCAAGAAACAACAAGTGTGGCTTTGTTGTAAGCAACTTGGTACTAGTGGCATGCGGTCACCAAATGTTGTTTACAGTGGTGATAGTATAGGGAAAAGAGGTGAAGTAGATGCCAGGTCAAACTATCCTAAGTTAATAACGAGAAGGAATACATATGTCCAGATGCTGTTCATGGAAACCTATTATATGATTGTGTAGAAACAGAAATACATGGTCTTTTTTACAAGAAAGGATGCGTTATCTTGCTCAGTTATGAACATGGGCAACCCGTGTTTGGCAGGCTTCATTTGTGAACAGCTGGAAACGGATAACTTTGAGCCTCACATCCTTTCGTATATTTTAAAGTTAACGGGGCAAACATGTCACAGCTTTCAGTGCTCCACAATATCCATGGCCAAGAAGTGCCCATTCCTATAAGGATAGGTTAGCTGTTATTAACTTCGGCACAGATAATTTTGAATTTTTTATATTGAAAAATATATTCTTTTGAACCCCTACGATTGGCACACACACGCACACACACACACACACACACACACACACACACACACACACACACACACACACACACACACACACACACACACACACACACACACACACACATACTCTCACACACAGACACAAACACACAAACACACACACATACACATATATACACACACACTCACACACTCACACACACACACACACGCACACACACACACACATGAACACGGACACGAATACGCACACAGACGAGACACGCTCGCACGCACGCACACACACACACACACACACACATACTCTCACACACAGACACAAACACACATACACATATATATACACACACACTCACGCACACACACACACGCGCACACACACACATGAAACACGTGAACACGAACACGGGCAGACAGACAAACAGACAGACGCACGCACGCACGCACGCACTCACAGAGTAGACTAGCTGGTTGGAACCGTGGAAGACTATATATAGTACTTAATTGTTGATGTTAGTAATATTGTATTGTGAACCGAGCAGTGGCCTTCCTATTTTCCTCAGTCAGGCGACATAAATATTTATACTTTTTTCCAAACAGCCCGACACCATTCAGCGGTCAATCACATTTAGTCCACTGGAATCGTGATGCACCTGGTACGGTTTGGAGGCTGTGTGCCAGTACTGACGTCACGTTCAACGCAACATTGTAATATCGCAGTCACTCGATCGGCTGTTTCTGTAAGACTACGAATTTATAGGTCTTTTTCTGGTATACGCTCATATACGGTATATAAACGTATTCTAAACAGACAAACAAACAGTATTTCTTAATTTTGACCAATAAACATGTCACTATATTTGTGAATACGAGAAGCATAAATATAATAATAGCAAATAATATTTAAATGATCGCGTGGTTCAGGGAGACTCCTACTAAGGCTAGGGAGCCTCCCTCATGGGAGACATCTATTCAGTATTAATGACAAATCTTAGGTGCATAAAAATAGTAGCATAGGGCGGCAAACCGAATACGACAGGTAAGGCTTATAACCTGACAGTTTACGTGATTATGGTTTGAATGGTTATTCCTCCAGGGAGGTATACATAAATACTTATTCTTATTTGTTATTCATTCATGATGACAAATGTAACAATTTCGTAATCTGCATGTAGGTAAATAAGTCTGCAAATAATGATGTTTAACATACATTGCAAACCCGTGTAAGCTGTGAGTGCAGGTTTTACTTTTTATTAAAACAGGTGCATTATTGATAGGTATATCTGAGATTTCATTTCGCAAATTCGCGTTGTACCCTGATTGTGTGTATTTTGTATTGTCCACGTGTGTTGAAATGATCAATGGTTTTGTTTTGATGAAGCGGTATATTTTTAAGATATAGGGAAGTTTGTTATTTATGAATGTATAATACGGTTTTAGTTCTTGTGATTCCAAAATGTGTTCTATTTTTAATAACTGAATACTTTTAAACAGTGGCTCAGTACGAGCATTATATTAGCTTACATTAATAATTCTGACAAGTTTCATTAGAAGTTTCAGAATTCTTGCGCATTGTAACCCCAAGCGGTTACGCTACAGTTTATATGTGTGTTTTAGACAATAATGATCTTTATATTAAGAGGTAATATCTGTTTTAATCTATATAAGACACGTAAAATCCTTGAACCCGTATTTAAAATTTTGTCAATGTGACTTTTCCAGTGATATTGTTCATTAAATGTTATTCCAAAAACATGAAATTCTGCCCTTCTTTCAATGGTGGTGTTATCTATGGGTTGTATTGAGCAGGTCACACTTTTTCGTCTGGCTGTTTTGAAACGCAAACATCAGTAGATAGTATGCTCTGTACGATCTCAAAAGCCTACTTATAAAAAAGAATTTAATGACCACTAAACGATTCGGCCACACTGCTGACGTAAGCAATAATGCGAGACTAGTCCTATGTATAAAAAAAGATCAAAGGCTTTTTGTTTCACACTAATGAGTTTCGGAAACCTACTTATAAAAAACGTGATTGATGAGCGATGTAATTTGATACTAATTGGATGATTGACAGTACCACTAGAGATGCCACCTAGCGGTGAGTGCAGAGAGTATTTTAGTCCTAGCGATCAACGCCGTACCTAGAGCGTGCTGACGTAAGCAATAATGCGTTTAATAACCACGCTAAAGTATATAAGTTTAGTTTCGTACTTTATTTAATAACCACGCTAAAGTATATAAGTTTAGTTTCGTACTTTATAACCACGCTAAAGTATATAAGTTAAGTTTCGTACTTTCGTTTTTGATGGACCACCTATAACTGGGGTAGGAGTTGTGCTGACGTAAGCAATACGCTAACCACGCTAAAACCATTGTATATTAAAACCATTGTATAAACGTTGAGATGTCCCCGTATGTGATGTTGACAGCAAGAGCGACGACCGCTGCTGCTGCAGCGATAAGGCACTGCCACCGGCTGCTGCTGCTCTAGTGGCCTTTGACCCCTGGATGACAGCATAGCTGGCTAACGGTAAACAACGTTGTTCTGGTGGAGGGATTAAAACGAAACCAATGCGTTTAAATACATCTAGTCGTGGGATTACAATGACAATCAAATGCATAAATACACTAACGTTCAGTAGGGTGTTTATGCATTGAAAATAGACGCGTGAAAACGTGAGTAGTGACTGAATATTTATTGTGGATAGGCGGCGGGCGGTGAATATCGATAGGCGGCGCCAACGAGGTGCTCCGGTGGGGAACCGAAGCCTTCCCGGGGATATAGGTCGGAAGGTATTGTTCTCCATAGTCCGTTTGGTTGTATGACTAGAAACACTCGTGCCAGATCGGCTATGTCGTCATCGTCGGAGCTGTCAGTCGACGTGACATCGGGCGTGGGAGGTGGTGAAGGTACGCGGACGGACGGCGCGACCACGCAGGTCGGCTGGGTCGACTGCACCGTCACGTCGGGCAGTTCGATCGGTCTACGAGCCGACGATTCGTCGCTGCTTGTAGGCAGTTGGATCGGTCTATGAAATAATAAACAATGAAATGTTTAAACGATGAATGAGACAATAGTAAAATGAACGATATGCACGCGCTTATAAATAAAATGCATGCATGTTTAAACGGTATGTTACAACAACTGTAGTGCATTTAAATAAAATGCATGCATGCATGTTTAAACGGTAAAATACATGCAATTTAATGCGTACTACTGTAGTAAAAACGTGCATTTAAATACAACAATAAAAACGTGCATTTAAATAAAATGCATGCATGTTTAAAATCACTAGTAAAAACGTGCATTTAAATAAAATGCATCCATGTATGCACGCACTTATAAATAAAATGCATGCATGTTTAAACGGTAAAATACATAATGCGTACTAGTAAAAACATGCATTTAAATAAAATGCATGCATGTTACAACAATAAAAACGTGCATTTAAATAAAATGCATGCATGTTTAAAATAAAATAAATGCTATTGCGTATAGTAAGCACTGTTTAAATAAAATGCATGTTACAACAATAAAAACGTGCATTTAAATAAAATGCATGCATGTTATTGCGTATAGTAAGCACTGTTTAAATAAAATTTACGCTGTCTTACCGTGGTGTTGTTGTGGACGTGGCCATGTTAGATGGTGGAGCGATGTATGTGGAGACGTCGTGCGCTCGTGTTTGTAAAAGTGTGTATGAAAGGTGCGCGTTGTCAAACGGCGGCGACGGCGGCGGCGCATGACACTTATTTTGATTGACATATGAACGGAGAACAAAGGATTTTTACAAACGAACGTTATAAGCACGAAATGAAACGTTGTATACGATCACTGGGGGGTCAGGAAACACGAGATGCATAGATATTAGATAAATTCGCTGTAAAAGTCACATTTGACAATGAATGCACTGACGTGAACGCTAACTTTTTTCTTAAAACAAATTCCTCGGTAGACTAGGCGGAATGCGTTAAGCGCACATGTGTGACATCTGTTGCGCGTGACTTAACGAGTTGGAATGTGAACGGAGAACAATGGATTTTTACAAACGATAAATGAAACGTTAAAAGCGCGAAATTAAACGTTGTATAAGATCGCTGGGAGGTCAGGAAACACGAGATGCATAGATATTAGAGAAATTCGCTGTAAAAGTCACATTTGACAATGAATGCACTAACGTGAACGCTAACTTTTTTCCGAAAACAAAATGCCTGGGATGGGTGAAGTATGCACGTCGATAATTGAAAAAGATAAGGGTATGAGTGTGAAGTGCGCATGCGCGTAATAGTGTAGACAATGACATTTCAAAAACAATCAACGAAACGTTAAAAGCACGAAACTAAACGTTGTATAGATTCTCTGTGGAGTCAGGAAACGTGAGTTGTATCGATATTAGAGAAAATCGATGTAAGGAGAGATTTAACGGCGAATGTACTGACGTGACCGGAGACTTTTTTCCGAAAACAAAATGTCTGAAATGTACGAGGCACGCACGCTGATAATTGAGTAAGATGACGTATTAGCGTGAAGTGCGCATGCGCGTTATTTGGAAAAGGTATAAAACGGTTGAGAAAAAGCTATAATGTATGACGCTGAAGTTCTAACGTGTATTCTTTCTACAACAGCAGAGCAGCAAGCAGCAGACGTTCTTCCGCAACATGGCGGATGAAAGTCAACAACAACAACAACCGAAAAAGCCGAAGACGCCGCGGAAGCAGTCGATGAAGGCGGCGGCAGCAGCCAGCAGTCAACCTTCGGCACTGATTGCAGCCTTGTCAACGGGGGTGTCACCACCCGTTAGGCGCCCCGTTGCGCTCATCGCGGCCCCGTTGACGGTCGTCCGAAAACGGAGCGCCGAAGAGGCGCACTTGGAGCAGCCCGACGAAACGGCCGAGCAGCCCCCGGTCCTGTCGCGGAGCGGTTCTATGGAGCGTGAATCGTCGGCGTCGACACGCGCCACTGTGGTGAGTCTGATACATCTGAAGTGCGCTGTCAACGGTGTGTATAAACTCCTGTCGCCCGTTACGATCGACGCCGTCTCGTACAAAGGCGAGCCCGGTACCACCTATTTGGGATGTTCCCGTTGTCGCCGGAAATTGCAGACAAGCAAAGACGGGACCCTGATATGTCGAACGCACGGTGAAGTGTTTGTACCGAAATATTTCTTCGCGTTGCGTGTGATGGTGAAGGACGGCGAGGAGGAAGAAGACGAGCTTTGGCTTACGTTGTTCGATAGCCAAATGTCTAATCTCGTCGAGTACACGGCCGAGTACTTGACGGAATTGAACGAGGAGGATCTTCGCGATACCGTGCTCGAGTTAGCCGGTACTAAAGTGGAGATTAGTGTGCGGAAGACGAGTTGGAACGGTGACCCCTCGTATACAGTCCGCACACTAAAAAGATACGTCGACGATGACTAATGTTGTCTTGTGTTTTTTGTAGGAGGAGGAAAATTGGCCGCTACTGGTAGATTTATTGACGCATGCCAACGAACGACAACGAATGAGAGATCGTCGTGGTTTGGCACTAAGCAAGGAGAGCTTTGAACTATTAGCCGAGGCGGCCGAGCAGTATATAAGAGCATTTTGGTTGGCCTACGAAGCAAGCCTATTGTGTAGTAGTTTGATGTACTAACAGTTGTGCTTTTATATGCTTTAGGAAGTGCGCTGTGTACTGGAAAACATGCTTGCAAACAACGAAAGGATTCGCGCTCAGTACGACGAGGTTGCCTCGTTCGTAAGAACGTTGTTGGAACGGGGTGTGCAGGGTTCGATAAAGAAGGATGAGGAAAAGAAGGAGGACTAATCATAATAATGTGTTTGTAGGACGCTTTGATGCAACACACCAGGCGTGAGTGTATGAGCGACTTCCTACACGCGTTCCTGACGGTGATTCGTAAAGAGTAGAACTGCTTTGTGCTGTAGGGTAGTGGCGGAGGAGTACGTGACGCTCACGTATTGGAGGCGATCATCGAGGAGGCGCTGGGGGGCGGCGACTGCTCGAACCGAATGCGTGCCCCTCCACCGACGTATAACGAGAGCCTGGGGACGATGGGACCGACGTGCTCGCTGTACTGGAGCGTATCGGATGAGCTGGGGACGTGTCAACGGCAAATCGTCGTGCCGAGTCGGAGTCAGTTGGTCGGGCGTTACGAACGACTGGCGATGGATCCCGTCGCCGAGACTCTCGGCGAAATGATTCTGGAGAAGGCGCGGGATCACTGCGGGGTATGTGAGCCGAATGAAGGCTGTCCCTACGTTCACATGCCCGGCTATCGCGCGGGGCGACCGAATCGGGTATATATGCAACGTTTCGATAAGCCGGGCTGTATTGTGACGCGTTATTTCAACGGCGTCATGGAAACGTTCCTGCGTCGATCGCTCATCCCCTGTTTCACGAGACTAGTGCATATTCTACAAGAGACTTCGGTGTCGACTTCTTCCGGTGAACAGCAGCCGCAAACGGGCCGTGCAGGTGAATTGTATTTGGTGCAGTTTGTGTCGAACTGGTTGTTGGGAACAAATTGGCGCGATTATATGAATCGCGTGCAACTCGAGTCGGCCGTGCACACGTACGTGCAACGTCGGAGCGGACTGGAATGAACGAACACTAGTAGAATAGAGAACATTTTATTATTTGCTTGCTATTGAAACAAAGGCTTCACGACGCTGTGTTTGAATGTTGTAAGAGTACCGAATAAAACGTTGAAAATGTACTTTCCGTTTCCGAGTTACCTAGTTAGAAAAATTACCGCTAGTCGTAAAAACAACCACTAGTACCAGTTACCGCTAGTCGTAAAATCCCGCTAGTTAGAAAAAATTACCGCACTCCTCAGTTAGAAAAACCACCGCCACCACATTCCACCTCTAGTTAGAAAAATTACCGCTACCTAATTAGAAAATCCGCCACCACCGCTAGCATTCTTCCCGCTAGGGTGTACTTACCATCACCACCACCAACGTCACCGTCGCCGCTATAAATAGCGACGTTCGAAAAAATATCATTAGAGAGAATGCCACCACCATCACCTACTAGATGGCAATGTCCGAAATGCGGGCGCTATTTCGCGACGCAGACGACGTTAGAACGACACGTAAAGAGTTCGAAAAGATGCGGCGACGAAGCGCTATGCGTAAAACGTCGAGAGTGTCCAAAATGTGGAACGCTATTCACCGCGCGTTACGCTATGCTACGACATCTGAGGCTGCTGTGTTCACCGTCACCTCCTAGTAGTAATGAATCAGTGGTGGAGGAGGCGGAAGCCGCTAGGGCGCCGTCGCCCGACGATCTACAGCGTGTCGTGGACGAGCACCGGCGTAGCATAGAGACGTCGGTAGCGCGCGGTGCCATACAGTCGCGTTACAACTATCGTATGACCGCCTGTACGAGTACGCGCGTGCTCGAACCGCGTCTGAGGGAAATGTTTCGCGCGCAAAAGAACGCGTTTAAAATTAACGTAAGCTATGGTTTTGTATTACGCCACAAGGTGTCGGGTCGATACCGATATTTTCATTCTTCGTGTAACTGTTGCGGTCGCCTCCTCGAAACACCCGCCCTAGTTACCGATAGCCGTTCATTCGAACGATTCCTCGACGCCGTGCGCACTACCGACTTACTGCAGTACGCCATCGCGCAGCGTCCCGACTCGGGATGGATCGTCGAGCTCGTAACTAACGCCACCTACTTCGTGAACGTCATCATCAATCATCCTATCGGCTGCGTTGGCGTGACGACGCTTCCCGCCTACGTGCGCCTCAACAGGTCCATCGTGTCGTTGACGAACGATCATCGAGGCACGCCCTACGACGACCATCTGTGTCTCTTCCGATGCATCGTCCTTCACCTGCAAGGTCACCGACGAGGCGAAATTATTCGCCATACGAACCGTTTAAAGAAAGACGCTAAACGTCTGCACGTGCGGTATTGTCGCAAAGCGTGCACGTCGGCCTCGAACGGCGGCGTGCGCCTGATCGAACTGGATCGCGTGGAGACGGTTTTCGGCATCAACGTTGTCGTCTATCGTCGACTGACGAACGACGTCACCGATCTAGTCCGTCGATCGCGCGAAGCGCACCACACGACGCTGAACGTCAACTCGTACGAGTCGCACTTCTCGTACATAAGCGATCTGCGCGCGTACACGAAAACGTACAAGTGCGGGAAATGCGGCAACTTCCTCTGTCGGAACGCGCGCGAGTTACGACGTCACGAAGCGACGTGCGAAGGCGGCGTTCGTCACGTGTTCCCCGGCGGCGTCTACCGACCGACGGCGTGCGTATTCGAGCGGCTCGACGACGAAGGCATCGACGTCGGCGACGACGACCTGCGCTACTACCCGTACCGCGCGATGTTCGATTTCGAGTGCTATTTCGCCGATAACGATCTGCCGACGGATAGCGACAAATGCCGCTGGATCGCGCGACACGAACTGCTCAGCGTGAGCGTCGCGTCGAACGTTCCCGGTCACGAAGCGGCGCGCTGTTACGTCACGACCGGCGATTCGTCGGAACTCGCGCGTCGCCTCAACGACGACCTGGAAGCGGTGAGCGCGGCGGCGTGCGCGATTCTACGTCCCCGCTACGACGCGACCTTCGAGGCGCTCGACGCGCTCGACGCCGACTGGGGGCGACGATGCGACGACGACGACGCCGACGCGTCACCGTACGCCACTCTCGCCGACCGGCTGTGGACGTACCTTCGTCAAATGCTCGTACTGGGATTCAATTCGGGTAAGTACGACCTGAACGTCGTCAAAAAGTACTTGACCCCCCTGCTCATAATCGACGACGCGCAGCACACGTCGTCGGCGTTTACCATTAAACGTCAGAACAATTACATGTGCCTGTCGACGACGACGTTGAAGTTCCTGGACATAACGAATCACCTCGCGCCCGGCGTTAGCTACGATCGCTTTCTGAAAGCGTAGGTTGCTCGGCAACGAAGGGCTACTTTCCGTACGAGCACATCGACGCGTTGACGCGTCTGGACGAAACCGCCCAGCCGTCGCGCGAAGCTTTCTACAGCCAGTTGAAACGCGAGGGAATCTCCGCAGAGGCGTACGAGATTTGCGTGACGGCGTGGCACGACGAGGTCATGACGTCGATGCGCGATTTTCTTGTGTGGTATAACAATCGTGACGTGGCGCCGTTTCTCGAGGCCGTCGATCGCCAGTTCGCCTTCTATCGGCGCCGACGTACCGACATGTTCAAGGACGCCATCAGCGTACCGGGGTTGACGTTGTTGTACCTGTTCAACGACCTGCCGAAGTCGATCCATTTCTCGCTCTTCAACGAGCCGAAGAAAGATCTCCACCGTCTGCTGCAGGCGCAGATCGTCGGCTGCCCGTCGATCATCTTCGCGCGCCACCCCGAGGCCGACGTGACGTCGATTCGACGCGGCGCGCCGTGCCGATCGATAGAAGGCGTCGACGCAAACGGCCTCTATCTATGGGCAATAATGCAGGAGATGCCGACGGGCTGGTACACGCGCCGACGCGCTGAGAACGCCCTTCGAGCGGAACGCGTGCACCGCTACGGTCGTATGGCCGTGGAGTGGTTGACGCGCGTGGAGGCGGAAACAGGCGCGCGTATACGTCACCAGTTGAACGGACGCGAGAAGCGCATCGGAAAGCACCGAGTCGACGGCTGGTGCGCCGCCACGCGAACGGCGTATCAATTTCACGGCTGCTATTTTCACGGCTGCCCGACGTGTCAGGCGCACGTGACGACGAACGCCGTCAATGGTCAACCGATGACGACGCTGTACGCCGCGACGATCGCCGTGACCGCCTACCTGCGCCGTTTCGTCGACGAAGTCGTCGAAATGTGGGAGTGCCAGTGGCACGCCGTGCTACCGCCGGCGGTGCCGACGCCGCCCGACGCGTCACGATGGCAACCGCCGCCGACCGTCATTACGCTCTCGACGATACTGGAGGCGGTGCGCGACGGCCCTCTGTTCGGGCTCGTGCAGTGCGATATCGCCGTACCGGAAGCGCTGCGCGACAAGTTCGCCAAGATGCAGCCGGTATTCAAGAACGTCGATATCGTGCCCGACGGTCTCAGCCAGTTCATGCACGACTACGCCGAGACGCACGATCTCCTCAGGCGACCTCAACGCACGCTCGTCGGTAGCTACTTCGGCGCGGCGATCGTGCCCGCGACGCCGCTCCTACGCTGGTATCTGGCGCACGGTCTCGTCGTCGAGCGCGTCTACCAGATCGTCGAGTACGCGCCGATAGCGTGCTTTCGCCGCTTCGGCGACGCGGTTTCGACGGCGCGCCGAGGGCGAAATCGATCCCGACAAATCGATCATCGCCGATACCTTTAAACTTCTCGGGAACAGTTCCTACGGGAAAACGATTACGCGCGTCGATCGGCACCGGGAAATCAAGTACGCGACGCCGGTTGGCGCGTCGATGCTCGTCAACAATCGGCGCTTCCGGCAACTGGACGTCGTCGTCGACGACGCGCTGTACGAGGTGGCGCTGAATAAGCGTAAAATCGTCTACGGCCTGCCGATACATATCGGCTATTTCGTATTGCAGTACGCAAAATTGAGAATGCTGGAATTTTATTACGATTTCGTCGACGCCTACATTCCCCATCCGCTCTTCCAGTACTGCGCTATGGACACCGACTCGGCGTACATAGCCCTAGCCGGACGTGACGTCGACGCGCTCGTACCGGAAGAACGTCGCGAACACTACTTCTGGAATCGTTCCTGCCGAGTGCTGCGACGCGCACGTGGACGCCTACGTACGACGGCGCGTCGCCGGACTAGCGTGGGACGGCGCGGCGGCCTGCTGCGCGCACCGACGCCTGTCCGATCGTCGAACGCCGGGCCTCTTCAAAGAAGAGTGGCGCGGCGACGGAATCGTGGCGCTGGCAAGCAAAACCTACTACTGCTTCGGCGGCACAGCCGGTCCGAAGTACAGCACGAAGGGACTGAGCAAGCGACAGAACTCCGACATCGACGAGCACACCTTCCTCGCCGTAATGCGCGACCGTCGCAACGGCGTCAGCTGGAACCGCGGTTTCCAAGTGAAAGACTCGTCCGTGTTGACGTGCGCGCGGCGTTGAGCTACTTCTACGCTAAACGCCGCGTGCTCGACGACGGCGTCACTACGGCGCCGATACTCGTCTAACTCGTAAACACTCGTCTAACTCGTCTACTACTACTAACCTAACCCCCACCACCCCATAGGGGTAGTTTCTGTATGTATGTATGTGAGGGTAATAATAAACACCAACAATTGTGTACATCATTTGTTTGTTTTATATTTCTATACACGTAAAAGCGGTATAATTAATGAGGTTTTAATAAATCGTATACGAGACAGTCATTGTTCACCCTATTGGTGCCGAATAGGCTCTGGAAAGTCGTCAACGACATCCCGCGACATCGGAGGAGAAGGTAGGCGACGCAATATTGTCCGCACACGTTAGAGATGACGCTCTGCAGCCGCTTGTCATTGTACGTCCACGCGTCGCCGCAGTGGCGGCGCAGGAAGGCACGGAAGTCGGCGTGCAGCGGCGGCAGACCGTACGAATCGAAGTACTCGCCTCGTCGGTCGGCGCCGACGTAGACGGCCACCCAGTGCTGTCCCGTTTCGCCGCCGTCGTCGGTGTTGCACACGAAGGCCGTAGGGTAGGTGGCGGTGGCGGCGACGGCGGTAAGTAGCGCGTCTTTAGGCACGACGCCGACGACGATACTTTTAGCGTACGTATCGAGTTCCAGACGACGCATCAGTTGAAACGTATCCATAGTTACTACCAGTTGTACACGACGTTCCGGTTCCGGTCGTTCTTCATCACCGTCTCAAATTCCGCGTACACGACGACGTTCACCGGATGCGGTAGCGGCGTCCCGAAATGCATTTCGACGCCCACGCTCCCCTGGCGCACGACGTTGAAATGGTCGCTGTCGCAACAGTCGGGGGTCAGGTCGAAACCGAAGATGCTGTAGCCGGAGCCGAAGTCCGTGCGCGATACGTCGTTCCCCTCGTCCTCGAACGCCTTTCCGGTCGCCTCGAAGAGATTCATGTAGCTCCGCACGTACCGGTTGTGCGGGAAGTCCGGCTGCAGCGGCTTGCTCGGCACCTGACGTCCGTCGACGACGAGCGTCAGGAAGTTTATGTCGTTGTGACGCGCGTCGAACGGATTTCTAGTGTAGTCGCCGTTGTAGGCGACGTTATCGATCATCATCAGGAAGAGGCGTTTCGGAATCGCGCCCATGTACAGGTTCTCGTGCGTGTGCGATAGCGTACCCGCCGTTATCGAGAACCATTTGCAGTCGACGCGGCGCATCGGAAACATAGCCGTTCCCAACCCCCACGCTTTGATATGTCCCATCTGGACGGCCGGGTTCAACTTCACTTTTCGCACGTGCAGTCGAATCGCTTGCAGCACGACGCGCCACCCCGGTACGGCTTGCGCGCCCATCAGCGCGAAGGCGTCCTTCGAGCGCACTATGCGCACTTTCGTGTCGACGCCGTTCGGTAGGTGTCTGTTTAGCATAAACGCGTCGATGTGCAGGCGTCCCATCATCTCCACCTCGTTGCTGTCGGCCGTCGCGAGGCGTCGCGCCTCGAAACCGACGTTGCCGTTGCCGAGCGTGTCCATCCGTCCGGCGGTGTCTTTGTACCACAACGAACCCGTGAGATGCGAACGTTTCGCGTCGCTACCGTAACTTAGCAACGTCTAGAGGTAGGCCCGGTACGCGTACGTATTGGTCGACGACGTCACGAGGGTGTTGTTCAGCGACACGTCGATTTGACTGATCATCGAATGCAGGAAATTGTTGACCGGCGCCACCGCGGCGGCCGCCGCCAGATCGGTACCGTCCCCCCGCGTCACTTTGAAGCGCACGTACAGTTGAAAGCTCGCCAGGTCCGTATAGTCTTCGCCCGAACCCGGCACGAGGAACTCGATAGGGCCGCCGGCGTCGAGAGTCGTCAGCGGCTGGTAGACGGTTCAATGACTACTCTCGATGCTCATCTGCGTCACCGGTCCGCTGAACAGCTCCAGTTCGGCCTTCACGCCCTCGCACGTCGAGCCGTTTACGAACGCCATCGTCGTCGTTGTCGTCCGTTCGACGTCTTCTCCTCCCCGCGGCGTCACTAGAGGGTGGTTCAATAATAACAATGAGACATGTGTCACTGACATAAAATAGCATGGACTGCAATGTCATATAATAAAATATAGCATATAGTTCATGGAATGAGAAACATGACAGACCTCCCTTCCAGATTGTTCGTTGCTCATTCCTCAATGGGCCACTTCGGCGGAATACCAAAATTAACTCGGGTCGAACGACGAAGTACCACGGGCTGATCAACAGGGACAGGCGGTTCATCGTTCATGGCTTCGTCAGGCTGGTGTTCGTCAACGTCGGGAACGGGCAAGTCGGGAACACCTGTGTCGTATTGCTGCTGATTCATCTTTGTTGGACGTTCAGTCGCGAGTGCAGCAGAACGCTTCAGATTGCGCCGGCGGTTCGTTGTTGGAACGGAACGCGACTTCAGCTGATATTCGTGTCGGCGGCAATGTCCATCAGGTCCTTTGACAATGAACATTTTCTTTCCGACATGACTAGTCACTTTTCCAGCCACCCATTTTGGACATTTTTGGTGAAATCTCTGTAATGGACATATGCACCGATTGAGAATTTCGGCTTAGCTGGCAATGTTGATATCTTCTGTGTTTTCTCTTTGTACACATGTGGTTGTAGAACGGAGAGAGAAGACCGCAGCTGGTGTCCGAGCATCAGTTCAGCTGGAATACGACCAGTTTTGCAATTTGGAGTGACACGGTATTGCTGGAGGAATTCTCGCAATGCCAGATGTATCGACTTCCTCTCCCCTCTGACAGCTCGTTTCATGGCCTTTTTGAAAATACCAATAACCCGTTCAGCTTCACCTTTCGGTGGTGGGTGAAATGGTGCAGAAGTCAGATGTGCGATCGAGTGTGCATTGCACCAGGATTTACAGTCACTTTACTGTCTGCTGATGCGCACTTTTCCGTTCGGCTTCTGCACGACGACAATGTAGCGTCCCCCATTTACTGTGATCGACACGAGTTATGATGCCGAAATCCTCGAGACGATGTAGCTCTTTGTCAACGGCATCCATGCGACAGAATGGTACTGGTCTCGGTTTGTAGAACTCGGGGACGGCATCTTCTTTCAATAGAAGCCGTGCTTTCACCTTAGTTCAAAACCCCAATCCGGGCGCGAAGACAGCTGGGTACTGGTCCAGAAGACCTGCACATAGCCTGTCTGTGTCCTTTACGATCGCACCCGTAGCAGACGGCGTCGATGAATGGACAGTCTCTGTGGTGATGAGCAGGCGAACCACATCGATAACAGGCTTTCTGGCCTGTCCTGTTAGGTTGACTGTTAGCCAGGAACTTTTCTTCGTGATCAGGTCGCTGTTTAACTCGAAAGCGTTGCTTCTGGCGAGGCGGGTGACTTTGACGAACAGCGTGCACCTCCTGCTAAGGGTGGCCTGTTGTTTGTTCGTGCATTTCGTGCATTTTGTTCAGCTCTTTGCTACGTAGTTCTGCCATTTTAGCACACTGTTCGTCAGTGAAGAGTATATTTCTTTCAGTTTTGCTTGCTGTATAAAGGTGTGCCTACAGCCCATGACAAGCCTCTCTCGTAGTGCATTGTCCTGGCATTTTACAACGTCACGCGACCATGACACCTTCGTTTTCAAAAAAAACTTTCAGCACAGACTAAATCGATAACCTGTACTTCCCCTTACCGTACAGTTCTACGACCTTCATATCATAGTATAGCGCTTTACTATAACAATTCTAAGCGTGGTAAGAAAGGTGACAACAGTATTAAACAGGTCATTGCACAGATAAATTTTAAAGTTTAGGTTTAGGAAACTACATTTGTTGTGGTCCTGTAGCACAAATACAGTCAAGACCAACACATGGTGTATATAATGATACTTACTGGCAACTAATTAACTATTTCTGTATTCCTGTACAACGATTCATTTTCAAGTCCCCTGAGGTATCGAGAAAACTTTACAGTCGACTCGACGTAGCGAGCACTTGGTCGTCCCTTCGTCAACGCCTTTATGTGTCCGACCTGTACGTCTATTTTCACCTTTGCCTTTTTTATAGCACACGTGAATTGGTTCATAGACAATACCATAAAAATGTTTTCCAATGTGGGCCATTTTCTAGTTTTATTTTTTAGTAAACAAAGTCCGTACTTTTACGTGCATATATTCTATGCTTCTATACTAGACCACTATCAAACGTGTAGTCCAGCATTTTAGCTTCGTAGAATATTCTAGAACACCTATGAGTTCGCTAACATTACAATATGTTCTACTATTGAAGTCCGTGTTTATTTCGGCACGTTCGAGTGACCTTTATCTTTAATATAAATGCGCTGTTCTGCCAACCGGGTAGTCATGCATTATAGGTAAATGTATTCCATCTTGTCGGCATCTAGAATTTCGTGGAAGGAAGGTTCAAGCAATCTAGCCTGGGTTGATTTAATATCTTTTATTTGTTGGTTTAATTCATAAAAAACTAAGTTTTAACGTGTTTTCTCAAAAGTTCGTAAGCTGCAACGCTAACTTCGTCGAAGGACTGCAGAGTAGAAATACAAGCGCGGACTGCAGAGTAGACGTAGCCTCATGAAAAACACGTCACGCATTCCCGCCATTTGCACCGAATTCCTCACATTTTCTTCACTTAAATAGGCTCCCGTTGAATTTATAATGCTTTTATTATACAGTACGCCTTATTGTAACACCACGTTTAGACACGTCGTCATCAGTCATACAAGCGCTTGGTCCATTGGTGGAGCCTCGGCCTACGGGCCAAAATTATAGACAGCGCCACCTGATCTTTCAGATTTAACAAAATTTAACAAGATTGCCATCCAGAGAATTAACTCTAGATGGCAGGTGGACAAGGAAGCCCTTTGGCTTATCGAGAGTCCAACCCTTTTATCTACATATATCCAGCCCTTCTGAAGTATGTGTCGATTTTATTTTTAAACATATTCACATTACTAGCACCCACACAATCATCAGATAATCTGTTCCATTCATTCACAGTCCTTTGTGAAAATTAGAACTTTCTCACGTCTAATCTACACTGCTCCTTTACTAATGTAACTTCATGTCCTCTTGTCTTTCTATCTTTCTTAACTGAGAAAAACATATTTCTATCAATATTTTCATAACCATTCAATATTTTAAACACTTCTATCTGATCTCCTCTCAATCTCCTGGTCTCTAGTGTTGTTAAACCACATTCTTTTAGGCGTTTTTCATAACTAAGATCCCTCAGTTTTGGTATCATTTTAGTCGCTCTCCTCTGTACTCTTTCTAGCATATCTATGTCCTTCTTGCGGTATGGCCTCCACGCTTGTATACAATATTCTAAATGAGGCCTAACTATTGTTTTGTACAGCGGTATTATTAGTTCTTTTTCTTTATATGCTATATTTCGCCTAATCAATCCAAGGATTTGATTTCCCTTTGAAGCTGCAATTCCACACTGCTCTGAAACCTTCATGTCAGCACTAATTGTCAGCCCTAAGTCTTTTTCTTTTACAGTAGTACTTAGTACAGTTCCCCCCATTGTATATTCTACATATTCGTTCCCATGTCCTGTGTGAAGGCATTTACATTTCCCAAAATTGAACAACATTTGCCACTTTTCAGACCATTTGATCAACCTGTCAAGATCATCTTGTAAATGCTGTCTATCCCCATCACTTTTAATCCTTCTAAACACTGATCCCTGTGGAACCCCACTCTAAACTGATTTCCAGTTTGAAGCCTCCCCATCAACAACTACCCGTTGTCTTCTGTCAATCAGCCATTTTTCTGTCCAGTTAATTATACCATTTCCTACGCCATGGGCTTTTAGTTTAAGCAGTAATCTCTGATGTGGCACTTTGTCGAAAGCTTTTTGAAAATCTAAGTAGATGATATCTACTGGTGATCCATCATTTACCCACTTAGTGATATCTTATGTATATCGTATGTAAAGACTATAGAATTCATACATTTTAAAAGATAGGAAGACCCTGATTTTTTTATTGTAGCTGAAAAGTACTGAACAAATACTGAAACGGAGTAAAAAATGTATAAACGCTACAATGAAATTATGTTAAAATATTGGAATTACTGAAAAAACTCCATTTGAGCTATGCTATTTCCGTAGGAAGGTGTTTTAATTTTCACATTTCCCTTCCATGTTAAAAGTTAGGGAAATACTGCATCGGAAGTGCGGAATGTGGCTTCTTTTGGTGCTAGGAACGGGAAGGTGCGATAATACACTGTGTTCTTGGATTTCCACACTATCTTTTAACATGGGATTTGCACCTTGCACCGACGGATAACGGATGCATCCCTTTATTTCAACCTGCTATACTACTATAGAACTAAACAATGTACGTCTATGAAGCAACGGAACACCGTCGGTCAGAAGCGTTGCAACTGAGTGGCAAAACGCGACTGCACCTTGTACAGTTCAGTAACATGGGATTTGCACCTTGCACCGACGGATAATGGATTAATCCCTTCATATCAAAATATTATACTATTACCTTTGTTTTGTAGGTGGGACTTCTTACCCCACCTTCCCTTACTAGCAACCATGTTCTCTGTCTGTATGTCTGATTGTTTGTCTGTATGTCTATCTGTTTGTCTGTCTGTGCACCCATGTCTACGTTAGTTGAAACTACATGATCTATCTGGCCCGTTGGGGTGGTTCGTAGATATATTTTATCCAAAATTCGTCCGGGGCAATTTCAAAACAAAAAAAATTATAGTACAGGCGACTGCCTTTTCCCCCGGGCAAATTTGGGTAATTCGGCTAGAAAGAAATATATAAGGCTTTCCCATGTGTAATCCCAGTCACAATACCGTGTGCGTGTGTGTGTGTGTGTGTGTGTGTGTGTGTGTGTGTGTGTGTGTGTGTGTGTGTGTGTGTGTGTGTGTGTGTGTGTGTGTGTGTGTGTGTGTGTGTGTGTGTGTGTGTGTGTGTGTGTGTGTGTGTGTGTGTGTGTGTGTGTGTGTGTGTGTGTGTGTGAGAGAGAGAGAGAGAGAGAGATATATATATATATATAGATAGATAGAGAGAGAGAGAGAGAGAGAGAGAGAGAGAGAGATAGGAGAGAGAGAGAGAGAGAGAGAGAGAGAGAGAGAGAGAGAGAGAGAGGGAGAGAGAGAGAGAGAGAGAGAGAGAGAGAGAGAGAGACCGAGAGAGAGAGGAGAGAGAGAGAGAGAGAGAGAGAGAGAGAGAGAGAGAGAGAGAGAGAGCAAGAGAAAGAGAGAGAGAGAGTGTATGTGTGTGTGTGCGTGTGTGTGTGTGTGTGTGTGTGTGTGTGTGTGTGTGTGTGTGTGTGTGTGTGTGTGTGTGTGTGTGTGTGTGTGTGTGTGTGTGTGTGTGTGTGTGCGTGCGTGCGTTCGTGTGTTCGTGCGTGCGTTCTTGCGCGGGGAATTCGTCAATACTACAGTAACTCCCAAATGTACTTACCTAACTGTCAGGTACATAATTATTAGTTATATTTAATTACATTTTGCACGCGTATTTCAACGTAAGCGCCTCTAACACATACACCCTGCTATGCAAAGCAACAGTGCAAATAAAGTTGCATTCTCAGTTACTTAATATTTTTATCGCATTTTAGGAAAGTGAACGTATACAATGAACAATATTTGCTAATTAGTATACATGCTATCAGCTATCATATTTGTCACTTTTGATACGTCATTTTTTTTAAATTGTGCATTTGCTAACAAATAAGGAAGATGGGATTTCCCAAGATGTTCACATATATTTTTACGTTCTAGACGGCTGTCAACAGGCCGTTTTAGGCTGAACCTGGAAATCGAGTAAGAACTACGTTTTTCACGGAGTATTGACAATAAGGGTGTCCAGAAACGTAATCCGGCGGGTGCCACCTTGACACTAGATTCGATTATCCAGGCGCCGCTAGATGGGAGCACAGTAGGTACTAGATGCGTGTATTCATAACGCGTGTTCTCGGCCAGACTCTGTTTCCCGGCGAAGTCACGCAGTCGGGCGAGAGTCTGTTAAGCGAGACTACCTTGGCACCATTGAAAAAAAAAAATTATTTGCATTAATCAAATATTAATGCTTTGATCAAATATCAATTATAGTTGGAATTTTAGAAGGTTTTCGATCATAGTAATACATTCTTGTTTCAAACCTATAATGTTGCAGTCTTAGAGATTCTCATGCAAGGCAGCTTTGTCGTGTTCAAATAATTGCTACAACTTCGACAACATCAGGCTTTGCGGTAAATGAACTTGCAAAGAAGCAGCGAAGTCAGCAAACCGATCACTGAAGGCGGTCTGTAGGATGTCCAGAACACCGACAATCACCTGGTTGGCATTTTCGATGCGCGCATCGTCTTCGCCGCAAAATTATGTTGTCAACTTAAAATTAGAAATGTAGAAAAGTTCAGCTTGAATTTTGAAGGGCGACAGCTTTATGTCGAAATACCCACTGCTTCTTTATACGAGTTGATAATCAGCGTTTGTTTTCCCTGGATCAGTATATTTAAAGTGTTCAATTGTTCAAACGCAAACATGAACTCGAAACTCAACTGGACGACCGGGCAGCCAATTCCTTGGAAAAACACTCACAAAAGTCACATATATCTCGCGCTAGAACCGCTTCGTGGCTCAGCCAACTGTTGTATTGTAGAACATGACCATTTTCCTGACTCGCGTCTCGTGGGCCAACTGGAAACCGTTAGTGGGCCAAATTTGACCCGTGGACCGGAGTTTGCGGAACGTTGTTCTACCGTAAGAAGCAGCGCATTGTTAAATAAATCAACCACATGGGGCCGGCCGTAAACTTGCCTATGATTAAATTATATTATAAAAAAATGCGTTTGTTTTCGCTAAGCGGTGAAATATGAAGTATGTTTCTAACACCTTCATCGATGTTTACAATTTGTGATGCGCTAGTGCTGTCCCCTTAAGTACTAGTGACTAGATAGCAAAAACGTCCCAAAACGTGTTTACGTAACTTTTCTTCGACAATTTTAATTTACTATGACAGTCATGTACAGATGAACACACATTGAAGAGTTCACAACACTGTCTGAGACAATCGGAGGATACTTCAATATTCAACATATTCCGACGTATATGGTCGATCCAGCAATATTGATCCACTTATGTTTTAAGTGCATTAAAACCAAATACGTTGTAGTATAGACAACATATATATTCAACTGCACTCAAAGTCAGCTGCACGAGAACAATTTGGATCATGCAATCATTGAATCTTAAGATGGGCATACAGCTAAATGACGGCTTTATGGTTTGCTTTGGGCACATACCAGTTATGGCTACAAAGGCAATTATTTCGAGAATTTAGAAAAATATTTGCACTTTCTTAATAACTACGACTGCGATTTTATTAAAAATATAAACACATTACATAATTGGGCATGAAAAATCCACTGGTCAGCTCTCCAGATCACCGATTTCACACCCCTGTCAGTCCGCTGATAGTGTCCAGCCCGCTACGTTTAACGGGGATCTTGTTTAGCAGTGGCGGTGATCAGTGGCGACGCGAGGCGGGATATGGGGAATAACGTCGGAAATGACGTAACTGTTGCCATATACAGATATCATATTGCCATTATTGACATAAAGTACATGTCAATTAGCTGGCGACCCGCCCACTTCATGTGCTCGCTAGTTATGCCGTCTAAAACAGGTGCCATATTGTAAGATAATTGTTTTGATAATTTCACTAATTTCATTAACATTCACCCTCATACCTTGGTCAAAGACGGCATGCTTCTGAACAGATCAGCAAGAAATTCCTTGCTACAACTTCCTCTAACTACATAAAAAAATTACTATAGTGTTCTTGCCACAGTCCACTTATGTTTTGGGTGCCATGTACATCACCCACAGTGTTTGGCAATTTAACATTACTGTTTGTGGAGTTTTTTATTACCCTCCAGAAATGTCTGTTATTTGTTTCACTCACTTTATCAGCAATTTTATCCGCAGTAATAGAATTATTGATGTTCTTGCAAAGTCTAAGTGCATGTCTGAATTTGGACCTGGCCTGCCACATAACGTCATAAACAGCACCCGTTCTGGGTTTGCCAATGTTCTTCCACAAAAAGATATGCATCTCTAGTTGCCATGTGTAAATCCTTTACGTGGTCGTTCCAACCAGGTATCAACGGTTTTCTCTTCCCAGATACTTGCTTTAACATTTTTCACTTGATTTTGATAATCTCATCATAAAATGTGTCGAGGTCAGTAATAAAGCACTACTCAAATATTTATATGTTGCGATCTCCGGGAATAAATGAGTTTTTTACCAGATGGTTTTATGATGAAGGCATACTAAAGTTATGATTTTTTAAACGTTACTTCAATGTTAAATTTAACACACTTTCCACTGTTTCCTTCCATATCCATGTTCAAATATGTTACTGCGATTAATATTGTTGTCATATTCACCCAAAGTTGGTGAAAGAAACCAACCCCACAGCTCAGTGCTGTAGCTGTTTCCATTGTATGTGTACCAATTGAGAAATGGAGTCACTATTCATTCCAGACGATTCAACTCTGGCCACAATTATCTACAAAATATGTAGACTCGAAATCAAGGAGACCGAAATAATAAGAATACTAATGTGGTCTTATTTAACACCGGCATCAGCCCAGAGGGCGCTCAATAGACTTACTCTGTTATTAGAGCAAGTCTTTTTCCCTGTCTAGGTATTTTATACAACCCACCCTCATTAGCTAAAACTGAATAATTATGGTGTCTCTTCTGAAAGACACAAGCAAATTGTCCTTGTTTCAAAACGAGTGGTCGGTAGGTGGATTCAAACCACTGTCTATACCCATCACTAACAACGTTTCAGAAAATGTTAATCGCGTTTTAAATGACAAATCCTTTTTTGAAGGGCAGCAAAGATGCTCGTTACGCTGTTAAATTATTTCCAAAACAAACCTGTCAATACCCGTCCACAAGTCAGTGCTGTCGTGTTGTTGCCACAAAAAGGAGTATTGGCTTGCATAGGGATATTCCAAATGAAAAAGTAAGTCACCTAGCTCAGAAGAAACAATGGGAAACGCTTAAATAAAAATCAGGAATAAACAACTTCGAATATTTGACTATAATACAGCACCTGACTCATTGCTGTGCTCGTCTGTATTATCTGAATTTAATGAAACTGTACAGGATTCCAATGTCATAACTTTTAGTCAAGTCAATAACACTACTAACTTTTAAAAAAACTACACCTAATAATATATTATGTGTTGATGGCACCCAAAAAATTAATGTGAAAAAGAGTAATATTTGATACAGGAAATGTTTTAAAAAACAAATTCAGAAAGTACAATTCTAACACCAGCATATCAGAATCACACGTGTAAAGCTAGGGTTAGACGGTCATTGGGATTGGATAACTTTAAATCTTTGAGAGAGAAAATAGACACAGAAATCCTAGGAAATAACGAAATATATTTACTTGGTCAATAAAATCTTAATTTTTGATTTTGCAAAGTGTGTCTATGGTTTGGACAGAACATATGCACATCAACCAACGATGGATCGAGGGTGCCACATGCCCCCCAGACCTCAAGAAATTGGCTTACCTGCAGATATTGTTAATGGACCCACGCGATCGTGCCCCCTAGACTATTATGAATGTGCCCCCGTTCAGGTAACCATAAGCTGAAGTTATGCCATTTCCAACAACACCCCTCTACATAGACGAAATGTTTTTGAATAGCACCCCCTCGCCTTCCGATGTCACCAGTCCAGCCGAAACGGCGGAGAAGCTCAAGTTACGGCTACGCGGCAGCAAAAGAATGTCTACTATACCGTTTGGTTCGGGCGCCAGAGGAGGTTTTTGTGCCTTCCCTCTCTGGGTCCGCCCCGATGATGGCCAAATAATACAACTGGATGTGCAGGGGGCCCGTTTTGGACGCACCGTTTTAGCGAAGTAAAAATCGGGTGGTGTTCTGAAAAACCTCGTAGATACAGATATGTTAATAGAAATACGTTACATTTTAGCGTATGTGTAGTCAGGTAAGTGGAGAAGATGATCCCGTAGATCAAACATTATTATAATGAATAATGCCAATTCTATGACAAGTGTCGCTTAAGCGTCCCGTTGTGCACGTCGTTCCCTTACCAGTTTGGGAGACGTAGCCGGATTGCGCACGTTTACGACCTTAGCACAAGAGTCAGAACACTCAGTCTGAAAAAACCCGTGTCAGTCATTTCATACAGCTGATCTACGGATGTGTTTACAACCGAACATTTCCTAAAATGAACGTTGGCAGTTCATAACAAAGGCGGTTCGCGACTACGGCGGTTGTTGATATGTTGTCATTAACACGCTGGATAATTGTGTCCTGCCACAACAAAGAGGGTGTTAAATCGCAACATTGTGAAATATAGTTTTATGACTTTGTGGATTCCACTTTTCATATTAAAATATTATTTCTTATTTATGCAAACGATTTTTTTTAACATAGCCAATAGCCAACACGTCATATTACCTTGTAGTTGTTTAGTCTTTCTATACGTTAGCATAGCAAACCAACTTCTTCAGTACATTTGACGTACATGCGAGATAGTTCATAATTCCCCTTACGTACTACGTCACGATTGATTGATATTCTGGCCTTTCTGATCCATACGGCTCCTTTAATGAACTATGTTCTTCTGTTGGCTTTCGTGTCTATTATTATTTTCGCTTCCTCCCAAAATATGATGTGATTTTGCATTGTTGTGTGATCCATGAGGTCGGATTTGTTGATGGTCGACATTAATCTATTTTTCTCACTCCTCGTGTATTTAATTTTTTGTGTTGTCGACATATTTTCTAAGTACCTCAAATCTAATTTTGAATAGTCCACCCATCTCCCCAATATAATATTACACTCAGCGCCACAGTTCTTGCCTGGTATTTGATACGCCAGTTCGTCCTGTTCTCCTGGCTCCACTTTGTTCTTTGGGTATATCAACATGCGCCTGAGGTTTGTGTGGGGTCGCATGGCTGTTGCTATCCACTACTTTGCAGCACTCGATCTATTCTTTATGATACCCCCTCTACGTATGGGATGACTATTTGGCTTCTGTAGGTCTTGTCCCGTTTCTTTTTTCAGTCTTTTTCGTCTTGTTGCTATCCATTCATCTTTTTAAGGCTCAGGACTGACTGTAACATACTTTTACGGCTCCTCTTATGTGTTTCTCCTCTTCCGAAGTTATCGAATCGCACCAGTTTATCGGGGTTCTAACGACACTTAATTTCCGGTGTTTGGGGTGGTGGGACGCAAAGTTCAGGTATTGGTCAGTGTGTGTCTTCTTCCTACACACTGTGAACACATCACATGTACTGAAGGAGTTGATGTGCTACGCTGACGAAAGACCCTAGAACAACAAGGTAAAATCACGTATTAGATATGTCAAAAAGAAATCGTTTGCATAAAACTTAACTATCCTAAAAAAAATTCAGCAATCTGATACCTCATTTATTGAAATATATATCATGTGTTACTATTGTGGGAAACATTTTGGGTGGAAATGTTTTACATGCATAAGTTTGCGTTACGTAACTAAATATCAACTATTTGCTTCGAACTGTTATGCAGCATAAACACAAGGAACATCCAGAAAAAGTGAAATGGCAAAGTTAGTTATTTTCTTTAAAAAATTCCCACGCATAATTAGATACCTGTTCTAGAATGTTTCCTTAGTGTTTCTCCACGGACAAACACGAGCATGACAAACAAAATAGGCATGCAGATGTAGGAAGGTTATATATCGCCTTTTCTACAAAAGTGTCGAAACAGTTGGCTTGTTGCCATTTCTGATGCAGTGTCTAGTGTTTCTCAAATGTCGGATTCCTCTTTTTTGTTTTTACACACATATATCAAATTTTTATAATCGAGTTTGCGTGTGTAAAGTGTAAAAAGACTATATGTATTATGAAATACGTATCGCTTTTTCTGCAAAAGTGTCAAAACAGTTGGCATGTTGCCCTTTCTGCTGCAGTGTCTGTTTTTCTCAAATGTCGGAGTCCTCTTGTTTCTTTTTACACAAATATATTAAATATACTTATTATCGACTACCCCGGGGCATGTTGACATGGTAAACAATACGTCTAGTTTCAAAACAAGCTTTATTGACAATACTGCCTAGGCAGGCTAAGTTATCCGCAATATCGCTTGAACGATTTCCCATGTTCCTACATCCAATCTAGCTAACTTCTTGTTACAAATTATTACTCTGGCTAATTCTGGGTAGTTGAACGTACATACCTATTAAAAGGAATAATCTACGTTTAATAATGTATCTGTTTAATTTACAAGAATACTTTACATTATTGATTAATGAAGGACTGCTGTAAAATACAGCATCGTAAATAGTCCAGATACATGTTAATGTCGTAGTCCCCCTCCTACGTTGTCCACGATAATTCTACTCTCTAAACAAATTAGGGTTCAAATCTGCACCGCATATGTGGAGTACTGATTTGCACCATATAGGAGTGCAGATTTCACCCATGTGCATCCATGTGCAGATCAGCACGTCATGTTAGGGTACAAATCTGCACCCCACATAAATATACAATGCGGAAGGCAGCATTCAGAATGCATAATCCATGATTATGCTTTGAACATTTTCGGAAGCAACCTGACTTAAAGGGGGAAGAAAATTACATTAATATGTAAAACATAACAGTTCATTTTAATTGCCAACATGAGGCTTTTTATTGCTGCAAAAAAATACCTAGAATTGTTTTATAACATAATGTAAATGGCATAATTTTCAGTAGAATTCAGCAACAATCCTGTTTATCTCAACTATAACTGTGAATACATACATATATGTGCATGTTGTATAACAATTATTATTATTTAGTAAATGGTGGCATAACAGTAACAACCATCCTCATCACACACACACAGTAGAATATGAACATTTTCCATGATAAAAAGTTTAATAAATCGTATTGGATATATAATTTATTATACGTATATATATATACATATATTGTACAGTAATATATTGTAAATATATATGTGAAAATAAATTGTGATTTGTCTGGATCAATAAAATGTTGAAACATCGTTACATATAATTACCATATTATCATTTTCGTGGCGAATAAATAGTTACTACAATTTTTTTTTTATTTACAAACATAAACAAAAAAGTGTCAAGAAAATGGATGGTTTAGTGTCTGGCTTGAACCGGCGTCGCCCGATTGTAAAATAAATTACACGAAACCAACGCGTCTACCGAGTGAGCTACCAAGAAGAGCGGAAATTCACTGATTGATTTAAGTTGTTGTGATAAGTTATACAACTCCTCCTTCATATATCGATATTCTAGTGATATTATGAGATTAAACAACGTTACTTTCTGTTGCTGGATAAAATATACATGTATGTTTGGTATGTATGTTTATTGGTGTAGATTATCTCCGGTGAGTTGCAATCGATATAATTATTCTGAAAACGAGCCGAAGCTCCGCGAAACCTTGCCAGCTTTCAAGCCCATTCGCATTCATTGTTTTGAATAAAATTTGATGCATGTGGAAACGTAAGGTTACTGCTTGTTTCTCTATGATGACTAGTGTTTGTATTACATCGGAATATCGCATAATAACTCATTCTGACGCTCGTTTTAACCCAAAAGCTGTCCTTGTAAACATGTTCTGAATGCATACAAAGGATCGGTCTGATGCGAGTATATGTCGTCTGTGACGTCACATATCGGCATCCCGAAAAGCGGCCCAAAAATATGCATATCCGAAAAAGTCCGGATGCACAGCATAAAATGTGGAATTTCTCATTTATTGAATTATATATATATTTTTTGCTTGGTGGACATGGAAATATATAGCAGGATGTAATATATTATTTTTCTGATTTTTATTTCCGATCTCATGGTCTATGTTGAAGAAGTACGGGACAGTCTCCCTGATCATCTGGTTCCAGACATCTGCAGACCTACCCTCAACCACGCACTGGTGTACCCTTCCAATGAATGATGGTATTGCATAGTCTTTATTGATGGATTGTATGTTGGGGCAGAAAGGTTGCACCGGTGGCTCAGCTGAGGTCATGGGGTTGATTTCTTTCCTACTCCTGTACGTAGAGGTCACTGCATCTAGAGCGGTTGACCTGCTAGGAACTGGGTCAGGGATATCGGGCGCAGATGTCAGTGCACAACCAGCAACTGTCAAACAAAAAGCAGGGTCATTCCGTGTCAAATCAATCACTTTTACGCCATTTTTGCATGACCCAATTCCAATTTTGATTAAATTCAGCAGAGTTGTTGGTTTATACGATAAAAAAACTGCACATTAAAAACATCTATATTTATACAGACTGTGCTTCACTTCATGGTAATGTAATTATTGTTTGAACACATGTGTACACACGAATTCGCAAGCCCACACACACACGCACGCACACACATACTCACACGCACATATTACCCACCTTGCTGTGGTATTTATGTAGATTCCCCGGCAGACATCGGAAAATTCTCACCGGTCGAAAGGAACACCAGTACGTCTTGAATGTTGATGGCCATCAGAACATCATCATCATCAACCTCGGCACCATTGCCAACGAGCAAAACCCTCTCAACTCCTCCCCGAATGCCAAGTTTTGCAGTATCTTCATGATAAATGTTGACCAAAATATTATTTAACACTAACAATTCAAAGAAACTGAGATCTTAGTTTAATAGTTACAACACAACTTTGCAATGTCACACCAAGGCTTCAGACATATTTTTCTTAGCCTGCGTGCCTATCTTGTGCTTACAAAACTGAATTATACTGTTACTAATTTACCACAATCTAAATAGCCTATATACAAATTGTTAGCTTACTTAGAATTATTATTAAACATGTATCGATGTTGACATACATACAACAATAATGTTGTTACTCCTACGCAACATGAGCTACCTTTATTTATGAACACAATATTGAGATATGATGTAAATGTAATTTTTTTAAGGATTATTACAAAACAATTAAGAACTGGACTTACCTTTCGACTTAAGCTCAGCTAAATTCTTAGCAAAGTCAGTCTTCTTCCTTTCAAACAAATCTTCAACAGCACTTTCGTCTACCGATGTTATCAGTCGAGTTGACCGAGAAGCTTAAGTTCCAGCGGCGAGGCGGCGAAAAAATCGTCAACAGCACCCCCATAAACACTATTCAATATTGGTAATCAACACTGAATTGTAAATATTATTCGAATATCCCTGGAGTGTGTGCATTAATGCATTAAACCAGTATTTCTCAACCGTATGGTGCTCCAGCACGCACACACGACATAACAAAATCCTAGTGCACCGCAGAAGTAGAAAAACAATATCACCTATATAGCGATAAATTGTCAAACAACGTGATAGTTCCAAAAAAGACCCCATTCTGCTAGACACTCATTTTCGTCGACAGGAACACCAGTTCGTTGAAGCGGTTGCTGCAGTAGCCTTACATCACAGCGCAAGAAGTCACATTGATACAGAATGAATATTCAATTCAATATGTTTTATTCAAACAAACAAACATTCAAACAAACAGTATTGTCTGCAATCGCGTCAATGTGATTTTTTTGTGACATATATAGGTATGTGTATAATGTGGTTTGAAAGGAATACACAAGAAATTTAAAAAAACTTGTAGTTAATATATCACCTAAATATATAGTTTTTTTAATCACATTACATCAATTATCAGATGAATATGTTTATATAGCATCTCAAATGTCTACACATATAAGGAAAAACAAACCAAATTAATAACAAATAAAACAATAATATCATAGTTCACATAATCCTGTTAATAATGTTATGATTAGTACAAAATAAATAATTACAAAAATCATATAATTCTGATATATCAGAACCAGTTGTACTAATAAATACAATTATATATATTTATAGAGCAAGTACAACAATATGCAAAGCTGGAGGCAGAAACTAAAATTCTTCGAGCTTAGTCAACAGGAAATATCAAAGGGTGTGCTGCAAATGTAAAAATCTTATCGTTAATGACTAAACCAAACAGTTTCAATGATTGTGAAAATCTACTAGCAAACAGCCAGACGGACCAGCTGACATAAGTTTCGTTGAAAGTTGTGAAAGTCTTCTCTAAAATCCTGCGTTTTCTGCATATTTTGTCATCAATACGGCTATTTCGCATAGTCGCCGCCTCGCGTTTGTGCTACTGGTCGTTCCGCCCCACTGGTTCACGGCTGCTCCACCAAAGCAAACTTTGTAACGGAACACAAATCACCTCTTTTTAAAAATACGTATGAATCACAGTGTTGACGACGTTTTGTTGCCGTCTGGCATTTACTCGACCGGTCGTTCTGCTCCGCTGTATCACACCTAACATATCAATGCAAGCACTAACGGAGTACACAAAACTCATATTTAAACACATTTAAGCGAAGGTTTTCTTTGCGAGCCCTGAGCCGAGCTACGTGTCAATCGTGTTTTTGTTCATGTTCCCGAGAGCATCAGCGTTCGAATCCACTTCACGCCGTTTCGAAACGTCGGGAATGTCGATATACCCACTGATACAGTTTCGAAAGTATGTCATCCTGGGTTATAAAAAGGAAGTAAAATATCCGACACATAAAAACTGGTAAACCTTTCTCGTAGCTTCACAGAGCCGATCTGCTCAATCGATAACTCGTAGAGGCGCTGCATTAGCTGCATTAGCCGCAGCTAAACCACTTGCTCTAATATTGAAGTAGGAGCCATCAGCGCTTTGTTACGTTATTACTATTGAATTATTATTATTGTTATTAATATTATTATTAGTGGAAGAGTACCGATATTGAACCCGCTAACTTCCGAGCCCTCTTTCCCTATTCTTGTTCGTGATACCGAGGACTATTAAAGGTCAGGCCACAAACAATTACACGTTCTCTGTACAAGCAGCAAATAGAGTCAACGTGTTTCTTATTTTTTCATGTAATGAAAAAAAGTGTTTTTCTTAATTGGTCCAATTTGAGTAATACGTGACATATATATTATAGGTCATCAGCGACCGTTTTTGTTTTTTTTCTCATTTTAGCTGAATCTGTTGTTTTTTGTTTTTCTTGCCAACAACTTGTTTATATGGACTGAAGGTTATGATTTCCGACTTGGTAATTCTTCTCTTGGCCCAATAAATTGCTGCTTTTGGGACTGGAGACAGTATTGCAGGAGTGATAACCTTTCTACCCAGACGTCGTTGATCAGTCATCTGGCACATCTGTGCTTGGAACTAGTGCTTCAATCATAATGACCAGCATCGGCACTAAGATTTACGTACTTAACAGTGAAATTCCTCCATTTGTCATTTTTTTTAGATATTTTATACTTCATATGAAGTAATGTTATGTTGGCAGGTACAGGGAGAAGATAAACAACCTCACTGACAACACCAATAAAATAGTTGCAGCCGTTTTATGTTTATTTAGTGATATACAGGAAGAAGTTGATACTACTGCTGCTAACAACAACCAAATATTATCATATTGTCCTTTGTAGGTGCAGTCTGTTTGCATTTTAGACATTCTATATCTAGCAATGCAATGATGGCAGGTATGGGGAGGAGAAGTTGGCAGAATTGTTGAACCACTTTACCAACACCGACACCGACACCGACACAGATAACACCATCGAATCCAAACTCGAATGGGTCGCCATGCGGGGACTTCTGTAGCAAGCTGCTGGAAAGTCGCAGCAGGCATTTTATGCCCTGTTCGTCTACTTTGCATTCGACTCGTTCCCGATCCTGGGTAAGAATGTTATAATTCTTGTGACCGTCCCTCCAACCGTGAACTGTGAGAGGGCTATCAGCACCTACAACGTCATCAAGACGAACGGCCGGGCGTCACTGAAGTTATCATCTGTTGAGATCCTGACGGTGCTCAACCTTAAAGTTCCGTCCGTTCGTGCATTTCCGTACGAAGAGGCATTCAAGACGTTGACCATGAAGAAGCAGCGTGCCGGGTTCACTAGACTAGTGAAACGGGTGGACACTGTCGGAGACTCATAGCAGTGGAGGACACTGTGGTGACGGGAGTTTTGTGTGGTTTGGTCGATTTTCTTGTTTTATATCTTGTTTATAATATAAAAAGATATAAATGTAAAACACGATATTATCGTGTTTTATATTTATAACTAATTGTTGTCTTCTATATATTGGTGTTGTTGTGACTATATATATGCTAAATAAGCATACAAACCTTTAGCCAATTTGGCTAAACAGATTTTATGGCCAGCGCTAGCCTAGGTAATTGTATCAGACTCCTGAAATTAATTCCCAAATTCAAGTACACTCTCCCCAACGCAGACAGGCACTGGTCGTCGTAGACAGCGTGCCGTCGCAACGATCTCTACCTCCCCAAACATCTCACTGGGATTTGCCATCGATGCGATTCTGTTCTTGGTTGAAGCGTAACATAGTATCTGGGGTAGACCTACGTTCACCATCCTCTCATCAATGTTTTCGTAAATGCCAAAGTTGTCTAGCATATGTGCAATCATGTTGGATCGTAGCTCGTCAGCGGAAGTTATTTCTCGTATTCTCATTCGCAGGTCCTTTAAATTGTCATCGTAGGTGGGATAGGGTCATTGGACTGTTGTTGGTCACTCGCGGACAGGCTTTCCTTGTTAGACTGTCTATCGTTAATGGAAGGGCATGGGTTTGTTGTGACATGCCTGAAACCATTCTGCATGTTGCTTGTGGATGAGTTCAGCTCATTGAAATGTTGCTTGCTTGTGGTCGGACATGGATCACTGGACTGTCGGTCGTTCGTGGGCAGGCTTGGGTTGTTGGACCGCCGCTCACTCGTGGACGTGTTTGTTGTATTTGAAGAGTTGTCATTCTGCATAGTGCATCTCCTACAGAATTCGATGGAACATCTATACCAGTTTCCGAGTAGGACAACTCGAACTTTCCAGCCGCGGCGAAATCTTCATCTGTCCAAATGTTCCGATAACGAGGCCAGCTGTCCGTGCATTTGAAAACACTGACAGCAGTTTCAATGAAAGCAGAGCGTACGTGTGAATTTCCGAAGATACAGCAGACTGAGAAGACGATGACTAGTTTTTTTCGGTTATCAGCAAACTGTCACATTCGATAGGTCATCAAATATCTATTGAAAACCCGATCAAGATGTTGGAGACGGTGCGTTGTGTGCGGAAGAAGTTATACTATTACAATTTTAGTGACACTAATTCTTATTTTTTTCTTTCGCCAATGGAGATTTTAGTCTCATACCATATTTGTAACCTCCATTCGTGTTTTAAAATGTAGGCTTACCCTCTCACTCAACAAGGTCCAGAGCTATAAATAAGACTAATATACACATGCAGAAACTTCAAATTATGATACATTTCCATATCTCATATGTGTTGGTATGGTACGTATAGTGGACCACGGGTGTCTTATATTGCACCAGTGAGCCAACGTTACGTACTGGTCGATTTATCGGAACCTATACAGTTTTCCGTCTTCATACCATTCATGCACGTTATATAGACCTCCTACGACTATATGTTGCAATTGCGTACAACCTTCTATGTAACCGGCTTTGGATCACATCTTCAAGTTTAGTTAAATATTGTAACGAGATGGATAAAAAAATCAACCGGATACGAGCATAATTTTTTTAATATACAGGTGTACATATCAACGACGTTCTAAGAGCAATTTCAAATGAAAGAAAGAAATGCATATTAATGGCAGATTTAAATATATACTTACCAACAACTAAGACTAACAATCAAACAGCATATTTTGTTCAGAACATTGTTTGCAAACATGTCTTGTCCAACAATTAGTAGACCGACCAAGATCACACATCAATCTGCAACACTCATTGACAATATTATAACCAACATTCATGAATATTCCATTAAATCTAGGATTCTGTATAATGACATATCAGAAAATTTATGTATAGTCAAACGTATAAATTATACAAAGAACATTACTAAATTAAATATAACGTTACAAAATGCAAACTGGTAAGAAGTATATGTTCAATGATCTGAACCCTAACACTTCATAAGATACATTCCCTGGAATACTAAATTCACATATTGATGAATGCCTGCCATGAAAAAAAGTTGGAACATACAAAAGCGAATGGCTCACTAAAGGTATATCAACATCCTGCAAGGAAAGAATCGTCTATATAAAATGTCGATGCTTCTTTTCGTTGTAATATAATTACTATTTTAACACATAGGTACACACGAATTCGCAACTCCCCCCTCATACAAACACAGGCAGGCACACACGCACGCACACGTACATACTTCCTACCTTGCTGTGGTATATATGTAGGTTCATTCTCATCCGTCGAAAGATTGTTTAATGTTGATGGTCAACAGAACATCATCAACATAGGCACCATTGCCAACGAACAAAACCCTCACAATTCCGCCCCGAATGCCCAATTTTGCAGCACCTTCATTACAAATATATACCAAAATATTTCTTAACACAATTCAAAGAAACTTAGATCTTATTTTAATAATTACAACAAAACATTGCAATGACACACCCAGGCTTCAGACATATTCTGTTTAGCGTGCTTGAACATCGTGTGCTTACAAAATTGATTATACTGTTATTATTACATTACAATCTAAATAGCCTATATATAAATGGTTAGCTTACTTACAGTTATTATTAAACATGTAGCGATGTTAAAATACATATAATAATAATGTTGTGTAAAACCTACACAACATGAGCTTTCTTTACTTATGAACACAATATAAAGATATGATGTAAATGTAACAATGGTTTAAAGGATTATTACAAAACAATAAAGACAGGACATAAGCTCTTCAACTTATGCCCTGCTAAATCCTTACCGAAGACAGTAATCTTCCTTTCCTTGCTGTCACAGTTTGTGAAAGCTGACATGGCTAGATCCTGCAACTTAGTGTGTGTGTGTGTGTGTGTGTGTGTGTGTGTGTGTGTGTGTGTGTGTGTGTGTGTGTGTGTGTGTGTGTGTGTGTGTGTGTGTGTGTGTGTGTGCGTGTGTGTTTGCCAATCGTAGGAGTTCAAAAGAATATATTTTTCAATATAAAAAATTCAAAATTATCTGTGCCGAAGTTAATAACAGCTAACCTATCCTTATAGGAATGGGCACTTCTTGGCCATGGATATTGTGGAGCACTGAAAGCTGTGACATGTTTGCCCCGTTAACTTTAAAATATATGAAACGATGTGAGGCTCAAAGTTATCCGTTTCCAGCTGTTCACAAATGAAGCCTGCCAAACACGGGTTGCCCATGTTCATAACTGAGCAAGATAACGCATCCTTTCTTGTAAAAAAGACCATGTATTTCTGTTTCTACACAATCATAACATAGGTTTCCATGAATAGCATCTGGACATATGTATTCCTTGCTCGTTATTAACTTAGGATAGTCTGACCTGGCATCTACTTCACCTCTTTTCCCTATACTATCACCACTGTAAACAACATTTGGTGACCGCATGCCATTAGTACCAAGTTGCTTACAACAAAGCCACACTTGTTGTTTCTTGCTGAGGATTTTCAGCAAGTTTCATTAGGATTTTCATTTGATACCCTTGAAGAAGGCATGGTTTGCTTCATACCCGAGGCACTAATGCCAGGACCAAATAATCTCACCTGGTCAGGCATGTGCAGCAGGTAATGCATTTTAGGAGTGATACTTGCCCTGGAATATTCTCTTTTAAACACCGCGTGGTGAGACTATATGGCTTGCTCCAAATTTCCCAATACATCTACATAAGTACAGTAATTGACAATCACGTGGGTTATTTTGAAAAGTCGCACTAAATTTTAGGTAATTCTTCAGCGAGAATGAAGGGTAGCACACTAACGAAAGTAGGCATTGTTGCTGACGTTTGTTCCAGCTTACACACAATATTGTGAACAACATCATTTTTTAATCATTTCTGGCAGAGATTTCTTAAGGTAAGTGTAAGGAAATCTGCACAGTGCTGCATTTATCCAATCCAAATTGAAGCTCTGCGCTGCTATGATAGCATGAACCAAGAAGAGCTGCATCTCGTATGGAATCAGTCCCCCAAGAAGGACATGCACAGGACCATGCAAAAGAGTTGCATTGTGGAAGTCGGGTATTCTAACCAGGCAACTTTCTCTGTTAATTCCCCACATGTTATTCCAATATGCTGTAATTGCTTTTGTCACGGTGTCCAGACTTGTCCTCCTTTGTTTGTACTCTTTTCCGTCCTTTCTCAACCGAAATTCAGTCTGTCTAAGTGTCACTTTCATGTCATCTCTGGTAGCATCACATATTTTGCAACATTTATAAGTAAATGAAAAACATTCCATAAATCCATCTAATCAATTAATTGCTGGTGTGTCGCCAGTTTCAGCAACACGTGCTCCTTCGGTGTTTTGTCTGACATCAGTTCCATATATATGCCTCTTTGACTCAGTTTAATGACAGTTTCATAAAAGTCAGCCAGTAAATTATCTGGGCCAAAACCTTTCATATATAAATGATTTGACATTCAAGAAGGTAAATACTACTCAATGTTGACCTAAACTTAGGAAATATATTACCTAGTGTGAAGTAATACATGGTCAATTTACGTTTTAACATAGGCATCAATGGGATTCACTAGTTCAATTTCATCTGTATATAAGACGATTTGAAGAGCTGAATTATTCCTCTGAAACAGGGAGTGTTTCTGCACGTATGAATCATCACATAAATCATAGATAATATATCCAGGAGTGGTGTGTTCATGCTGCCATATCTCGGGCATCATAGATAATATATCCAGGAGTGGTGTGGTCATGCTGCCATATCTCGGGCATCATATATAATATATCCAGGAGTGGTGTGGTCATGCTGCCATATCTCGGGCATCTCAAATAGACTTTCAAGACTTTTGTGGAAAGGAATGACATAGCCATAGCGTCTCATTTGTTTCACACCTGATTACCTGATTATCTCCTCATAGCCCTTTCCCCAAAATATACCTCTTCTGGTTGTATGTAATTGCAAGCATTTGCGTAACACTTTTCTCTAAGATACTGCGATCCCAAACCTTGAAATGGGATAATTTCTATGGTAGGAAGGTTTAAGTTTTGTCCTGGATTTTGGAGTATACATTCTCTCCTGATGGGTGTAAGTACTCTTTCACCAAATATGTTGACGTAATTAACACTTCATTGATTGCCCTTAAAAAGGACAAACCATGTTGCATATTCGTGTGACATCACGGGAGAATTGTCACTGTGTTGTACATTCTCCTTAAATACCACCGGAAATATATTCATTCCATCTTTATTCTCTCAACGATTGTCAGCTGCAATGTCTGATTGTTTTCGTGATACATGAAGGCGAGGTGCATTCCAGCCTTTTGAGGAATATTTACAATGCACAACTAAACATGAAACCAGAAAGTTTGGGTCATGTTTGTGATTCCTTCAAATGTGCCCTATGAATTACCTATAATAACGTGTATGAAAATAGCACATTGGACAATAATGAACATAGTACATGATATATGTAGACCGTTTTTGATGTCACAATCGTTGATTCACCAGTGATATGAATGAATACTATATGCATATACACTGCTGAAGAGGTGGACGCTGAAACAAGTTACAACGAGCCAATACAAGGACTAAAAGCGTGACATATTTGTGAGAACAAACTAAATTAGTATGGATATGTGCCACTACAGTGTAAGAGGTGGGCTGCGATTTAGGTGTTATGACTTAAGTAGAAAGGTAATAACTAAGTAAGCCACAAACAGCGACAGTTGCGTGATCTGTGGCAATAACCTTTTAATTTTATGAAAGACACATGTTGTGTTTTAATACTTTGCATTTTGTAATATATTTAAAAGCTAGTATTGGTGGAAACAACACTGTTAACACTACCCCTTACCCTGATCTGTCCGTTATTCTAGCCAGGCTAGCGCTCGGCCTCGGCCCTGTGTCTGAGGATCTATGAATCAAAATGATGCTAATTGTGTTGCCATCGTTAAGCCTTGGTTACTCCTATTTCAGTACGTCATTTCTTGGCGTAACGATGGAACAGGTATCATCAGCTTTAAGCACAATATTTAGCTAGACAAATTGTACCCACCAAACTGCAGGATTCTAGATAAGTTTCCTGCAACACACCCTGGGGGTGCAAAGGGGCTCAAATCTAAACCCCATATTTGGGATACAGATTTGCACCCTAACATAGGGGTGCAGATCTGCACCCCATGTGCATGTGGTGCATGTTAGGTATTGGAGATTAGCACCAAATAGATTACACATGGGGTGCAAATCTGTATCACTCTATTAGGGTGCAAATCTGTACCCACATCCGGGGAGCAGATTTGAACTCCTTAGGGGTGCTCTTGGTGCTACAACTATCTATACAGTATATGGTGCAGATTTGAACCCTTGTTTGCTAGAGAGTAGAATCTTGACTTTAGTGGCCAGATAATTGGTGTGGACTACAAAGGAGTGGGACTGCGACATTAACATGTATCTGAACAATTTACGATGCTGTATTTTATAGTATTCATTCATTTTTTGTAAAGTATTCTTGTAAACTAAACAAATAAATTATTAAGTGTAGATTATTCCTTTTAATAGGTCTGTACGTCCATCTACCCAGAATTAGCCAGAGCAGTAATTTGTAACACGAAGTCAGCTAGACTGGACGTAGGAACATGGGAAATCGTTTAAGGGGTATTGCGTTTAACTTAGCCTGCCTTGGCAGTATTGCCAATAAAGCTTGATTTGAAACTGGATGTATTGTTTACCATTTGAACATGCCCCGGAGTTGTATCTTCTAGATTGCGAACGTTGTTACGTGTTTACTAAACACACTTTGGTAGTATATCTTCAACATAGTTATTATATTCTTCACAACATTATATTAATTAATTAATGAAAAACTAGGAACAGACTCCCTCCTTTTAAATGAATATATTGATTCACTGATTATGCTCTCGCTGATTACATCACTTGTGTGCATGTGAAGCCGATAATACACTGATACTCTCGTCCAACCAACTCAACAAATAGTTTATACCAAAACTCGTTACCCCGGATACATTCATTGGGGGACCAAAAGTGTCCACATCAGCGAAGTTCCAATAATTATGATATGCTAGCAAACATGTCCGTAACGTAACGGGATCCGTTGGAAAATAACAGTCGTGATAGTAATATTTACCAAATGTTAGAAATCGTACAGTATCGTTACTCAAATACCATCACATGCTCGCAGATACTCGGTGTTTGTTCGAAATGACGAAGATCGGAGAGAATGTGAAGTTCACGTCCATCGATAAACCCTAGTCGTGATAGTGATTAGAATATTTCAAATAATAAATATTCCTAGTGCTATACTATTAGCATAAGGGTAGACATATGCATTTATGTGTCAACGTCTACTACATATTACCCAGTCTATGACCAGAGACCGTTTTCCCTAAGTATTTGACGCGCTGTTATGCGATTGTTAATGTTACGTTTCATGTATTATGCGCAAATTACGTTTTATGCTCCGAACAACTGATCTACCAGATAGGTTAGAATCTTGACATATAATAATAATAATAATGACAAACTTCTATTGCGCCTAAATCCCCAGGAATCTGGGCTCAGAGGCGCAACATACAGAACTCAAATTCAAATAAATAAGTCTTTAGTTTTTTACGGAAAGTATTTATAGTCTCAGATGATTTTAAATATAGGGTATTTTGCAAAGGTATAGGTCTTACGTCCAATTCTAGGGGGTCGTAGAGGTTCAAGCAGTCTAAGAGGAAAACGTTATCTTATCCGCATACACACGGAACTCGATTATAGGTAAATTTGATATATTTGTGTAAAAATAAAAAGACGAATCCGACATTTGAGAAAAACCAGACATTGCAGCAGATAGGGCAACATGCCAACTGTTTCGACACTTTTTTTTAGGAAAAACCTATACGTTTTTCATATTACAAATAGTCTTCTTACACCTTCCACACGCAAGCTCGATTATGAGTAGATTTGATATATTTGTGTAAAAAGATAAAAGAGGAATCCGACATTTGAGAAAAACCAGACACTGCAGCAGAAAGGTCAAAGTGTCAACAGTTTTGACACTTTTGCAGAAAAAGCGATACGTTTTTCATATTATATATAGTCATCTTACACCTGCATGCCTATGTTTGTTTATCACGCCTGTGTTTTGCCGTAGAAAAAACACTATGGAAACATCGTTTCAGTTATAAATTATATTCGCTTGTTCCGTAGTTTTTAATGACCAGAATTGAGAAGAAACGACATGCTGCTCTCTGGAACAGACATATAATTATACGTTATCAAATATTTTAGAAACTATCTAACTTTGTCATTTTACCAAGTCCATCTGCTTTTTCTGGAGGTTCCGTGTGTTTGTGCTGCCTGAATAACAGTTCGACCCAAATAGATCATATATAATTACGTAATGCTAACTTATACTTGTAAAAAATGTTTCCCAAACTAGTATCTAAGACATATATGTATTACCAAAAATTCCCATCACTTGACGGGGTGCCTTGGTAGATTACAGCCGTGATAGTAATATTTACCAAATGTTAGAAAACACTCAGCATCATTACACAAACAGCATTGCGCGCTCGCAGATTCTCGTTGTCTCTTTAAAATGGCGATTGTCTGAGATAATATGAAGTTCATTTCCATCGATAGGCACTAGTCATGATAGCATAGGATTATCAATTAATACTCCTATTGTTGTATTATTGGCATCAGGTAGACATAAGCATCATTGTGTCGGCGTATACTCCATGTTGCCAATTCCATAACACAGGGACCGTTTTTGTATTTGCCACTCGCAAAATATGAGATTCTTGACATATATGAGGAGCTGTTTTGAAGAAAAAAACCATAGGTCTAACGTCCTATTCGTTGGGTCGTAAATAAATTCCTAAAAGTTTGGCGTTTGATGTTCAAGACGTCTAAGAGGAAAACGTTAACCTACCCGCATACATACATACGCATGCTCGATTATTAGAAGATAAGGCATGTCATCACAGAACTTGTTATACAAATATATATGGTGGTGTTACGAATCAGACAGTGTTATAGCAGTTAGGTCAAATGTCGTTGTTAAATGATATCCTTGTGTATCACATAAAAGCATACTTCAACTGGGAAAACTACTTGATTTCAAGGTTGTTCAACTGATGCCCTGGAACCTAGTGATAAATCGTATGAAGTACAACATTTTAACTTGTACTTGTACACGAAGTACTTTTAATGTAAGTCAGAATATATTGCGTCACAATAAAACATTTGTATGTATCTCTCTCTCTCCCCCCCCCTCTCTCTCTCTCTCTCTCTCTCTCTCTCTGTATGTGTGTGCATGCGCTTGTGTGTATATATGTATATATGTGTGTCAGTCTATGTCTTTAGGTGTGCCTGCCTGCCTGCCTGCCTGCCTGCCTGCCTGCCAGACCGCCCGCCCGCCCGCCCGCCCGCCCGCCCGCCCGCCCGCCCGCCCGCCCGCCCGCCCGCCCGCCCGCCCGCCCGCCCGCCGCCCGCCCGCCCGCCTGCCGCCCGCCCGCCCGCCCGCCCGCCCGCCCGCCCGCCCGCCCGCCCGCCCGCCCGCCCGCCCGCCCGCCAGCCCGCCCGCTGGCTTCCAGTAAGAAATAAGTAATTGAAAAACATTAGTATTCTCAAAGTAACGGATACCTGATTAAAGAGGATGTTTAGGTTTTATTTTTCTCAGCATTTCATTTATGTGTCTTTAATGTAATTATTTATTATATTGTAGTTTTGCATTATTTTATCTAGAATATTTACCTTCTCCCCACATTTGTTTTCTAATTGTATTAAACAGTAGCTATGCAATAAAACATTTATGTATTCGACAATGGCCACGTCCTCTTGCAGGCGGCGTGGCTTCTTTGGACCCGTGCCAATGGCCACATCACGAAAGTCACCTTCTGATTGCTATATAAAGAGAGGGCCTACGTCGTATGTACCACTGAAGGGGAAGGATTCATCACTTGAACGAAAACTTCTTCGTGGGTAAGGTAAGGAGAGTTGCCGTTCAATTTCAGGAAAAGGTTTTGTTAAAAGTGATTCTACACATTATTGCAGAAGAACTCATTCAACTCGATAGCATTGGCGAATGAGCATTACGCCTGATAATAAGCATTACATTACGTAGTCCAGACGTTTCTTTAGCAATATACTTAATGTCTTATTTGTCTGCTTACACAGTTGCTTTGAAGAGACAATGCGTGTGAGTGTCGTCTTGCTTTTCGCCTTGCTGACGCTGGTGGTTGTAGCGGCTCACGAAACGGCTGAAGTAAGTGGTACAATTCATATTGTTATTGCTAGTTACGTCGCACTTGAAACTGCTTGTATGCAAAGAAAAAGGAAGCAGATGTTACAGTAATAATGCAAAATACGAGATCCACAATACAGCGTATCACAATTAAGCTCAACAGTTTTTATATCGTCGTCGTTATCGTTGTTGGTATTATAATTATTTAGCTGTTGTTATCATCATCCGCTTATAATTTTTAATTTATATCTCAAGAATATATATACGTTGCTATCGCATTAACACCACAATTGTTGGGCATCATCTAGAAAGAATGTTCATATGTATGTTCAATGCCATTAGTTAGATTACTGATGTCATAAGAATGCTAGTAGCCAGAAATCAGCGGAGTGTCGAATACTAACAATATTCGAGTGCCATCAACAATGTATTATTCCTGTTATATATATACATATATATATATATATATATATATATACATATATATATATATATACATATATACATATATATACATATATATAGATACAAATATATATCGGCAAAATAACATTTGAGTGCAACTTTCCCTTTCTAAATACGTACATTTAACGACATTTATGTAACTTCTAATAATGATTGACGACGTCATGCGTCCATAACCGTAGGTAGGCTGTGCAATGGAAAAGGGGTAACGGATGTTTACTTTATGCTAGTATACCAAGTGATGTAAACAACGCACTACCACTTTGGATCGGTATACGAAGCTTGCAAAATTTATAATTATTTACTAATACTTTATCTTTGTTTGATATATAGGAAGAAACCAATGATCTGAGTTTGTCGGTGAATGAAGAAAGCGACGAGGCATCTGGTGAGTGTCAGCTACGTCAAAGAAGGGTTCACTGATGCACACGCTAGCTTTATGAATACGAATACATTTATTTCAGGCAAAAAAACATGTATCTAAGCATTATGTACGTGTGTACGTATGTACGTATGGACGTAGGTACATAGGTACGTAGGTACGTTGGTACATATGTAGGTATGTAGGTGTGTATGTATGTATGTATGTATGTATGTATGTATGTATGTGTGCGTGTGTATTGTATGTGTATGTGTATGTATGTATGTATGTATATATGTATGCACATATGTATGTATGCATGCATGCTTGTATGCATGTATGCATGTATGCATGTATGCATGTATGCATGTATGCATTTATGCATGTATGCATGTATGCATGTATGCATGTATGCATGTATGCATGTATGCATGTATGTTTAGGTAATAATATATGTGCGTATCTACGTGCGTACGTATGTACGTGTGAACGTATGTACGTGAGTACGTGTGCAAGTATGTATGTGTGTACGTGTGTATAAGGTAAGTTTGGTGATATTTTGACCTCCGGCTAATCAATACTTATTAAGTATGTTAATAAACTGCTTACTTCAGTTCACAAAGTCTACTGCACGTGCAAGTATATGCGGCGGGATCATTTCATATGTTCATTCTTATTGTTTTCTGATGTTTTACTCCGTGCTGTGTGTCGTACAAGTGCACATGTTCATTCAACTTCCTGTTAAAGGTGTCCAGTCGTTACTCTGGCTGGTCAACCTTTGACATTCACATTTTTATTTGTTCTGTATTGTACAGACACATTCATCTGTCTTCAACATTATATATTGGTTTATTCCAACCTGTAGCAAAATCAATGAATGACTTTATGTCCATGTATGTGAACAATATATTATGCCAAGTCACTTATATATTTGTGCACTTCTTTCTTTGCAGTTGATGGCGATCGTGTTAAAAGAGGTAATATATGGTGGTTTGATTGATTGTTAGAGTTTATTTAGTAAAATTATGTGCATTATGAGTATAAATAACAATTGCGCCATAATATAATACCGAGGATAATACATAAAACACAACAAAGTTCACTCATTTTCAATGTGGTCCTCATAAAAATGAATAAAATGTATAGTGAAAATTAATACAATAAATAAATAAACATTATACAACAGCAATACTGGTTTGTCTAACATAGCCAATATATTATTGGCAACCTTTCATTTGGATTGTACATACATTATATTTCCAAGATGTCTTTGTTGCAGCCAAAAAAAAACTACACCTGCGTAAATGTTACTGCTACTACTGGGGATATGTCCACTGCTATAAGAGATCATGGGGATGCTACTGCTATAAAAAAAAAAACAAGTACGGAGGTTGCAAAGTTGTCTACCAAAACTCCAGTACCCACAGTGCCTACGCTTCGGGATACCACGGCGCCAGGTGCAAATGCTACTTTAGTGCCAGAGTCTGGGCGAGTGCCCCATAGCGGCTGCTTTCACCAGGTGGCGATGGTGCTTCACGCCTACTCCGACAGGGGCCGCCACGATAAAGCAGTAGATTACAAGGCGATGTCGGCTAACATTATCATTGGACTCTAATTGACTGCATCCAGTAATTTCGTTCACCATGGAACTATTAACAAGACCAACTGAAATAATAATTTAACCGTATCTATTCTATGCTTCGCAACTACGTTGTCTCCAGTTAGTAACATGTTAAACACTACGGTTACTTTCACTGTGTCCTTTATTTGAAACATTGTGTGCCGCTGAATATAGTCAATAAGTCGGTGATAATAAAACGAAATCCGCCAAAGATACATCTGTTGCATGTAATTTTTGAACACACACACAAACACACACACACACACTCACACACACACACACGCGCGCGCGCGCGCACACAAACACACACACACGCACATACATGAACACGGACACGAGCACGCACACATATAGACAGACAAACTGACAGACAGACAGACAGACAGACAGACAGCACACGCATACAGACACGCACGCAAACGCACGTCTCACAGAGTAGAATAGCTGTTGGAACCGCGGAAGTCCATTATATAGGTCTTTTTATGGTTTACGGTCATATACTGTATATATACGTATTGTAAACATAATCGTTTGAAAGTGTATAAATCCTTTTTTGTGTGCAGGGAAAACAACACACGTTATCCCAGGACATGGCCTTACAGCAAGATTTGTCATAAAGTTTACACTTTTTACATGTCTAATTTATTCCCAGGAGGTGGCGTAGTGTGATTCCCTACTTCATAAGTTGTTTTTTGCATAATTTGAGTTTCTACACTATATGATCAGGGAATTACCGGTATTATATTGAATATCGTGCACATCCATTAGTGCAACATATGTTGAGTAAAGTATGCAGTCCCGTGGAGGAAGGATCAAAGCCTAACGCATGCACATTACACACACGCACGCACGCACGCACACACAAACAGACACGGACTCGGAGCGCAGTGGTGCAGTGACTAGAGCTTTGGACTCTCGACCGAGAGAACCCGGGTTCGAATCCCGTGCTGTTGTGTCGAACCTTGGGCAAGTACGTTAACTCTACGTTGCTCCAGTTCACTCAGCTGTATGAACGAGTAACTGGCTATATATAGCGGTGGATATTTGTGTACGAATAGTTTTCCTGCATTAACTGTAGCGTGGCTGAAAGCTTCCCAGAGAAATCGAGATTATGTTCGAGTGAACAGGTCTGCCAGGGAGTAAAGTGTGAAAACGCTTTGAGCGTTCCCGAGGACTGGATACTACGCTATATCAGAACTCACCTTTACTTTTTACGTACCTGTACACGCACGACACCACACACACACGCTCGCGCGCGCGCGCGCACACACACACACACACACACGAACACACACACACACCACAAACATACACCACACATACTCGCGTGCGCACGTACGCATGTACACGCACGCACGTAAGCACACACGCCATAATCAGTTCTAAAGACTGCTGAGATATATAGTGGTTTGTTAGTTTTTTTACAGCATAATAGTGAAAACGTATACATTGTAGGTTTGAAGAGCTATATTAATATAGGGGCCTAGTCCTCGTGCACAAGGTCCCTCAAGGTTAGATCATGCCGTAAAAAACTGGAAGTTTACAACACTAATGGTAACTAAACATACCTTGAATTATTGATGTTGCTTCGCGCAACGTGGTACAGTTGTATTCTGTGTTAATCCACGTATATGTATCACCTGTGAAGTATAATTTGCCGTGAATCGTGATAGTTGACAGAAATTGAGTCCATTAGCGAGTACGTGACATCAGGCCGCGTATTCTAGCATCGGCCTTTCACGGGCTATAGACAACAACTGCAAGAAGGCGCGTCAGCGACTATTACAATCAAACGAGGGAAACAGTCCACTACTTTTTCAGCGTATATTACTGTCAGATTTTATATATGTCACTATCCATCAAAATACTACTGCATAATTTTGGTTCCATGGTAAATGATACACAGCATTCGATAGTACGTAGCCAAGGCGGCCGATCACCTTGACGACCAGACACCAAATAAGGGCAATGACGTGCGACTAATGGACGCAATTGCGCCTGTCATCAAAGGTGACAGCTCTGAACGACTACCGCCCCGTGGCCCTGACGTCAGTGGTGATGAAGGTGCTTGGAACGCTAGGTTCTCAAGTATTTGAAGTCAGTCACAAACTCCAACATGGATCCATTTCAGTTCGCGTACAGGGAAAACCGGTCCACTGATGATGGTGTTGCATTGGCCCTTCACTTCGTCTTGTAGCACCTTGAGTCTCCAAACATGTATGTAGCATCGTGTTCTTAGATTACAGTTCCGCTTTCAATACGAGCTGACAAAATTGTCACGTATCCAAAGCACCCCGCCCACCATCTATTCGAAAAACTCCCCTGAGGCAGGCGATTCAGAAATATCCCTTCAAAGACAAATCGCTTTCGAGACAGTTTCTTTCCCCGTGCCGTGGGTGCCTTATGGGTTATTAAATATAGACTTTAGTGATAGGTAGATACAATGGAATGTTAATTTAGCCAGATGTATTTTATACTTCTTATATGTGATAGCTTTAGCTTAATCTATCAATACTAATGGATATTTTAGGCAAATTTAGACTGAAATTATTTTATTTTATTTATTTATCTTTTATTGTGGTATGTTTGATATGACTGTAAGTTTGAACACCAAGTCACATTCCTAACCGACATAATGGCGATAAAATATCTGCATCTGGCAACAATTACGTCACTTCCTACGTTTTCCCCATGTCCCGCCGTGTGTCGCCACTGGTCACCGCCACTGCTAAACAAGATCCCGTCAAACGCAGCGGGCTGGACACTATCAGCGGACTGATAGTGGTGTGATATCGGTGGCCTGCCGAGCTGACCAGTGGATTTACAACCATATAATGTATAATATATTACGATGAAATTATAAATCTGTCTGATTGTGTTGACGGCTGGTTCCTCCTCTGGCTTAGCCCAACGTGAATCCGTTATTTTCATACACAATTATGAAACGTGTTTATATTTAAAATAAAACTCGCACTCGCTATTATTAAGAAAGTGCAAATATTTATTTAAATTCTCGGAATAATTGTCTTTGGCGCTACGCTTTAACTTTAATGATTGCATGATTGAAATTGTTCTCGTGCAGCTGACTTTGAGTACATATGAATATATATGTTATATATACTAATAAAACATATTTGCTTTTAAAGCACTTAAAGCATAACCACATGATACGTGGATCAATATTACTGAATCCACTAGCGCTGGCGATTCCACCACCTTAGGTCAATATTAAAGTGGTGGTGAATATTAAAGTGTCCGCTGGCGAAAATCGATAAAGGTGTTAGAAACATACTGCATATTTCACTGTTTAGCGAAAACACACGCAATTTTTTATAATATAATTGAACCATAGGCAAGTTAACGACCGGTCCCGTGTGGTTGATTTATTTAGCAATGCGCTTCGTCTTATCGTAGAACAACATTCCGCAAACCCTGGCACGCGGGTCAAGTTGCGCCCATTGAGAGCGACCAAGAAAACTGGCAAATGTGTACAGATAATTGGAATCGTTACGAGTTAAGAATGCTTATAGATTAATGGGCAGATGAAGAGTTTCAGGAAATAATCATAGGCGGATACAGGGGGCCAGGGGGCACGTGGCCCACTAGAGTTTAGGTATTCGGCGTGACCTTTTATAATAGGCCGACACGTTCGTGCCCCCCTAGACCCTTTGAAATGTGCGCCCGTTCAGGTTATAATAAACTGAAGTTACGGCGACGCGACGGCAAAATAATTTCATCAGCGCCCACACGTCACGTCAGCCGATGTAACGAGTTGAGCCGAAATATGAGAAAGAGTGAGACAGCGAGAGGAAGGTGAAATTACAACGAGCCAATACAAAGTCTAAACGCATGACATATTGCGTGAGTACAAAGTAAATTAGTATGGATATGTGCCGATGCAGGGTAAGAGGTGGGCTGCGATTTAGGTGTTATGATTTAAGTAGAAAGGTAGTAACTAAGTAAGCCACAAACAGCGACAGTTGCGTGATTTGTGGCAATAATCTTTTAATTTTGTGAAAGACATATGTTGTGTTTTAATACTTTGCAGATCTGAACCATATAGGGTGTAGAGAGTTGTCGCACGAGGAGCACCACATAGGGGCTCAAATATAAACCCCAAATGTGGGATACAGCTTTGCACCCTAACATAGGGGTCATTTTCACCAGCACGCTGTGTTTCTCGGCTTTGCATGAGATAAAAAGAAAGTGTCCACATAAAACCACATCTATGGCAATGGATGTACATGTGCAACTTCAATCTTCTGCACTTGAATTTGACCCATCCTCAAATTATTTGCACTGACATCTAGTAAAATATATTGTTGGCATAATTATATACACTGAAAATATGTCAAACACCAAATGTCCAACTGGAATCTCACCCACCCCCAAAATACAGCATACACAGGGGAGATTAAACCCATCCCAAATTATTCAGCCTACCTGCATTGACAAATTGTAAATGGTCACTGGTCTAGTTGGTAGGACAAAAGTGGCCTCAAAACATAGGCCTACTACAAAACCGCAGCGTGTTCGTCTTGTTCGCCGTTTGTGCGTTCCTTTGATGAAACAGGTTCAAAATGCACAATGCTTCGCACCTATCATTATATTGAAAATACACATACATATAACACATTTGCTTCAGTAAACAGCTTGTTTTGGACAGCGCCCTCCGCTATAATCCGGACTGCCGTCGCCTTCCCATATACCACTTTTTGGCGGGTTGACGTCATCGTCATCACGGTGACGGCAATGCTGCAGAATTATCAGACAAGGTGATTATATTTTGTTGAGGTTTCAGATGTGTCCCTCAATCACGTGCACCGTTGGGATTTGCATTTCTGTTCATAAATAGTGACTGACAACGATGTTTACTTTACCTTTTTTTCCGACAAGCCCAAACCAGGAAAAGTCAGTTGTGGTTTGTTACGCGATTCAACGAAAAACCATCAATCTGGAGCTCCAACGACAAAGAAAACTATTATCTGATTTAGTTCGACTACGTTTAGGCCTACACTCGGTTGGAAGATATTAATTATTATTATTAAACTGATGGTACGTTTACCAAACTATTGAACATTTTTACTATACAAGAAAAGAACTGATAGAATATGTATCAGTATTCACGTTTAATGAAGTTAACGGTTCAACAAGTTGGCCTATGACGTTAGAATTATTTTTTATACGGTGCATATGCAATTTGTTCACCGAAAAAGGTAAATAACTACAAGTAACTACCATTGTGTTCGTGAAATACATCGCCAGTTGGTAGAACGTGTGACAATAGTCCGAGGATGCAATGAGCAGAGAAAGAGGCGAATGCACCGACAGGAGATACACTTATAGTTTCTCAAATTTAGCAAATACACCGAGAGGAGATACACTTACAGTTCCTCAAAGTTAGCGAATGCACCGAGAGGAGATACACTTACAGTTCCTCAATGATAGCGAATGCACCGAGAGGAGATACACTTACAGTTCCTCAAAGCTAGCGAATGCACCGAGAGGAGATACACTTACAGTTCCTCAATGATAGCGAATGCACCGAGAGGAGATACACTTACAGTTCCTCAAAGCTAGCGAATGCACCGAGAGGAGATACACTTACAGTTCCTCAATGATAGCGAATGCACCGAGAGGAGATACACTTACAGTTCCTCAAAGCTAGCGAATGCACCGAGAGGAGATACACTTACAGTTCCTCAATGATAGCGAATGCACCGAGAGGAGATACACTTACAGTTCCTCAATGATAGCGAATGCACCGAGAGGAGATACACTTACAGTTCCTCAAAGTTAGCGAATGCACCGAGAGGAGATACACTTACAGTTCCTCAATGATAGCGAATGCACCGAGAGGAGATACACTTACAGTTCCTCAATGATAGCGAATGCACCGAGAGGAGATACACTTACAGTTCCTCAAAGCTAGCGAATGCACCGAGAGGAGATACACTTACAGTTCCTCAATGATAGCGAATGCACCGAGAGGAGATACACTTACAGTTCCTCAAAGCTAGCGAATGCACCGAGAGGAGATACACTTACAGTTCCTCAATGATAGCGAATGCACCGAGAGGAGATACACTTACAGTTCCTCAAAGTTAGCGAATGCACCGAGAGGAGATACACTTACAGCTCATCAACGTTAGCGAATGCACTGAGAGGAGATACACATACAGTTCCTCAAAGTTAGAGAGTGCACCGAGAGGAGATACACTTAGAGTTCCTCAAAGTTAGCGAATGCACCGAGAGGAGATACACTTACAGCTCATCAACGTTAGCGAATGCACCGAGAGGAGATAAACTTACAGTTCCTCAACAATAGCGAATGCACCGAGAGGAGATACACTTACAGTTCCTCAACGATAGCGAATGCACTGAGAGGAGATACACTTACAGTTCCTCAACAATAGCGAATCCACTGAGAGGAGATACACTTACAGCTCATCAACGTTAGCGAATGCACCGAGAGGAGATACACTTACAGTTCCTCAACGATAGCGAATGCACCGAGAGGAGATACACTTACAGTTCCTCTAAGTTAGCGAATACACCGAGAGGAGATACACGTACAATTCCTCAAAGTTAGCGAATGCACCGAGAAGAGATACACTTACATTTTATCAAAGTTAGCGAATGCACCGAGAGATGATACACTTACAGTTCCTCAACGATAGCGAATGCACCGAGGAGATACACTTACAGTTTCTCAACGATAGCGAATGCACCAAGAGGAGATACACTTACAGTTCCTCAACAATAGCGAATGCACCGGGAGGAGATACACTTACAGTTCCTCAACGATAGCGAATGCACCGAGAGGAGATACACTTACAGTTCCTCAATGTTAAATAAAGCACGGAGAGGAGATACACTTACAGTTCCTCAAAGTTAGAGAATGCACCGAGAGGAGATACACTTACAGTTCCTCAATGATAGCGAATGCACCGAGAGGAGATACACTTACAGTTCCTCAACAATAACGAATGCACCGAGAGGAGATACACTTACAGTTCTTCAATGATAGCGACTTCACCGAGAGGAGATACACTTACAGTTCCTCAATGTTAAATAAAGCACCGAGAGGAGATACACTTACAGTTCCTCAAAGTTAGAGAATGCACCGAGAGGAGATACACTTACAGTTCCTCAATGTTAAATAAAGCACCGAGAGGAGATACACTTACAGTTCCTCAAAGTTAGAGAATGCACCGAGAGGAGATACACTTACAGTTCCTCAACGATAGCGAATGCACCGAGAGGAGATACACTTACAGTTCCTCAACGATAGCGAATACACTGAGAGGAGATACACTTACAGTTCCTCAACGATAGCGAATGCACCAAGAGAAGATACACTTACAGTTCCTCAATGTTAAATAAAGCACCGAGAGGAGATACACTTACAGTTCCTCAACAATAGCGAATGCACCGAGAGGAGATACACTTACAGTTCCTCAACGATAGCGAATGCACCGAGAGGAGATACACTTACAGTTCCTCAATGTTAAATAAAGCACCGAGAGGAGATACACTTACAGTTCCTCAAAGTTAGAGAATGCACCGAGAGGAGATACACTTACAGTTCCTCAACGATAGCGAATGCACCGAGAGGAGATACACTTACAGTTCCTCAACAATAGCGAATGCACCGAGAGGAGATACACTTACAGTTCTTCAACGATAGCGAATTCACCGAGAGGAGATACACTTACAGTTCCTCAACGATAGCGAATGCACCGAGAGGATATACACTTACAGTTCTTCAACGATAGCGAATGCACCGAGAGGAGATACACTTACAGTTCTTCAACGATAGCGAATGCACCGAGAGGAGATACACTTACAGTTCCTCAACGATAGCGAATACACTGAGAGGAGATACACTTACAGTTCCTCAATGATAGCGAATGCACCAAGAGGAGATACACTTACAGTTCCTCAATGTTAAATAAAGCACCGAGAGGAGATACACTTACAGTTCCTCAACAATAGCGAATGCACCGAGAGGAGATACACTTACAGTTCCTCAACGATAGCGAATGCACCGAGAGGAGATACACTTACAGATCCTCAATGTTAAATAAAGCACCGAGAGGAGATACACTTACAGTTCCTCAAAGTTAGAGAATGCACCGAGAGGAGATACACTTACAGTTCCTCAACGATAACGAATGCACCGAGAGGAGATACACTTACAGTTCCTCAACAATAGCGAATGCACCGAGAGGAGATACACTTACAGTTCTTCAACGATAGCGAATTCACCGAGAGGAGATACACTTACAGTTCCTCAATGTTAAATAAAGCACCGAGAGGAGATACACTTACAGTTCCTCAAAGTTAGAGAATGCACCGAGAGGAGATACACTTACAGTTCCTCAACGATAGCGAATGCACCGAGAGGAGATACACTTACAGTTCCTCAACGATAGCGAATACACTGAGAGGAGATACACTTACAGTTCCTCAACGATAGCGAATGCACCAAGAGGAGATACAGTTACAGTTCCTCAACGATAGCGAATGCACCGAGAGGAGATACACTTACAGTTCCTCAACGATAGCGAATGCACCAAGAGGAGATACAGTTACAGTTCCTCAACGATAACGAATACACTGAGAGGAGATACACTTACAGTTCCTCAACGATAGCGAATACAATGAGAGGAGATACACTTACAGTTCCTCAACGATAGCGAATGCACCAAGAGGAGATACACTTACAGTTCCTCAACGATAGCGAATACAATGAGAGGAGATACAGTTACAGTTCCTCAACGATAGCGAATGCACCGAGAGGAGATACACTTACAGTTCCTCAATGTTAAATAAAGCACCGAGAGGAGATACACTTACAGTTCCTCAAAGTTAGAGAATGCACCGAGAGGAGATACACTTACAGTTCCTCAACGATAGCGAATGCACCGAGAGGAGATACACTTACAGTTCCTCAACGATAGCGAATACACTGAGAGGAGATACACTTACAGTTCCTCAACGATAGCGAATGCACCAAGAGGAGATACAGTTACAGTTCCTCAACGATAGCGAATGCACCGAGAGGAGATACACTTACAGTTCCTCAACGATAGCGAATGCACCAAGAGGAGATACAGTTACAGTTCCTCAACGATAACGAATACACTGAGAGGAGATACACTTACAGTTCCTCAACGATAGCGAATGCACCAAGAGGAGATACACTTACAGTTCCTCAACGATAGCGAATACAATGAGAGGAGATACAGTTACAGTTCCTCAACGATAGCGAATGCACCGAGAGGAGATACACTTACAGTTCCTCAACGATAGCGAATGCACCGAGAGGAGATACACTTACAGTTCCTCAACGATAGCGAATGCACCAAGAGGAGATACAGTTACAGTTCCTCAACGATAACGAATACACTGAGAGGAGATACACTTACAGTTCCTCAACGATAGCGAATACAATGAGAGGAGATACACTTACAGTTCCTCAACGATAGCGAATGCACCAAGAGGAGATACACTTACAGTTCCTCAACGATAGCGAATACAATGAGAGGAGATACAGTTACAGTTCCTCAACGATAGCGAATGCACCGAGAGGAGATACACTTACAGTTCCTCAACGATAGCGAATGCACCGAGAGGAGATACAGTTACAGTTCCTCAAAGTTAGCGAATGCACCGAGAGGAGATACACTTACAGTTCCTCAACGATAGCGAATACACCGAGAGGAGATACACTTACAGTTCCTCAACAATAGCGAATGCACCGAGAGGAGATACACTTACAGTTCCTCAACAATAGCGAATGCACCGAGAGGAGATACAGTTACAGTTCCTCAACAATAGCGAATACACCGAGAGGATATACACTTACAGTTCCTCAACGATAGCGAATACACCGAGAGGAGATACACTTACAGTTCCTCAACAATAGCGAATGCACCGAGAGGAGATACACTTACAGTTCCTCAACAATAGCGAATACACCGAGAGGAGATACACTTACAGTTCCTCAACAATAGCGAATGCACCGAGGAGGAGATACACTTACAGTTCCTCAACATTAGCGAATGCACGAGGAGGATACAGTTACGGTTCACCAACGATGGCAGATGCACCGAGGAGGAGATACGCACAGTTCCTCAACGATGGCAGATACACCGAGGAGGAGATACCTTACAGTTCCTCAGCGATGGCAGATACACCGAGGAGGCCACAGTTCCTCAGCGATGGCGAATGCACCGAGAGGAGATACAGTTACAGTTCCTCAACGATAGCGAATGCACCGAGAGGAGATACACTTACAGTTCCTCAACGATAGCGAATACACCGAGAGGAGATACACTTACAGTTCCTCAACGATAGCGAATACACCGAGAGGAGATACACTTACAGTTCCTCAACGATAGCGAATACACCGAGAGGAGATACACTTACAGTTCCTCAACGATAGCGAATGCACCGAGAGGAGATACAGTTACAGTTCCTCAACAATAGCGAATACACCGAGAGGATATACACTTACAGTTCCTCAACGATAGCGAATACACCGAGAGGAGATACACTTACAGTTCCTCAACAATAGCGAATGCACCGAGAGGAGATACACTTACAGTTCCTCAACAATAGCGAATGCACCGAGAGGAGATACAGTTACAGTTCCTCAACAATAGCGAATACACCGAGAGGATATACACTTACAGTTCCTCAACGATAGCGAATACACCGAGAGGAGATACACTTACAGTTCCTCAACAATAGCGAATACACCGAGAGGAGATACACTTACAGTTCCTCAACAATAGCGAATGCACCGAGAGGAGATACACTTACAGTTCCTCAACAATAGCGAATGCACCGAGAGGAGATACAGTTACAGTTCCTCAACAATAGCGTATACACCGAGAGGAGATACACTTACAGTTCCTCAACGATAGCGAATACACCGAGAGGAGATACACTTACAGTTCCTCAACAATAGCGAATACACCGAGAGGAGATACACTTACAGTTCCTCAACAATAGCGAATGCACCGAGAGGAGATACACTTACAGTTCCTCAACAATAGCGAATGCACCGAGAGGAGATACAGTTACAGTTCCTCAACGATAGCGAATACACCGAGAGGAGATACACTTACAGTTCCTAAAAATTGGCGAATGCACCGAGAGGAGATACATTTACAATTCCTCAAAGTTAGTGAATTAATATATAGATTGTGACATTAAATTGAAATGTCCAAGTAATAATGGTGCGCATGAGGACTGGACACTGCAGACTGAAGCACCATATGTACCCTAAATTACACATTGGAGAAACAGGCATCTGTCCTTGCGGGACATAGCTCCAATGACTGTTACACACCTTCTTCAAGATTGCCCATAAAATACATTAGAATGAGAGAAAGACAACCTTGCCCACATACATGTACACATCGGTGAAAGACGAGATATGTGGCCCTCTGGAAGACCTGCGACGCACAGTGACCTACATACGAGAAACCAGAGTTGCAGTCTGAGCGAACGCCGTAGAAGAAGAAATTAAATTCTTACCGACCTGCACTCGTCGGGTAGACCCGGGGGTACCGGGACCATGAATGACTCGTTGAATATTTCTAACACATTCCTCGTTGACCTTAAGTCTTCTTAATCTTGATGACACGTGCGACACGCACCAACTGCACGCGAACGCAGAAACAAACCCTGACCTAGATGCATCACGTGACTCATTGCGTTGCACCAAGGTCCGTCAAGCATTCAATTCTGATCTGGCAGCTATCATGCCGCCATACTGAGGTTAATGTAATACACATACGTAAACATTGTTGGCAAGGAAAAGCTTGACGGAGATCACGCGTATAATTATAATTGTGACGCAGATAAACAGTGATAGAATCAATTAAGTGTGCGTGTGTGTGCGTGCGTGTGTGTGTGTGTGCGTGCGTGCGTGCGTGCGTGCGTTCGTTCGTGCGTGCGTGCGTACCTGCGTGCATAGCTAGCATAGTTCCGTGATCAGATTAGCGTATACAATTATAAACAATCGACACCAAAGTCACAAAAATCTCAGGAGTTGTTGAACAGGAATACAGGTCACATATGTGCGGGAAACATACCAGATATTTCGGGAAAATTAAACCGTGAATGATATCACACAGATTATCAATATGCCTACATGCACGCCTATATGGTGTGGTGCTGCTGTTAATTGATCTGAGCGCAGCATTTGATACAATTGACCATGCCATTTTTTTAAACACACTGAGCAACACCATCGGCGTCGACGATCACTGTTTGTCATTGTTCGCTGCCTACCTACAAGACAGACAATACACGGTGTTGATTGCCGGTGAGCAGTCTAAACCTCACAGACTGACTTGCGGTGTC
>CM034535.1:69571141-69590689 GCA_020002185.1 Paraescarpia echinospica | reverse complement strand
TGTGTGTGTGTGTGTGTGTGTGTGTTTGTGTGTGTGCGTGCGTGCGTTCGTGTGTTCGTGCGTGCGTTCTTGCGCGGGGAATTCGTCAATACTACAGTAACTCCCAAATGTACTTACCTAACTGTCAGGTACATAATTATTAGTTATATTTAATTACATTTTGCACGCGTATTTCAACGTAAGCGCCTCTAACACATACACCCTGCTATGCAAAGCAACAGTGCAAATAAAGTTGCATTCTCAGTTACTTACAATTTTTATCGCATTTTAGGAAAGAGAACGTATACAATGAACAATATTTGCTAATTAGTATACATGCTATCAGCTATCATATTTGTCACTTTTGATACGTCATTTTTTATAAATTGTGCATTTGCTAACAAATAAGGAAGATGGGGTTTCCCAAGATGTTCACATATATTTTTACGTTCTAGACGGCTGTCAACAGGCCGTTTTAGGCTGAACCTGGAAATCGAGTAAGAACTACGTTTTTCACGGAGTATTGACAATAAGGGTGTCCAGAAACGTAATCCGGCGGGTGCCACCTTGACACTAGATTCGATTATCCAGGCGCCGCTAGATGGGAGCACAATAGGTACTAGATGCGTGTATTCATAACGCGTGTTCTCGGCCAGACTCTGTTTCCCGGCGAAGTCACGCAGTCGGGCGAGAGTCTGTTAAGCGAGACTATCTTGGCACCATTGAACAATTTTTTTTATTTGCATTAATCAAATATTAATGCTTTGATCAAATATCAATTATAGTTGGAATTTTGGAAGGTTTTCGATCATAGTAACACATTCTTGTTTCAAACCTATAATGTTGCAGTCTTAGAGATTCTCATGCAAGGCAGCTTTGTCGTGTTCAAATAATTGCTACAACTTCGACAACATCAGGCTTTGCGGTAAATGAACTTGCAAAGAAGCAGCGAAGTCAGCAAACCGATCACTGAAGGCGGTCTGTAGGATGTCCAGAACACCGACAATCACCTGGTTGGCATTTTCGATGCGCGCATCGTCTTCGCCGCAAAATTATGTTGTCAACTTAAAATTAGAAATGTAGAAAAGTTCAGCTTGAATTTTGAAGGGCGACAGCTTTATGTCGAAATACCCACTGCTTCTTTATACGAGTTGATAATCAGCGTTTGTTTTCCCTGGATCAGTATATTTAAAGTGTTCAATTGTTCAAACGCAAACATGAACCCGAAACTCAACTGGACGACCGGGCAGCCAATTCCTTGGAAAAACACTCACAAAAGTCACATATATCTCGCGCTAGAACCGCTTCGTGGCTCAGTCAACTGTTGTATTGTAGAACATGACCATTTTCCTGACTCGCGTCTCGTGGGCCAACTGGAAACCGTTAGTGGGCCAAATTTGACCCGTGGTCCGGAGTTTGCGGAACGTTGTTCTACCGTAAGAAGCAGCGCATTGTTAAATAAATCAACCACACGGGGCCGGCCGTAAACTTGCCTATGATTAAATTATATTATAAAAAAATGCGTTTGTTTTCGCTAAACGATGAAATATGAAGTATGTTTCTAACACCTTCATCGATGTTTACAATTTGTGATGCGCTAGTGCTGTCCCCTTAAGTACTAGTGACTAGATTGCAAAAACGTCCCAAAACGTGTTTACGTAACTTTTCTTCGACAATTTTAATTTACTATGACAGTCATATACAGATGAACACACATTGAAGAGTTCACAACACTGTCTGAGACAATCGGAGGATACTTCAATATTCAACATATTCCGACGTATATGGTCGATCCAGCAATATTGATCCACGTATGTTTTAAGTGCATTAAAACCAAATACGTTGTAGTATAGACAACATATATATTCAACTGCACTCAAAGTCAGCTGCACGAGAACAATTTGGATCATGCAATCATTGAATCTTAAGATGGGCATACAGCTAAATGACGTCTTTATGGTTTGCTTTGGGCACATACCAGTTATGGCTACAAAGGCAATTATTTCGAGAATTTAGAAAAATATTTGCACTTTCTTAATAACTACGACTGCGATTTTATTAAAAATATAAACACATTACATAATTGGGCATGAAAAATCCACTGGTCAGTTCTCCACATCACCGATTTCACACCCCTGTCAGTCCGCTGATAGTGTCCAGCCCGCTACGTTTAACGGGGATCTTGTTTAGCAGTGGCGGTGATCAGTGGCGACGCGAGGCGGGATATGGGGAATAACGTCGGAAGTGACGTAACTGTTGCCATATACAGATATCATATTGCCATTATTGACATAAAGTACATGTCAATTAGCTTGCGACCCGCCCACTTCATGTGCTCGCTAGTTATGCCGTCTAAAACAGATGCCATATTGTAAGATATTTTTTTTTTTTTTTTCACTAATTTCATTAACATTCACCCTCATACCTTGGTCAAAGACGGCATGCTTCTGAACAGATCAGCAAGAAATTCCTTGCTACAACTTCCTCTAACTACATAAAAAAATGACTAAAGTGTTCTTGCCACAGTCCACTTATGTTTTGGGTGCCATGTACATCACCCACAGTGTTTGACAATTTAACATTACTGTTTGTGGAGTTTTTTATTACCCCCCAGAAATGTCTGTTATTTGTTTCACTCACTTTATCAGCAATTTTATCCGCAGTAATAGAATTCTTGATGTTCTTGCAAAGTCTAAGTGCATGTCTGAATTTGGACCTGGCCTGCCGCATGACGTCATAAACAGCACCCGTTCTGGGTTTGCCAGTGTTCTTCCACAAAAAGATATGCATCTCTAGTTGCCATGTGTAAATCCTTTACGTGGTCGTTCCAACCAGGTATCAACGGTTTTCTCTTCCCAGATACTTGCTTTAACATTTTTCACTTGATTTTGATAATCTCATCTTAAAATGTGTCGAGGTCAGTAATAAAGCACTACTCAAATATTTATATGTTGCGATCTCCGGGAATAAATGAGGTTTTTACCAGATGGTTTTATGATGAAGGCATACTAAAGTTATGATTTTTTTAATGTTATTTCAATGTTAAATTTAACACACTTTCCCCTGTTTCCTTCCATATCCATGTTCAAATATGTTACTGCGATTAATATTGTTGTCATATTCACCCAAAGTTGGTGAAAGAAACCAACCCCACAGCTCAGTGCTGTAGCTGTTTCCATTGTATGTGTACCAATTGAGAAATGGAGTCACTATTTATTCCAGACGATTCAACTCTGGCCACAATTATCTACAAAATATGTAGACTCGAAATCAAGGAGACCGAAATAATAAGAATACTAATGTGGTCTTATTTAACACCGGCATCAGCCCAGAGCGCGCTCAATAGACTTACTCTGTTATTAGAGCAAGTCTTTTTCCCTGTCTGAATATTTTATACAACCCACCCTCATTAGCTAAAACAGAATAATTATGGTGTCTCTTCTGAAAGACACAAGCAAATTGTCCTTGTTTCAAAACGAGTGGTCGGTAGGTGGATTCCTACAAAGAAGGGGATGCTGTTCTTGTTTTGTTTTGTGGTAGCTTTGAGTGTTATGTCTAGGGTACTGATGCTTTCTGCATCATAAGTATGGGTCTGTAGAAACACCCAGCAATGGGTTTTCCTCCTTTGGGTACAGAAATTGTAGCAAAGATTGATTCTGTATCGTCATCAGCCCCATATGTGGTGAGACAGGATGTTAATGCTGAGTTGATGGCTAGAAGTACTCCTCCGCCCATTATTTATGTCACGTCTGTATTGTATTGAATGTCTCTGAATCTATGAATTCAGACGTTTGCATGTCCGGTTTCAGCCACGTTTCCGTTATCATGATAATGTCTGGCTTTGTTGCCTCAATGATCTAATAATGTTGAGTTTGTGTTCGACAGGGACATGTTTTCATGTGAAATGTTGAGTTTGTTGTAAAAGTATATAAAAAATGTGCCCACGACCGGCGTAAAACTTAATACAACAAATCTGTGTTAAAAGGATAAACAAGTAAAATAATGATAGTAATAAATAATAAATAATAAATAAATAAAAGCAGCCAGATAAAAATGTGTATCTATAAGATAGGTCACTATATTAATAGTCGACACCCGATTTACGGTGTCAACTATTTAGGGTGCCAACTAGCCTAAATTAGTGTTAAAATATTACAAGATTGGTGACCTAAGACGGTTTGTTTACAACCGGCTCAGCCGTGACCAAAGCGGCAGTAAATATACATTTTTATCAGACAGGTTTGGGTGCTATGTTTACTTCGCTGATTTCATCATCTGATTATCCGTGAATTTGAACACGGTATAAATAGTAATTAACTTGTTAATGTATTTAACGCATTACCGTGCTGCTAAGCACAGGGTCACCCGAGCAGCTGGATATTCACCCTCATTTAAAGTCAATGAGGTATGTCAGTGGTTCTGTTATAAGTATTTATATTTAAATTAGCTAACAAGCAACAAGCAAAGGGCATCAATTATTATCATTTCAGTATTTTTATGTCTAATCCCTTTATTTTGTCTGGGGTAAGACAAAAGCCATCCAGGAAATCCATGCATCTCAAAAACATGAAAATAACCAACTCTAAATAAATATTGCTGTGTTTTCTGAAATACGTTGGCAATCAGTAGAACATAGGCCAATGGTCCAAGGAAGCCAGTAAACATAGAAAGGGGTGAGTGGGCCTCTGAATATGGGGGTCTAGGAAGTCATGAACTTGCTATATAATTATGTTAGCGTATTAATATATAAATATTTAAAAATGTAAGAATTTTAACAATCATGTAATGTAATTATTGTGTAAGCTAACACTTACATTACTTAAACAAATAAGATTCTTAAAATATCAAAAAGGTCATAATAAGTTAACTTCTTTTGCGCATAAACCCTCTGAAACCAAGCTTAGACGCGCATGAAAACAAAAGGGTTGGTCATTCTCTAACTTCATAAGCAGGATTAGTTAAGGTTGTTAACGGATGGATGGATATATGTTAAAAATAATTACTGAGCTGAATCAGTTATTCTCAAACTAAAGAATAGCTTTGCAGAAGAAAACATCACCTTCTTCACAAGCACAATATATATGGCAAGAAAAGGGATAGCTATAACAAAATGTGATATGTCGGCTATCTATCACAATGGATGCTCATGAAGAAAGTGAGAGATGAACGGGATGTCACTAAGAAACTATTTACTGAGGTAGGCTTACTACTCCGGCTTCTCTAAGAAGACACTGTGTGCACGTAGGAAAAAACTTCTCCATATGATACATTGATACGTTTTGGCTGTGTTGGCTGTCGGCGTTCATACACGTAGCCATATATATTTGATAACAGATTTGTGTGGCGTGTACTGTTTCTAAATTCCATGAGTTAATCAATGATTATGTCTATAAAAGAACCGACAATGTAACGATATGTAGATAGGCTCAATGATGTCATTAAAATAGGTACACGTGGTAAATCGGTCAAACTGCTAATAAATTAAACGACTATACATTGGTAAGAACACATTTATGTGTACTTACGTGCTAGTGACTATCACCAAACCATGAGCATAATTAGAGACAAATTTAATACTGGCAGAACAACTGAAAAAAACATGTGGTCACTTCCACAAAACAAGATGACAGACACTGTAAAAGTAAGTGGTCAGTGTCTGGTCAATGGTCACTAGAGGGTGGTTCAATAATAACAATGAGACATGTGTCACTGACATAAAATAGCATGGACTGCAATGTCATATAATACAATATAGCATATATTTCATGGAATGAGAAACATGACAGACCTCCCTTCCAGATTGTTCGTTGCTCATTCCTCAATGGGCCACTTCGGCGGAATACCAAAATTAACTCGGGTCGAACGACGAAGTACCACGGGCTGATCAACAGGGACAGGCGGTTCATCGTTCATGGCTTCGTCAGGCTGGTGTTCGTCAACGTCGGGAACGGGCAAGTCGGGAACACCTGTGTCGTATTGCTGCTGATTCATCTTTGTTGGACGTTCAGTCGCGAGTGCAGCAGAACGCTTCAGATTGCGCCGGCGGTTCGTTGTTGGAACGGAACGCGACTTCAGCTGATCTTCGTGTCGACGGCAATGTCCATCAGGTCCATTGACAATGAACATTTTCTTTCCGACATGACTAGTCACTTTTCCAGCCACCCATTTTGGACATTTTTGGTGAAATCTCTGTAATGGACATATGCACCGATTGAGAATATCGGCTTGGCTGGCAATGTTGATATCTTCTGTTTTCTCTTTGTACACATGTGGTTGTAGAACGGAGAGAGAAGACCGCAGCTGGTGTCCGAGCATCACTTCAGCTGGAATACGACCAGTTTTGCAATTTGGAGTGACACGGTATTGCTGTAGGAATTCTCGCAATGCCAGATGTATCGACTTCCTCTCCCCTCTGACAGCTCGTTTCATGGCCTATTTGAAAATACCAATAACCCGTTCAGCTTCACCTTTCGGTGGTGGGTGAAATGGTGCAGAAGTCAGATGTGCGATCGAGTGTGCATTGCACCAGGATTTACAGTCACTTTATTGTCTGCTGATGCGCACTTTTCCGTTCGGCTTCTGCACGACGACAATGTAGCGTCCCCCATTTACTGTGATCGACACGAGTTATGATGCCCAAATCCTCGAGACGATGTAGCTCTTTGTCAACGGCATCCATGCGACAGAATGGTACTGGTCTCGGTTTGTAAAACTTGGGGACGGCATCTTCTTTCAATAGAAGCCGTGCTTTCACCTTAGTGCAAAGCCCCAATTCGGGCGCGAAGACAGCTGGGTACTGGTCTAGGACCCTCTGTAGGTCGCGACCACATTTTTCGATTACATTGCAGTCAGTAGTGGACGGCAATGCAGCAGCAGTGCTGCTGGAGAGCAAAGCATTCACATCAACTTGGAATGCTTTGATCCAGTCAAGCGCAAAAAAAACGTGCCTACCTTTTCGGCGACGATCAGTGGCAAAGTCCGATTGGCCCCATTGCAGGACACGGTGACATTGCATTGTCCTTTGACTGGAATCGGTTGTTTGCCATAACCGAAAAGTCAGATATTTGACGACGTCAAATATGGCGATCCGATGCGCTTCCAAATATCGAGGCCAACGAGCGACACAGCAGCCCCAGTATCCCCTTCAAAATGTAGGTCGAAGTTTGAGATTTGCAGTGAAATCTGTGGTTTATTGACGCGTGTGGAAGTGGAGAGCACCCCAACTGCGATAGTCCCTGTACTTTTTTCGACCGTGTGTTGAGCCATTTTTCCTTTTCTGACGGATTTTCCAGAAGACCTGCACACAGCCTGTCTGTGTCCTTTACGATCGCACCCGTAGCAGACGGCGTCGATGAATGGACAGTCTCTGTGGTGAAGAGCAGGCGAACCACATCGATAACAAGCTTTCTGGCCTGTCCTGTTAGGTTGACTGTTAGCCAGGCCCTTTTCTTCGTGATTAGGTCGCTGTTTAACTCGGAAGCGTTGCTTCTGGCGAGGCGGGTGACTTTGACGAACAGCGTGCACCTCCTGCTAAGGGTGGCCTGTTGTTTGTTCGTGCATTTCGTGCATTTTGTTCAGCTCTTTGCTAAGTAGTTCTGCCATTTTAGCACACTGTAGTACGTTCGTCAGTGAAGCGTATATTTCTTTCAGTTTTGCTTGCTGTATAAAGGTGTGCCTACAGCCCATGACAAGCCTCTCTCGTAATGCATTGTCCTGGCACTTTACAACGTCACGCGACCTTGACATCTTCGTTTTCAAAAAAAACTTTCTACACAGACTAACTCGATAACCTGTACTTCCCCTTACCGTACAGTTCTACGAACTTCATATCATAGTATAGCGCTTTACTATAACAATTCTAAGCGTGGTAAGAAAGGTGACAACAGTATTAAACAGGTCATTGCACAGATAAATTTTAAAGTTTAGGTTTAGGAAACTGCATTTGTTGTGGTCCTGTAGCACAAATACAGTCAAGACCAACACATGGTGTATATAAAGATACTTACTGGCAACTAATTAACTATTTCTGTATTCCTGTACAACGATTCATTTTCAAGTCCCCTGAGTATCGAGAAAACTTTACAGTCGACTCGACGTAGCGAGCACTTGGCCGTCCCTTCGTCAACGCCTTTATGTGTCCGACCTGTACGTCTATTTTCACCTTGGCCTTTTTTATAGCACACGTGAATTGGTTCATAGACAATACCAAAAAAATGTTTTCCAATGTGGGCCATTTTCTAGTTTTATTTTTTAATAAAAAAAGTCCGTACTTTTACGTGCATATATTCTATGCTTCTATACTAGACCACTATCAAACGTGTAGTCCAGCATTTTAGCTTCGTAGAATATTCTGGAACACCTATGAGTTCGCTAACATTACAATATGTTCTACTATTGAAGTCCGTGTTTATTTCGGCACGTTCGAGTGACCTTTATCTTTAATATAAATGCGCTGTTCTGCCAACCGGGTAGTCATGCATTATAGGTAAATGTATTCCATCTTGTCGGCATCTAGAATTTCGTGGAAGGAAGGTTCAAGCAATCTAGCCTGGTTTGATTTAATATCTTTTATTTGTTGGTTTAATTCATAAAAAACTAAGTTTTAACGTGTTTTCAAAAGTTCGTAAGCTGCAACGCTAACTTCGTCGAAGGACTGCAGAGTAGAAATACAAGCGCGGACTGCAGAGTAGACGTAGCCTCATGAAAAACACGTCACGCATTCCCGCCATTTGCACCGAATTCCCCACATTTTCTTCAGATAAATAGGCTCCCGTTGAATTTATAATGCTTTTATTATACAGTACGCCTTATTGTAACACCACGTTTAGACACGTCGTCATCAGTCATACAAGCGCTTGGTCCATTGGTGGAGCCTCGGCCTACGGGCCAAAATTATAGACAGCGCCACCTGACCTTTCAGATTTAACAAGATTTAACAAGATTGCCATCCAGAGAATTAACTCTAGATGGCAGGTGGACAAGGAAGCCCTTTGGCTTATCGAGAGTCCAACCCTTTTATCTACATATGTCCAGCCCTTTTGAGGTATGTGTCAATTTTATTTTTAAACATATTCACACTACTAGCACCCACACAATCATCAGATAATCTGTTCCATTCATTCACAGTCCTTTGTGAAAATGAAAACTTTCTCCCGTCTAATCTACACTGCTCCTTTACTAATGTAACTTCATGTCCTCTAGTTTTTCTATCTTTCTCAACTGAAAAAAACATATTTCAATCAATATTTTCATAACCAATCAATATTTTAAACACTTCTATCTGATCTCCTCTCAATCTCCTGGTCTCTAGTGTTGTTAAACCACATTCTTTTAGGCGTTTTTCATAACTAAGATCCCTCAGTTTTGGTATCATTTTAGTCGCTCTCCTCTGTACTCTTTCTAGCATATCTATGTCATTCTTGCGGTATGGCCTCCACGCTTGTATACAATATTCTAAATGAGGCCTAACTATTGTTTTGTACAGCGGTATTATTAGTTCTTTTTCTTTATATGCTATATTTCGCCTAATCAATCCAAGGATTTAATTTCCCTTTGAAGCTGCAATTCCACACTGCTCTGAAACCTTCATGTCAGCACTAATTGTCAGCCCTAAGTCTTTTTCTTTTACAGTAGTACTTAGTACAGTTCCCCCCATTGTATATTCTACATATTCGTTCCCATGTCCTGTGTGAAGGCATTTACATTTCCCAAAATTGAACAACATTTGCCACTTTTCAGACCATTTGATCAACCTGTCAAGATCATCTTGTAAATGCTGTCTATCCCCATCACTTTTAATCTTTCTAAACACTTTTGTATCATCTGCAAATGTCAACACCTTGCTAGCTATATCATCATCCAAATCGTTTATATATATTAAGAATAATATAGGTCCCAGTACTGATCTCTGTGGAACCCCACTCAAAACTGATTTCCAGTTTGAAGCCTCCCCACCAACAACTACCCGTTGTCTTCTGTCAATCAGCCATTTTTCTGTCCAGTTAATTATACCATTTCCTACGCCATGGGCTTTTAGTTTAAGCAGTAATCTCTGATGTGGCACTTTGTCGAAAGCTTTTTGAAAATCTAAGTAGATGATATCTACTGGTGATCCATCATCTACCCACTTAGTGATATCTTATGTATATCGTATGTAAAGACTATATAATTCATACATTTTAAAAGATAGGAAGACCCTGATTTTTTTATTGTAGCTGAAAAATACTGAACAAATACTGAAACGGAGTAAAAAAACGCTACAATGAAATTATGTTAAAATATTGGAATTACTGAAAAAACTCCATTTAAGCTATGCTATTTCCGTAGGAAGGTGTTTTCATTTTCACATTTCCCTTCCATGTTAAAAGTTAGGGAAATACTGCATCGGAAGTGCGGAATGTGGCTTCTTTTGGTGCAAGGACCGGGAAGGTGCGATAATACACTGTGTTCTTGGATTTCCACACTATCTTTTAACATGGGATTTGCACCTTGCACCGACGGATAACGGATGCATCCCTTTATTTCAACCTGCTATACTACTAAAGGGTATAGAACTAAACAATGTACGTCTATGAAGCAACGGAACACCGTCGGTCAGAAGCGTTGCAACTGAGTGGCAAAACGCGACTGCACCTTGTACAGTTCAGTAACATGGGATTTGCACCTTGCACCGACGGATAATGGATTATTAATAATAATAATAATAATGTATTTATTTCAGACAATCATGATGTCCATATATACAAATACATCAATAAAAGTATGTAAATAATATAAAAATACATAGATAAGAACAATATGTTTAAAAATTATATAAATCCCGGACCCACTGGTGCCGCAGTTTCGAAGTACAATACACGTCGCTAGTGTTAATGCTATAAATAATGGGATTCAAAGACATGTCAATCCTATTCATTAAGCTAAAAATAGCCTTTCTGATTACACATTTACCCGAGCAGACATTAGCTGTAGCAAACATGTGACTAGCGCTACATCTCATGGGCAAATTGTTCAATATCCTGAAAGAGTTATTATATGCAACAACGAATTGATGAAAATTAACTTTTCTCAAGTTCACCCATAACGCACACATATAGATATTACCAAAATACGCTGTAAATAGTTTATTTTGTACAGCAGTTGAACAAAAGTGAAACTTTTGACGTAACATGTTACTCTTGGCATACAAAAGTCTCACTTTGGCTCGCATGTCAGACTCATCAGACAAGATATTCGAAATTACATGTCCAAGATATTTAAAAGAGGTGTCAAAGTTTAACTTCTTTCCTCCTAATGTCATTTCTTTAGACAGATTTGACTTTCTAGATTCAAAGTACATGACCAGGGATTTACTCGCATTGTATTGCACATCGTGCTCACATCCATATGAGTAACACATGTCTAGTAGTGTTTGTAGTCCTTTAGCAGAAGGTGCAAACATAAGTAGATCATCGGCGTATATAAGGTGATTAACAACCATCCCTTCATATCAAAATACTATACTATTACCTTTGTTTTGTAGGTGGGACTTCTTACCCCACCTTCCCTTACTTGCAACCATGTTCTCTGTCTGTATGTCTGATTGTTTGTCTGTATATCGATCTATTTGTCTGTCTGTGCACCCATGTCTACGTTAGTTGAAACTACATGATCTTTCTGGCCCGTTGGGGTGGTTCGTAGATATATTTTATCCAAAATTCGTCCGGGGCAATTTCAAAACAAAAAAATATATAGTACAGGCGACTGCCTTTTCCCCGGGAAACTTTGGGTAATTCGGCTAGAAAGAAATATATAAGGCTTTCCCATGTGTAATCCCTGTCACAATACCGTGTGTGTATGTGTGTGTGTGTGTGTGTGTGTGTGTGTGTGTGTGTGTGTGTGTGTGTGTGTGTGTGTGTGTGTGTGTGTGTGTGTGTGTGTGTGTGTGTATGTGTGTGTGCGTGCGTGCGTTCGTGTGTTCGTGCGTGCGTTCTTGCGCGGGGAATTCGTCAATACTACAGTAACTCCCAAATGTACTTACCTAACTGTCAGGTACATAATTATTAGTTACATTTAATTACATTTTGCACGCGTATTTCAACGTAAGCGCCTCTAACACATACACCCTGCTATGCAAAGCAACAGTGCAAATAAAGTTGCATTCTCAGTTACTTAAATTTTTTATCGCATTTTAGGAAAGTGAACGTATACAATGAACAATATTTGCTAATTAGTATACATGCTATCAGCTATCATATTTGTCACTTTTGATACGTCATTTTTTATAAATTGTGCATTTGCTAACAAATAAGGAAGATGGGGTTTCCCAAGATGTTCACATATATTTTTACGTTCTAGACGGCTGTCAACAGGCCGTTTTAGGCTGAACCTGGAAATCGAGTAAGAACTACGTTTTTCACGGAGTATTGACAATAAGGGTGTCCAGAAACGTAATCCGGCGGGTGCCACCTTGACACTAGATTCGATTATCCAGGCGCCGCTAGATGGGAGCACAGTAGGTACTAGATGCGTGTATTCATAACGCGTGTTCTCGGCCAGACTCTGTTTCCCGGCGAAGTCACGCAGTCGGGCGAGTTGAGCTTTGATCAAATATCAATTATAGTTGGAATTTTGGAAGGTTTTCGATCATAGTAACACATTCTTGTTTCAAACCTATAATGTTGCAGTCTTTGAGATTCTCATGCAAGGCAGCTTTGTCGTGTTCAAATAATTGCTACAACTTCGACAACATCAGGCTTTGCGGTTAATGAACTTGCAAAGAAGCAGCGAAGTCAGCAAACCGATCACTGAAGGCGGTCTGTAGGATGTCCAGAACACCGACAATCACCTGGTTGGCATTTTCGATGCGCGCATCGTCTTCGCCGCATAATTATGTTGTCAACTTAAAATTAGAAATGTAGAAAAGTTCAGCTTGAATTTTGAAGGGCGACAGCTTTATGTCGAAATACCCACTGCTTCTTTATACGAGTTGATAATCAGCGTTTGTTTTCCCTGGATCAGTATATTTAAAGTGTTCAATTGTTCAAACGCAAACATGAACTCGAAACTCAACTGGACGACCGGGCAGCCAATTCCTTCGAAAAACACTCACAAAAGTCACATATATCTCGCGCTAGAACCGCTTCGTGGCTCAGTCAACTGTTGTATTGTAGAACATGACCATTTTCCTGACTCGCGTCTCGTGGGCCAACTGGAAACCGTTAGTGGGCCAAATTTGACCCGTGGTCCGGAGTTTGCGGAACGTTGTTCTACCGTAAGAAGCAGCGCATTGTTAAATAAATCAACCACACGGGGCCGGCCGTAAACTTGCCTATGATTAAATTATATTATAAAAAAATGCGTTTGTTTTCGCTAAACGGTGAAATATGAAGTATGTTTCTAACACCTTCATCGATGTTTACAATTTGTGATGCGCTAGTGCTGTCCCCTTAAGTACTAGTGACTAGATAGCAAAAACGTCCCAAAACGTGTTTACGTAACTTTTCTTCGACAATTTTAATTTACTATGACAGTCATATAGAGATGAACACACATTGAGGAGTTCACAACACTGTCTGAGACAATCGGAGGATACTTCAATATTCAACATATTCCGACGTATATGGTCGATCCAGCAATATTGATCCACGTATGTTTTAAGTGCATTAAAACCAAATACGTTGTAGTTGTAATAACATATATATTCAAATATATTGTAATAACATATATATTCATAACATATATATTCAACTGCACTCAAAGTCAGCTGCACGAGAACAATTTGGATCATGCAATCATTGAATCTTAAGATGGGCATACAACTAAATGACGGCTTTATGGTTTGCTTTGGGCACATACCAGTTATGGCTACAAAGGCAATTATTTCGAGAATTTAGAAAAATATTTGCACTTTCTTAATAACTACGACTGCGATTTTATTAAAAATATAAACACATTACATAATTGGGCATGAAAAATCCACTGGTCAGCTCTCCAGATCACCGATTTCACACCCCTGTCAGTCCGCTGATAGTGTCCAGCCCGCTACGTTTAACGGGGATCTTGTTTAGCAGTGGCGATGATCAGTGGCGACGCGAGGCGGGATATGGGGAATAACGTCGGAAGTGACGTAACTGTTGCCATATACAGATATCATATTGCCATTATTGACATAAAGTACATGTCAATTAGCTGGCGACCCGCCCACTTCATGTGCTCGCTAGTTATGCCGTCTAAAACAGATGCCATATTGTAAGATAATTTTTTTTTTTAATTTCACTAATTTCATTAACATTCACCCTCATACCTTGGTCAAAGACGGCATGCTTCTGAACAGATCAGCAAGAAATTCCTTGCTACAACTTCCTCTAACTACATAAAAAATGACTATAGTGTTCTTGCCACAGTGCACTTATGTTTTGGGTGCCATGTACATCACCCACAGTGTTTGGCAATTTAACATTACTGTTGTGGAGTTTTTTATTACCCTCCAGAAATGTCTGTTATTTGTTTCACTCACTTTATCAGCAATTTTATCCGCAGTAATAGAATTCTTGATGTTCTTGCAAAGTCTAAGTGCATGTCTGAATTTGGACCTGGCCTGCCGCATAACGTCTTAAACAGCACCCGTTCTGGGTTTGCCAATGTTCTTCCACAAAAAGATATGCATCTCTAGTTGCCATGTGTAAATCCTTTACGTGGTCGTTCCAACCAGGTATCAACGGTTTTCTCTTCCCAGATACTTGCTTTAACATTTTTCACTTGATTTTGATAATCTCATCATAAAATGTGTCGAGGTCAGTAATAAAGCACTACTCAAATATTTATATGTTGCGATCTCCGGGAATAAATGAGTTTTTTACCAGATGGTTTTATGATGAAGGCATACTAAAGTTATGATTTTTTTAATGTTACTTCAATGTTAAATTTAACACACTTTCCACTGTTTCCTTCCATATCCATGTTCAAATATGTTACTGCGATTAATATTGTTGTCATATTCACCCAAAGTTGGTGAAAGAAACCAACCCCACAGCTCAGTGCTGTAGCTGTTTCCATTGTATGTGTACCAATTGAGAAATGGAGTCACTATTCATTCCAGACGATTCAACTCTGGCCACAATTATCTACAAAATATGTAGACTCGAAATCATGGAGACCGAAATAATAAGAATACTAATGTGGTCTTATTTAACACCGGCAACAGCCCAGAGGGCGCTTAATAGACTTACTTTGTTATTAGAGCAAGTCTTTTTCCCTGTCTGAATATTTTATACAACCCACCCTCATTAGCTAAAACAGAATAATTATGGTGTCTCTTCTGAAAGACACAAGCAAATTGTCCTTGTTTCAAAACGAGTGGTCGGTAGGTGGATTCCTACAAAGAAGGGGATGCTGTTCTTGTTTTGTTTTGTGGTAGCTTTGAGTGTTATGTCTAGGGTACTGATGCTTTCTGCATCATAAGTATGGGTCTGTAGAAACACCCAGCAATGGGTTTTCCTCCTTTGGGTACAGAAATTGTAGCAAAGATTGATTCTGTATCGTCATCAGCCCCATATGTGGTGAGACAGGATGTTAATGCTGAGTTGATGGCTAGAAGTACTCCTCCGCCCTTTATTGATGTCACGTCTGTATTGTATTGAATGTCTCTGAATCTATGAATTCAGACGTTTGCATGTCCGGTTTCAGCCACGTTTCCGTTATCATGATAATGTCTGGCTTTGTTGCCTCAATGATCTAATAATGTTGAGTTTGTGTTCGACTGGGACATGTTTTCATGTGAAATGTTGAGTTTGTTGTAAAAGTATATAAAAAATGTGCCCACGATCGGCGTAAAACTTAATACAACAAATCTGTGTTAAAAGGATAAACAAGTAAAATAATGATAGTAATAAATAATAAATAATAAATAAATAAAAGCAGCCAGATAAAAATGTGTATCTATAAGATAGGTCACTATATTAGTAGTCGACACCCGATTTACGGTGTCAACTATTTAGGGTGCCAACTAGCCTAAATTAGTGTTAAAATATTACAAGATTGGTGACCTAAGACGGTTTGTTTACAACCGGCTCAGCCGTGACCAAAGCGGCGGTAAATATACATTTTTATCAGACAGGTTTAGGTGCTATGTTTACTTCGCTGATTTCATCATCTGATTATCCGTGAATTTGAACACGGTATAAATAGTAATTAACTTATTAATGTATTTAACGCATTACCGTGCTGCTAAGCACAGGGTCACCCGAGCAGCTGGATATTCACCCTCATTTAAAGTCAATGAGGTATGTCAGTGGTTCTGTTATAAGTATTTATATTTAAACTAGCTAACAAGCAACAAGCAAAGGGCATCAATTATTATCATTTCAGTATTTTTATGTCTAATTCCTTTATTTTGTCTGGGGTAAGACAAAAGCCATCCAGGAAATCCATGCATCTCAAAAACATGAAAATAACCAACTCTAAATAAATATTGCTGTGTTTTCTTAAATACGTTGGCAATCAGTAGAACATAGGCCAATGGTTCAAGGAAGCCAGTAAACATAGAAAGGGGTGAGTGGGCCTCTGAATATGGGGGTCTAGGAGGTCATGAACTTGCTATATAATTATGTTAGCGTATTAATATATAAATATTTAAAAATGTAAGAATTTTAACAATCACGTAATGTAATTATTGTGTAAGCTAACACTTACATTACTTAAACAAATAAGATTCTTAAAATATCAAAAAGGTCATGATAAGTTAACTTCTTTTGCGCATAAACCCTCTGAAACCAAGCTTAGACGCGCATGAAAACAAAAGGGTTGGTCATTCTCTAACTTGATAAGCAGGATTAGTTAAGGTTGTTAACGGATGGATGGATATATGTTAAAAATATAAGTCTTAAAAATAATTACTGAGCTGAATCAGTTCTTCTCAAACTAAAGAATAGCTTTGCAGAAGACATCACCTTCTTCACAAGCACAATATATATGGCAAGAAAAGGGATAGCTATAACAAAATGTGATATGTCGGCTATCTATCACAATGGATGCTCATGAAGAAAGTGAGAGATGAACGGGATGTCACTAAGAAACTATTTACTGACGTAGGCTTACTACTCCGGCTTCTCTAAGAAGACACTGTGTGCACGTAGGAAAAAACTTCTCCATATGATACATTGATACGTTTTGGCTGTGTTGGCTGTCGGCGTTCATACATGTAGCCATATATATTTGATAACAGATTTGTGTGGCGTGTACTGTTTCTAAATTCCATAAGTTAATCAATGATTAAGTCTATAAAAGAACCGACAATGTAACGATATGTAGATAGGCTCAATGATGTCATTAAAATAGGTACACGTGGTAAATCGGTCAAACTGCTAATAAATTAAACGACTATACATTGGTAAGAACACATTTATGTGTACTTACGTGCTAGTGACTATCACCAAACCATGAGCATAATTAGAGACAAATTTAATACTGGCAGAACAACTGAAAAAAACATGTGGTCACTTCCACAAAACAAGATGACAGACACTGTAAAAGTAAGTGGTCAGTGTCTGGTCAATGGTCACTAGAGGGTGGTTCAATAATAACAATGAGTCATGTGTCACTGACATAAAATAGCATGGACTGCAATGTCATATAATAAAATATAGCATATAGTTCATGGAATGAGAAACATGACAGACCTCCCTTCCAGATTGTTCGTTGCTCATTCCTCAATGGGCCACTTCGGCGGAATACCAAAATTAACTCGGGTCGAACGACGAAGTACCACGGGCTGATCAACAGGGACAGGCGGTTCATCGTTCATGGCTTCGTCAGGCTGGTGTTCGTCAACGTCGGGAACGGGCAAGTCGGGAACACCTGTGTCGTATTGCTGCTGATTCATCTTTGTTGGACGTTCAGTCGCGAGTGCAGCAGAACGCTTCAGATTGCGCCGGCGGTTCGTTGTTGGAACGGAACGCGACTTCAGCTGATCGTCGTGTCGGCGGCAATGTCCATCAGGTCCTTTGACAATGAACATTTTCTTTCCGACATGACTAGTCACTTTTCCAGCCACCCATTTTGGACATTTTTGGTGAAATCTCTGTAATGGACATATGCACCGATTGAGAATTTCGGCTTGGCTGGCAATGTTGATATCTTCTGTGTTTTCTCTTTGTACACATGTGGTTGTAGAACGGAGAGAGAAGACCGCAGCTGGTGTTCGAGCATCACTTCAGCTGGAATACGACCAGTTTTGCAATTTGGAGTGACACGGTATTGCTGGAGGAATTCTCGCAATGCCAGATGTATCGACTTCCTCTCCCCTCTGACAGCTCGTTTCATGGCCTGTTTGAAAATACCAATAACCCGTTCAGCTTCACCTTTCGGTGGTGGGTGAAATGGTGCAGAAGTCAGATGTGCGATCGAGTGTGCATTGTACCAGGATTTACAGTCACTTTATTGTCTGCTGATGCGCACTTTTCCGTTCGGCTTCTGCACGACGACAATGTGGCGTCCCCCATTCACTGTGATCGACACGAGTTATGATGCCCAAATCCTCGAGACGATGTAGCTCTTTGTCAACGGCATCCATGCGACTGAATGGTACTGGTCTCGGTTTGTAGAACTTGGGGATGGCATCTTCTTTCAGTAGAAGCTTTGCTTTCACCTTAGTGCAGAGCCCCAACCCGGGCGCGAAGACAGCTGGGTACTGGTCTAGGACCCTCTGTAGGTCGCGATCACACTTTTCGATTACATTGCAGTCAGTGGTGGACGGCAATGCAGTAGCAGTACTGCTGTAGAGCAAGGCATTCACATCAACTTGGAATGCTTTGATCCAGTCAAGCGCGAAAAGTGATGTGCCTGCCTTTCCGACGACGATCAGTGGCAAAGACCGATTGGCCCCATTGCAGGACACAGTGACATTGCATTGTCCTTTGACTGGAATCGGTTGCTTGAAGTCGGATCTTTGACGACGTCAAATGTGGCGATCCGATGCGCTTCCAGATATCCGGGCCAACGAGCGACACTGCAGCCCCAGTATCCACTTCGAAGTGTAGGTCGACGTTTGAGATTTGCAGTAATATCTGCGGTTTATCGACGCGTGTGGAAGTGGAGAGCACCTCAACTGCGATAGTTTCTGTACTACTTTTTTCGACCGTGTGTTGAGCCATTTTTCCTTTTCTGACGGGCTTTCCAGAAGACCTGCACACAGCCTGTATGTGTCCCTTACGATCGCACCCGTAGCAGACGGCGTCGATGAATGGACATTCTCTGTGGTGATGAGCAGGCGAACCACATCGATAGCAGGCTTTCTGGCCTCTCCTGTTAGGTTGACTGTTAGCCCGGCCCTTTTCTACGTGATCAGGTCGCTGTTTAACTCGGAAGCGTTGCTTCTGGCGAGACGGGTGACTTTGACGAACAGCGTGCACGTCCTGCTGAGGGTGGCCTGTTGTTTGTTCGTGCATTTTGTTCAGCTCTTTGCTAAGCAGTTCTGCCATTTTAGCACACTGTAGTACGTTCGTCAGTGAAGCGTCTGTTTCTTTCAGTATTGCCTGCTGTATAAAAGTGTGCCTACAGCCCATGACAAGCCTATCTCGTAGTGCATTGTCC
>CM034535.1:69242011-69570141 GCA_020002185.1 Paraescarpia echinospica | reverse complement strand
GGCACACTGTGCAAAAATAACAACACACAGGTGCAGCAACCAAAGTAAGTGATGAAGACGTTATCTAAGAACTGCAGCGACAAAACAATTCATACATGCGTGTGTTACCAGCAGACTTGCCGTTGGCAATGCATTACTCCACCGACTGCCTGTGAAACAACTAGAACGGCTGCAGATAGTACATAACTGGCCAGCCCAGCTTGTCGACTGCGCCAAGGCGTTCTGTCATGTCACACCTCTATTGATGAAGCTGCACTGACTGCCAATAGTGGTTAGAGTGGAGTATAAGAATCTTCTACTCACGCATCGAGCACTGACTGGCTGTGCACCGCAGTATACCACCAAATGTGTGAACCGTCGCCAGCCAACTCGATTGCTGCGCACCAGTGAACACAATAATTTATGTGTTTCACGCGGGGTGACAGATCATTTTGCGTGGTATCCCAACACTATATAACTTGCTACCGCAAAAACTGACTGTAACAACAATAACAAACACTGATTTTTAACGATTTGATTTTATGCATGTATTTCAAAAGAGCTGGAGGTGCGTGATTTTAACGACATTTTATCAACATATCAGTGATATGATAGAAGTGGCTGTGAAGAAATTTCAGGCGTTTCTCAGGTACAGTTTTCTTATAACCTGAAACACAATAACATGACGGTGCAGTCTCGCAAGCTGCGGATTGACGTAGACAAGAGGCGCGTGCGTCACACGTTCGGTCACGAGCTACTGCAGCTGCGTGACGTAGACCTGACGATAGAGCACCTCCTTTGGCGAGATCTGGATCCGGTCTCCCAGGTAACCGCAACTCGCTAAACTGTTGTTACGCCCTTCTGTATCCAAAGCAAAGTGTGTTACATTTGAATCAACGGCTTGTCACTGTATTCGTTATGTTTATTATTATCGATTGAAGTCACAATTGAAACATCACAAACGGTATTGTATGACAGTTACATAAAACGGAAACAAATATTAATTGATGTGTTGATTAAACACAAACAGTGAGAAATTAGGACGTTTATTACATCACCAATTCACTCAACAAACGTCATAAAAATGATTAAACTCTGTTTGACTAGAACGCAACACCAGTAGTTAAAATAAATAATATGCCATGAGTTCATGTGATATCCCACTGCATTCAATATATTCTAAGTTCACGAAAGATTCGTGTAAACATCTCGATAATTTCTCGTTGTTTTAAGAACAAATGGGTGATGATAGTTCAGGTTAAGAACCGAGGTAATGCAATATTTGCATACTTGGTGCTTCGCTTTTCCGGACACTTTGGTATTGAGTGTGTGTGAGTGTGTGTGTGTGGGGGGGGGGGGGGGGGGGGGGGGGGGGGGGATGTGACTGTGTGTGTGTTTGTGCGCGCGTGCGTGCGAGTACGATATGGAAGAAGGTATGCCCCGTTTTGAACTGTGCTTAAGCCGGAGCTATCTGTTCGTCATTATTAACACAATGTTCTTAATACTGCAATAAATATGTCGAAGGAATACTGTCCGTCAAGTTGTGTGTAATAAGCCCAACAGAGTGTGCCCAAATTGAAAGTTGCGCCAGCGAAGTGTGCAGGTGATTAATACAAATATTCAACTTGTAAACAGCCACTAGTAGCATTCTACTGCTAAGACCAGCGTCCTAACGTTGACGTACCTTTGAGGTTGGCTGGTTCCCACGCTACTGACCGCAAAGTAGGAATAGGTAGAACTGATTCAGCGAACATCCTACTAATGATGGCCACTCCTGGTTGATTCCGCGTAACGGAACACGCACCCTCGCTTTAAGATACCTGCTGACGGACTGAGGTGCCGTGGAGGATTTTTGGTGTCTCATATTATAATTATACTAGTTTACACTCGGGGAACAATAAACCAGGGGCAACAATTGTCACCATTACAATATTTTGATCTTAAAGTCATATGCACACGTGCATGTGTATGCGCACGCACGTATGCACGTATGCACACACGCACACACTCATTCACTCATACACAAACACACTCACGATCAGCAGTATATTTGTTCATGGTCGAACATTATTGCATTAACGACGCATGTAGTAAATCATGTCTGGATACTTACTAATGCATTTACCCCGTTTTACCTTTGTGGTAATAAAGTGGTCCTAAATTAACCACATTGCGTTTAAATAAGTAGAGCAGCGGAAGGTAAATAAATACTACCCCGGTATTGGGGCAACATCTACAAACGTCGTAGATGTTTATTTGACCTCACGCTTGGTCCAACACTGTGTACGATGTTATTATTAAAGGGTGTCTTGTTGGACAATAAGCCGTAATAACTCATGGTAAATAACGTGACCTAACTAGAACATGCAGTTTTATTATAGCACAAGGTCATTATAGCCCCTAATTTTGCATTAAAAAGCTAACGTATGAGTATTGTAAGTGCGTCTCCTCCAAGGCGCCAATGACCTTCTTAGGAACATTGGCCTCTGATCGATGCATTTTAGAAAACGATGGTTATATAGAGTTATTCACTTTCACGATTTTCCCATACAATCTTTTATACAAGGCATTTCTCCTATTTAAAGAACCGAGGTGGCGCCAATGTAAACAAATGGTTTATTGCTTCATGGGTGGGCGTAATCGAGAGGGTAAGATAAGGGACATAATAATAATAATTATTATTATTTATTTCTTATATAGCGCCCCATCCAAATAATAGTTCTGGGGCGCTTTACAATGGTTAATGTAAATAAATAAATAAATAACATCATACGATATATAGTTTAAAAATGCTATGCAATCATTATTACTAAGTAAAATCCTCTTACTGTTTTAAAATATATAACTAAACACAATTATGCAAACCATTAAAACAATAAAATCGATTAATTATAATACTAAATTAATTAAAATAAGGTATAAATAATTATGATCATCGATCATCGAAGGTTAAAATAATGTGTGAAAAAATCCGTCTTCAGTGCCACTTTAAACTGATTGACACTAGTGCATTGGCGCACTGTGAGTGGTAGTTGATTCCATGCTCTTGGAGCTGCACAAGAGAATGCTCATTTACCGATTTTAGTTCAGGTAGTGGGTTGTTTAAGGATTAGCTGAACGGAGGAGCGAAGACAGCGTGTTGGGCGATAGGGAGAGAGAAGTGCTGATATATATGGAGGTGCGAGCCCATGAAGGCATTTGAAAATGAGAAGTAGAGTCTTGAAAATAATGCGACTCTTCACAGGAAGCCAGTGCAGCTCCAAGAGCATGGGCGTAACGTGGTCTCGTTTCGATCGCATCGTTATGATACGAGCACATGCATTTTGGACACGTTGTAGTTTCTCAATTACTGTCGCTGGCAATCAGTTAAGAAGACTATTGCAGCAGTCAATTCACGAAATGACTAGCGCATGCACAAGTTGTTTTGTGTGTTCTTTGTCTAAGTATCGACGAATACGTCCAATGCTATGGAGGTGGTGATACGCATTTCTACAAATGTTAGTTACGTGTCGCTCAAGGGACATATTAGAATCAAAGGTCACCCTCAAGTTTCTGGCGTGTGTGTTGGGTAACACGCGAACGTTTCCGATAGGAAGAACATTTTCGGTTGTTGATTTCAGTTGGACGATGATTTTCTCCGTTTTGTCATCATTGAGTTATAGCATGTTGGATTTCATCCATTGACGGATACTGGCGACATAGAGTTCAATTTTCGTAATGGTAATGTCGGGTGAAATATTATTGCTCAGTCTAAATTCTTATAAAAGTTGGATGTCATCTGAATATAGATGGTAAGCCATGCCATGGGGGTTGAGTAGCGACGCGAGAGGAGTCATATAAATAGTGAACAGTAATGGTCCAAGAACTGACCCCTGCGGGACACCGCAAGTCAGTCTGTGAGGTTTAGACTGCTCACCGGCAATCAACACCGTGTATTGTCTGTCTTGTAGGTAGGCAGCGAACAATGACAAACAGTGATCGTCGACGCCGATGGTGTTGCTCAGTGTGTTTAAAAAAATGGCATGGTCAATTGTATCAAATGCTGCGCTCAGATCAATTAACAGCAGCACCACACCATATAGGCGTGCATGTAGGCATATTGATAATCTGTGTGATATCATTCACGGTTTAATTTTCCCGAAATATCTGGTATGTTTCCCGCACATATGTGACCTGTATTCCTGTTCAACAACTCCTGAGATTTTTGTGACTTTGGTGTCGATTGTTTATAATTGTATACGCTAATCTGATCACGGAACTATGCTAACTATGCACGCAGGTACGCACGCACGCACGAACGAACGCACGCACGCACGCACGCACACACACACACACGCACGCACACACACGCACACTTAATTGATTCTATCACTGTTTATCTGCGTCACAATTATAATTATACGCGTGATCTCCGTCAAGCTTTTCCTTGCCAACAATGTTTACGTATGTGTATTACATTAACCTCAGTATGGCGGCATGATAGCTGCCAGATCAGAATTGAATGCTTGACGGACCTTGGTGCAACGCAATGAGTCACGTGATGCATCTAGGTCAGGGTTTGTTTCTGCGTTCGCGTGCAGTTGGTGCGTGTCGCACGTGTCATCAAGATTAAGAAGACTTAAGGTCAACGAGGAATGTGTTAGAAATATTCAACGAGTCATTCATGGTCCCGGTACCCCCGGGTCTACCCGACGAGTGCAGGTCGGTAAGAATTTAATTTCTTCTTCTACGGCGTTCGCTCAGACTGCAACTCTGGTTTCTCGTATGTAGGTCACTGTGCGTCGCAGGTCTTCCAGAGGGCCACATATCTCGTCTTTCACCGATGTGTACATGTATGTGGGCAAGGTTGTCTTTCTCTCATTCTAATGTATTTTATGGGCAATCTTGAAGAAGGTGTGTAACAGTCATTGGAGCTATGTCCCGCAAGGACAGATGCCTGTTTCTCCAATGTGTAATTTAGGGTACATATGGTGCTTCAGTCTGCAGTGTCCAGTCCTCATGCGCATCATTATTACTTGGACATTTCAATTTAATGTCACAATCTATATATTAATTCACTAACTTTGAGGAATTGTAAATGTATCTCCTCTCGGTGCATTCGCCAATTTTTAGGAACTGTAAGTGTATCTCCTCTCGGTGTATTCGCTATCGTTGAGGAACTGTAACTGTATCTCCTCTCGGTGCATTCGCTATTGTTGAGGAACTGTAAGTGTATCTCCTCTCGGTGCATTCGCTATTGTTGAGGAACTGTAAGTGTATCTCCTCTCGGTGCTTTATTTAACATTGAGGAACTGTAAGTGTATCTCCTCTCGGTGCATTCTCTAACTTTGAGGAACTGTAAGTGTATCTCCTCTCGGTGCTTTATTTAACATTGAGGAACTGTAAGTGTATCTCCTCTCGGTGAAGTCGCTATCATTGAAGAACTGTAAGTGTATCTCCTCTCGGTGCATTCGCTATTGTTGAGGAACTGTAAGTGTATCTCCTCTCGGTGCATTCGCTATCATTGAGGAACTGTAAGTGTATCTCCTCTCGGTGCATTCTCTAACTTTGAGGAACTGTAAGTGTATCTCCTCTCCGTGCTTTATTTAACATTGAGGAACTGTAAGTGTATCTCCTCTCGGTGCATTCGCTATCGTTGAGGAACTGTAAGTGTATCTCCTCCCGGTGCATTCGCTATTGTTGAGGAACTGTAAGTGTATCTCCTCTTGGTGCATTCGCTATCGTTGAGGAACTGTAAGTGTATCTCCTCGGTGCATTCGCTATCGTTGAGGAACTGTAAGTGTATCATCTCTCGGTGCATTCGCTAACTTTGATAAAATGTAAGTGTATCTCCTCTCGGTGCATTCGCTAACTTTGAGGAATTGTAAGTGTATCTCCTCTCGGTGTATTCGCTAACTTAGAGGAACTGTAAGTGTATCTCCTCTCGGTGCATTCGCTATCGTTGAGGAACTGTAAGTGTATCTCCTCTCGGTGCATTCGCTAACGTTGATGAGCTGTAAGTGTATCTCCTCTCAGTGGATTCGCTATTGTTGAGGAACTGTAAGTGTATCTCCTCTCAGTGCATTCGCTATCGTTGAGGAACTGTAAGTGTATCTCCTCTCGGTGCATTCGCTATTGTTGAGGAACTGTAAGTTTATCTCCTCTCGGTGCATTCGCTAACGTTGATGAGCTGTAAGTGTATCTCCTCTCGGTGCATTCGCTAACTTTGAGGAACTCTAAGTGTATCTCCTCTCGGTGCACTCTCTAACTTTGAGGAACTGTATGTGTATCTCCTCTCGGTGCATTCGCTAACGTTGATGAGCTGTAAGTGTATCTCCTCTCGGTGCATTCGCTAACTTTGAGGAACTGTAAGTGTATCTCCTCTCGGTGCATTCGCTATCATTGAGGAACTGTAAGTGTATCTCCTCTCGGTGCATTCGCTAGCTTTGAGGAACTGTAAGTGTATCTCCTCTCGGTGCATTCGCTATCATTGAGGAACTGTAAGTGTATCTCCTCTCGGTGCATTCGCTAGCTTTGAGGAACTGTAAGTGTATCTCCTCTCGGTGCATTCGCTATCATTGAGGAACTGTAAGTGTATCTCCTTTCGGTGCATTCGCTATCATTGAGGAACTGTAAGTGTATCTCCTCTCGGTGCATTCGCTAACTTTGAGGAACTGTAAGTGTATCTCCTCTCAGTGCATTCGCTATCATTGAGGAACTGTAAGTGTATCTCCTCTCGGTGCATTCGCTATCATTGAGGAACTGTAAGTGTATCTCCTCTCGGTGCATTCGCTAGCTTTGAGGAACTGTAAGTGTATCTCCTCTCGGTGCATTCGCTATCATTGAGGAACTGTAAGTGTATCTCCTCTCGGTGCATTCGCTAGCTTTGAGGAACTGTAAGTGTATCTCCTCTCGGTGCATTCGCTATCATTGAGGAACTGTAAGTGTATCTCCTCTCGGTGAAGTCGCTATCATTGAAGAACTGTAAGTGTATCTCCTCTCGGTGCATTCGCTATTGTTGAGGAACTGTAAGTGTATCTCCTCTCGGTGCATTCGCTATCATTGAGGAACTGTAAGTGTATCTCCTCTCGGTGCATTCTCTAACTTTGAGGAACTGTAAGTGTATCTCCTCTCCGTGCTTTATTTAACATTGAGGAACTGTAAGTGTATCTCCTCTCGGTGCATTCGCTATCGTTGAGGAACTGTAAGTGTATCTCCTCCCGGTGCATTCGCTATTGTTGAGGAACTGTAAGTGTATCTCCTCTTGGTGCATTCGCTATCGTTGAGGAACTGTAAGTGTATCTCCTCGGTGCATTCGCTATCGTTGAGGAACTGTAAGTGTATCATCTCTCGGTGCATTCGCTAACTTTGATAAAATGTAAGTGTATCTCCTCTCGGTGCATTCGCTAACTTTGAGGAATTGTAAGTGTATCTCCTCTCGGTGTATTCGCTAACTTAGAGGAACTGTAAGTGTATCTCCTCTCGGTGCATTCGCTATCGTTGAGGAACTGTAAGTGTATCTCCTCTCGGTGCATTCGCTAACGTTGATGAGCTGTAAGTGTATCTCCTCTCAGTGGATTCGCTATTGTTGAGGAACTGTAAGTGTATCTCCTCTCAGTGCATTCGCTATCGTTGAGGAACTGTAAGTGTATCTCCTCTCGGTGCATTCGCTATTGTTGAGGAACTGTAAGTTTATCTCCTCTCGGTGCATTCGCTAACGTTGATGAGCTGTAAGTGTATCTCCTCTCGGTGCATTCGCTAACTTTGAGGAACTCTAAGTGTATCTCCTCTCGGTGCACTCTCTAACTTTGAGGAACTGTATGTGTATCTCCTCTCAGTGCATTCGCTAACGTTGATGAGCTGTAAGTGTATCTCCTCTCGGTGCATTCGCTAACTTTGAGGAACTGTAAGTGTATCTCCTCTCGGTGCATTCGCTATCATTGAGGAACTGTAAGTGTATCTCCTCTCGGTGCATTCGCTATCATTGAGGAACTGTAAGTGTATCTCCTCTCGGTGCATTCGCTACCTTTGAGGAACTGTAAGTGTATCTCCTCTCGGTGCATTCGCTATCATTGAGGAACTGTAAGTGTATCTCCTCTCGGTGCATTCGCTAGCTTTGAGGAACTGTAAGTGTATCTCCTCTCGGTGCATTCGCTATCATTGAGGAACTGTAAGTGTATCTCCTTTCGGTGCATTCGCTATCATTGAGGAACTGTAAGTGTATCTCCTCTCGGTGCATTCGCTAACTTTGAGGAACTGTAAGTGTATCTCCTCTCAGTGCATTCGCTATCATTGAGGAACTGTAAGTGTATCTCCTCTCGGTGCATTCGCTATCATTGAGGAACTGTAAGTGTATCTCCTCTCGGTGCATTCGCTAGCTTTGAGGAACTGTAAGTGTATCTCCTCTCGGTGCATTCGCTATCATTGAGGAACTGTAAGTGTATCTCCTCTCGGTGCATTCGCTATCATTGAGGAACTGTAAGTGTATCTCCTCTCGGTGCATTCGCTAACTTTGAGGAACTGTAAGTGTATCTCCTCTCGGTGCATTCGCTATCATTGAGGAACTGTAAGTGTATCTCCTCTCGGTGCATTCGCTATCATTGAGGAACTGTAAGTGTATCTCCTCTCGGTGCATTCGCTAGCTTTGAGGAACTGTAAGTGTATCTCCTCTCGGTGCATTCGCTATCATTGAGGAACTGTAAGTGTATCTCCTCTCGGTGCATTCGCTAACTTTGAGGAACTGTAAGTGTATCTCCTCTCGGTGTATTTGCTAAATTTGAGAAACTATAAGTGTATCTCCTGTCGGTGCATTCGCCTCTTTCTCTGCTCATTCGCATCCTCGGACTATTGTCACACGTTGTACCAACTGGCGATGTATTTCACGAACACAATGGTAGTTACTTGTAGTTATTTACCTTTTTCGGTGAACAAATTGCATATGCACCGTATAAAAAATAATTCTAACGTCATAGGCCAACTTGTTGAACCGTTAACTTCATTAAACGTGAATACTGATACATATTCTATTAGTTCTTTTCTTGTATAGTAAAAAATTTCAATAGTTTGGTAAACGTACCATCAGTTTAATAATAATAATTAATATCTTCCAACCGAGTGTAGGCCTAAACGTAGTCGAACTAAATCAGATAATAGTTTTCTTTGTCGTTGGAGCTCCAGATTGATGGTTTTTCGTTGAATCGCGTAACAAACCACAACTGACTTTTCCTGGTTTGGGCTTGTCGGAAAAAAAGGTAAAGTAAACATCGTTGTCAGTCACTATTTAAGAAACAGAAATGCAAATCCCAACGGTGCACGTGATTGAGGGACACATCTGAAACCTCAACAAAATATAATCACCTTGTCTGATAATTCTGCAGCATTGCCGTCACCGTGATGACGATGACGTCAACCCGCCAAAAAGTGGTATATGGGAAGGCGACGGCAGTCCGGATTATAGCGGAGGGCGCTGTCCAAAACAAGCTGTTTACTGAAGCAAATGTGTTATATGTATGTGTATTTTCAATATAATGATAGGTGCGAAGCATTGTGCATTTTGAACCTGTTTCATCAAAGGAACGCACAAACGGCGTACAAGACGAACACGCTGCGGTTTTGTAGTAGGCCTATGTTTTGAGGCCACTTTTGTCCTACCAACTAGACCAGTGACCATTTACAATTTGTCAATGCAGTTAGGCTGAATAATTTGGGATGGGTTTAATCTCCCCTGTGTATGCTGTATTTTGGGGGTGGGTGAGATTCCAGTTGGACATTTGGTGTTTGACATATTTTCAGTGTATATAATTATGCCAACAATATATTTTACTAGATGTCAGTGCAAATAATTTGAGGATGGGTCAAATTCAAGTGCAGAAGATTGAAGTTGCACATGTACATCCATTGCCATAGATGTGGTTTTATTAAAATGTATTGTTGGCATAATTATATACACTGAAAATATGTCAAACACCAAATGTCCAACTGGAATCTCACCCACCCCCAAAATACAGCATACACAGGGGAGATTAAACCCATCCCAAATTATTCAGCCTACCTGCATTGACAAATTGTAAATGGTCACTGGTCTAGTTGGTAGGACAAAAGTGGCCTCAAAACATAGGCCTACTACAAAACCGCAGCGTGTTCGTCTTGTACGCCGTTTGTGCGTTCCTTTGATGAAACAGGTTCAAAATGCACAATGCTTCGCACCTATCATTATATTGAAAATACACATACATATAACACATTTGCTTCAGTAAACAGCTTGTTTTGGACAGCGCCCTCCGCTATAATCCGGACTGCCGTCGCCTTCCCATATACCACTTTTTGGCGGGTTGACGTCATCGTCATCACGGTGACGGCAATGCTGCAGAATTATCAGACAAGGTGATTATATTTTGTTGAGGTTTCAGATGTGTCCCTCAATCACGTGCACCGTTGGGATTTGCATTTCTGTTTCTTAAATAGTGACTGACAACGATGTTTACTTTACCTTTTTTTCCGACAAGCCCAAACCAGGAAAAGTCAGTTGTGGTTTGTTACGCGATTCAACGAAAAACCATCAATCTGGAGCTCCAACGACAAAGAAAACTATTATCTGATTTAGTTCGACTACGTTTAGGCCTACACTCGGTTGGAAGATATTAATTATTATTATTAAACTGATGGTACGTTTACCAAACTATTGAAAAATTTTACTATACAAGAAAAGAACTAATAGAATATGTATCAGTATTCACGTTTAATGAAGTTAACGGTTCAACAAGTTGGCCTATGACGTTAGAAATATTTTTTATACGGTGCATATGCAATTTGTTCACCGAAAAAGGTAAATAACTACAAGTAACTACCATTGTGTTCGTGAAATACATCGCCAGTTGGTAGAACGTGTGACAATAGTCCGAGGATGCGAATGAGCAGAGAAAGAGGCGAATGCACCGACAGGAGATACACTTATAGTTTCTCAAATTTAGCAAATACACCGAGAGGAGATACACTTACAGTTCCTCAAAGTTAGCGAATGCACCGAGAGGAGATACACTTACAGTTCCTCAATGATAGCGAATGCACCGAGAGGAGATACACTTACAGTTCCTCAATGATAGCGAATGCACCGAGAGGAGATACACTTACAGTTCCTCAAAGCTAGCGAATGCACCGAGAGGAGATACACTTACAGTTCCTCAATGATAGCGAATGCACCGAGAGGAGATACACTTACAGTTCCTCAATGATAGCGAATGCACCGAGAGGAGATACACTTACAGTTCCTCAAAGTTAGCGAATGCACCGAGAGGAGATACACTTACAGTTCCTCAATGATAGCGAATGCACCGAGAGGAGATACACTTACAGTTCCTCAATGATAGCGAATGCACCGAGAGGAGATACACTTACAGTTCCTCAAAGTTAGCGAATGCACCGAGAGGAGATACACTTACAGTTCCTCAATGATAGCGAATGCACCGAGAGGAGATACACTTACAGTTCCTCAATGATAGCGAATGCACCGAGAGGAGATACACTTACAGTTCCTCAAAGCTAGCGAATGCACCGAGAGGAGATACACTTACAGTTCCTCAATGATAGCGAATGCACCGAGAGGAGATACACTTACAGTTCCTCAAAGCTAGCGAATGCACCGAGAGGAGATACACTTACAGTTCCTCAATGATAGCGAATGCACCGAGAGGAGATACACTTACAGTTCCTCAAAGTTAGCGAATGCACCGAGAGGAGATACACTTACAGCTCATCAACGTTAGCGAATGCACTGAGAGGAGATACACATACAGTTCCTCAAAGTTAGAGAGTGCACCGAGAGGAGATACACTTAGAGTTCCTCAAAGTTAGCGAATGCACCGAGAGGAGATACACTTACAGCTCATCAACGTTAGCGAATGCACCGAGAGGAGATAAACTTACAGTTCCTCAACAATAGCGAATGCACCGAGAGGAGATACACTTACAGTTCCTCAACGATAGCGAATGCACTGAGAGGAGATACACTTACAGTTCCTCAACAATAGCGAATCCACTGAGAGGAGATACACTTACAGCTCATCAACGTTAGCGAATGCACCGAGAGGAGATACACTTACAGTTCCTCAACGATAGCGAATGCACCGAGAGGAGATACACTTACAGTTCCTCTAAGTTAGCGAATACACCGAGAGGAGATACACGTACAATTCCTCAAAGTTAGCGAATGCACCGAGAGGAGATACACTTACATTTTATCAAAGTTAGCGAATGCACCGAGAGATGATACACTTACAGTTCCTCAACGATAGCGAATGCACCGAGGAGATACACTTACAGTTTCTCAACGATAGCGAATGCACCAAGAGGAGATACACTTACAGTTCCTCAACAATAGCGAATGCACCGGGAGGAGATACACTTACAGTTCCTCAACGATAGCGAATGCACCGAGAGGAGATACACTTACAGTTCCTCAATGTTAAATAAAGCACGGAGAGGAGATACACTTACAGTTCCTCAAAGTTAGAGAATGCACCGAGAGGAGATACACTTACAGTTCCTCAATGATAGCGAATGCACCGAGAGGAGATACACTTACAGTTCCTCAACAATAGCGAATGCACCGAGAGGAGATACACTTACAGTTCTTCAATGATAGCGACTTCACCGAGAGGAGATACACTTACAGTTCCTCAATGTTAAATAAAGCACCGAGAGGAGATACACTTACAGTTCCTCAAAGTTAGAGAATGCACCGAGAGGAGATACACTTACAGTTCCTCAATGTTAAATAAAGCACCGAGAGGAGATACACTTACAGTTCCTCAAAGTTAGAAAATGCACCGAGAGGAGATACACTTACAGTTCCTCAACGATAGCGAATGCACCGAGAGGAGATACACTTACAGTTCCTCAACGATAGCGAATACACTGAGAGGAGATACACTTACAGTTCTTCAACGATAGCGAATGCACCAAGAGAAGATACACTTACAGTTCCTCAATGTTAAATAAAGCACCGAGAGGAGATACACTTACAGTTCCTCAACAATAGCGAATGCACCGAGAGGAGATACACTTACAGTTCCTCAACGATAGCGAATGCACCGAGAGGAGATACACTTACAGTTCCTCAATGTTAAATAAAGCACCGAGAGGAGATACACTTACAGTTCCTCAAAGTTAGAGAATGCACCGAGAGGAGATACACTTACAGTTCCTCAACGATAGCGAATGCACCGAGAGGAGATACACTTACAGTTCCTCAACAATAGCGAATGCACCGAGAGGAGATACACTTACAGTTCTTCAACGATAGCGAATTCACCGAGAGGAGATACACTTACAGTTCCTCAACGATAGCGAATGCACCGAGAGGATATACACTTACAGTTCTTCAACGATAGCGAATGCACCGAGAGGAGATACACTTACAGTTCTTCAACGATAGCGAATGCACCGAGAGGAGATACACTTACAGTTCCTCAACGATAGCGAATACACTGAGAGGAGATACACTTACAGTTCCTCAATGATAGCGAATGCACCAAGAGGAGATACACTTACAGTTCCTCAATGTTAAATAAAGCACCGAGAGGAGATACACTTACAGTTCCTCAACGATAGCGAATGCACCGAGAGGAGATACACTTACAGTTCCTCAACAATAGCGAATGCACCGAGAGGAGATACACTTACAGTTCTTCAACGATAGCGAATTCACCGAGAGGAGATACACTTACAGTTCCTCAAATAAAGCACCGAGAGGAGATACACTTACACTTACAGAATGCACCGAGAGGAGATACACTTACAAAGTTAGATACACTTACAGAATGCACCGAGAGGAGATACACTTACAGTTCCTCTCAACGATACATACAGTTCCTCGAATGCACCGAGAGGAGATACACTTACAGTTCCTCAACAATAGCGAATGCACCGAGAGGAGATACACTTACAGTTCCTCAACGATAGCGAATGCACCGAGAGGAGATACACTTACAGTTCCTCAATGTTAAATAAAGCACCGAGAGGAGATACACTTACAGTTCCTCAAAGTTAGAGAATGCACCGAGAGGAGATACACTTACAGTTCCTCAACGATAGCGAATGCACCGAGAGGAGATACACTTACAGTTCCTCAACGATAGCGAATACACTGAGAGGAGATACACTTACAGTTCCTCAACGATAGCGAATGCACCAAGAGGAGATACAGTTACAGTTCCTCAACGATAGCGAATGCACCGAGAGGAGATACACTTACAGTTCCTCAACGATAGCGAATGCACCAAGAGGAGATACAGTTACAGTTCCTCAACGATAACGAATACACTGAGAGGAGATACACTTACAGTTCCTCAACGATAGCGAATACAATGAGAGGAGATACACTTACAGTTCCTCAACGATAGCGAATGCACCAAGAGGAGATACACTTACAGTTCCTCAACGATAGCGAATACAATGAGAGGAGATACAGTTACAGTTCCTCAACGATAGCGAATGCACCGAGAGGAGATACACTTACAGTTCCTCAACGATAGCGAATGCACCGAGAGGAGATACAGTTACAGTTCCTCAAAGTTAGCGAATGCACCGAGAGGAGATACACTTACAGTTCCTCAACGATAGCGAATACACCGAGAGGAGATACACTTACAGTTCCTCAACAATAGCGAATGCACCGAGAGGAGATACACTTACAGTTCCTCAACAATAGCGAATGCACCGAGAGGAGATACAGTTACAGTTCCTCAACAATAGCGAATGCACCGAGAGGAGATACACTTACAGTTCCTCAACGATAGCGAATGCACCGAGAGGAGATACACTTACAGTTCCTCAACGATAGCGAATACACCGAGAGGAGATACACTTACAGTTCCTCAACTAGCGAATGCACCGAGAGGAGATACACTTACCTCAACAATAGCGAATGCACCGAGAGGAGATACACTTACAGTTCCTCAACAATAGCGAATGCACCGAGAGGAGATACAGTTACAGTTCCTCAACAATAGCGAATGCACCGAGAGGATATACACTTACAGTTCCTCAACGATAGCGAATACACCGAGAGGAGATACACTTACAGTTCCTCAACAATAGCGAATGCACCGAGAGGAGATACACTTACAGTTCCTCAACGATAGCGAATACACCGAGAGGAGATACACTTACAGTTCCTCAACAATAGCGAATGCACCGAGAGGAGATACACTTACAGTTCCTCAACAATAGCGAATGCACCGAGAGGAGATACAGTTACAGTTCCTCAACAATAGCGTATACACCGAGAGGAGATACACTTACAGTTCCTCAACGATAGCGAATACACCGAGAGGAGATACACTTACAGTTCCTCAACAATAGCGAATACACCGAGAGGAGATACACTTACAGTTCCTCAACAATAGCGAATGCACCGAGAGGAGATACACTTACAGTTCCTCAACGATAGCGAATACACCGAGAGGAGATACACTTACAGTTCCTCAACGATAGCGAATACACCGAGAGGAGATACAGTTACAGTTCCTCAACGATAGCGAATGCACCGAGAGGAGATACACTTACAGTTCCTCAACGATAGCGAATACACCGAGAGGAGATACACTTACAGTTCCTCAACGATAGCGAATACACCGAGAGGAGATACACTTACAGTTCCTCAACGATAGCGAATACACCGAGAGGAGATACACTTACAGTTCCTCAACGATAGCGAATGCACCGAGAGGAGATACAGTTACAGTTCCTCAACAATAGCGAATACACCGAGAGGATATACACTTACAGTTCCTCAACGATAGCGAATACACCGAGAGGAGATACACTTACAGTTCCTCAACAATAGCGAATGCACCGAGAGGAGATACACTTACAGTTCCTCAACAATAGCGAATGCACCGAGAGGAGATACAGTTACAGTTCCTCAACAATAGCGAATACACCGAGAGGATATACACTTACAGTTCCTCAACGATAGCGAATACACCGAGAGGAGATACACTTACAGTTCCTCAACAATAGCGAATACACCGAGAGGAGATACACTTACAGTTCCTCAACAATAGCGAATGCACCGAGAGGAGATACACTTACAGTTCCTCAACAATAGCGAATGCACCGAGAGGAGATACAGTTACAGTTCCTCAACAATAGCGAATACACCGAGAGGAGATACACTTACAGTTCCTCAACGATAGCGAATACACCGAGAGGAGATACACTTACAGTTCCTCAACAATAGCGAATACACCGAGAGGAGATACACTTACAGTTCCTCAACAATAGCGAATGCACCGAGAGGAGATACACTTACAGTTCCTCAACAATAGCGAATGCACCGAGAGGAGATACAGTTACAGTTCCTCAACAATAGCGAATACACCGAGAGGATATACACTTACAGTTCCTCAACGATAGCGAATACACCGAGAGGAGATACACTTACAGTTCCTCAACAATAGCGAATGCACCGAGAGGAGATACACTTACAGTTCCTCAACAATAGCGAATGCACCGAGAGGAGATACACTTACAGTTCCTCAACAATAGCGAATACACCGAGAGGAGATACACTTACAGTTCCTAAAAATTGGCGAATGCACCGAGAGGAGATACATTTACAATTCCTCAAAGTTAGTGAATTAATATATAGATTGTGACATTAAATTGAAATGTCCAAGTAATAATGGTGCGCATGAGGACTGGACACTGCAGACTGAAGCACCATATGTACTCTAAATTACACATTGGAGAAACAGACATCTGTCCTTGCGGGACATAGCTCCAATGACTGTTACACACCTTCTTCAAGATTGCCCATAAAATACATTAGAATGAGAGAAAGACAACCTTGCCCACATACATGTACACATCGGTGAAAGACGAGATATGTGGCCCTCTGGAAGACCTGCGACGCACAGTGACCTACATACGAGAAACCAGAGTTGCAGTCTGAGCGAACGCCGTAGAAGAAGAAATTAAATTCTTACCGACCTGCACTCGTCGGGTAGACCCGGGGGTACCGGGACCATGAATGACTCGTTGAATATTTCTAACACATTCCTCGTTGACCTTAAGTCTTCTTAATCTTGATGACACGTGCGACACGCACCAACTGCACGCGAACGCAGAAACAAACCCTGACCTAGATGCATCACGTGACTCATTGCGTTGCACCAAGGTCCGTCAAGCATTCAATTCTGATCTGGCAGCTATCATGCCGCCATACTGAGGTTAATGTAATACACATACGTAAACATTGTTGGCAAGGAAAAGCTTGACGGAGATCACGCGTATAATTATAATTGTGACGCAGATAAACAGTGATAGAATCAATTAAGTGTGCGTGTGTGTGCGTGCGTGTGTGTGTGTGTGCGTGCGTGCGTGCGTGCGTTCGTTCGTGCGTGCGTGCGTACCTGCGTGCATAGTTAGCATAGTTCCGTGATCAGATTAGCGTATACAATTATAAACAATCGACACCAAAGTCACAAAAATCTCAGGAGTTGTTGAACAGGAATACAGGTCACATATGTGCGGGAAACATACCAGATATTTCGGGAAAATTAAACCGTGAATGATATCACACAGATTATCAATATGCCTACATGCACGCCTATATGGTGTGGTGCTGCTGTTAATTGATCTGAGCGCAGCATTTGATACAATTGACCATGCCATTTTTTTAAACACACTGAGCAACACCATCGGCGTCGACGATCACTGTTTGTCATTGTTCGCTGCCTACCTACAAGACAGACAATACACGGTGTTGATTGCCGGTGAGCAGTCTAAACCTCACAGACTGACTTGCGGTGTCCCGCAGGGGTCAGTTCTTGGACCATTACTGTTCACTATTTATATGACTCCTCTCGCGTCGCTACTCAACCCCCATGGCATGGCTTACCATCTATATTCAGATGACATCCAACTTTTATAAGAATTTAGACTGAGCAATAATATTTCACCCGACATTGCCATTACGAAAATTGAACTCTATGTCGCCAGTATCCGTCAATGGATGAAATCCAACATGCTATAACTCAATGATGACAAAACGGAGAAAATCATCGTCCAACTGAAATCAACAACCGAAAATGTTCTTCCTATCGGAAACGTTCGCGTGTTACCCAACACACACGCCAGAAACTTGAGGGTGACCTTTGATTCTAATATGTCCCTTGAGCGACACGTAACTAACATTTGTAGAAATGCGTATCACCACCTCCATAGCATTGGACGTATTCGTCGATACTTAGACAAAGAACACACAAAACAACTTGTGCATGCGCTAGTCATTTCGTGAATTGACTGCTGCAATAGTCTTCTTAACTGATTGCCAGCGACAGTAATTGAGAAACTACAACGTGTCCAAAATGCATGTGCTCGTATCATAACGATGCGATCGAAACGAGACCACGTTACGCCCATGCTCTTGGAGCTGCACTGGCTTCCTGTGAAGAGTCGCATTATTTTCAAGACTACTTCTCATTTTCAAATGCCTTCATGGGCTCGCACCTCCATATATATCAGCACTTCTCTCTCCCTATCGCCCAACACGCTGTCTTCGCTCCTCCGTTCAGCTAATCCTTAAACAACCCACTACCTGAACTAAAATCGGCGAACGAGCATTCTCTTGTGCAGCTCCAAGAGCATGGAATCAACTACCACTCACAGTGCGCCAATGCACTAATGTCAATCAGTTTAAAGTGGCACTGAAGACGGATTTTTTCACACATTATTTTAACCTTCGATGATCGATGATCATAATTATTTATACCTTATTTTAATTAATTTAGTATTATAATTAATCGATTTTATTGTTTTAATGGTTTGCATAATTGTGTTTAGTTATATATTTTAAAACAGTAAGAGGATTTTACTTAGTAATAATGATTGCATAGCATTTTTAAACTATATATCGTATGATGTTATTTATTTATTTATTTACATTAACCATTGTAAAGCGCCCCAGAACTATTATTTGGATGGGGCGCTATATAAGAAATAAATAATAATAATTATTATTATTATGTCCCTTATCTTACCCTCTCGATTACGCCCACCCATGAAGCAATAAACCATTTGTTTACATTGGCGCCACCTCGGTTCTTTAAATAGGAGAAATGCCTTGTATAAAAGATTGTATGGGAAAATCGTGAAAGTGAATAACTCTATATAACCATCGTTTTCTAAAATGCATCGATCAGAGGCCAATGTTCCTAAGAAGGTCATTGGCGCCTTGGAGGAGACGCACTTACAATACTCATACGTTAGCTTTTTAATGCAAAATTAGGGGCTATAATGACCTTGTGCTATAATAAAACTGCATGTTCTAGTTAGGTCACGTTATTTACCATGAGTTATTACGGCTTATTGTCCAACAAGACACCCTTTAATAATAACATCGTACACAGTGTTGGACCAAGCGTGAGGTCAAATAAACATCTACGACGTTTGTAGATGTTGCCCCAATACCGGGGTAGTATTTATTTACCTTCCGCTGCTCTACTTATTTAAACGCAATGTGGTTAATTTAGGACCACTTTATTACCACAAAGGTAAAACGGGGTAAATGCATTAGTAAGTATCCAGACATGATTTACTACATGCGTCGTTAATGCAATAATGTTCGACCATGAACAAATATACTGCTGATCGTGAGTGTGTTTGTGTATGAGTGAATGAGTGTGTGCGTGTGTGCATACGTGCATACGTGCGTGCGCATACACATGCACGTGTGCATATGACTTTAAGATCAAAATATTGTAATGGTGACAATTGTTGCCCCTGGTTTATTGTTCCCCGAGTGTAAACTAGTATAATTATAATATGAGACACCAAAAATCCTCCACGGCACCTCAGTCCGTCAGCAGGTATCTTAAAGCGAGGGTGCGTGTTCCGTTACGCGGAATCAACCAGGAGTGGCCATCATTAGTAGGATGTTCGCTGAATCAGTTCTACCTATTCCTACTTTGCGGTCAGTAGCGTGGGAACCAGCCAACCTCAAAGGTACGTCAACGTTAGGACGCTGGTCTTAGCAGTAGAATGCTACTAGTGGCTGTTTACAAGTTGAATATTTGTATTAATCACCTGCACACTTCGCTGGCGCAACTTTCAATTTGGGCACACTCTGTTGGGCTTATTACACACAACTTGACGGACAGTATTCCTTCGACATATTTATTGCAGTATTAAGAACATTGTGTTAATAATGACGAACAGATAGCTCCGGCTTAAGCACAGTTCAAAACGGGGCATACCTTCTTCCATATCGTACTCGCACGCACGCGCGCACAAACACACACACAGTCACATCCCCCCACCCCCCCACCCCCCCCCCCCCCCCACACACACACACTCACACACACTCAATACCAAAGTGTCCGGAAAAGCGAAGCACCAAGTATGCAAATATTGCATTACCTCGGTTCTTAACCTGAACTATCATCACCCATTTGTTCTTAAAACAACGAGAAATTATCGAGATGTTTACACGAATCTTTCGTGAACTTAGAATATATTGAATGCAGTGGGATATCACATGAACTCATGGCATATTATTTATTTTAACTACTGGTGTTGCGTTCTAGTCAAACAGAGTTTAATCATTTTTATGACGTTTGTTGAGTGAATTGGTGATGTAATAAACGTCCTAATTTCTCACTGTTTGTGTTTAATCAACACATCAATTAATATTTGTTTCCGTTTTATGTAACTGTCATACAATACCGTTTGTGATGTTTCAATTGTGACTTCAATCGATAATAATAAACATAACGAATACAGTGACAAGCCGTTGATTCAAATGTAACACACTTTGCTTTGGATACAGAAGGGCGTAACAACAGTTTAGCGAGTTGCGGTTACCTGGGAGACCGGATCCAGATCTCGCCAAAGGAGGTGCTCTATCGTCAGGTCTACGTCACGCAGCTGCAGTAGCTCGTGACCGAACGTGTGACGCACGCGCCTCTTGTCTACGTCAATCCGCAGCTTGCGAGACTGCACCGTCATGTTATTGTGTTTCAGGTTATAAGAAAACTGTACCTGAGAAACGCCTGAAATTTCTTCACAGCCACTTCTATCATATCACTGATATGTTGATAAAATGTCGTTAAAATCACGCACCTCCAGCTCTTTTGAAATACATGCATAAAATCAAATCGTTAAAAATCAGTGTTTGTTATTGTTGTTACAGTCAGTTTTTGCGGTAGCAAGTTATATAGTGTTGGGATACCACGCAAAATGATCTGTCACCCCGCGTGAAACACATAAATTATTGTGTTCACTGGTGCGCAGCAATCGAGTTGGCTGGCGACGGTTCACACATTTGGTGGTATACTGCGGTGCACAGCCAGTCAGTGCTCGATGCGTGAGTAGAAGATTCTTATACTCCACTCTAACCACTATTGGCAGTCAGTGCAGCTTCATCAATAGAGGTGTGACATGACAGAACTTCTTGGCGCCGTCGACAAGGCGAGCTGCCCAGTTATGTACTATCTGCAGCCGTTCTAGTTGTTTCACAGGCAGTCGGTGGAGTAATGCATTGCCAACGGCAAGTCTGCTGGTAACACACGCATGTATGAATTGTTTTGTCGCTGCAGTTCTTAGATAACGTCTTCATCACTTACTTTGGTTGCTGCACCTGTGTGTTGTTATTTTTGCACAGTGTGCCAGCCTGTCTGTGGGTGTGTATGTGTGAGGTTGTGTGTGTGTGTGTGTGTGTGTGTGTGTGTGTGTGTGTGTGTGTGTGTGTGTGTGTGTGTGTGTGTGTGTGTGTGTGTGTGTGTGTGTGTGTGTGTGTGTGTGTGTGTGTGTGTGTGTGTGTGAATATGCATGGATGGATATATGAATGCATGAGTATATGACTGTCAGTTTATATTCAGTTATTTAATTCAGACAGAAATACACCTACAGTGATGTATATATATATATAGGTCCACATTTATTTACACACTCACACACACACACACACACACACACACAATCACACACACACACACACACACACACATATGCATGCAATTGTCAACAATATGACATAACACACGACACATCAAACACATACAATACCTCCAGTATGTTTTCTGATGTGCGTTCACGGGTGCGTGTATGTGTGTGTGTGTGTGGTTTTCTAGATTCGTGTGTGGGTATGTGTGTGCAATGGCTCACTGCCATTACCAGTTACTAAATTTGAGGAGGAGGAATCACATCAATTAGGAAAGTTGTTTGTATGATACCAAAGAAAATTTAGATGATGAAACAAAACAAATCACCTTGAGTTGACCTGTTACCACCAAAACATTGTAGACCAAATCAGTACACCACTTGCTATATTCCTTAACTTGTCACTTAAATAGGGAGTCTTTCCACAAGAATGAATAGAAACAAACATTACTCCATTATGTAAAAAGGTATCGAGGAGCAAGACAGAGAATTGCAGACCAGTGAGCTTAACATCAGTTTGATGCAAACTATTAGAAACGCTTATTAGAGTAGGCGTGAAGCAGCCGCTATCGGGGGCGCGCCCAGACTTTGCCACTATGGTAGCATTGGCACTTAGACATAGCTTTGGCGTGTGCAGCATCCCCTTTTATGAATTTCGTTTCGGCACAGATCTGCAGTATGTGGCAAATCATAAGTTGCTGTGTATAATGAGCAATCTAGCAGAATAGCAATTATTTTAAATGAGTTAAGACGTTTGTTAAATCACTGTTATAACATCCTATTTTAATTTTTAACACCAAGATTCCAGTATAAAGTGTCCGATGATTTATGCACAATAAAGGTGTAATTATTAATATTGTTAATAGTTGTCTGTCTCGTGTACGCACGCATGCACCAACACACGCACGCACGTGTACACATACTGGACTGAAATGATGATTCCATCCTCCTACATGGCTTCTATGGCGTGCCGCCGGTTCACGTAGGTTTCTTTCATAAGCAAGACAATTTCTGATAGCAGCTGTCTTCGTTCGGCAATTCCTGCCGTTTGCATCCGAAATTTCTTCAGCAGCTCCTTCGTCTTCCCCATGTGCTCATCGAATTCCCACGATTGAAGACTATTTGGGTCGAACTGTTATTCACGCAGCACAAACACAAAGAAACTCCCAAAAAAAACAGATGGATTTGGTGAAATGGCATAGTTAGATATTGTCTAACACATTTCGCAATTAACGTATAAATAGATGTCTGTTTCGAGTGAGCAGCATGGCATTTCCGGTCATTAAAAACTAAGGAATAACTGCAAGCGAATAGAATGTATAACAAAATGTCATAGTGCATCACAAAGGACAAACATTGGCGTGATAAACAAAAATAAAATAGGCATGCAGGTGTGAGAAGATTATATGTAATATGAAAAACGTATCGCTTTTTCTGCAAAAGTGTCGACAGTTGGCATGTTGCCCTTTCTGCTGCAGTGTCTCGTTATTTTTAAACGTCTGATTCCTCTTTTTCTTTTTACACAAATATATCAAATCTACAACCCCGGGGCATGTTGACATGGTAAACAATACGTCCAGTTTCAAAACAAGCTTTTTCGGCAATACTGCTTGACCGATTTCCAATTTTCTTACATCCAATCTAGCTGACTTCCTGTTATAGATTACTACTCTGGCTAATTCTCGGTAGATGAACGTACACACCTATTAAAAGGAATAATCAACATTTAATAATTGATGTGTTTAGTTTACAAGAATGCTTTACATAATTGATCAACGAATGTGTACTGTAAAATACAGCATCGTAAACAGTCCAGATACAGTCGCAGTCGCCCTCCTTCGTAGTCCACGCCAATTCTGTGGCCACTAAAGTCAAGATTCAACTCCCTAAATTGCAACCATCTAGACCTAGTGACATAATGCAATTCAGCACTTTATAAACATCATATTTCAATTCTAGGATTCAATTCAATTTACATATATTCCAAAAACAACTGAACAATGTCTTGAAATATTGTTTATATTGTTCACAGTTGAAAAAAATAGTGATCATTGGATGTGACTACATTCACATTTTGGGTGTTGAAACTTGTAGATAGATGAAGTTTAATTATCAATTATTCTGAAAGCTTTGCAACTATCTGCTGAACTAAAGTAGTATTGTCAGCGTCCATGAAAACATATGGTAGTAATATGGATTTTGCAATGAAGCACAGACTGCTGAAATAATTTTAGTAAATAACAAAATGTTTTTCCCTAATTTTGTGCACTTTTTGTGGTTTTCCCTATCACACACTTGCACTTGAATACTTGCATATTCAGCAACTTATATATCTTGTAAACTTTTGCAGTTACTGGTGCGATTTAGGGGAGCTTACCTCTTGGCCACATCATAGGAAGTTAAGGACATTACATACACAATTTGCAAGCACATGCTTAACTTTCACGGCTCATCTTAGGTGTTTCTCCTTTTTCTTCTTGACCCCCTCTTTCGAAGTTGTCGTCTCGGACCTGTTCATCAGGGTTCTAACGACTCTTAATGTTTCCGTGTTTGGGGTGGTGGGTAGGTATTAGTCTGTGTGTGTCTTCTTCCTATACACTGTGAACTCATCACATATACCGAAGGAGTTGGTGTGCTACGCTGACGAAAGTTTCCATAAAAATTAACTAGCTGAGAAATGTTCAGCAATCTGATACCTCTTTTGTTGAAATATATATAATGTGTTACTATTGTGGGAAACATTTTTGGTGGAAATGTTTTACAAGTATAAGTTGGTGTTACGTAATTATATCTGAACTATTTGGGTCGAACTGTTATTCACTCAGCATAAAGTCAAGTTACATCCCTAAAAAGCAGATGGATTTGGTGAAATGGCAAAGTTAGATATTTTCTAACACATTTTGCAACGTGTAATCTGATGTATGTTCAAGAAAGCATATGTCGTATGTGGGCATTAAAAAATACGGAACAACAGCAAGCGAATAGAATTTATGACAAAAAATATGTTTTCATTGTGTTTCTCTACGGACAAACAGAGGCGTGACAAACATAAATAGGCATGCAGGTGTAAGAAGAATATATGTAATATGAAAAACGTTTTCTGCAAAAGTGTCGAAACAGATGGCTTGTTGCCCTTTTTATTGCAACGTCTGGTTTTTCTCAAATGTCGGATTCCTCTTGTTTCTTTTTACACAAATATATCAAATCTACTTATAATCGACTATCCCGGGGCACGTTGACATGGTAAACAATACGTTCAGTTTCAAAACAAGCTTTAGTGGCAGTACTGCCTCGCCAGGGTGAGTTAACCACAAAACCGCTTGAACTATTTTCTATGTTCCTACATACAATCAAGCTGAATTCGTGTTACAGATTAGTACTCTGGCTAATTCTGGGTAAATGAACGTATGCACCTATTGAAAGGAATAATCTACGTTTAATAATTCATCTGTTTAGTTTACAAGAATACTTTGCATGACTGATCAATGAATGAGTACTGTAAAATACAGCATCGTAAATAGTTCAGATGCATTTTAATGTCGCAGTCCCCCTCCTTCATAGTCCAAGCCAAATCTCTGGCCACTAAAGTCAAGATTCTACTCTCTAAGGAATTAGGGTTCAAATCTACACCCTATGGGGTGTAAAGAGGTGTCACACCAGGAGCACCCCTAATGGGCTCAAATCTGCACATTTTCACCCTTATATAGGGGTGCAGATTTTCACCCGATGTGTTAATCTCCAATATCTGGTATGTACCCTACATGGTTCACATGGAGTGCAGATCGAGAACAAAAGCTGCAAATAAAAAAAATGTAGGTTCATACAGACTGTGCTTAATTTTATTGTAATATCATTACTGTTTTACACATACGTACACACGAATTCGCAAGCCCCCCCCCCCACACACACGCACACATACACGCACACTCTCATACTACATACCTTGCTGTGGTATTTATGCAATATCTTTGGCAGACATCAGAAAATTCTAATACGCCGAAAGGAGCACCAGTGCGTCTTGAATGTTGATGGCCATCAGAACATCCTCATCATCAACCCAGGCACCATTGCCAACGAGCAAAACCCTCTCAACTCCTCCCAGAATGCCAAGTTTTGCAGTATCTTCATGACAAATGTAGATCCAAATATTATTTAACACTAACAATTCAAAGATACAGAGATCTTAGTTTAATAGTTATAACACAACATTACAATGTCCCACCCAGGCTTCAGACATATTCTGCTTAGTCTTCATATATTGTGCTTATAAAACTGGATTATACTGGCGCTAATATACCATAGTCTAAATAGCCTATATATAAATTGTTACATAGAGGTATTATTAAACATGTATCGATGTTAACATACATACAAAAATAATGTTGTGTGACTCCTACACAACATATTTATTTACGAACACAATATAGATATATGATGTAAATGTAAATTTGTGAAGGGTTATTACAAAACAAATAAGAACATGACTCACCTTTCGACTTTAGCTCAGGAAAAGTCTTAGCAAAGACATTCTTCTTCTTTTCAATCAAATAATCAACAGCACTTCCGTCTAGCGATGTCATCAGTCGAGTTGACAGCGGAGAAGCTGAAGTTCCAACGGCGCGGCGGCGAAAAAATCTTCAAAAGCACCTCCATAAACAATATTCAATATTGGTAATCAAAACTGTATTGTAAAAATTATTCGAATACCCCTTGGGTGTGTGTATTAATGCATTAAACCAGTCTTTTTCAACCGTATAATGCCCCAGCACGCAGATATGATATAACAAAATCCTAGTGCGTCGCGGAAGTAGACGAACAATATCACCTATACAGCGATAAATTATCAAATAACGTGATAGTTCCAAAAAAGACCCCATTCTGCTAGACACTCATTTTCGTCGACAGGAACACCAGTTCGTTGAAGCGGTTGCTGCAGTAGCCTTACATCACAGCGCAAGAAGTCACATTGATACAGATTGAATATTCATTTCAATATGCTTTATTCAAACAAACAAACATTCAAACAAACAGTATTGTCTGCAATCGCCTCAATATGATTTTGTTGTGACATATATAGGTATGTATATAATGTGGTTTGAAAGGATTACACAAGAAGGTTTTAAAATTTGTAGTTAATATATTCCCTAAATATATATTTATAATTAATTAATTATAGCAGAACCAGTTGCAATAATAAATACAATTATATATATATACTCATATAGCAAGTACAACAAGATGTAAAGCTGGGAGGCAGAAACTGAAATTCCTCCAGCTTACCCACCAGGAAATATAAAAGGGTGTGTGCCAAATGTGAAAATCGTATCGATAATGAATAAACCAAACAGTTTCATTGATCGTGAAAATCTATTTGCAAAGAGCCACACGAACCAGCTGACATAAGTTTCGTTGGAAGTTGTGAACGTCGCCTCTAAAATATTGCGTTTTCTGCATATTTTTTCATAAATACTGCTGTTTCGCGCTGTCGCCGCCTCGCACTTGTGCTACTGGTTGCTACGCGCCACTGGCCTGTTTTAAAAAATACGTATGATTCACTATATTAATGACGTTTTGTTGGCGTCTGGAATTCACTTGACCGGTCGTTCCTTTCCGCTGTTTCACACTTAATATATCAAAGCAAACACTGACGGAGTACAAAAAACTCACATTTAAATACACTGTAGTCTTATTATTAGTGGAATCACAGTATTAACAAAATGGTGTGCATTTTTTTGCGGTCGATTGCAGCAATTGTTTTTTGTAAGACTATCTGCGACGGTTTACAGCTTTGCCTATGAATGTGATCTGCAATTCACCAAAAATGGGGATAAACAGCGAAGGTTTCCTTTGTCAACCCTGAGCTGAGCTACTTGTCAATCGTGTTTATGTTCATGTTCCCGAGAGCATCAGCGTTCGAATCCACTTCACGCCGTTTCGAAACGTCGGGAATGTCGATATACCCACTGTATCAGTGTGTTTCGAAAGTATGTCATCCTGGGTTATAAAAAGGAAGTAAAATATCCGACACATAAAAACTGGTAAACCTTTGTCGTAGCTTCACAGAGCCGATCTGCTCAATCTACGATAACTCGTAGAGGCGCTGCATTAGCTGCATTAGCCGCAGCTAAACCACTTGCTCTAATATTGAAGTAGGAGCCATCAGCGCTTTGTTACGTTATTACTATTGAATTATTATTATTGTTATTATTATTATTATTAGTGGAAGAGTACCGATATTGAACCCCCTAACTTCCGAGCCCTCTTTCCCTATTCTTGTTCGTGATACCGAGGACTATTAAAGGTCAGGCCACAAACTATTACACGTTCTCTGTGCAAGCAGCAAATAGAGTCAACGTGTTTCTTATTTTTCCATGTAATGCAAACAAGTATTTTTCTTAATTGGTCCAATTTGAGTAATACGTGACATATATATTATAGGTCATCAGCGACCGTTTTTGGGTTTTTTCTCATTTTAGTTGAATCTGTTGTTTTTTGTTTTTCTTGCCAACAACTTGTTTATATGGACTGAAGGTTATGATTTCCGACTTGGTAATTCTTCTCTTGGCCCAATAAATTGCTGCTTTTGGGACTGGAGACAGTATTGCAGGAGTGATAACCTTTCTACCCAGACGTCGTTGATCAGTCATCTGGGACATCTGTGCTTGGAACTAGTGCTTCAATCATAATGACCAGCATCTGCACTAAAATTTACGTACTTAACAGTGAAATTCCTCCATTTGTCATTTTGTTTAGATATTTTATACTTCATATGAAGCAATGCTATGTTGGAAGGTACAGGGAGAAGTTAAACAACCTCACTGACAACACCAATAAAATAGTTGCAGCCGTTTTATGTTTATTTAGTGATATACAGGAAGAAGTTGATACTACTGCTGCTAGCAACAACCAAATATTATCATATTGTCCTTTGTAGGTGCAGTCTGTTTGCATTTTAGACATTCTATATCTAGCAATGCAATGATGGCAGGTATGGGGAGGAGAAGTTGGCAGAATTGTTGGACCACTTTACCGACACCGACACCGACACCGATAACACCATCGAAGCCAAACTCGAATGGGTCGCCATGCGTGGACTTTTGTAGCAAGCTGCTGGAAAGTCGCAGCAGGCGTTTTATGCCCTGTTCGTCTACTTTGCATTCGACTCGTTCCCGATCCTGAGTAAGATTTTTATAATTCCTGTGAACTGTGAGAGAGCTGTCAGCACCTACAACGTCATCAAGACGGACGGCCGGGCGTCATTGAAGTTATCATCTGTTCAGATCCTGAAGGTGCTCAAAAAAGGTGCTGGAATATCTTAAAGAATGCTGGAATATCTTAAAGAATGAAATAGAGTGCATCGTAGATAAATTTGTTCCCTTCAAAAAACAAGGGAAACGGACCAGAAAGAAATACTTATCGAAAGAAGCCATTAGAAAAATTAAGTATAAACAAATGATGTGGAAGTCATATAGACGTACTGGCAATGACTACAACATTTATAAAGAAGCACTAAACCAAGCTACAGCTGAAATTAGAAATTCAAAGAGAAGCTATGAACATAAATTAGCTTGTAATATAAAACATGACAGCAAGAGTTTTTATGCGTATGTTCGAAGCAAACAGAAAGTTCAGGATATGGTCGGTCCTCTAGAAGATAGTGCTGGAAATATAATATCAGAAGGATTCTTAATGGCTGAAGACCTAAATGAGTATTTTAGTTCAGTGTTTACCAGAGAAGACACTAGTTCACTGCCAGTACCAGAGGCTAAGTTCAAGGGGGCAGAATCAGACTATTTAAGACAGTTAATTGTAACCCCAGAAATGGTAGCTAAGAAAATTAGGGCTATGAAGGAAAATAAATCACCTGGAGTGGATGGTATTCCACCCAAACTACTAGTGGAAATTGTAGAACAAATTAGCATACCGCTTGCAACAGTTTTCAACTTGTCATTAGAAGAGGGAGTGGTTCCTTTAGAATGGAAAGAAGCAAACATTATACCGTTATTTTAAAAAGGTTCGAGAAACAAGTCAAATAATTATAGACCAGTTAGTTTAACATCGGTGATTTGTAAATTATTAGAAAGACTAATTAAAGATCACATGGTGGATTTTCTTGTTAAACATAATTTGATAAACCCATCTCAACATGGGTTTCTAAAAGCGAGGTCATGTTTAACAAATATGTTATGTTTTTTGGAAGATATCACTAAGTGGGTAGATGATGGATCACCAGTAGATATCATCTACTTAGATTTTCAAAAAGCTTTCGACAAAGTGCCACATCAGAGATTACTGCTTAAACTAAAAGCCCATGGCATAGGAAATGGTATAATTAACTGGATAGAAAAATGGCTGATTGACAGAAGACAACGGGTAGTTGTTGATGGGGAGGCTTCAAACTGGAAATCAGTTTTGAGGGGGTTCCACAGGGATCAGTACTGGGACCTATATTATTCTTAATATATATAAACGATTTGGACGATGATATAGCTAGCAAGGTGTTGAAATTTGCAGATGATACAAAAGTGTTTAGAAGGATTAAAAGTGATGGGGATAGACAGCATTTTTACAAGATGATCTTGACAGGTTGATCAAATGGTCTGAAAAGTGGCAAATGTTGTTCAATTTTGGGAAATGTAAATGCCTTCACACAGGACATGGGAACGAATATGTAGAATATACAATGGGGGGAACTGTACTAAGTACTACTGTAAAAGAAAAAGACTTAAGGCTGACAATTAGTGCTGACATGAAGGTTTCAGAGCAGTGTGGAATTGCAGCTTCAAAGGGAAATCAAATCCTTGGATTGATTAGGCGAAATATAGCATATAAAGAAAAGAACTAATAATACCGCTGTACAAAACAATAGTTAGGCCTCATTTAGAATATTGTATACAAGCGTGGAGGCCATACCGCAAGAAGGACGTAGATATGCTAGAAAGAGTACAGAGGAGAGCGACTAAAATGATACCAAAACTGAGGGATCTTAGTTATGAAAAACGCCTAAAAGAATGTGGTTTAACAACACTAGAGACCAGGAGATTGAGAGGAGATCAGATAGAAGTGTTTAAAATATTGAATGGTTATGAAAATATTGATAGAAATATGTTTTTTTCAGTTAAGAAAGATAGAAAGACTAGAGGACATGAAGTTACATTAGTAAAGGAGCAGTGTAGATTAGACGTGAGAAAGTTCTCATTTTCACAAAGGACTGTGAATGAATGAAACAGATTATCTGATGATTGTGTGGGTGCTAGTAGTGTGAATATGTTTAAAAATAAAATCGACACATACCTCAGAAGGGCTGGATATATGTAGATAAAAGGGTTGGACTCTAGATAAGCCAAAGGGCTTCCTTGTCCACCTGCCATCTAGAGTTAATTCTCTGGATGGCAATCTTGTTAAATCTTGTTAAATCTTGTTAAAAAAATTAAAGTTCCTTCCGTTCGTGCATTTCTGTACGAAGAGGCATTCAAGACGTTGACCATGAAGAAGCAGCGTGCCGAGATAATTAGACTAGTGAAACGGGTGGACACTGTCGAAGACTCATAGTAGTAGAAGACACTGTGGTGACGGGAGTTTTGTGTGGTTTGGTCGATTTTTTTGTTTTATATCTTGTTTATAATATAAAAAAGATATAAATATAAAACACGATATTATCGTGTTTTACATTTATAACTAATTATTGTCTTCTATATATTGGTGTTGTTGTGACTATATTTATGCTAAATAAGCATACAAACCTTTAGCCAATTTGGCTAAACAGATTTTATGGCCAGCGCTAGCTTAGGTAATTGTATCAGACTCCTGAAATTAACTCCCAAATTCAAGTACACTCTCCCCAACGCAGACAGGCACTGGTCGTCGTAGACAGCGTGCCGTCGCAACGATCTCTATCTCCCCAACCATCTCACTGGGATTTGCAATCGATGCGATTCTGTTCTTGGTAGAAACGTAACATAGTCTCTGGGGTAGACCTGCGTTCACCATCCTCTCATCAATGTTTTTGTAAATGCCAAAGTTGTCTAGCATATGTGCAATCATGGTGGATCGTAGCGCGTCAGCGGAATTAATTTCTCGTATTTTCATTCGCAGGTCCTTTAAATTGTCATCGTAGGTGGGGTTGGGTCATTGGACTGTTGTTGGTCACTCGCGGACAGTCTTTCCTTGTTAGACTGTCTATCGTTCATGGAAGGGCTTGGGTTTGTTGTGACATGCCTGAAACCATTCTGCATGTTGCTTGTGGATGAGTTCAGCTCATTGAAATGTTGCTTGCGTGTGGTCGGACATGGATCACTGGACTGTCGGTCGTTCGTGGGCAGGCTTGGGTTGTTGGACTGCCGCTCGCTCGTGGACGTGTTTGTTGTATTTGACGAGTTGTCATTCTGCATAGTGCATCTCCTACAGAATTCGATGGAACTTCTATACCAGTTTCCGAGTAGAACAACTCGAACTTTCCAGCCGCGGCGAAATCTTCATATGTCCATATGTTCCGATTACGAGGCCAGATGTACGTGTATTTGAAAACACTGACAGCAGTTTCCATGAAAGCAGAGCGTACGTGTGAATTTCCGAAGATACAGCAGACTGAGAAGACGATGACTAGTTTTTTTCGGTTCTCAACAAACTGTCACATTCGTGTTTGTAATAGGTCTTCAAATATCTATCGAAAACCCGATCAAGATGTTGGAGACGGTGCGTTGTGTGCGGAAGAAGATATACTATTACAATTTTAGTGACACCAATTCTTATTTTTTTCTTTCGCCAATGGAGATTTTAGTCTCATACCATATTTGTAACCTCCATTCGTGTTTTAAAATGTAGGCTTACCCTCTCACTCAACAAGGTCCAGAGCTATAAATAGGACTAATATACACATGCAGAAACTTCAAATTATGATACATTTCCATATCTCATATGTGTTGGTATGGTACGTATAGTGGACCACGGGTGTCTTATATTGGACCAGTGAGCCAACGTTACGTACTGGTCGATTTATCGGAGCCTATACAGTTTTCCGTCTTCATACCATTCATGCACGTTATATAGACCTCCTACGACTATATGTTGCAATTGCGTACAACCTTCTATGTAACCGGCTTTGGATCACATCTTCAAGTTTGGTTAAATATTATAACGAGATGGATAAAAAATCAACCGGATACGAGCATACATAGTTTTAATATACAGGTGTACATATCAACGACGTTCTAAGAGCAATTTCAAATGAAAGAAAGAAATGCATATTAATGGCAGATTTAAATATATACTTACCAACAACTAAGACTAACAATCAAACAGCATATTTTGTTCAGAACATTGTTTGCAAACATGTCTTGTCCAACAATTAGTAGACCGACTAAGATCACACATCAATCTGCAACACTCTTTGAAAATATTATAACCAACATTCATGAATATTCCATTAAATCTAGGATTCTGTATAATGACATATCAGAAAATTTATGTATATTCAAACGTATGAATTATACAAAGAACATTACTAAATTAAATATAACGTTACAAAATGCAAACTGGGAAGAAGTATATGTTCAATGATCTGAACCCTAACACTTCATAAGATACATTCCCTGGAATACTAAATTCACATATTGATGAATGCCTGCCATGAAAAAAAGTTGGAGCATACAAAAGCGAATGGCTCACTAAAGGTATATCAACATCCTGCAAGGAAAGAATCGTCTATATAAAATGTCGATGCTTCTTTTCGTTGTAATATAATTACTATTTTAACACATAGGTACACACGAATTCGCAACCCCCCCCCCCATACACACACAGGCAGACACACACGCACGCACACGTACATACTTCCTACCTTGCTGTGGTATATATGTAGGTTCATTCTCATCCGTCGAAAGATTGTTTAATATTGATGGTCACCAGAACATCATCAACATAGGCACCATTCAAATATAGACCAAAATATTTCTTAACACAATTCAAAGAAACTGAGATCTTATTTTAATAATTACAACACAACATTGCAATGTCACACCCAGGCTTCAGACATATTCTGTTTAGCGTGCTTGCACATCGTGTGCTTATAAAATTGATTATACTGTTATTATTACATTACAATCTAAATAGCCTATATATAAATGGTTAGCTTACTTACAGTTATTACTAAACATGTAGCGATGTTAAAATACATATAATAATAATGTTGTGTAAAACCTACATAACATGAGCTTTCTTTACTTATGAACACAATATAAAGATATGATGTAAATGTAACAATGGTTTAAAGGATTATTACAAAACAATAAAGACAGGACTTAAGCTCTTCAACTTATGCCCTGCTAAATCCTCACCGAAGACAGTAATCTTCCTTTCCTTGCTGTCACAGTTTGTGAAATCTGACATGGCTAGATCCTGCAACTTATATGAAGAGTGTGTGTGTGTGTGTGTGTGTGTGTGTGTGTGTGTGTGTGTGTGTGTGTGTGTGTGTAGGTGTGTTTGTGTGTGTATGTGTGTTTGTGTGTGTGTGTGTGTGTGTGTGTGTATGTGTGTGTGTGTGTGTGTGTTTTCTTTCTTGTAAAGAAGACCATGTATTTCTGTTTCTACACAATCATATAATAGGTTTCCATGAACAGCATCTGGACATATGTATTTCTTGCTCGTTATTAACTTAGGATAGTCTGACCTGGCATATACTTCACCTCTTTTCCCTATACTATCACCACTGTAAACAACATTTGGTGACCGCATGCCACTAGTACCAAGTTGCTTACAACAAAGCCACACTTGTTGTTTCTTGCTGAGGATTTTCAGCAAGTTTCTGTAGGATTTTCATTTGATACCCTTGAAGAAGGCATGATTTGCTTCATACCCGAGGCACCAATGCCAGGCCCAAATAGTCTCACCTGGTCAGGCATGTGCAGCAGGTAATGCATTTTAGGAGTGATACTTGCCCTGGGATATTCTCTTTTAAACACCGCGTGGTGAGACTATATGGCTTGCTCCAAATTTCCCAATACATCTACATATGTACAGTAATTGGCAATCACGTGGGTTATTTCGAAAAGTCGCACTAAATTTTAGGTATTTCTTCAGCGAGAATGAAGGGTAGCACACTAACCAAAGTAGGCATTGCTGCTGACGTTTGTTTCAGCTTACACACAATATTGTTAACAACATCATTTTTTAATCATTTCTGGCAGTGATTTCTTAAGGTAAGTGTTGGGAAATCTGCACAGTGCTGCATTTATCCAATCCAAATTGAAGCTCTGCGCTGCTATGATAGCATGAAACAAGAAGAGCTGCATCTCGTATGGAATCAGTCCCCCAAGAAGGACATGCACAGGACCATGCAAAAGAGTTGCATTGTGGAAGTCGGGTATTCTAACCAGGCAACTTTCTCTGTTAATTCCCCACATGTTATTCCAATATGCTGTAATTGCTTTTGTCACGGTATCCAGACTTGTCCTCCTTTGTTTGTACTCTTTTCCGTCCTTTCTCAACCGAAATTCAGTCTGTCTAAGTGTCATTTTCATGTCATCTCTGGTAGCATCACATATTTTGCAACATTTATAAGTAAATGAAAAACATTCCATAAATCCATCTAATCAATTAATTGCTCGTGTGTCGCCAGTTACAGCAACACGTGCTCCTTCGGTGTTTTGTCTGACATCATTTCCATATATATGCCTCTTTGACTCAGTTTAATGACAGTTTCATAAAAGTCAGCCAGTAAATTATCTGGGCCAAAACCTTTCATATATAAATGATTTGACATTCAAGAAGGTAAATACTACTCAATGTTGACCTAAACTTAGGAAATATATTATCTAGTGTGAAGTAATACATGGTCAATTTACGTTTTAACATAGGCATCAATGGGATTCACTAGTTCAATTTCATCTGTATATAAGACGATTTGAAGAGCTGAATTATTCCTCTGAAACAGGGAGTGTTTCTGCATGTATGAATCATCACATAAATCATAGATAATATATCCAGGAGTGGTGTGGTCATGCTGCCATATCTCGGGCATCTCAAATAGACTTTTAAGACTTTTTTGGAAAGGAATGACATAGCCATAGCGTCTCGTTTGTTTCACACCTGATTACCTGATTATCTCCTCATAGCCCTTTCCCCAAAATATACCTCTTCTGGTTGTATGTAATTGCAAGCATTTGCATAACACTTTTCTCTAAGATACTGCGATCCCAAACCTTGAAATGGGATAATTTCTATGTTAGGAAGGTTTAAGTTTTGTCCTGTATTTTGGAGTATACATTCTCTCCTAATGGGTGTAAGTACTCTTTCACCAAATATGTTGACGTAATTAACACTTTATTGATTGCCCTTAAAAAGGACAAACCATGTTGTGTCTTCAGTGATAACACATGACTAGCACCTGCATATTCGTGTGACATCACGGGAGAATTGTCACTGTGTTGTACATTCTCGTTAAATACCACCGGAAATATATTCATTCCATCTTTATTCTCTCAACGATTGTCAGCTGCAATGTCTGATTGTTTTCGTGATACATGAAGGCGAGGTGCATTCCAGCCTTTTGAGGAATATTTACAGTGCAAAACTGAACATGAAACCAGAAAGTTTGGGTCATTTTTCTGATTCCTTCAAATGTGCCATATGAATTACCTATAATAACGTGTATGAAAATAGCACATTGGACAATAATGAACACAGTACATGATATATGTAGACCGTTTTTGATGTCACAATCGTTGATACACCAGTGATATGAATGAATACTATATGCATATACACTGCTGAAGAGGTGGACGCTGAAACTAGTTACAACGAGCCAATACAAGGACTAAAAGCCTGATATATTTGTGAGAACAAACTAAATTAGTATGGATATGTGCCGGTACAGGGTAAGAGGTGGGCTGCGATTTAGGTGTTATGACTTAAGTAGAAAGGTAATAACTAAGTAAGCCACAAACAGCGACAGTTGCGTGATCTGTGGCAAAAGCATTTGGGGGACTTCCGGTGGTGAATTGATTTGAATTTGGTGCAGCAAACTTTTAACAAGATTTAACAAGATTGCCATCCAGAAAATTACTCTGGATGGCAGGTGGACAAGGAAGCCTTTTGGCTTATCGAGAGTCCAATACTTTTTATCTACATGTATCCCGCCTTTTTAAGGTGTGTGTCGATTTTATTTTTAAACATATTCACGCTACTAGCACCAACACAATCAGGAGATAATCTGTTCCATTCATTTACAGTCCTTTGTGAGAATGAGAACTTTCTTATATCTAATCTACACTGCTCCTTTGCTAATGTAGCTTCATGTCCTCTGGTCCTTCTATTTTTCTTAACTGAGAAAAAAATGTTTCTATCAATATTTTCATAACCATTCAATATTTTAAACACTTCTATGTGATCTCCTCTCAATCTCCTGGTCTCTAACGTTGTTAAATCACATTCTTTTAGGCGTATTTCGTAACTAAGATCCCTCAGATTTGGTATCATTTTAGTCGCTCTCCTCTGTACTCTTTCTAGCATATCTATGTCCTTCTTGCGGTATGGCCTCCACGCTTGTATACAATATTCTAAATGAGGCCTAACTATTGTTTTGTACAGTGGTATTATTAGTTCTTTTTCTTTATATGCTATATTTCGCCTAATCAATCCAAGGATTTGATTTCCCTTTGAAGCTGCAATTCCACACTGCTCTGAAACCTTCATATCAGCACTAATGGTTAACCCCTAGTCCTTTTCTTTTACAGTAGTACTTAGAACAGTACCCCCCATTTTATATTTTACCTCTTCATTCCCATGACCTGTGTGGAGGCATTTACATTTCCCAAAATTGAACAGCATTTGCCACTTTTCAGACCATTTGATCAACCTATCAAGATCATCTTGTAAATGCTGTCTGTCTCCATCATTTTTAATCCTTCTAAACACTTTTGTATCATCCGCAAATTTTAACACCTTGCTTGTTATATCATCGTCCAAATCGTTGATATATATTAAGAATAATATAGGTCCTAGTACTGATCCCTGTGGTACCCCACTCAATACCGATTTCCAGTTTGAAGCCTCCCCATCAACTACTACACGTTGTCTTCTGTCATTCAGCCATTTTTCTATCCAGTTTATTATAACATTTACTTGCGAAAATATAAGGATATTTGATCAAGATAAGTGATATTATTGAGCGTATAGGATACATAACGTAATTATTCATATATATATTAAGCAATATTTTTTTTTTAAAGTTAGCTAGAGGGAGTAATCTAGGGTAGATTAAAAGTAGGCGATTTGCGAGCGATAATTGGGGACGTTAATGTAATCGGAACGTTGTTTACAAAGTAGGTCACTGGCGAAGTTAGCGTACCGTGAACGACAGTAGAATAGCGTTATTTGAGATAATCGGTTTAGTTAGATGAGTAATTAAAACCTGAAATAACAATCTTTTAAAGTGTATAATAGTACACAGGAAACAGTCTTTGTAAAGGCTACCTTGTATCTAAGCCTAACTTGAATACATTGTCATCGACATCGTAACTAGGTAAGGCACGGTGTGTCACTGTGTGTTAACAAATATAACTAACTATAACCTAAACAATCTGGTGTAAATTGTACACAGAAAAGTCGTTTCAAAGACTACATAAAACTACTTTGAACATAATTAAATTCTGATATGGCACCTTGCAAGCGGCAACTCAGGGCAAAACGACACCTAGTTTGCAACGACTGCCAGAGCTGGGTGGATTTTGCGTTGTCTGGCTGTCCAAAATCATGGGCAGAAACCAAAGATGACGGATTCACCTTTCGGTGTATGGGGTGTTTGAGGGTGGAATGTCTGATGAAGGAGGTGTGTAAGTTGAAGGATATAGTGAAGGAGATGGAGGCGAGACTCAACATAGAAATAGATGGAGCAGAGAGGGATGACGCGGAGAGAGTTGAGAATTCTACAACACAGAAGGAGCAGAGTTGTGACACGGAGACTGAAGAAAGGAGACTGAGAGGAAGGAAGGTGACCGGTGTGAAGGAACAAGACATTGAGAAAACAGAGGGGCGGAGGAAAAGTGTTCGGCAGAGGAAGAGAAAACGGGCCAGTGGGGATAGATCAGCAGGTAGTCAGACTGTAGAGAACGAGGAGAGACACGATACAGGTGGTGAAGAGGTAGATACCACAGAGGCAGTTGGTAAGACTGTGAGACAGAAGACTGATGGAAGAAGACAGAGTGTTCAGCAAAAAACAGAAAACATGACAGGCGTGAAGGTGACAGGGGAGAAAGTGACCGTAGTGAAGGAGGTAGCCGGGGAAAAGGGACGGGAGAGGAGAGAAGAAAATGTGATGGGAGGAAAGAAGAAGGGACGAAAGGAAGTGAGAGTAAATGTGCTAGAAGAGAAGATGACAGGAGGAAAGGGGACAAGAGAAAACACGACAGGAAAGAAGGGAATGGAAGAGAATGTGACAGGAGAGAAGACGACAAGAGGAAAAGACAACAACCAGACATATGCAAACCGGAGGAGCTACTCCGAGGCAGTGATTGAGGGGGCAAGGAGAAAAGAGAGAGTGTTTATGGGCGATTCAATTCTGAGAAAAACAGACAAGACTATATGCGAGGGGAAGGACGTTGTTGTATGTCTACCGGGGGCTAGGATAGAGCATGTGACCGAAAGGGTAGAGAAGGTATTGGGGCATGGCAAGGGAGGGTCTATACTAGTACACGTTGGGACAAACAATGCAGACAAGGAGGGAACAACTGGTATAGTTCAGAAGTACAGACATCTAGTGAGGAAGCTAAAGAAGACAAGAGTGGAACAGGTTATTCTCTCAGGAATTTTGCCAGTAATGGGAGGAAGGGGGGCAAGATACAGAAACTGTAAGAGGATGGCGATCAACGCACTAGTTGAGCAGATGTGTGAGGAAGAGGGCGTGGGATTCATAGATTTATGGGGGTACTTTGTTGGGAGAGAAGATATGTACATGAGAGATGGCCTCCATCTAAGTGGAAAAGGGGCAGCAGTATTCTCAGAGAATCTGCTGCGATCTGTTGACAGTGGGACAGGTTGCATCTATTTAAACTAAATTCGCAGGGGGACTCGCAGAGAAGCCTGAAACTGGAGGCATAGATAAAGGCAGCAAAAATAATTCAGCAAAGAACAGTCTGGAAAACTGTTCTGAAGCTGGGTATAAATGTGTTTGTTTAAATGCAAGGAGTATAGTAAACAAAAGAAATGAACTAAACATTATGGTAGAAGATATTGACCCTCACATAATAGGTATAACCGAATCATGGGCAACCACCGATATATCAGATGCCGAATTGGGACTGACAGGATATGTAATGTTTAGGAAAGATAGAACAGGAAGAAGGGGAGGTGGAGTTATTTTATATATTAAAGAATCTATCCAGGCTTATGAAATAAAATTAGACAGAGAAGCAGATTGCGAAGAAGCTGTTTGGTGTAACATAGTTACAGGAAATTCAACGTTAACGGTTGGATTAGTTTATCGAAGTCCAAACATAAGCATAGAAGAGAATGAAAAAATACAAAACGCTATAAGGGAAGTGAGCAAACGGGACTGTGTTATTATGGGGGATTTTAACCATGGGCATATAAAATGGAAATCTCTACAGAGTATGGGTAGTGAGGACCACAAGTTTTTAGTTTTAGTACAAGATAGTTTCCTTTCTCAACATGTGCTAGAACCAACCAGGGGAGAGAATGTGTTAGACTTAGTTTTGTCCTCACAGAATGAATTAGTTGACAATGTTAAATTATGTGAGCCTCTGGGAAGTAGTGATCACAACCAGATACATTTTACCATCAAAGTAAAATCAGAAAGAAATAATAAAAAGCAGTTGAGGAGAAATTTCCACAAAGGAAGATATAAGGAAATGAGGAAATATTTAGCAAAGATAGACTGGAATAATACACTGAAGAATAAGACAGCAACAGAATGCTGGAATATCTTAAAGAATGAAATAGAGTGCATCGTAGATAAATTTGTTCCCTTCAAAAAACAAAGGAAACGGACCAGAAAGAAATACTTATCGAAAGAAGCCATTAGAAAAATTAAGTATAAACAAATGATGTGGAAGTCACATAGACGTACTGGCAATGACGAAGACTACAACATTTATAAAGAAGCACTAAACCAAGCTACAGCTGAAATTAGAAATTCAAAGAGAAGCTATGAACATAAATTAGCTTGTAATATAAAACATGACAACAAGAGTTTTTATGCGTATGTTCGAAGCAAACAGAAAGTTCAGGATAAGGTCGGCCCTCTAGAAGATAGTGCTGGAAATATAATATCAGAAGGATTCTTAATGGCTGAAGACCTAAATGAGTATTTTAGTTCAGTGTTTACCAGAGAAGACACTAGTTCACTGCCAGTACCAGAGGCTAAGTTCAAGGGGGCAGAATCAGACTATTTAAGACAGTTAATTGTAACCCCAGAAATGGTAGCTAAGAAAAGTAGGGCTATGAAGGAAAATAAATCACCTGGAGTGGATGGTATTCCACCCAAACTACTAGTGGAAATTGTAGAACAAATTAGCATACCGCTTGCAACAGTTTTCAACTTGTCATTAGAAGAGGGAGTGGTTCCTTTAGAATGGAAAGAAGCAAACATTATACCGTTATTTAAAAAAGGTTTGAGAAACAAGTCAGATAACTATAGACCAGTGAGTTTAACATCAGTGATTTGTAAATTATTAGAAAGACTAATTAAAGATCACATGGTGGATTTTCTTGTTAAACATAACTTGATAAACCCATCTCAACATGGGTTTCTAAAAGCGAGGTCATGCTTAACAAATATGTTATGTTTTTTGGAAGATATCACTAAGTGGGTAGATGATGGATCACCAGTAGATATTATCTACTTAGATTTTCAAAAAGCTTTCGACAAAGTGCCACATCAGAGATTACTGCTTAAACTAAAGGCCCATGGCATAGGAAATGGTATAATTAACTGGATAGAAAAATGGCTGATTGACAGAAGACAACGGGTAGTTGTTGATGGGGAGGCTTCAAACTGGAAATCAGTTTTGAGTGGGGTTCCACAGGGATCAGTACTGGGACCTATATTATTCTTAATATATATAAACGATTTGGACGATGATATAGCTAGCAAGGTGTTGAAATTTGCAGATGATACAAAAGTGTTTAGAAGGATTGAAAGTGATGGTGATAGACAGCATTTACAAGATGATCTTGACAGGTTGATCAAATGGTCTGAAAAGTGGCAAATGTTGTTCAATTTTGGGAAATGTAAATGCCTCCACACAGGACATGGGAACGAATATGTAGAATATACAATGGGGGGAACTGTACTAAGTACTACTGTAAAAGAAAAAGACTTAGGGCTGACAATTAGTGCTGACATGAAGGTTTCAGAGCAGTGTGGAATTGCAGCTTCAAAGGGAAATCAAATCCTTGGATTGATTAGGCGAAATATAGCATATAAAGAAAAAGAACTAATAATACCGCTGTACAAAACAATAGTTAGGCCTCATTTAGAATATTGTATACAAGCGTGGAGGCCATACCGCAAGAAGGACATAGATATGCTAGAAAGAGTACAGAGGAGAGCGACTAAAATGATACCAAAACTGAGGGATCTTAGTTATGAAAAACGCCTAAAAGAATGTGGTTTAACAACACTAGAGACCAGGAGATTGAGAGGAGATCAGATAGAAGTGTTTAAAATATTGAATGGTTATGAAAATATTGATAGAAATATGTTTTTTTCAGTTAAGAAAGATAGAAAGACTAGAGGACATGAAGTTACATTAGTAAAGGAGCAGTGTAGATTAGACGTGAGAAAGTTCTCATTTTCACAAAGGACTGTGAATGAATGGAACAGATTATCTGATGATTGTGTGGGTGCTAGTAGTGTGAATATGTTTAAAAATAAAATCGACACATACCTCAGAAGGGCTAGATATATGTAGATAAAAGGGTTGGACTCTAGATAAGCCAAAGGGCTTCCTTGTCCACCTGCCATCTAGAGTTAATTCTCTGGATGGCAATCTTGTTAAATCTTGTTAAAAAACCTTTTAATTTTATGAAAGACACATGTTGTGTTTTAATACTTTGCATTTTGTAATATATTTAAAAGCTAGTATTGGTGGAAACAACACTGTTAACACTACCCCTTACCCTGATCTGTCCGTTTTTCTAGCCAGGCTAGCGCTCGGCCTCGGCCCTGTGTCTGAGGATCTATTAATCAAAATGATGCAAATTGTGTTGCCATCGTTAAGCCTTGGTTACTCCTATTTCAGTACGTCATTTCTTGGCGTAACGATGGAACAGGTATCATCAGCTTTAAGCACAATATTTAGCTAGACAAATTGTACCCACCAAACTGCAGGATTCTAGATAAGTTTCCTGCAACACACCCTGGGGGTGCAAAGGGGCTAAAATCTAAACCCCATATTTGGGATACAGATTTGCACCCTAACATAGAGGTACAGATCTGCACCCCATGTGCATGTGGTGCATGTTAGGTATTGGAGATTAGCACCAAATAGATTACACATGGGGTGCAAATCTGTACCCACATCCGGGGAGCAGATTTGAACTCCTTAGGGGTGCTCTTGGTGCTACAACTATCTATACAGTATATGGTGCAGATTTGAACCCTTGTTTGCTAGAGAGTAGAATCTTGACTTTAGTGGCCAGATAATTGGTGTGGACTACAAAGGAGTGGGACTGCGACATTAACATGTATCTGAACAATTTACGATGCTGTATTTTATAGTATTCATTCATTTTTTGTAAAGTATTCTTGTAAACTAAACAAATAAATTATTAAGTGTAGATTATTCCTTTTAATAGGTCTGTACGTCCATCTACCCAGAATTAGCCAGAGCAGTAATGTGTAACACGAAGTCAGCTAGACTGGACGTAGGAACATGGGAAATCGTTTAAGGGGTATTGCGTTTAACTTAGCCTGCCTTGGCAGTATTGCCAATAAAGCTTGATTTGAAACTGGATGTATTGTTTACCATTTGAACATGCCCCGGAGTTGTATCTTCTAGATTGCGAACGTTGGTACGTGCTTACTAAACACACTTTGGTAGTATATCTTCAACATAGTTATTATATTCTTCACAACATTATATTAATTAATTAATGAAAAACTAGGAACAGACTCCCTCCTTTTAAATGAATATATTGATTCACTGATTATGCTCTCGCTGATTACATCACTTGTGTGCATGTGAAGCCGATAATACACTGATACTCTCGTCCAACCAACTCAACAAATAGTTTATACCAAAACTCGTTACTCCGGATACATTCATTGGGGGACCAAAAGTGTCCACATCAGCGAGGTTCCAATAATTATGATATGCTAGCAAACATGTCCGTAACGTAACGGGATCCGTTGGAAAATAACAGTCGTGATAGTAATATTTACCAAATGTTAGAAATCGTACAGTATCGTTACTCAAATACCATCACACGCTCGCAGATACTCGGTGTTTGTTCGAAATGACGAAGGTCGGAGAGAATGTGAAGTTCACGTCCATCGATAAACCCTAGTCGAGATATTGATTAGAATATTTCAAATAATAAATATTCCTAGTGCTATACTATTAGTATAAGGGTAGACATATGCATTTATGTGTCAACGTCTACTACATATTACCCAGTCTATGACCAGAGACCGTTTTCCCTAAGTATTTGACGCGCTGTTATGCGATTGTTAATGTTACGTTTCATGTATTATGCGCAAATTACGTTTTATGCTCCGACCAACTAATCTACCAGATAGGTTAGAATCTTGACATGTAATAATAATAATAATGACAAACTTCTATTGCGCCTAAATCCCCAGGAATCTGGGCTCAGAGGCGCAACATACAAAACTCAAATTCAAATAAATAAGTCTTTAGTTTTTTACGGAAAGTATTTATAGTCTCAGATGATTTTAAATATAGGGTATTTTGCAAAGGTATAGGTCTTACGTCCAATTCTAGGGGGTCGTAGAAGTTCAAGCAGTCTAAGAGGAAAACGTTATCTTATCCGCATACACACGGAACTCGATTATAGGTAGATTTGATATATTTGTGTAAAAATAAAAAGACGAATCCGACATTTGAGAAAAACCAGACACTGCAGAAGATAGGGCAACATGCCAACTGTTTCGACACTTTTTTTTAGGAAAAACCTATACGTTTTTCATATTACAAATAGTCTTCTTACACCTTCCACACGCAAGCTCGATTATGAGTAGATTTGATATATTTGTGTAAAAAGATAAAAGAGGAATCCGACATTTGAGAAAAACCAGACACTGCAGCAGAAAGGTCAGTGTCAACAGTTTTGACACTTTTGCAGAAAAAGCGATACGTTTTTCATATTATATATAGTCATCTTACACCTGCATGCCTATGTTTGTTTATCACGCCTGTGTTTTGCCGTAGAAAAAACACTATGGAAACATCGTTTCAGTTATAAATTATATTCGCTTGTTCCGTAGTTTTTAATGACCAGAATTGAGAAGAAACGACTTGCTGCTCTCTGGAACAGACATATAATTATACGTTATCAAATATTTTAGAAACTATCTAACTTTGTCATTTTACCAAGTCCATCTGCTTTTTCTGGAGGTTCCGTGTGTTTGTGCTGCCTGAATAACAGTTCGACCCAAATAGATCATATATAATTACGTAATGCTAACTTATACTTGTAAAAAATGTTTCCCAAACTAGTATCTAAGACATATATGTATTACCAAAAATTCCCATCACTTGACGGGGTGCCTTGGTAGATTACAGCCGTGATAGTAATATTTACCAAATGTTAGAAAACACTCAGCATCATTACACAAACAGCATTGCGCGCTCGCAGATTCTCGTTGTCTCTTTAAAATGGCGATTGTCTGAGATAATATGAAGTTCATTTCCATCGATAGGCACTAGTCATGATAGCATAGGATTATCAATTAATACTCCTATTGTTGTATTATTGGCATCAGGTAGACATAAGCATCATTGTGTCGGCGTATACTCCATGTTGCCAATTCCATAACACAGGGACCGTTTTTGTATTTGCCACTCGCAAAATATGAGATTCTTGACATATATGAGGAGCTGTTTTGAAGAAAAAAACCATAGGTCTAACGTCCTATTCGTTGGGTCGTAAATAAATTCCTAAAAGTTTGGCGTTTGATGTTCAAGACGTCTAAGAGGAAAACGTTAACCTACCCGCATACATACATACGCATGCTCGATTATTAGAAGATAAGGCATGTCATCACAGAACTTGTTATACAAATATATATGGTGGTGTTACGAATCAGACAGTGTTATAGCAGTTAGGTCAAATGTCGTTGTTAAATGATATCCTTGTGTATCACATAAAAGCATACTTCAACTGGGAAAACTACTTGATTTCAAGGTTGTTCAACTGATGCCCTGGAACCTAGTGATAAATCGTATGAAGTACAACATTTTAACTTGTACTTGTACACGAAGTACTTTTAATGTAAGTCAGAATATATTGCGTCACAATAAAACATTTGTATGTATCTCTCTCTCTCCCCCCCCCTCTCTCTCTCTCTCTCTCTCTCTCTCTCTGTATGTGTGTGCATGCGCTTGTGTGTATATATGTATATATGTGTGTCAGTCTATGTCTTTAGGTGTGCCTGCCTGCCTGCCTGCCTGCCTGCCTGCCTGCCAGACCGCCCGCCCGCCCGCCCGCCCCCCCGCCCGCCCGCCCGCCCGCCCGCCCGCCCGCCCGCCCGCCCGCCCCGCCCGCCCGCCCGCCCGCCCGCCCGCCCGCCCGCCCGCCCGCCCGCCCGCCCGCCCGCCCGCCAGCCCGCCCGCTGGCTTCCAGTAAGAAATAAGTAATTGAAAAACATTAGTATTCTCAAAGTAACGGATACCTGATTAAAGAGGATGTTTAGGTTTTATTTTTCTCAGCATTTCATTTATGTGTCTTTAATGTAATTATTTATTGTATTGTAGTTTTGCATTATTTTATCTAGAATATTTACCTTCTCCCTACATTTGTTTTCTAATTGTATTAAACAGTAGCTATGCAATAAAACATTTATGTATTCGACAATGGCCACGTCCTCTTGCAGGCGGCGTGGCTTCTTTGGACCCGAGCCAATGGCCACATCACGAAAGTCACCTTCTGATTGCTATATAAAGAGAGGGCCTACGTCGTATGTACCACCGAAGCGGAAGGATTCATCACTTGAACGAAAATTTCTTCGTGGGTAAGGTAAGGAGAGTTGCCGTTCAATTTCAGGAAAAGGTTTTGTTAAAAGTGATTCTACACATTATTGTAGAAGAACTCATTCAACTCGATAGCATTGGCGAATGAGCATTACGCCTGATAATAAGCACTACATTACGTAGTCCAGATGTTTCTTTAGCAATATACTTAATGTCTTATTTGTCTACTTACATAGTTGCTTTGAAGAGACAATGCGTGTGAGTGTCGTCTTGCTTTTCGCCTTGCTGACGCTGGTGGTTGTAGCGGCTCACGAAATGGCTGAAGTAAGTGGTACAATTCATATTGTTATTGCTAGTTACGTCGCACTTGAAACTGCTTGTATGCAAAGAAAAAGGAAGCAGATGTTACAGTAATAATGCAAAATACGAGATCCACAATACAGCGTATCACAATTAAGCTCAACAGTTTTTATATCGTCGTCGTTATCGTTGTTGGTATTATAATTATTTAGCTGTTGTTATCATCATCCGCTTATAATTTTTAATTTATATCTCAAGAATATATATACGTTGCTATCGCATTAACACCACAATTGTTGGGCATCATCTAGAAAGAATGTTCATATGTATGTTCAATGCCATTAGTTAGATTACTGATGTCATAAGAATGCTAGTAGCCAGAAATCAGCGGAGTGTCGAATACTAACAATATTCGAGTGCCATCAACAATGTATTATTCCTGTTATATATATACATATATATATATATATATATATAATACATATATATATATATATACATATATACATATATATACATATATATAGATACAAATATATATCGGCAAAATAACATTTGAGTGCAACTTTCCCTTTCTAAATACGTACATTTAACGACATTTATGTAACTTCTAATAATGATTGACGACGTCATGCGTCCATAACCGTAGGTAGGCTGTGCAATGGAAAAGGGGTAACGGATGTTTACTTTATGCTAGTATACCAAGTGATGTAAACAACGCACTACCACTTTGGATCGGTATACGAAGCTTGCAAAATTTATAATTATTTACTAATACTTTATCTTTGTTTGATATATAGGAAGAAACCAATGATCTGAGTTTGTCGGTGAATGAAGAAAGCGACGAGGCATCTGGTGAGTGTCAGCTACGTCAAAGAAGGGTTCACTGATGCACACGCTAGCTTTATGAATACGAATACATTTATTTCAGGCAAAAAAACATGTATCTAAGCATTATGTACGTGTGTACGTATGTACGTATGGACGTAGGTACATAGGTACGTAGGTACGTTGGTACATATGTAGGTATGTAGGTGTGTATGTATGTATGTATGTATGTATGTATGTATGTATGTATGTATGTGTGCGTGTGTATTGTATGTGTATGTGTATGTATGTATGTATGTATATATGTATGCACATATGTATGTATGCATGCATGCTTGTATGCATGTATGCATGTATGCATGTATGCATGTATGCATGTATGCATTTATGCATGTATGCATGTATGCATGTATGCATGTATGCATGTATGCATGTATGCATGTATGCATGTATGCATGTATGCATGTATGCATGTATGCATGTATGTTTAGGTAATAATATATGTGCGTATCTACGTGCGTACGTATGTACGTGTGAACGTATGTACGTGAGTACGTGTGCAAGTATGTATGTGTGTACGTGTGTATAAGGTAAGTTTGGTGATATTTTGACCTCCGGCTAATCAATACTTATTAAGTATGTTAATAAACTGCTTACTTCAGTTCACAAAGTCTACTGCACGTGCAAGTATATGCGGCGGGATCATTTCATATGTTCATTCTTATTGTTTTCTGATGTTTTACTCCGTGCTGTGTGTCGTACAAGTGCACATGTTCATTCAACTTCCTGTTAAAGGTGTCCAGTCGTTACTCTGGCTGGTCAACCTTTGACATTCACATTTTTATTTGTTCTGTATTGTACAGACACATTCATCTGTTTTCTACATTATATATTGGTTTATTCCAACCTGTAGCAAAATCAATGAATGACTTTATGTCCATGTATGTGAACAATATATTATGCCAAGTCACTTATATATTTGTGCACTTCTTTCTTTGCAGTTGATGGCGATCGTGTTAAAAGAGGTAATATATGGTGGTTTGATTGATTGTTAGAGTTTATTTAGTAAAATTATGTGCATTATGAGTATAAATAACAATTGCGCCATAATATAATACCGAGGATAATACATAAAACACAACAAAGTTCACTCATTTTCAATGTGGTCCTCATAAAAATGAATAAAATGTATAGTGAAAATTAATACAATAAATAAATAAACATTATACAACAGCAATACTGGTTTGTCTAACATAGCCAATATATTATTGGCAACCTTTCATTTGGATTGTACAAACATTATATTTCCAAGATGTCTTTGTTGCAGCCAAAAAAAAACTACACCTGCGTAAATGTTACTGCTACTACTGGGGATATGTCCACTGCTATAAGAGATCATGGGGATGCTACTGCTATGGGAGAAAAAACAAGTACGGAGGTTGCAAAGTTGTCTACAAAAACTCCAGTACCTACAGTGCCTACGCTTCGGGATACCACGGCGCCAGGTGCAAATGCTACTATAGTGCCAGAGTCTGGGCGAGTGCCCCATAGCGGCTGCTTTCACCAGGTGGCGATGGTGCTTCACGCCTACTCCGACAGGGGCCGCCACGATAAAGCAGTAGATTACAAGGCGATGTCGGCTAACATTATCATTGGACTCTAATTGACTGCATCCAGTAATTTCGTTCACCATGGAACTATTAACAAGACCAACTGAAATAATAATTTAACCGTATCTATTCTATGCTTCGCAACTACGTTGTCTCCAGTTAGTAACATGTTAAACACTACGGTTACTTTCACTGTGTCCTTTATTTGAAACATTGTGTGCCGCTGAATACGGTCAATAAGTCGGTGATAATCAAACGAAATCCGCCAAAGATACATCTGTTGCATGTAATTTTTGAACACACACACAAACACACACACACACACTCACACACTCACACACACACACACGCGCGCGCACACAAACACACACACACACACACATACATGAACACGGACACGAGCACGCACACATATAGACAGACAAACTGACAGACAGACAGACAGACAGACAGCACACGCATACAGACACGCACGCAAACGCACGTCTCACAGAGTAGAATAGCTGTTGGAACCGCGGAAGTCCATTATATAGGTCTTTTTATGGTTTACGGTCATATACTGTATATATACGTATTGTAAACATAATCGTTTGAAAGTGTATAAATCCTTTTTTGTGTGCAGGGAAAACAACACACGTTATCCCAGGACATGGCCTTACAGCAAGATTTGTCATAAAGTTTACACTTTTTACATGTCTAATTTATTCCCAGGAGGTGGCGTAGTGTGATTCCCTACTTCATAAGTTGTTTTTTTGCATAATTTGAGTTTCTACACTATATGATCAGGGATTTACCGATATTATATTGAATATCGTGCACATCCATTAGTGCAACATATGTTGAGTAAAGTATGCAGTCCCGTGGAGGAAGGATCAAAGCCTAACGCATGCACATTACACACACGCACGCACGCACGCACGCACACACAAACAGACACGGACTCGGAGCGCAGTGGTGCAGTGACTAGAGCTTTGGACTCTCGACCGAGAGAACCCGGGTTCGAATCCCGTGCTGTTGTGTCGAACCTTGGGCAAGTACGTTATCTCTACGTTGCTCCAGTTCACTCAGCTGTATGAACGAGTAACTGGCTATATATAGCGGTGGATATTTGTGTACGAATAGTTTTCCTGCATTAATTGTAGCGTGGCTGAAAGCTTCCCAGAGAAATCGAGATTATGTTCGAGTGAACAGGTCTGCCAGGGAGTAAAGTGTGAAAACGCTTTGAGCGTTCCCGAGGACTGGATACTACGCTATATCAGAACTCACCTTTACTTTTTACGTACCTGTACACGCACGACACCACACACACACGCTCGCGCGCGCGCGCGCACACACACACACACACACACACACAAACACACACACACACCACAAACATACACCACACATACTCGCGAGCGCACGTACGCATGTACACGCACGCACGTAAGCACACACGCCATAATCAGTTCTAAAGACTGCTGAGATATATAGTGGTTTGTTAGTTTTTTTACAGCATAATAGTGAAAACGTATACATTGTAGGTTTGAAGAGCTATATTAATATAGGGGCCTAGTCCTCGTGCACAAGGTCCCTCAAGGTTAGATCATGCCGTAAAAAACTGGAAGTTTACAACACTAATGGTAACTAAACATACCTTGAATTATTGATGTTGCTTCGCGCAACGTGGTACAGTTGTATTCTGTGTTAATCCACATATATGTATCACCTGTGAAGTATAATTTGCCGTGGATCGTGATAGTTGACAGAAATTGAGTCCATTAGCGAGTACGTGACATCAGGCCGCGTATTCTAGCATCGGCCTTTCACGGGCTATAGACAACAACTGCAAGAAGGCGCGTCAGCGACTATTACAATCAAACGAGGGAAACAGTCCACTACTTTTTCAGCGTATATTACTGTCAGGTTTTATATATGTCACTATCCATCAAAATACTGCTGCATAATTTTGGTTCCATGGTAAATGATACACAACATTCGATAGTGCATAGCCAAGGCGGCCGATCACCTTGACGACCGGACACCAAATAAGGGCAATGACGTGCGACTAAAGGACGCAATTGCGCCTGTCATCAAAGGTGACAGCTCTGAACGACTACCGCCCCGTGGCCCTGACGTCAGTGGTGATGAAGGTGCTTGGAACGCTAGGTTCTCAAGTATTTGAAGTCAGTCACAAACTCCAACATGGATCCATTTCAGTTCGCGTACAGGGAAAACCGGTCCACTGATGATGGTGTTGCTTTGGCCCTTCACTTCGTCTTGTAGCACCTTGAGTCTCCAAACATGTATGTAGCATCTTGTTCTTAGATTACAGTTCCGCTTTCAATACGAGCTGACAAAATTGTCACGTATCCAAAGCACCCCGCCCACCATCTATTCGAAAAACTCCCCTGAGGCAGGCGATTCAGAAATATCCCTTCAAAGACAAATCGCTTTCGAGACAGTTTCTTTCCCCGTGCCGTGGGTGCCTTATGGGTTATTAAATATAGAATTTAGTGATAGGTAGATACAATGGAATGTTAATTTAGCCAGATGTATTTTATACTTCTTATATGTGATAGCTTTAGCTTAATCTATCAATACTAATGGATATTTTAGGCAAATTTAGACTGAAATTATTTTATTTTATTTATTGATCTTTTATTGTGGTATGTTTGATATGATTGTAAGTTTGAACACCAAGTCACATTCCTAACCGACATAATGGCGATAAAGTATCTGTATCTGGCAACAATTACGTCACTTCCGACGTTTTCCCCATGTCCCGCCGTGCGTCGCCACTGGTCACCGCCACTGCTAAACAAGATCCCGTCAAACGCAGCGGGCTGGACACTATCAGCGGACTGATAGTGGTGTGATATCGGTGGCCTGCCGAGCTGACCAGTGGATTTACAACCATATAATGTATAATATATTACGATGAAATTATAAATCTGTCTGATTGTGTTGACGGCTGGTTCCTCCTCTGGCTTAGCCCAACGTGAATCCGTTATTTTCATACACAATTATTAAATGTGTTTATATTTTAAATAAAACTCGCACTCGCTATTATTAAGAAAGTGCAAATATTTATTTAAAATCTCGGAATAATTGTCACACCTCACGTCAGCCGATGTATCGAGTTGAACATTTTGTAATATATTTAAAAGCTAGTATTGGTGGAAACAACATTGTTAACACTACCCCTTATCCTGATATGTCCGTTATTCTAGCCACGCTAAAGCTCGGCCTCGGCCCTGTGTCTGTGGATCCATTAATCATAATGATGCAAATCGTGTTGCCATCGTTAATTCTTGTTTACTCCTATTTCAGTACGTCATTCGTTGGCATAACGATGGAACTGGTATCATCAGTTTTAAGCACAATATTTAGCTAGACAAATTGTACCCACCAAACTGCAGGATTCTAGATACGTTTCCTGATCAACAACACACGATGTCCGCAGAAGTTGACAAGTTGGCGCCAAAGACCCACGTGACAATAAAATCACGCGAACGACAACGCAACTCGTGAGACAGCGAATGATGTCACTAGGAAGGAATGCAAGGTTATCTAAACGCCAGACATTTAGATTATGGAAAGACAAAATAAACGTCGGCGTTTAAATAATGCAGCACTACAATTAAATAACGCTTTTCCATAGCATAATGTAAAAATCGTTAACAAATCACTCTCTCGATCATGGATAAATATGACAATGATGTTCTCCTCAAAATTGGCAACATTTCGCAATATTGTGCCTCTAATGGTGATACTTTGGTCAGTTACATTTATATACTGATCAAAGTTACAATAAACGCCTAAACGCCTGTAATACCATCCGTTTAGTTGACCCGAAATTCAACACCGGTGTTAATAACAATACACTTGGTTGTTTAAATGTATATGACGGGCGTTTATATATGAACGTCTTAAACACCCGAGTTTTATAGTGTATGTATATGTGTTTTGATACAATAAAACGCTGCATGTAGTCAACATAAAAATGAACTGTTATGGTGTTGCATTGTAATGACATTTTTCTTCCCCCTTTAAGTCAGGTTGCTCCCGAAGATATTCAAACCAGCATCGTGGATTGGACTTTCTGTATGCTGTAATTCGCATTGTATATGTATGTAAATGTACACCGTTAAAGGTGCATGTTTCATGTTGCAAATTTATTCTCCTTAACAGTAGTTCAAAGTTGCAACAACATCCGAAGTTGCAGATTTGATCCTCAAATTGTACACACTTTTACTTTGGAGTGTGCAAAGATGCACCAGAAAGGATTATATTCTGCACCCTAGGGGGGCAAAGTTGGGTTCAGATCTGAACCCTATAGGGTGTAGAGAGTTGTCGCACTAGGAGCACCACAAAGGGGCTCAAATTTAAACCCCATATGTGGGATACAGATTTCACCATAACAATTTCTTTTTCAACAGCATGCCCCCTCCTCCCCCATATTCCGATGTCACCAGTCCAGTCCAACCGAGGTCGAGACAGCGGCTCAAGTTATGACGGCGCGGCAGCGACCAAATTTCTACTACACCATCTGGTTCGGCCGCCAGTGCAGGTTTTTGTGTCCCCAACCCCTTCCTAGCCTCGCTTTCTGGACCCGCCACTGATAATAGAAAACAAAAAAGAAAAATATCCGGGTAAATTTGTTGATAAAGGAGCGTATCAAAAAAGGGAGTTATCAACAAAACGACGCAGCAATTTGAGCACATCGTTTATATCGTACTAGCTGTGTTTCCCGGCTTTGCATGAGAGAAAAAGAAAGTGTCCACATAAAACCACATCTATGGCAATGGATGTACATCTGCAACTTCAATCTTCTGCACATGAATTTGACCCATCCTCAAATTATTTGCACTAACATCTAATAAAACATACTGTTGGCATAATTATATACACTGAAAATATGTCAAACACCAAATGTCCAACTTGAATCCCACCCATCCCCAAAATACGGCATACACCGGGTAAATTAAACCCATCCCAAATTGTCCAGCCTACCTGCATTGACAAATTGTAAATGGTCACTGGTCTAGTTGTTAGGACAATAGTGGCCTCAAAACATAGGGCTACTACAAAACAGCAGTGTGTTCGTCTTGTACGTCATTTGTGCGGTCCTTTGATGAAACAGGTTCAAAATGCACAATGCTCCGTACCTATCATTTTATTGAAAATACATATACATAAAAGACATTTGCTTCAGCAAACAGCTAATTTTGGACAGCGCCCTCCGCTATAGTCCGGACTGCCTTAAATATGCGGCGTTGCACAGTTACGCCTGGCTGCTTCTTTATCTCATGCCACCTTCGCTGTCTCTAGACGGCCCCACCGTCGCCTTCCCATACTCCTCTTCGTGGCGGGTTGACGTCATCGTCATCACGGTGATGGCAATGCTGCAGAATGATCAGACAAGGTGATTATATTTCATTGAATTTTGAGATCTATCCCTCAATCACGTGCACCGTTGGGATTTCCATTTATTTTCATAAATAATGACTGACAACGATGTTTACTTTTATCTTTTTGCCGACAAGCCCAAACCAGGACAAGTCAGTTGTGGCTTGTTACGCGATTTAACGAAAAACCAACAATCTGGAGCTCCAACGGCAAAGAACACTATTATCTGATTCAGTTCGACTACCTGTAGGACTACATTCAGTTGGAAATTACTAATTATTATTATTATTATTAAACTCTTGGTGCGTTAACTAAACTATTGGAACATTTTTACTATGCAAGAAAAGAACTGATAGAATATGTGTCAGTGATCACATTTAATGAAGTTAACGGTTGAACAATTTGGCCTATGACGTTAGAATTATTTTTATACGGTGCATATGCAATCTGTTCACCGAAAAAGATAAACAACTACAAATAACTACCACTGTGTTCGTTAAATAAATCGCCAACTGGTAGAACGTATGACAATAATCCGAGGACGCGAATGAGCAGAGAAAGAGGCGAATGCACCGAGAGGAGATACACTTATAGTTCCTGAAAGTTAGCGAATGCACCGAGAGGAGATACATTTACAGTTCCTCAAAGTTAGCGAATGCACCGAGAGGAGATACATTTACAGTTCCTCAAAGTTAGCGAATGCACCGAGAGGAGATACACTTACAGTTCCTCAAAGTTAGCGAATGCACCGAGAGGAGATACACTTACAGTTCCTCAAAGTTAGATAATGCACCGAGAGGAGATACACTTACAATTCCTCAAAGTTAGCGAATTCACTGAGAGGAGATACATTTACAGTTCGTCAAGGTTAGCGAATGCACCGAGAGGAGATACATTTACAGTTCCTCTAAGTTAGCGAATGCACTAAGAGAAGATATATTTACAGTTCCTCAAAGTTAGCGAATGCACCGAGAGGAGATACATTTACAGTTCCTCAAAGTTAGCGAATGCACCGAGAGGAGATACATTTACAGTTCCTCAAAGCTAGCGAATTAATATATAGATTGTGACATTAAAGGGAAATAATGGTGCGCCTGAGGACTGGACACTGCAGACTCAGGTACAATATGCACTCTAAATTACACGTTGGAGAAACAGGCATCTGTCCCTGTGGCATAGCTACCATTGACTTTGAAACACCTTCTTCAAGACTGCCCATAAAATACACTAGAGTGGGAGAAATACAACCTTGCCCACATACACATCAGTGAAAGACGAGATCTGTGGCCCTCTGGAAGACCTGCGACGTACAGTGACCTACATATGAGAAACCAGAGTTGCAGTGTGAGCGAACGCCGTAAATTCTTACCGACCTATAGTCGTCGGGTAGACCCGGGGGTACCGGGACCATGAATGACTCGTTGAATATCGGCGAACACATTCCTCGTTGACCTTAAGTCTTCTTAACCTTGATGACAAGTGTTGCACGCCCCAACTGCACGCGAAAGAAACCCTGACCTAGACGCATCACGTGACTCATTGCGTTGCACCAAGGTCCGTCAAGCATTCAGAATGGATGTTGAACATGAGCAACTGTCGAATATTCTGTTTTTCTTTAAGACACTAACACATATCAACGTTGTTTAAGCAAGAACTGTATGCAGGATATACTGATCTGGCAGCTGTCATGCCGCCATACTAAGGTTAATGTAATACACATAAGTAAACATTGTTGGCAAGGAAAAGCTTGACGGAGATCACGCGTATAATTATAATAGTGACGCAGATAAACAGTGATAGAATCAATTAAGTGTGCGTGTGTGTGTGCATGTGTGTGTGTGTGTGTGTGTGTGTGTGCGGGTGGCGGTCTGAGGTGGCGGTGGATAACGGTCTGACCAGGAAGGAAATGGAATGGATCAGTGGATGGAATGGAATGGACTGGAATGGAATGACACGTGCGGGAAACATACCAGATATTTCGGGGAAATTAGCCCGTGAATGATATCACACAGATTATCAGTACGCCTACATGCACGCCTATTTGCCCATTATTTTACCTTCTAGATTACGCCCACCCTTGTAGCAATAAACCATTTGTTTATATTGGCGCCACCTGGTGAACTGATCATCACTCGGTTCTTTCAAATAGGAGAAAGGCCTTGTATAAAAGATTGTATGGGAAGATCGTGAAAGTGAATAACTTTATATAACCATCGTTTTCTAAAATGCATCGATCAGAGGTCAATGTTCCTAAGAAGCGACTTAATGTATAAAAAGGTGAGTGGCCATTGGCGCCTGGGAGGAGACGCACTTACAATACTCATAAGTTAGCCTTTGAATGCAGAGTTAGGGGCTATAGTGGCCTTGTGCTACAATAAAACCGTATGTTCTAGTTACGTCACGTTGTTTACCATATGTTATTACGGCCTATTATCCAACAAGACGCCCTTTAATAATAACATCGTACACCGTGTTGGACCAAGCGTGAGGTCAAATAAACATCTACGACGCTTATAGGTGTTGCCCCAATACCGAGGTCGTATTTACTTTACCTTCCGCTGCTCTACTTATTTAAACGCAATGTGGTTAATTTAGGACCACTTTATTACCACAAAGGTAAAACGGGGTAAATGCGTTACTAAGCATCCAGGCATGGAGGAAATCAGTTGTTAGTGCTATAATGTTCGACCATGAACAAAAATACTGCTGATCGTGAGTGTGTGTGTGTGTGTGTGTGTGTGTGTGTGTGTGTGTGTGTGTGTGTGTGTGTGTGTGTGTGTGTGTGTGTGTGTGTGTGTGTGTGTGTGTGTGTGTGTGAGTGAGTGTGTGCGTGCGTGCGTGCTTGTGTATGACTGAGTGAGTGTGTGCGTGTGTGTATACGTGCGTGCGCATGCACGTGCGCGTGTGCATGTGAGTTTAAGTTCTAAATATTGTAATGGTGACAATTGTTGCCCCTAGTTTGTTTTTCCCCGGGTATATATTAGTATAATTATAATATGAGACACTAAAAATTTATCTATGGAACCTTAGTCCGTCAGCAGATATCTTAAAGCGTGCGTGTTCGGTTACCCGGAATCAACCAGGGGTGGTCATCATTAGTAGGATGTTCGCTGAATCAGTTCTACCTATTCCTACTTTGCGGTCAGTAGCGTGGGAACCATCCAACCTCAAAGGTACTTCAACGTTAGGATGCTGGCCTTAGCAGTAAATGACACTAGCGGATGTTTACAACTTGAATATTTGTATTAATCATTATGCACATTTCGCTGGCGCAACTTTCAATTTGGGCACACTGTGTTGGGCTTATTACACACAACTTGACGGACAGTATTCCTTCGACATATTTATTGTAGTATTAAGACCATTATATTAACAATGACGAACAGACAATTCCGGTTTAAGCACAGTTCAAAACGGGGCATACCTTCTTCCATATCATACTCGAGTTTGCGCAGATTTTTGGCGCGTAAGACGACCAATGTCAGTTTGTTTACTGTTGGCTTATGTGCCAGTGAGAAGTAAATCTCTCCCAAAGACTTCGATTTCTGCATCGTAAAAGGACATGAAACTACTACAGTAAAACCCCGGTAACCGGACAATCTGGAAACATTATTTAATAAATATAACAAAACGTTGTACCTGACACACACACACGCACACGCACACGCACACGCACACGCACTATCACGCACACACTCACACACGCGCGCCGCACACACGTACGCACACACGCACGCACACGCACGCACACACAGTCACACACACCCACCCACCCACCCACACACACACACACACACTCTCTCTCTCAAAACCAAAGTGTCCGGAATAGCGAAGCACCAAGTATGCAAATATTGCATAACCTCCGTTCTTAACCTGAATTATCATCACCCATTTTTTCTAAAAACAACGAGAAATTATCCAGATGTTTACACGAATCTTTCGTGAACTTAGAATAGTTTGAATGCAGTGGGATATCACATGAACCCATGGCATATAATAAAAATACATTTAGTCTATAATAGACAACCCTGTAGGATTGTGTCCGCTTATCACAATTTTGTTCTCCGAATTTTACGATGTTTATTTTAACTACTGGTGTTGTGTTCTAGACCAACAGAGTGTCATCATTTTTATGACGTTTGTTGAGTGAATTGATGACGTAATAAACGTCCTAATTTCTCACTGTTTGTGTTTAATCAACGTTTTCTGTAACTGTCATACAATACTGTACGTGCTGTTTCATTTGTGACTTCAATCGATAATAATAAACATAACGAATACAGTGACAAGCCGTTGATTCAAATGTAACACACTTTGCTTTGGATACAGAAGGGCGTAACAACAGTTTAGCGAGTTGCGGTTACCTGGGAGACCGGATCCAGATCTCGCCAAAGGAGGTGCTCTATCGTCAGGTCTACGTCACGCAGCTGCAGTAGCTCGTGACCGAACGAGTGACGCACGCGCCTCTTGTCTACGTCAATCCGCACCTGTCGAGACTGCACCGTCATGTTATTGTGTTTCAGGTTATAAGAAAACTGTACCTGAGAAACATTTGAAATTTCTTCACAGCCACTTCCATCATATCACTGATATGTTGATAAAATTTCGTGAAAATCACGCACCTCCAGCTGAAATACATGCATCAAATTAAATCGTGACATTTATAATGCGCCGTTCCAACAACCGTTGCTCACGGCGCCGTACAGAATGTTCCGGAAAAAATTAAGGTTAAAAATCAGTGTTTGTCATTGTTGTTACAGTCAGTTTTTTGTGGTAGCAAGTTACATACTGTTGGATTGCCACGCAAAATGATCTGTCACCCCGCGTGAAACACATCAATTATTGTGTTCACTGGAGCGCAGCAATCGAGTTGGCTGGCGACGGTTCACACATTTGGTAATATACTGTGGTGCACAGCCAGTCAGTGCTCGATGCGTGAGTAGAAGATTCTTATACTCCACTCTAACCACTATTGGCAGCCAGTGCAGCTTCATAAATAGAGGTGTGACATGACAGAACTTCTTGGCGCCGTCGACAAGCTGGGCTGGCCAGTTCTGTACTATCTGCAACCGTTCTAGTTGTTGGGTGTTCGTGTGTGAATATGCATGGATGGATATATGAATGCATGAGTATATGACTGTCAGTTTATATTCAGTTATTTAATTCAGACAGAAATACACCTATAGTGATGTATATATATATATACATATATGTATATATATATATATGTAAATATATATATATATACGTATATATATATATATACATATATATATGTATATATATATATACATATATATATATATATGTATATGTATATATATATATATATATATATATAGGTCCACATTTATTCACACACACACACACACACACACTCACACACACACACACACACACACACACACACACAATTGTCAACAATATGACATAACACACGACACATAAAACACATACAATACCTACAGTACACTCAAACATGCAAGCACACAAACACACACACAAACACACACACAAACACACACACACACAAACACAGTCATATACACCACACATACACACTCACACACACACAAACGCACGCACACATATTCACCACACGTACACACACTCACACAAACAAACATACACACACACCACACACACACATTCACCACATACACACACTCACACCAACACGCACACACACACACACACACCAACACACACACACAAACATACACACACTCGTACACATTCACACCCACACACACAAACACACACCCACACACACGCACGTACGCACGCACGCACACACGCACGCACACACACATTGCATACAATCATTAATCTATATTATACCGATAGAATAACGGCTTCCTAGAAAAAGAAACATGCATGTATGATATATGTTATATGTCTATATATGCATATGCATGTATCATATATGCTGTATGTATGATGTATGTTGCTTACCCAATCTGTGTTCCGTGTTTCTTAAGATATGATTAGATCAGCACCATCTTACTACCAATGACGGTGTAGATTGCCTGATTTGTCGTTCCGAACTCAGGGTCTATGTTAAAGTAGAACTCGGCAGTCTCCCTGATCATCTGGTGTGAGATATCTGAAGACCTACCCTCAACCAAGCACTGATGTACCCTGCCACTGAATGTTGGTATTTCAGTGTATTTTTGATGGATAGTCTGTTGGGGCTGAAAGGTTGCACCGGTGGCTCGGCTGAGGTCATGTGTTTCATTTCTTCCCTACCCCTAGACGTAGGGTTCACTGCATCTAGAGCCGTTGAAATGCTAGGAACTGGGTCACGGATGTCGGGCACTGATGTCAGTGCACCGCCAGCAACTTTCAAACAAAAAGCAGGGTCATTCCGTGTCAAATCAATCATTTTAGGCCATTTCTGCATGACCTGACTCCAATTTTGATGAAATTCTGCACAGTTGTTATACGATAAAAAAAACTGCAAATAAAAAATTATAGGTTCATATAGACTGTGCTTCATTTCCTTGTAATATAATTACTGTTTTAACACATATGTACATCCGAATTTGCAAGCCCACATACGCACGAACGCACGCACGAACGCACGCACGCACGCACACGCACACGCACACGCACACGCACACGCACACGCACACGCTACCTTGCTGTGGTGTTTCTAGAGCTTCCTTGGCAGACATCGGGAAATTGTCAACCGTCGAAAGGAGCACCAGTACGTCTTGAATGTTGATGGCCATCAGATCATCATCATCATCATCATCATCAACCTCGGCACCATTGTCAACGAGCAAAACCCTCTCAACTCCTCCCCGAATGTCAAATTTTGCAGTATCTTCATGACAAATGTAGACCCAAATATTATTTAACACTAACAATTCAAAGAAACTGAAATCTTATTTTAATAGTTACAACACAACATTGCAATGTCACACCCATGTTTCAGACATATCCTGCTTAGCCTGCGTACATATCTTGTGCATACAAAACTGGATTATACTGTTACTAATATACCACAGTCTAAATAGCCTATATATAAATGGTTAGGTTAGGATGTTAACATACATACAACAATAATGTTGTGTGACACCTACACAACATGAGCTTTCTTTATTTATGAACACAATATAGAGATATGATGTAAATGTAAGAAAATTTTAAATAATTATTACGAAACAAATTAGAACATGACTTACCCTTCGACTTAAGTTCTGCTAAATTCTTAGCAAACACAGTATTCTCCCTTTCAAAAAAATCTTCAACAGCACTTCCGTATTCCCATGTCATCAGTCGAGTCGACAGCGGAGAATCTAAAGTTCCGGCGGCGCGGCGGCGAAAAATCTTCAACAGCACCCCCCATCAAGACAATATTAAATATTGGTAATCAACACTGAAATGTAGATAGTATTCGAATATCCCTGGGGTGTGTGTATTAATGCATTACATCAGTGTTTCTCAACAGGTGTGCCCCGGCACGCAGATATGACATAACAAAATGCTAAGTGCGCCGCGGAAGTAGAAGAACAATATTACCTATATAACGATAAATTATCAAACAACGTGATAGTTAAAAAAGACCCCATTCTGCTAGACACTCATTTTCGTCGACAAGAACAACAGTTCGTTGAAGCGGTTGCTGCAGTAGCCTTACATCACAGCGCAAGAAGTCACATTAATACAGAATGAATATTCAATTCAATATGTTTTATTCAAACAAACAAACATTCAAACAAACAGTATTGTCTACAATCGCCTCAATATGATTTTGTTGTGACATATATAGCTATGCATATAATGTGGTTTGAAAGGAATACACAAGAAGTTTTTAAAACGTATAGTTAATATATCCCCTAAATATTATATATTTTTGATAATCACATTACATAAATTATTTATATTTAATTAATTATAGCAGAACCAGTTGCAAAAATAAATACAATTATATATATTCATATAGCAAGTACAACAAGATGTAAAGCTGGGAGGCAGAAACTGAAATTCTTCCAGCTTAGCCACCAGTAAATATAAAAGGGTGTGAGCCAAATGTGAAAATCGTATCGGTAATGACTAAACCAAACGGTTTCATTGATCGTGAAAATCTATTTGCAAAGAGCCATACGGACCAGCTGACATAAGTTTCGTTGGCAGTTGCGAACGTCGCCTCTAAAATATTGCGTTTTCTGCATATGTTTTCATCAAAACTGCTGTTTCGCGCTGTCGCCGCCTCGCACTTGTGCTACTGGTCGCTCCGCCCCGCTGGCCTCTTTTTAAAAATACGTATGAATCACTATGTTAACGACGTTTTGTTGGAGTCTGGCATTCACTCGACCGGTCGTTCCGCTCCGCTGTTTCACACTTAATATATCAAAGCAAACATTAATGGAGTACAACAAACTCACATTTAAATACACTGTAGTCAAGTGAATCACAGTGTTTACAAAATGGCGTGCATTTTATTGCGGTCGATGGTAGCAATTGTTCTTTTGTAAGACTATCTGCGACGGTTTACAGCTTTGTCTTTGAATCTGATGTGCAATTCACCAAAAAGGGAGATGGACAGCAAAGGTTTAACTTTCCCAACCCCGAGCTGAGCTACTTGTCAATCGTGTTTAAGTTTATGTTCCCGAGAGCATCAGCATTCGAATCCACTTCATGCCGATTCGAAATTAGTGTTATTATTATTGTTATTATTGTTATTATTATTATTAGTGTTATTATTGTTGTTATTATTGTTATTATTATTGTTATTATTATTATTATTATTAGGGGAAGTGTATACACATAGTTGTATAAATTATATATGTATGTATATGACGGGCATTTATAACTCAACGTCTTAAACACCCGAGTGTTTACAGTGTATGTATCTGATGCAATAAAACGCTGCATGTAGGCAATTAAAGTTAATTATTGCTTATATATATGTATATGTATATATATATATATATATATATATATATATATGTGTGTGTAAATGTACACCCTTAAAGATACATGTTTCAGGTCGCAAATTTGTCCTCCTTAACAGTACTGCAAAGTTGCAACAAAATGCGATGTTGCACATTTGAACCCAAAATGGTGCACAATTTTACTTTTGAGTGTTCTAAGTTGCACCAGAGAGGATTATATTCTTTACCATAGGGATGCATAATTGGGTTCAGATCTGCACCCTATATAATGTAGAGAGTTATCCCACCAGGAGTACCCCTAAGGGGTTCAAATCTGCACCCCAGATGTGGGGTGCAGATTTGCACCCTAACACAGGGGTGAAAATCTGCACCCCATGTTCACAGTATAGGGTGTATGTAAGGTAGTGGAGATTACCATCCTAGTGTGCACATGGGGTGCAAATCTGCATCCCTATATTAGGGTTCAAATCTGCACCCCACATATATGGTGCACGTTTGAAACCCTTACCAGTCCTCCTTGTGCGACAACTCTCTACACACTAGGGTGCAGATTTGAACCCTGATTTCTTAGAGAGTAGAAACTTGACTTTAGTGGCCTGAGAATTGGCGTGGACTACGAAGGAGGGGGATTGCGACATTAACAAGTATCTGGACTATTTACAATGCTGCATTGCTCCTTCACTGATCAGTCATGTAAAGTATTCTTGTAAACTAAACAGATAAATCATTAAACGTTGATTATTCCTTTTAATAGGTATGTGCTTTCATTTACCCAGAATTAGCCAGAGTAGTAATTTGTATTTGTAACACGAAATCACCTAGAGTGGACGTAGGAACATGGGTAATCGTTCAATGGGTATAGTGGTCAACTTAGCCTGCCTACGCAGTATTGCCAATAAAGCTTGTTTTGGAAGTGGATGAATTGTTTACCATTTGAACATGTTCCGGGGTAGTTTCTTATAGATTGCGAACGTTGTTACGCGCTTACTAAACACACTTTGGCGGACAGCATACCTTCAACCTAGTAATTATATTCGTCACAACATTATATTAATTAATAAATGAAAAATTAGGAACAGACTGCCTCCTTTTAAATGAACATATTGATTCACTGATTGTGCTCTCGTTGATTACATCACTTGTGTGCATGTTAAGCCAGGAAAACACTGGCATTCTTTCGTCCAACCAACTCGACAAATAGTTTATACCAAACTCGTTACTCCGGATACATTCATTGGGGGGACCAACAGTGTCCACATAAGCGAGGTTGCAATACTCATGATATACTAGCAAAACTGTCCGTCACCTGATGGGATGCCTTTGAAAATGACAGTAGTGATAGTAGTATTTACCAAGTTTTAGAAAACACACAGCATCGTTACTGAAACTCCATAACACGCTCGTAGATACTCGGGGTTTGTTCAAAATAACGAAGGTCGCAGATAATGTGAAGTTCACGTCCATCGATAGACCCTAGTCGTGATAATGTGTAGAATTGATTTTCAAATAATAATTATTCGCAGTGCTATACTATTAGCATAAGTGTAGACATATGCATTTATATGTCTGTCCGCGTTTACTCCATATTAACAAGTCTATGAACCAGAGGCCGTTTTTCTGAAGTATTTCACGCGCTGTTCTAGCGATTGATAGGTTAGGTTTCACGTATTATGCACACATTACGTTCTACACTCCCAACAACTGATCTACCCCTTAGGTGAGGATCTTGACATATACGGTATTTTGAAAAGTTATAGGTCTTACGTCCCATTCTAAGGGGTCGTAGATTAATCCCTGTTTGGCGCTCGAGGTTCAAGCAGTCTAAGGTGAAAACGTTAACCTACACGCATACACACGCAAGCTCGATTGTAAGTAGATATGATCTATTTGTTTAAAAGGAAAAAAGAGGATTCCGACATTCGGCAAAACCAGACGCTGCAGCAGAAAGGGCAACATGCCAACTGCTTCTACACTTTTGCAGAAGAAGCAATACGTCTTTCATATTAAAGACAGTCTTCTTACACTTTACACACGCAAGCTCCATTATAAGTAGATATGATATATTTGTGTAAAAAGAAAAAAGAGGAATCAGACGTTTGACAAAAAACCAGACACTGCAGGAGAAAGGACAACATGCGAACTGTTTCGACACGTTTGCAGAAGAAGCAATACGTCTTTCATATTACATATAGTCTTCTGACACCTGCATGCCTATTTTTTGTTTGTCACGCCTGTGTTTGTCCATAGAAAAACACTACGGGAAAAATCTTCTGTTATAAATTATGTTCGCTTGCAGTTGTTCCTTAGTTATTAATAATCAGAATTGAGAAGAAACGACATGCTGTTTTCTGGAACAGATATTTAATCATACGTTGCAAAATGTGTTAGAAAATATATAACTTTGCAATTTCACGAACTCCATCTGCTTTTTCTGGGGGATCCTTGTCTTTATGCAACCTGAATAGCAGTTCGACCCAAATATTTAATATAATTATAATTACATAATGCCAACTTATACATGTAAAACATAACACATTTCCACCCAAAATGTTTCCCACAATAGTATCTAAGACATGATGGTTTTAAAACATAATAATATTGTGTGTGTGTGTGTGTGTGTGTGTGTGTGTGTGTGTGTGTGTGTGTGTGTGTGTGTGTGTGTGTGTGTATTATCAAAAATGCCCGTCGCCTAACATACCAAATGTTAGAAAACAATGAGCATCATTACATAAACACCACAGCGCGCTCGCAGATTCTCGTTGTCTGTTTGAAATGACGATGGTCGGAGATAATGTGAAGTTCATGTCCATCGATAGGCCCTAGTCGAGACAGCGTAGAATTATCAATTATTGTATTGCTATGCTATTGGCATGGGGGTAGACATAAACGTACGTCGTTCCTGCGATTGTTAGGTTACGTTTTAAGTATTACGCGCACATTGTATTTTACGATCCGAACAAATGCTTCATCCCATAAAAGGTGAGCTTCGTGACATGTACGAAGAGGTATTTTGAAAAAGATATAAGTTTTATGTCTTAATCGTGGGGTCGTAAATTAATCCCTGAAAGCCTGGCGTTCGATGTTCAATCCGTCAAAGTGGATAACGTAAACCTACCCGCATACATACATATGCACGTTCGATTATAAGTAAATAGGCATCGCATCACATATGTTTTTATTCAAATGTATATGTTGACGTTACGAATCAGACAGCGTCATAACCGTTAAGCCAAATGTCGATGTTAGATTATGTCCTTGTATATCACTTAAAAACATACTTCAATTGGGAAAACTAATTGATTTCCTGCCCGCCTGCCCGCCTGCCCGCCTGCCCGCCTGCCCGCCTGCCCGCCTGCCCGCCTGCCCGCCTGCCCGCCTGCCCGCCTGCCCGCCTGCCTGACAATATTCGAGTGCCATCAATAATGTGGCCGCAGCTTGTTTGATGCAACAATACCAACACATGACAACAGTTGTACAGTTCGAAAAAGGGCAACTTGTATTGCCGGATCACCTCGTGGTAACCAGAAATCATATAACTGGATTTATGCATTATAATATGAATTAAAGCCAGCATTAAAAATACTGCTGTTTACATGCATCAAAGGTGAGGTACCAATCGCCACAGGAACTGTTCCTTGGGAATAGTGTACCCCCACCCAAGGCCTTCAAACTCACCGCACCGTGTGTCCCCACCGAGTATGCCACTCGTTGAAATCAACGTGTGGTCAATACAGATAACAAACAAGCAAATAACACGGATAACAAACAAAAGGTTTCTAATGTCTTCTCTCGTAGAAATGGACTGAATTTGCTGGCGGAGAAATCGAAGTGACCGAGCTAGCTGTACTTCCCAGCATGCTCTTGCTAGACCAGTCCATTCGTTCGGGGAAGACAAGTTACTCCCAAACATCTACATAAAGATAATTCTAATAAATGTGAACTTCGCATACCGGTATATATATATATATATAAATATATATGTATATATACATATATATATATATATGTAAATATATATACATATATCAATATATATATATATACATATATGTATAATTGTATATACTTATGTATACATATATTTACATATATATATATATATATATATATATATATATATGTATATATATATATCGGTAAATTAACAATTGTTTACCCTTCCTAAATACGTACGTTTGACGACGTTTATGTAACTTCTAATAGTTGTTCACGACGTCATGCGTGCATACCCGTAGATAGGCTGTGCTCTAGGAAAAACGTGACGGGTGTTTATTACATACTACTATATCAAGCGATGTAAACAACCCATTATCAAGTTTGATCGGTATACGAAGCTTGCAAAATTAATAATTATTTACTAATACTTTATCTTTGGTTAGTTAATAAGAAAAAAACCATGATCTGAGTTTGTCGGTGAATGAACGAAACGACGAGACATCTGGTGAGTGTTAGTTACATCAATGAAGGGTTCACTGAAGCACACACTAGTTTTACGAATACGAAAACATTTATTTCAGGCAAAAAACCCATATGCAATTGGTAAGCTTTAACAGTATTTACGTATGTACGCATTTACGTACGTATGTGTATACACATATACTTGTGTACATATATGCATATGTACATGTAGATATATTTATGTATGTATGTATGTATAATAAATAAATAAATAAAAGTACTTATATAGCGCCCAATCAATTAAAATTGTCCTCGGGCGCTTTACATACATGCACACGTATATAATAGTATTTTACATAAAAAGAAATGCTAACTAAGAAATAAATATGTAAAAAAAATTAACATTACCTTAAATACAGTTACTAAAAAAGAGAGATAATTAAAAAAACGTTTAAATAAATTAAGACATTCTTAAAAACTACTATAAATACATTCATTTATACAAGAAGAATAACCATAAATATGTTAAGAAACTAATAAAACTAAAAGTATATTTATCAATAGAAAGCAGATAAAATGTCCTCGTCGGCGAATTATAAAAACGCTTGTTTAAAAAGGTGAGTCTTCAAAAGTGTTTTTAAACACTTGTAATGATGTTGCTGCATGACCTGAGTGTAGGAGGCAAATTGTTCCATAGAACCGCCGAGCAAACCGCGAAACGGTGATCACCATGAGTAACAGTTTGTGAGGCCGGTACGAACAAAAGGCGAGGCTGCGAGGTAGATCGTAGAGTTCTGTTGATGGTACGGCAGCCAATTAACTCACTTATGTAGTCAGGCGCTAGACCATTCAATGCACAATACCAACACCAGCATTTTGTAGGTCGGTCTCAAATGAACGGGTAGCCAGTGTAAACGCTGCAGCGCGGGCGTGATGTGTTCGTATTTCCCCGTGCGAGTCATTAGGCACGCGGCACAGTTCTGCACCCTTTGTAGACGTTGCATCATCGTGTGTGGGAGACCATAAAGAAGTGCACTCTCATAATCTAAACGGGATGTCACTAGTGCGTGAACAAGTACTTATGTATGTGTGTCTATGTACATATGAATGTATATATGTATGTATGTACGTACGTATGTATATATGTATGTATGTATGCATGTGTGTATGTGTGTATGTGTGTATGTGTGTATGTGTGTGTGTGTGTGTGTGTGTGTATGTGTGTATGTGTGTATGTGTGTATGTATGTATGTATGTATGTATGTATGTATGTATGTATGTATGTATGTATATATGTATGTATGCATGTATGTATGTGTGCGTGTTTATTGAATGTGTATGTATGTGTGTATGTATGTATGTATGTATGTATGTATGTATGTATGTATGTATGTATGTATGTATGTATGTATGTATGTATGTATGCATAAATGCATGTATGTATGCACGCATGCATGTATGCGCGTATGCATATATGCACGTATGCATGTATGCGTGTATGCATGTATGCATGTATGCGTGTATGCATGTATGCGTGTATGCATGTATGCGTGTATGCATGTATCCGTGTATGCATGTATGCATGTATGCATGTGTGTTCAGGTAATAATGTATGTGCGTGTCTACGCGTGTACGTGTGTACGTGTGTACGTGTGTACGTGTGTACGTGTGTACGTGTGTACGTGTGTACGTGTGTACGTGTGTACGTGTGTACGTGTGTACGTGTGTACGTGTGTACGAGTGTACGTGTGTACGTGTGTACGTGTGTACGTGTGTACGTGTGTACGTATGTACGTGTGTACGTGTGTACGTGTGTACGTGTGTACGTGTGTACGTGTGTACGTGTGTACGTGCATACGTGCGTACGTGTGCAAGTATGTATGTGTGTACGTGTGTGTAAGGTAAATTTGATGATATTTTGTCCTCCGACTAATCAATACTTATTAAGTATGTTAATAAACTGCTTACTTCAGTTCACAAAGTCTACTGCACGTGCAAGTATATGCGGCGGGATCATTTCATATGTTCAACCTTGTTGTTTTCCGATGTTTTACTCCGTGCTGTGTGTCGTACAAGTGCACATGTTCATTCAACTTCCTGTTAAAAGTGTCCAATCGTTCTCTGGCTGGTCAACCTTTTATATACACATTTGTATTTGTTCTGTATTGTATAGACACACTCATCTGTCTTCTACATTATATATTGGTTTATTCCAGCCTGTAGCAAAATCATTGAATGACTTTATTTCCATGTATGTGAAAAATAGATTATGCCAAGTCACTTATATACGTGTGCATTTCCTACTTTGGAGTCGATGGCGATCGTGTTGAAAGAGGTAATATATGGTTGTTTGATAGAGTGATGGAGTTTATTGAGTAAAATTATATGCATGATGAGTATAAATAACAACAGCGCCATAATGTAATACCGAGGACAACATATAAAAGCACAACAAAGTACACTTATTTCCAATGTGGTCCTCATTAAAATGAATATAATTATAATAATTATAATGGAAATATACACAATAAATAAATACGCATTATAGAATAGCAATAACGGTTTGTTGATCAGAAGAATTAGAATCAATTTATTATTGGCAACTGTTCGGTTTGATTGTACATGCATTCGGTTGGATTGTACGTACATTATATTTCCAACATCGATCGTGTCAAAAGAGGTAATGTGTGTTTTTTGTATGTTTCCGAGATGGACATTTTAAATATATTATATATGTAAAGCGGGTTTTTATCGTGTATATTGTAAATAATTACTAGCAGTTCTTTATCAAATAAATGGATGTGTTGCAGCGAGTGGAATGTGCAGACCTCCCAGCAAGTCGAAAAGTATATTTCTGCGTACATGTTTCTGCTACTGCTGGGGATATGTGCACTGTCATAAGAGTTCATAGGGATGCTACTGTCATGGGCGTAAAAAGTTCGGTTGCCAAGTTGTCAAAGGAAACCGCTGGGTCGAGGCTTCGGGATACCGCGGCGCCAAGTGCAAATGCTACCAAGTCTAGCTGGGCGCGCCCCCGATAGCGGCTGCTTTCACCAGGTGGCGAAGGTGCTTCACGCCTACTCCGTCAGGCGCCGCCACGATGAAAGCAGTATATTGCAAGGCGATGTCGGTTAACGTTATCACTGGACTCTAATTGACTACGTCCTGTAATTTCCTTCACCATGGAACTATTAAGAGGACTAACTGAAATAGTAATTTAACCGTAACTAGTCAATGCTTCGTAAACTAAGCTGTCTCCAGTTAATAACATGTTACACACCATGGTTACTTTCACAGTGTCCTGTAAGAGGTGGCGAAGTGTGACTTCCCATTTTCTAAAGTTTTTTCCCTTGCAAGATTTGAGTTTCTAAACTATATGACCAGGCATTTATCGGTATTATATTGAACATCGTGCTCATCCATTGGGGCAACACATGTTGAGTAATGTGTGCAGTCCCTTGGTGGAAGGAGCAAACAGATGTAGACCATCGGCTTACATCAGCAGATTAACCCTACCGCACCCACTTCACTCACACGCACGCGCATGCGCGCACACACACAAACAGACACGCACACGGAGCGCAGTGGTGCAGTGGCTAGAGCTTCGGACTCTCGACCGATAGAACCCGGGTTCGGATACAGTGGTGTTGTGTCGAACCTTGGGCACGTTCGTTCACTCTACATTGCTCCAGTTCACTCAGCTTTTTGAACGAGTTCCTGGCTACAGACAGTGGTGGATATTTGTGTACGAATAGTTTTCGTGCATTAATTGCAGCGTGGCTGGATGCTTCCCAGAGAAGTCGATATGATGTTCGATTGAACAGGTCTGCCAGGAAGTAAAGTGCAAAAACGCTTTATGCAGTCCTGAGGACACCCACACGCACCACGCCACACACAAACACACACACACACACACACACACACACACATACACCACAAACACACACCACACACACGCGCACGTGCACGCACCTAGCACTTAGCACGCATGTACACGCACTCACGTACGTACGCACACACGCCATAATCAGTTGTAAAGACGGCTGAGATAAATAGTCGTTTGTCAGTGTTATAACAGGCTATTGGTGAAAAAGTATACATTGTAGGTTTACAGAGCTACATTGGCATAGTCCCCGTGCACTAGTTTACAACTTTTATGGCAACTAAACATACCTTGAATTATTTAGTTTGTTTCGCGCTACGCCGTACAGTCGTATTCCGGGTTAATCCACAAAGATATCACGTGTGAAATAGCATTTGCCGTGAATCGTGAGAGATGACAGAAATTAAGTCCATTAGCGATTACGTGACATCCGGCCTCGTATCCTAGCAAGGGCCGTCCACGGGCTATACACACCAACTGCAAGAAGGCGCGTCAAACGAGGGAAACAGTCTACTTATTTTTCAGCTGCACATCTTTTCCCGGTCATCTTAAGAAGTTATATATCACTGTCAGGCTTTAGATATGTCACTATCCATCAAAATAGTGCTGCATAATTTTGGTTCCATGGTAAACGATACACAGCATTCGATTGTGTATAGCCAAAACGGCGGATCACATTGACGACCGGACACCAAATAAGGGCAATGACGTACACCTATTGGACTCAATTGCGCCTGTCATCCAAGGTGACAGCTCTGAAAGACTACCGCCCCGTGGCCCTGACGTCAGTAATGATAAAGGTGCTGGAGCGCTTCGTTCTCAACTACTTGTTGGTCACAAACTCCAACATGGATCCACTCCAGTTCGCGTACAGGGAAAACCGGTCCACTGATGACGCTGTTCCATTGGCCCTTCACTTTGTCTTACAGCACGTGGAGTCTTCGAACATGTATGCACGCATCCTGTTCGTAGATTACAGTTCCGCGTTCAATACGATCGTCCCGCACAAACTCCTTGACAAGCTGCGTCTGCTATCGGTGGATGTCTCCATGTGTCATTAGATCCTTGACTTTCTTATGCTCCGTCCTCAAGTCGTCAAAATGAATGACCAGGTTTCCAACACTATCATCTTGAACACCGGAACTCCCCAGTGTTGTGCCCTCTCTCAGTTCCTGTACTCGCTCTTCCCGAATGACTGTGTGTCCCAACATTCCTCCGTACAGCTGGTGAAGTTTGCAGATGAAACCACCTTGGAAGGGTTGGTGAGGGACTCAGATCGATGAGTCTGAGTACCGCCATGAAGTGGACAGGCTGATGGCGGGGTGTGAGTACCGCCATGAAGTGGACAGGCTGGTGTCGTGGTGTGAGTACCGCCATGAAGTGGACGGGCTGGTGTCGTGGTGTGAGTACCGCCATGAAATGGACAGGCTGGTGTCGTGGTGTGAGTACCGCCATGAAGTGGACAGGCTGGTGGCGGGGTGTGAGTACCGCCATGAAGTGGACAGGCTGGTGTCGTGGTGTGAGTACCGCCATGAAGTGGACAGGCTGGTGGCGGGGTGTGACGAAAACAATCAGTATTCAACTGAACGCGTCCAAAACAAGGAAGGTGATCGTTGATTTTAGAAAGAAGAAAGCCCCAGTTGCCCCCATTATTATCAATGGCGAAGCCATCGAAAGAGTGGCCTTCTTTAAATTTCTGGGCATCATCATCTCTGGTGATCTAGGGTGGGAGAAAAACACGGAAGCAGTCGCGAAGAAGGCCCAGGTAAGACTCTATTTCCTGCGCCAGGCTGAACAAATTCGGACTGAGAATAGAAAGTCTTCTTCAATTCTATCGCTCGGCTATTGAGACTGTACTTACATTCGCCATATGTGTGTGGTTCGGAAATATCAACCGGCGTCAAAAGATCAGGCTTGACAAAGTGGTAAGCATCGAAGATCGTCGGCAGAGAATTTACCCCCATGTCAGCTATATACAGTGAAAGAACCAGGAACAGAGCTTACAAAATTACCACGGACCCAACACAACCCGCCCACCATCAATTCGAAAAAAAACTCCCTTCAGGCATGCGATTCAGAAATATCCGTGCAAAGACAAATCGCTTCCGAGACAGTTTCTTTTCCCGTGCCGTGTGTACCTTGTTGGGTATTAAATATATACGTTAGTGATAGATAGATAGATAGATAGACAGACAGGCAGACAGACAGACAGACAGACAGACAGACAGACAGACAGACAGACAGATAGATAGATAGATAGATAGGTAGATAGATAGGTAGATAGATAGGTAGGTAGATATATAGGTAGATAGATAGGTAGATAGATAGGTAGGTTGATAGGTAGGTAGATATGTAGATGGGTAGATAGATGGGTAGATGGAGGATAGATGGATGGATGGATGGATGGATGGATGGATGGATGGATAGATAGATAGATAGATAGATAGATAGATAAATAGATAGATAGATAGATAGATAGATAGATATGTAGATAGATAGATAGATGGATGGATGGATGGATAGATAGATAGGTAGATAGATACAGATAGTGGAATGTTAATTTTGTCAGATGTGTTTTATACTTCTTGCATGTGATAGTTTTAACTTAACCTGTCAATTATAATGGATATAATAAACAATTTTAGACTTAATTATTTTAATTTAATGTAATTTATGTATCTTTTATTTTATGTTCGTGGTATGTTTGATGTGACTGTACATTTTAACTCCAAGTCACTTTCCTAATTGACCTGCATTTGATGTCAATAATGGCAATAACGTATCTGTATCTGGCAACAATTACGTCACTTCCGGCGTTATTCCCCATGTCCCGCCGTGCGTCGCCACTGGTCACCGCCACTGCTAAACAAGATCCCCGTCAAACGCAGCGGACTGAACACTGTCAGCGGACTGATAGTGGTGTGATATCGGTGGTCTGGCGAGCTGACCAGTGGATTTACGACCATATAATGTATAATATATTACGATGAAATTATAAATCTGTCTGATTGTGTTGACCGCTGGATCCTCCTCTGGCTTAGCCCAACGTGAATCCGTTATTTTCTTGCACAATTATGTAATGTGTTTATATTTTAAATAAAATCGCAGTCGCAGTTATTAAGAAATATTTATTTACATTCTCAAAATAATTGCCTTTGGCGCTACAACTGGTTACTACCCAAAGCCAAACATAAAGCCGACATTTAGCTGTAAACCCACCTAAAACTTCAACGATTGCATGGTCGAAATTGTGCTCGTGCAGCTGACTTTGAGTACAGTTGGATATATATGTTGTCTATACTAATACAACATATCTGGTTTTAAAGCACGTGATACGTGGATCAATATGGCTTGATCCATTTCACCACCTTCGGATCGGTCGCATACGTCGGAATGTGGTGAATAGTGTCCTCCGATTGTCTCAGACAGTAATTTGAACTCTTCTTTGTGTGTTCATTTGTATATGACTGTCCTACTAATTTAAAATTGTCGAAGAAAAGTTACGTAAACACATTTTGGGACTAGTACTTAAGGTAGCAGCATTAGCGCATCACAAATTGTAAAAATCGATGAATGTGTTAGAAACATTCTAAAAATGTCAACGTTTAGCACAAAACACACGCAATTTTTATAATATAATTTAATCGTAGGCAAGTTTACGACCGGCCTCGTGCGGTTGATTTATTTAGCAATGCGCTGCGTCTTACCGTAGTACAACGTTCCGCAAAACCTGGCATGGGGTCAAAGTTGGCCCATTGAGAGCGACCAAGAAAAATGGCAAGTGTGTACAAATAACTGCATTCGCTAAGAATTAAGAATATTTATAGATTCATGGGCAGATGAAGAGATTCATGAAATAATCATAGGCGGATGTTAGAAATTTGGCGTGCCCGCAGACATTTTATAATGGGCCGACGCGACCGTGCCCCCCCCCCCCCATAGACCCTTTGAAATGTGTGCCCGTTCCGGTTATAATAAACTGCAGTTACGGCGACGCGGTGGCAAAAAATATTCAACAGCGCCCCCCTCCGCCCTCCCCCCTCCACCCACGTTACCGGATGTCACGAGCTGAGCCGAGATAGGAGAAAGCGCGAAACAGCAAGAGGAATGAGAAATTGCGGCCGGGCAGAGATGAAAAAATATCACACCCCCACCATGAAACAAGATCAAAATGCACAATGCCTCGTATCTATGATTTTATTGAAAACACACGAAGCCATTTGTTTCAGTAAACAGCTACTTTTTGATAGCGCCCTCCGCTATAGTCCGGACTGCCTTGAATATGCGGCGTTGCTGCTGAGGTCATGCCAGCGCGCCACAGTTACGCCTGGCTGCGTCTTCATCTCGTGCCAATGCATGACACCTTCGCTGTCTCTAGACGGCCCCACCGTCGCCTTCCCATATTCCTCTTCGTGGCGGGTTGACGTCATCGTCATCACGGTGACGGCAATGCTGCAATTGGTAGAACGTATGACAATAGTCCGAGGATGCGAATGAACAGAGAAAGAGGCGAATGCACCAAGAGGAGATACACTTACAGTTCCTCAAAGTTAGCGAATGCACAGAGAGGATATACACTTACAGTTCCTCAAAGTTAGCGAACATACCGAGAGGATATACACTTACAGTTCCTCAAGTTTAGGGAATACATTGAGAGGAGATACATTTACAATTCCTCAAAGTTATCGAATACACCGAGAGGAAATACACTTACAGTTCGTCAAGGTTAGCGAATACATCGAGAGGAGATACACTTACAGTTCCTCAAAGTTAACGAATACACCGAGAGAAGATACACTTACAGTTCATCAAAGTTAGCGAATACACCGAGAGGAGATACACTTACAGTTCTTCGAAGTTAGCGAATGCACCGAGAGGAGATACACTTACAGTTCCTCAAAGTTAACGAATACACCGAGAGGAGATACACTTACAGTTCCTCAAAGTTAACGAATACACCGAGAGAAGATACACTTACAGTTCTTCGAAGTTAGCGTATTAATATATAGATTGTGACATTAAAGTGAAACGTCCAAGTAATAATGGTGCGTCTGAGGACTGGACACTGCAGACTCAGGCACCATATGCACTCTAAATTACACATTGTAGAAACAGGCATATGTACCTGTTGTATAGCTCCAATGACTGCGAAACACCTTCTTCAAGATTGCCCATGCCATACAATAGAGTGAGAGAAAGACAACCTTGCCCACAGACACAACACTGAAATACGAGATCTATGGCTCTCTGGAAGACAGCACGGTGACCTACATGCGAGAAACCAATGTTGCAGTCTGAGCGAACGCCGACGAAGAAGAAATGAAATTGCTACCGACCTGCAGTCGTCAGGTAGACCCGGTGGTACCGAGAACGTGAATGACTCGTTGAAGGTCGGCGAACACGTTCCTCGCTGACCTTGCGTCTTCTTAATCTTGATGACACGTGCGGCACGCACCAACTGCACGCGAACGCACGTTCCTACAGCAGAAACAAACACTAACCTAGATGCAGCACGTGACTTATTGCGTAGCAACAAGGTCCGTCAAGCTTAGAAAATGGGTATTGAACATGTGCAACTGTCGAATATTCTGCTTTCTTTAAGACAATACCAGAGATCAATGTTGTTTAAGCAAGAACTGTATGCAAGAACTGTGTGTGTGTGCGTGCGTGCGTGCGTGCGTGGGTGTGTGTGTGTGTGTGTGTGTGTGTGTGTGTGTGTGTGTGTGTGTGTGTGTGTGTGTGTGTGTGTGTGTGTGTGTGTGTGTGTGTGTGTGTGTGTGTGTGTGTGTGTGTGTGACGTCTCTAGCATAGTTCCATGATCAGATTAACAAGATTTAACAAGATTTAACAAGATTTAACAAGATTTAACAAGATTGCCATCCAGAGAATTAACTCTAGATGGCAGGTGGACAAGGAAGCCCTTTGGCTTATCGGGAGTCCAACCCTTTTATCTACATATATCCAGCCCTTCTGAGGTATGTGTCGATTTTATTTTTAAACATATTCACACTACTAGCACCCACACAATCATCAGATAATCTGTTCCATTCATTGACAGTCCTTTGTGAAAATGAGAACTTTCTTACGTCTAATCTACACTGCTCCTTTATTAATGTAACGTCATGTCATTTAGTCTTTCTATCTTTCTTAACTGAAAAAAATATATTTCTATCAATATTTTCATAACCATTCAATATTTTAAACACTTCTATCTGATCTCCTCTCAATCTCCTGGTCTCTAGTGTTAAACCACATTCTTTTAGGCGTTTTTCATAACTAAGATCCCTCAGTTTTGGGATCATTTTAGTCGCTCTCCTCTGTACTCTTTCTAGTATATCTATGTCCTTCTTGCAGTATGGCCTCCATGCTTGTATACAATATTCTAAATGAGGCCTCACTATTGTTTTGTACAGTGGTATTATTAGTTCTTTTTCTTTATATGCTATATTTCGCCTAATTAATCCAAGGATTTGATTTCCTTTTGAAGCTGCAATTCCACACTGCTCTGAAAACCTTCATGTCAGCACTAATTGTCAGCCCTAAGTCGTTTTCTTTTACAGTAGTACTTAGTACAGTTCCCCCCATTGTATATTCTACATATTCGTTCCCATATCCTGTGTGGAGGCATTTACATTTCCCAAAATTGAACAACATTTGCCACTTTTCAGACCATTTAATCAACCTGTCAAGATCATCTTGTAAATGCTGTCTATCACCATCACTTTCAATCCTTCTAAACACTTTTGTATCATCTGCAAATTTCAACACCTTGCTAGCTATATCATCGTCCAAATCGTTTATATATATTAAGAATAATATAGGTCCCAGTACTGATCCCTGTGGAACCCCACTCAAAACTGATTTCCAGTTTGAAGCCTCCCCATCAACAACTACCCGTTGTCTTCTGTCAATCAGCCATTTTTCTATCCAGTTAATTATACCATTTCCTATGCCATGGGCTTTTAGTTTAAGCAGTAATCTCTGATGTGGCACTTTGTCGAAAGCTTTTTGAAAATCTAAGTAGATGATATCTACTGGTGATCCATCATCTACCCACTTAGTGATATCTTCCAAAAACATAACATATTTGTTAAGCATGACCTCGCTTTTAGAAACCCATGTTGAGATGGGTTTATCAAGTTATGTTTAACAAGAAAATCCATCATGTGATCTTTAATTAGTCTTTCTAATAATTTACAAATCACTGATGTTAAACTCACTGGTCTATAGTTCTCCGACTTGTTTCTCGAACCTTTTTTAAATAACGGTATAATGTTTGCTTCTTTCCATTCTAAAGGAACCACTCCCTCTTCTAATGACAAGTTGAAAACTGTTGCAAGCGGTATGCTAATTTGTTCTACAATTTCCACTAGTAGTTTGGGTGGAATACCATCCACTCCAGGTGATTTATTTTCCTTCATAGCCCTAATTTTCTTAGCTACCATTTCTGGGTTACAATTAACTGTCTTAAATAGTCTGATTCTGCCCCCTTGAACTTAGCCTCTGGTACTGGCAGTGAACTAGTGTCTTCTCTGGTAAACACTGAACTAAAATACTCATTTAGGTCTTCAGCCATTAAGAATCCTTCTGATATTATATTTCCAGCACTATCTTCTAGAGGACCGACCTTATCCTGAACTTTCTGTTTGCTTCGAACATACGCATAAAAACTCTTGCTGTCATGTTTTATATTACAAGCTAATTTATGTTCATAGCTTCTCTTTGAATTTCTAATTTCAGATGTAGCTTGGTTTAGTGCTTCTTTATAAATGTTGTAGTCTTCGTCATTGCCAGTACGTCTATATGACTTCCACATCATTTGTTTATACTTAATTTTTCTAATGGCTTCTTTCGATAAGTATTTCTTTCTGGTCCGTTTCCCTTGTTTTTTGAAGGAACAAATTTATCTACGATGCACTCTATTTCATTCTTTAAGATATTCCAGCATTCTGTTGCTGTCTTATTCTTCAGTGTATTATTCCAGTCTACCTTTGCTAAATATTTCCTCATTTCCTTATATCTTCCTTTGTGGAAATTTCTCCTGAATTGCTTTTTATTATTTCGTTCTGATTTTACTTTGATGGTAAAATGTATCTGGTTGTGATCACTACTTCCCAGAGGCTCACATAATTTAACATTGTCAACTAATTCATTCTGTGAGGACAAAACTAAGTCTAACACATTCTCTCCCCTGGTTGGTTCTAGCACATGTTGAGAAAGGAAACTATCTAGTACTAAAACTAAAAAAATTTGGTCCTCACTACCCATACTCTGTAGAGATTTCCATTTTATATGCCCATGGTTAAAATCCCCCATAATAACACAGTCCCGTTTGCTCACTTCCCTTATAGCGTTTTGTATTTTTTCATTCTCTTCTATGCTTATGTTTGGACTTCAATAAACTAATCCAACCGTTAACGCTGAGTTTCCTGTAACTATGTTACACCAAACAGCTTCTTCGCAATCTGCTTCTCTGTCTAATTTTATTTCATAAGCCTGGATAGATTCTTTAATATATAAAATAACTCCACCTCCCCTTCTTCCTATTCTATCTTTCCTAAACATTACATATCCTGTCAGTCCCAATTCGGCATCTGATATATCGGTGGTTGCCCATGATTCGGTTATACCTATTATGTGAGGGTCAATATCTTCTACCATAATGTTTAGTTCATTTCTTTTGTTTACTATACTCCTTGCATTTAAACAAACACATTTATACCCAGCTTCAGAACAGTTTTCCAGACTGTTCTTTGCTGAATTATTTTTGCTGCCTTTATCTATGCCTCCAGTTTCAGGCTTCTCTGCGAGTCCCCCCTGCGAATTTAGTTTAAATAGATGCAACCTGTCCCACTGTGAACAGATCGCAGCAGATTCTCTGAGAATACTGCTGCCCCCTTTCCACTTAGATGGAGGCCATCTCTCATGTACATATCTTCTCTCCCAACAAAGTACCCCCATAAATCTATGAATCCCACGCCCTCTTCCTCACACATCTGCTCAACTAGTGCGTTGATCGCCATCCTCTTACAGTTTCTGTATCTTGCCCCCCTTCCTCCCATTACTGGCAAAATTCCTGAGAGAATAACCTGTTCCACTCTTGTCTTCTTTAGCTTCCTCACTAGGTGTCTGTACTTCTGAACTATACCAGTTGTTCCCTCCTTGTCTGCATTGTTTGTCCCAACGTGCACTAGTATAGACCCTCCCTTGCCATGCCCCAATACCTTCTCTACCCTTTCGGTCACATGCTCTATCCTAGCCCCCGGTAGACATACAACAACGTCCTTCCCCTCGCATATAGTCTTGTCTGTTTTTCTCAGAATTGAATCGCCCATAAACACTCTCTCTTTTCTCCTTGCCCCCTCAATCACTGCCTCGGAGTAGCTCCTCCGGTTTGCATATGTCTGGTTGTTGTCTTTTCCTCTTGTCGTCTTCTCTCCTGTCACATTCTCTTCCATTCCCTTCTTTCCTGTCGCGTTTTCTCTTGTCCCCTTTCCTCCTGTCATCTTCTCTTCTAGCACATTTACTCTCACTTCCTTTCGTCCCTTCTTCTTTCCTCCCATCACATTTTCTTCTCTCCTCTCCCGTCCCTTTTCCCCGGCTACCTCCTTCACTATGGTCACTTTCTCCCCTGTCACCTTCACGCCTGTCATGTTTTCTGTTGTTTGCTGAACACTCTGTCTTCTTCCATCAGTCTTCTGTCTCACAGTCTTACCAACTGCCTCTGTGGTATCTACCTCTTCACCACCTGTATCGCTGTCGTGTCTCTCCTCGTTCTCTACAGTCTGACTACCTGCTGATCTATCCCCACTGGCCCGTTTTCTTTTCCTCTGCCGAACACTTTTCCCCCGTCCCTCTGTTTTCTCAATGTCTTGTTCCTTCACACCGGTCACCTTCCTTCCTCTCAGTCTCCTTTCTTCAGTCTCCGTATTAGCGTATACAATTATGAACAATCGACACCCAAATCACCAAACTCTCAGGGGACGTTGAACAGGAGTACATTAGGGAAACGTACTAGAAAGTTCTGGAAAATTAACCCGTGACTGATATCACACAGATTATCAGTATGCCTACATGCACACCTATATGCCACTAATCTTACCCTCTAGATTACACCCATCCATGTAACGGTAAAGGTAAGTTCTTACATAGCGCAGTATCCAGTCCTCAGGACAGCTCAAAGCGCTTTACACTTTACTCCCTGGCAGACCTGTTAAATCGAACACCATCTCGACTTCTTTTGGAAGCATCCAGCCACGCTGCAATTAATGCGCGAAGACTATCCATACACAAATATACAACACTGTCTATAGCCAGGTACTCACTCATACAGCTGAGTGAACTGGAGCAAAGTGTAGTGAACGAAATTGCCGAAGGTTCGACACAGCCGCACAAGATTCGAACCCGGGTTCTCTCGGTTGAGAGTCCGTAGCTCTAGCCACTGCACCACGGCGCTATAGCATGTAGCAATAAACCATTTGTTTACATAGGCGCCATCTGGTGAACTGATCATCACTCGGTTCTCTCATGTAGAAGAAACGCCTTGTATAAAAGGTTGTATGGAAAGATCGTGAAAGTGAATAGCTCTATATAACCATCGTTTTCTAAAATGCATCGATCAGAGGCCAATATTCCTAAGAAGCGACTTAATGTATAAAAAGGTGAGTGGCCATTGGCGCCTCGGAGGAGACGCACTTACAATACTCATAAGTTAGCCTTTTAATGCACAGTTAGGGGCTATAGTGACCTTGTGCTACAATAAAACCGTATGTTCTAGTTAGGTCACGTTGTTTACTATAGGTTATTATGGCTTATTATCCAACAAGACGCCCTTTAAGAATAACATCGCACACAAGCGTGAGGTCAAATATACATCTACGACGTTTGTAGATGTTGCCCCAATACCGAGGTCGTATATTTACTTTACCTTCCGCTGCTCTACTTATTCAAACGCAATGTGGTGAATTTAGGACCACTTTATTACCACAAAGGTAAAACGGGGTAAATGCGTTACTAAGCATCCAGACATGATTTACTCCATGCATCGTTAGTGCAATAATATTCGACCATGACCAAATTACTGATTGTGAGTGTGTGTGTGCGTGTGTGCGTGTGCGCGTGTGTGCGTGTGTGCGTGTGCGCGTGTGCGCGTGTGCGCGTGTGCGCGTGTGAGCGTGTGTGTTTATGTGCGTGTGTGTGTTTCTGTGTGTGTGTATGTATGCGTGCGTGCGTGCGCGCGTGCGTGCGTGCTTGTGTATGAGTAAGTGAGTGTGAGCATGTTTAAGTTCAAAATATTGTAATGGTGACAATTATTGCGCCTGGTTTGTTGTTCCCCGGGTGTAAACTAGTATAATTATAATACGAGACACTCAAAATTCCTCTATTGCACCTCAGTCCGTCAGCAGATATCTTAAAGCGAGGGTGCGTGTTCCGTTACCCGGAATCAACCAGGGGTGGTCATCATTAGTAGGATGTTTGCTGAATCAGTTCTACCTATTCCTACTTTGCGGTCAGTAGCGTGTGAACCAGCCAACCTCAAAGGTACTTCAACGTTAGGACGCTGGTCTTAGCAGTAAATGCCACATGTGGCTGTTTATAAGGTGAATATTTGTATTAAGCATTCGCACATTTCGATGGCGCAACTTTCAATTTGGGCACACTGTGTTGGGCTTATTACATACAATTTGGCGGACAGTATACCTTCGTCATATTTATTGCAGTATTAAGAACATTATATTAACAATGATGAACAGACAGCTCCGGCTTAAGGGGTCAGGACACTGTTAGACTTCCTGCTCGAAAAAAGTGCAGTATATTTTTGAGAAATGATTTTTTATAATATTCACTTGCTCTGACATAAGTGCATTTGAGTAGTCAGATTTTTAGATGTGATTGTAGAAGCTGTTGCCAGTGAAATGATTTTACTAAGCGGAAGGGTATTTGGCAGCAATTTGGGTCGTTGACACTTTAGCCGGATTACTGCCTGCACCCTTTTGTAAATATTGACGGGTGTCCTACATACAGGCATTTTGTAAGAGCTAGAAATATTAGATTTTGAGTAAACTCGACCAACATGTCAATGAGATGATGCCAACGGCAGGTGAGAAGTTTAATACAGTTTCTAGGTCACGTTTTCTTACAATCAGACAAAACGTTAACATGGTCGCCAATGGGAAAACTATCAGTGTGCTGACCCCAATTAGAGAGCCTGGCAACAGAAGCACGCTATAGTCATTGCACAATCACGGAGGACGCATTTTACTTCAAATATCTTGAAACAATTAATGAAAATACGTGTATGGCAAAACTACAGTTGAATGGAACAAACCGTTTTTGGATATTACAGACTTCTCATCTGTGTGCAAGTCCAAATCACAGCGACGGAACACATGTCTTGTAAGGGGAGTGGGGTGTGTATGCCAGTAGTTAAGCCTCAATTTGAAAATATGTATGAAAATGAACCAATACCATTGCAGCAGGGTGATTCATCAATCGTTTTTTGTTTACTTCAGCTGACTAAACACACGTGAAGATGTTGTCAGTGACCCTAATGAAGTCTGAGGGATGTGATTAGCTGGAGTCAGCCATAGCCGGAGCCTGTTATCAGATTTGTCTACTGACTGGACACCTTCTGGCCAATCAAGCAAGTGGCATTGTTTTCTGAATGTCTGCTAATTAGGCTGTATAATATTATGTAATTAAACTGCTCGAGACGTCTGGCCTTTGAGGAATTCACACCCTAAGGTCACTTTTTGTTGATGTTTACCTTTGTAAATAGGGCACAAGGTCAACAAATAAATACAAATTTGAATGTAACGTCACAACTGGCTGTATTGAATTTTCTTATAAAACACATATTGGACTTTCTGGAAAACTGTATCAGGAGTTCATAGTGCCACCTGAGAACATTGTGCTGGATTACAAATTGTCCAACAGCGAAGTGCTGATTTTTCTAGTGCCTTGCCAAGTTTGGTGGCACCTTTGAAATGTGCATAAAACACGAACATCTGGAGGGATTACACACACAAAAATTGCAGAGTGCTTGCAACATTGGTGCCTATAAAGTGTGTTGTTTTCAACATTTTTTTCCAAAATCACTATACCTGTTTGGGGTCAGGACACTGTTAGACTTCCTGCTCGATAAAAAGTGCAGTATATTTTTGAGAAATGATTTTTTTTATAATATTCACTTGCTCTGACATAAGTGCATTTGAGTAGTCAGATTTCTAGATGTGATTGGAGAAGCCGTTGACAGTAAAATGGTGTCTTTTTAGCTGATTTTACTAAGCGGAAGGGTATTTGGCAGCAATTTGGCTAGTTGACACTTTAGTCGGATTACTGCCTGCATCATTTGTAAATATTGACGGGTGTCATACATATAGGCATTTTGTAAGAGCTAAAAATATTAGATTTTGACTAAACTCGACCAGCATGTCAATTAGATGATGCCAACGGCAGGTGAGAAGTTTGATACAGTTACTAGGTCACGTTTTCTTATAATCAAACAAAACGTTTACATGGTCGCCAATGGGAAAACTATCAGTGTGCTGACCCCTTAACCACAGTTCATGACAGGGCATACCTTCTTCCATATCGTACTCGAGTTTGCGCAGATTTCTGGCGCGTAAGACGACCACTGTCAGTTTGTTTACTGTTGGCTTATGAGCCAGTGAGAAGTAAATCTCTCCCAAAGACTTCGAGTCCTGCATCGTAAAAGGACATGAAACTACAACAGTAAAACCCAGATAACCGGACAATCTGGAAACATTATTCAACAAATGTACCAAAACATTGTTCCTGACACACACGCACGCACACATACATACGCGCGCGCACACACACGTACGCACACACACAGTCACACACACACTCACACGCACTCAAAACCAAAGTGTCAGGAATAGCGAAGCGCCAAGTATGCAAATATTGCATAATCTCGGTTCTTAACCTGAACTGTCATCACCCATTTGTTCTTAAAACAAAGAGCAATTATCCAGATGTTTACACGAATCTTTCTTTCGTGAACCTAGAATAGATCGAATGTAGTGGGATCACATGAACCCATGGCATATAATTAAAATACATTTAGTCTATAATAGACAGACGTGTCCGCTTATCACCATTTTTTCCGAATGTTACGATGTTTATTTTAACGACTGGTGACCAACACAGAGTGTCGTCATTTATATGATATTTGTGGAGTGAATTGATGACGTAATAAACGTGCGTTGATTTCTAACTGTTTGTGTTTAATCAACAAATCAATCAATCTTTATTTCCGCTTTCCGTAACTGTCGTACAATACTGTACGTGTTGTTTCAATTGTGACTTCAATCGATAATAATAAACATAACGAATACAGTGACAAGCCGTTGATTCAAATGTAACACACTTTGGTTTGGGTACAGAAGGGCGTAACAACAGTTTAGCGAGCTGCGGTTACCTGGGAGACCGGTTCCAGATCTCGCCAAAGGAGGTCCTCTTTCGTTAGGTCTACGTCACGCAGCTGCAGTAGCACGTGACCGAGCGAGTGACGCACGCGCCTCTTGTCTACGTCATACACGGACATCCGCAGCGTGCGAGATTGCACCTCGTCCGCGGGAACCTGCAGAAGGGCATATAATACTGTTTACTTTCAGATTGGCGGTCATGTTAATGTGTTTCAGGTTACAAGAAAACTGTACCTAAGAAACATCTGAAATTTCTTCTCAGCCACTTCCATCATATCACTGATATGTTGATCAAATGACGTTAAAATCACGCACCTCCAGCTCTTTTGAAATACATGGATCAAATCAAATCGTGACATTTATAATGCGCCGTTCCAACAATCCTTGCTCACGGCGCCGTACAGAATGTTCGGGGAAAAGGATTAAGGTTTGGTTTTAAAATCAGTGTTTGTCATTGTTGTTGCAGTCAGCATTTGCGTTAGCAAGTTCCATAGTGTTGGGTTGCCACGCAAAATGATCTGTCATTCCAGCGACGCGCTGCACGTGGTACACATAAATGATTGTGTTCACTTGAGCACAGCAATCGAGTTGGCTGGCGTCGGTTCAAACATTTGGTGATATACTGTGGTGCACAGCCAGTCAGTGCTCGGTGCGTGAGTAGAATATTCTTATATTCCACTCTAACCACTATTGGCAGTCAGTGCAGTAGAGGTGTGACATGACAGAACTTCTTGGCGCCATCGACTAGGCAGGCCCAGTTCGGTATTCTCTGCAGCCGTTCTAATTGGTAGTCGGTGGAATAATGTATTGCCAACGTCAAGTCTGCTGGTGACAAATGCATGTATGACTTGTTCTGTCGCTACAGGTGTTAGATAACGTCTTCTTGCAATATTGCGGAGATGGAATACTGCAGACCTATAGTCAGCAGTCACGTGCGTCTCCATCTTCATCTCGGCATCGAACTGTACACCAAGATTTCGTTCATTCTGAGTGACGGTGACCAAACAGTCACCAATGCGTAGTGTGTGCAGCTCAATTTTTGAGCTGTTGCCCAGAGCCGAACACGATGACTTCTGTCTTTAAGTCATTCAACTTTAAAAGTTTGTCATCAACCACGTCCTGATCTCGGCTACACATTCTTCAATAGCCACGACAGCCGCAGCAATGGTGTGGTTTCATTGGAACATAGATTTGAGTATCAACCGCGTAGAAATTACATCAAATTGTACTTGCGTATAAACTTAGCAACTGGTGCTACATAGATGGAGAACAGCGTGGAGCTATGAGGTACCCCGTATGCCAGAGGACAAGCAGGTGACGTAGCACCATGAATGTGGACAGACTGGACTCTGTCTCTCAGGTATGACTTAAACCAGTTCAGTGCATCTTGGATCACTCCTACATCATGTGAGAGTCTATGCAACATCACTTCATGGTCGACGGTGTCAAACGCAGCCGATAGATCAAGGAGAACCATGATGACAACATTCTGATTGTCCATTGCGTGCAGGATGTGATTCTGCACATAGACCAGGGCCGTCTCAACGCTATGATTCGGCTTGTACGCTGACTGATAGGGTTCACAGAGATTGTGCTCTGACATGTGAGCTGACAATCTCGCGGCAACGACACATTCTATTGTCTTCGATAGATAGGGTAGATTTGACACGGGTCTGTAGTTATTCAAGACGGTTTTGTCTAGACTCGGTTTCTTGAATACTGGCCTGATGTGCATTTCCTTCAAGTTAAAAGGCATTATACCCCTATCTCAGTGACAGGTCAACAATTGTCATGAGCACAGGTACAACATAATGCGCACAGTCTTTAAGAAGCCATGTCGGAATGGGATCAAGTTCACAAGAATTCACTGGCGATGACTACAACAACATTCCAATTTCAGCCTCAGTGGCTGGCTCAAATGCAGTCAGCAGACATGTCTACGGTGCACCCCCAGCAGAGGCATTTAATTTGATGACATTCTGATTTAGTTAAGACCGAATTTTCGAGATCTTTTCCGAGAAAAAATCCGAGAACCGCATTGCCAGTTTGTCAGACGAGTCACATGATGGCAGTGGTGTGTGGTTATCAGTGTGTAGGAGTTTGGCAACAATCTTGTACAGCTGCTCCTGGTCACCAGGTGCATCAGCAATTTGATTCATGTGGTATTCAAGTTTTGCACGGTGCACAGACGAAGTGAGCTGGCGCTGGAGGCAGTAGGCAAGCCTGTCAGACTCCAGTCCAGATTTTTGTTCTCCATGTTCTTTCCAGCTGTCGTCTAACAAACTTTTGTGATCGTATGCCATCATTATACCACGGCGTGTGTGGTCGAACAGTCACTGTGAGGGACTTTAACGGTGCTTGCTTGTCAATGATAGCCACAATGGTTTCATTATACATGTCAACAGCATAGTTCGTGTCATCAGAATGATTTGACAGTAGTAACGATCGGATTTCGTGACATATCGCAATCGTATTGATCTGTCGATAATTTCGATCCGTCGTCATTACCCGGATGTTTGGTGGTTTCACGAATTGCAGTGTGCATGAATTGCCGAGTGATCTGACATGTGTGGAATGTCTGTTCGTATATTGTTCAGAAACATATCAGATGAACACGTTATAAGCAGGTCGATGGTATGTCCCGCAACATGCGTCGGGACTTCCACGTACTGTATAAGATTGTAACCTTTAGGATGTTTTGAAAACGCCTAGTGCTATTGTCTTATGTGATGTCCATGTGGAAGTTAAAATCACCTGCGATCAGCATGTTTCACGTATACATCGACTGGTGTCCAACAAATCACCAAACTCTAGGAGAAATCCTGCAGTTGTAAAGCCATTCTTGGTGTTTGGCGGAGGGCGATAGTCGACAATAAGTCGAACAGGTTGAGTGTCATTGCTGAGGTGTAGGCACATCGATTCGAATGTCTTTGATTTCGGCATCTCGAGTTGTCGCGTTGTGAAGCCAGACTTGTAGACGACTGCAACACCACTACCAGTGCCGCACGTTCTCGAAACATGTCGTGGTTGGTAACCAGCAGGTGTGATGAAACCAGTAGAGACGGAGTCATCAGCCCTCAACCACGTTTATGTGATGGCGAGTATGTCTAGGTCATTGTCCTTAATGAGGTCACATATCATGGTCGCTTTCCCCGCTTGCTTCCCGTCACACACCGATCTGGCATTCAACAAGCAGAAAGACACTTGGTGTACAGATGGCATATCACATACACTGTCAAGTCGAATCAAATTCGATGTGTAGGTTTCACGTCTCACGATAACTGATGACGGGGAGCGAGGAGTAATCAGTAGAGGAATGGGACTTTGCTTTGACCTCCCTGCCCTACATCCCCTGCGAGTCCGCCGATTGTTCAAGTGTTCTAGTGGTCCAAGTGGTGCCACACAAGCATCAATTGAAAGGTAGCATCCAATACCAATAGAACGTCGAGTTAGCAGTAGATCCATTCTATTGTACGTGATCATGCTGTGGCAGTGCAGTGTTTTTGTGGCCGTCACGCCTGGTCAACCAACTGCAATGTTGTGACACAGGTGCAGTTCACTATACAGGTACACAGTGTTTATAAATTACTAAAATGCTCAATTGTCATTAAATACTTGTTAAAATAGCGCAGTCCACCTTCGACCCGAGACATTCACAAAAACAACTGTAAAATTGCATTTAAAAACAGCTAAAAATGTAAGATATCCACGAGCTTTTTTTTGGTGCAGCCACATAGAGACGCAGCACAACAACCATGCACGGTGCTCATAAATATTTACATAAGTAGCCATGTTTTTGCAAATACAAATGGAATATCACTCCGCCTCAACTATACTCTTCCAGATATGCGTTTTATATCGTTATAAAAAGTAACGGTGGATATTTGTTGAGAGGCGCAACCTACTGCACATGCGCCTAATCATACTGCTGTATTGACTTAGCGATGTTGTGTACGAATGGGAGCAAGAAGACACCGTCTACCTGGAAGGTGAACGTATCATTGAATTTCGGCGACAGAGTCTTGTGTCGGACACGGGACTGCTGGCAGGTGTTTTCGTCCGGAAGTAGATACACCTTGACGAACGGATCTCTCGGCGCATTCGTTTTGTCTCTACCTGAAACCCGACCATTGGTTGTTTGTTAACCAATCGTCTTGCGATCGGCAGACTGCTTCGAAGAAACCTTGACGTTGCATATTGCCATCGCGTTGTGAGTTGTATATGATCAATTTGTCTGGGAAACAAAACAACGTTACGGACTCTTAAAGGGAATAAAAACATCTATGGCTTGAATTCATGTTATATTACATCCTGCTATCTATTTCCATGTCCACCAAACCAAAAACAATCAAAAAATCAATGAATTAGAAATTCCACATTTAATGCTGTGCATCCGGACATTTTCGAATATGCATATTTTTGGCGCGCTTTTCGGGATGCCGAGATGTGACGTCACTTATGACCCACACTTGCATCAGGCCGACCCTTTCCATGCATTCAGAGCATGTTTACAAATATAACTGTTAGGTCGAAAAGAGCGTCAGAATTAGTTATTGTGCAATATTCCGATTAAATACAAACACTAGTCATCATAGAGGAACAAGCAGTTATCTTACGGTTCAACATGAATTCAATTTTATTCAAAACAATGAATTTTGTAATCGGGCGACGCCGGTTCAATCCCCACACCAAACCATTTATTTTTGTTACATTTTTGGTTTATGTTTTCACGAAGATATATAAACCAAATCATTTGTTATACTATGATGCACTGTTTGTAAATATGTTGGTAGTAATTATTTATTCGCCACAAAAATGAAAATATGGTAATTATATATAATGCGGTGTTTCTAAATGTTATTTATCCAGACAGATCACCATTTGTTTTCACATATATAATTACAATATATTTCCGTACAATATATATATATATACACAATTAATACATTATATATCCATTACATTATATTTGTTTGGATAAATAAAATTTAGAAACATCGTTATATAATTCCCATATTAATATTTTTGTGGCGAATAAATAATTACTACAAAAAAATACTTACAAACAGTGCGTCATAGTATAAAAATGATTTGGTTTATATATCTTCGTGAAAACATAAACCAAAAAAAGTGTAATCAAATAAATGGTTTGGTGTGGGGATTGAACCGGCGTCGCCCGATTGCAAAGTAAACGCCAAGGAACCAACGCCTTTACTAACTGAGATAGCAGGACCGACAGAAATTCTCTGACTGATTTAAGTTGTTATGATAAATTGTACAACTCCTCCTTCATATATCGATGTTCTAGTGATATTATGAGATTATATACGTTACTTTCTGTAGCTGGATACAATATATGTTTGCTATGTATGTTTATTGGTGTAGATTATCTCTCGTTGGTTGCATTCGATATAATTATTCTGAAAACGAGCCCAAGCTCGGCGAAATGTAGTCGATTTGTAGGCCCATTCGCATTCATTGTTTTGAATAAAATTGGATTCATGTGGAACGGTAAGATAACTGCTTGTTCCTCTATGATCACTAGTGTTTGTATTTCATCGGAATATTGCACAATAACTCATTCTGATGCTCGTTTCGACCCAAAAGCTACACTTGTAAACATGCTCTGAATGCATGGAAAGGGTCGGCCTGATGCGAGTGTGGGTCATAAGTGACGTCCAGATACCACGTGATCGCCTAGCTCATTAAATTTTAATTTTCGCGGGAATCGCTACACAGACGGGTTTAAAATCCAATTTATGCTACAAATGTATTTTTCTGTATTTTTTAATGTTGTCAAATGTTACATACAAGGTTAAACTTTGTGTACACTTGGAAAAAGGATTTTAGCTAATGCCTTATTTTTATTTCATTTAAAAGAGGGGTAGTCTGTTTCGCATGAATGTTTCAGGGGCAAACAATGCGAGTGATATACTTATTATGAAGGATGACATCAGAATACAGATGGAGACGTTACATATATCGAATGACGTACTGCATGTTTTATCCGTCACCATCAACTATGACGGTCACACGATAAGACAAATCCGTCGTTGCGGACAGTTTCATACAGTACTTAGAACAATTGGTAATGCAAAATGTTACTTAGCCAAACTATAATACATACAATTGACATTATCATCCGTGTTAATGAACATGTGTGGCTTCCTCTTGTTTCTATGTCTGTTTCTTATGCTCCATGTTGTGTTTGTCCGGCAAGAAAGCTGATAGTCTAATCATAAAACGATACGTGACTAATTGACTGACCTCGGAGATACTTTGCCTTGTTCAGATGCACGGTGAGCAGTTCCACGACTGCGTCATAGACGAGAGAGAACCATATCCGTCCCCACTGATTCGGCGGAGGATCCGCTCCGCCATTCGCGTCATCCGTCGAGCCTCTACATAAGATCATTTCATGATTTTAACTATGTAATTGTTTGATTTTCGAGGGTATTTCAGATATTACCCTGATGTTTCTAATACATTACACCTTGACGACACATGAAGGAATTCACTTTTGTATTAATGTGTAGTGTAAATAAAGTGTATTTTGTGTATACGTGGCTCGTCGATATAAGTGTAACAGCTTAATGTCGATCTATGTATTTGGATACGATAACTCGGATAAATAATAAAACAACAACATTTCCCGCGCACTGGTCAACTGACACTAAATCTTACCATGAGTTCCGGCAATATGAACATTATTAAAGTGAGATTTATCGTATCGTATATCTGTGTGTGTGATTCAACTTTCAATATTAACATAAATGGCAAAATGGTGATATCCTCGTTGTTTCTGTCTCGTGCGCAAGTAGGCTTAGATAAAAAGACAATTAAGTGTGTTAGTAGTATTTAAATGTCCTCGTTGGCGCAAGGTCAGATCTTTATAATGTATCTAACTGTATAACGTGTATTTCTCATTCATGAATATCTACAAATGTAGAGCCTATATACCTTTACATTTCTTTTCTCTCATTTTCAAGCAAAATGTAATAGTACAATATACGATTGTAATTCACGTAACGTCTTCTACGTTTTGTACCGTGTGCTTGATTTATACCAATGTTTTACGTGCGTATATTTCCGAGTAAACATGAACTATTGCGTGTACACTGCATTAATATACGTAGTTTTGGAAATAAACATCAATCTATCATTCACACTGTCGAACTGTTTCGTACGTGTACAGATCCGGCTGAACGCGTCCCAGCATGCTTTGCCAGCGCATCATAGACGCGCTGGCGTATTCCGAACGCGACGCCAATGGCTGCACTCTCTCTGGCGGGAGGGTGAAATCAGGAATCATGTCGACAGTGAGGGATCGCATCACGGCCGCTTTGTACTGTGGTGGAGACGTGTGCGTGTGCACCAGCGACCGCCGCTTGGCGTCACTCGAGGCCACGCTGAAAGAGAGTGTGTTTTATAGAACGGGTCCAAGGGAAATGATTAAGTGGAGATCTTTAGGAGAACTTTATTGATTGTTGGTCGAGTGCATAATGGAATTAAGTAATGGTTTTATAACGTTAATGAAACTTTACACTGGCTTGTCATCAATCATTGTACCCTGCTATGCGTCAACACGCACGCATATACGCCTACGTGCTGGGGGATTTTCCCGTATATGATGTCCGGTATGTATACTCGTATGTCTCCGTTACAAGATATGTTACAGCCGCACCGGCTGGGTGCAGTCCCTATATAGCGTTCTATGGCCGTCTGTCTTCCCGCTCGAGTGTCGTTATTTGGTAGTTAACCTGAAGGCAGGCATTCGGATGACGACAAGTCTCGCTCGACTGTCTTATTCGGCAACGTTTATAGCCTCGTCACCTGCGGCGTTGTCGTATAGTCTGTTCAATAATGCCTCAAATGTACCTTGCTTCAATAGCGATTTACACTAAATTCTATATATTGACTAGCGTTTAAGGTATCGTTGAAAAACATAAATGAATTACACTCACTGGTAGGAAGAAGTAGCGCAACTGTTAAACGAGATTGACTTGAAAATTCGATAAAGGTCATTTACGAGACGTAATATAGTGATAAAGTGAACATTATGCTTTTTGATTAAAACAGCTCTCTGTCGCCGATGATGGCCAGTGTTACGTTTTGTGCTCGTCGTTAAACGGAGAACAGGTAATGTCAAATGGGGTATCACAGTGCTAAACGAGATAAATATCGATGACCTTTAAGCTAGTCATTCATAATCGATCATGTGACAAAAAGATTGACACTACAGTATATGGCTTAGGATAATTACTTTGCCGTCAAATAGAAATATAAAACACACGCTGCACCTCGGCACGATATTGCTGTAATCGTCTTCATGATACATGAAATGCTATCATGCTTGTTTGGAACTGCTACACAGATTATTGTGAACTATACCACAGATTGGTATGAAATAAAGTGTAAATTCACAGCTGTAGATGCTCGACCTATTATTGTACAAACATGGTTTGCCAAAATTGTATTCCGTATTTTATATCACTGCCGACATTTGACTGATTCCTTGAACTGATTACAGCAAAGCACTGAACTGAAATAGAAGGAAAACGTAATGTTATCGCACTTAGCTGGGTACGTCTTGTATCCATCAAATTCGTCAAACTGGTCGTCTTTCATGCTGTCCGACTTGCTCCTGCAGAAGTATCCTCGGACGAGCCAACACAAGACGAGGACGCTGATGGTGAACGAGACGACAATGCCAACGACAACGACGCCGTGGGAAACCCCTGCAACATCAAAACCGGATACGAGGTCATTCATGACAGTAACACCAGCACCAATTTTGCTGTGTAAGGTCACAATAACAATTACTATCAATACAAGACAAACATTGTGCCGGGTAAAATGCATTGTGGCATAACATGTTATAACAATAAATGGTTGTTCCACGACCGCAGACTGATAGAAATGGAGACGAGGAGGTCTGTTTAGGGATCAATGTGCGCGCGCGCGTGTGTGTGTGTGTATACATATATATATATATATACATATATATATATATAACTTTAATAATACGTATATATAATCCTGTTTTAATGATGAATCACCGTTGATTATATATATATATGTATATATATATATGTATACACACACACGCGCGCGCGCGCGCACATTGATCCCTAAACAGACCTCCTCGTCTCCATTTCTATCAGTCTGCGGTCGTATATATATATATATATATATATATATATCCAACGGTGTTCATCATAAAAGCGGATTATATATACGTATTATTAAAGCGGTCAATGTGTGTGTCAGGTACAATTCTGAAGTTACTGAACCGATAAGGACTCTTGACCTACCAGCTTAGTCTCGCTTAACCGACTCTCGTCCGGCTACGTGTCTTCACCGGGAAACAGAGTCTGGCCGAAAACCCGCGTTATGAATGTACGCTTCTAGTACGCACTGCTACTACTGTGCTCCCATCTTATCTCGCGGCGCCTGGATAATCCATTTTGCGTACGCTGCCAGCAGCAAATGTTTTGGGCGAGCAGCCAATCAGCGTCATTATCGAGATTCTTAATCCAAAAATAAATTAGGATTACATTTTTCTGTTTATCACTTGTGTCAATATAACCAAAGTTTCCAATGCGTATTTAACTTTTAGTTTTATTGTTAGCCTGACAGCCAATCATCGTCTCTACATGGATTCTGGGTAAACCGGGACCAGTGCGGTACAGTGAAAACAATGTTATCTTCCATGCGGTAGAACAGGAGCCCTAAGGTGCTTAAATCTCGTGGTGCCTGGATAATCGAGGCTAGTACCAGCTGAATTGCTGGATAAGAAATTCGCCTTAGAATCAGGTCACAGTTAGTAATGTAACAAAACGTGCCTATTTTGCCTACTGCGCCGTATTACACGACTAAGGCGGTCACGCCAACACCGTGGGAAAATCGTGTAACACCACTCCGCACCTGGTGAGACGACTACTAGTCACACAAACACCCCTACCCAGTTACACAAGCGGTCGTGGCTGTCACACCAACGATTCCCGAGTAATTTCCCATTACACCATGTTATTGAAACGACATCTACAATGAAGGCAAGTATAGCACAAACGCATCTGTTCTAGTTGACTTTGTATCTACAGTATGTTGATGTCTTACTTGTAGTTCTAGTTCTTTCCAGCAATCGACAACGTTCTGTTGACTGACTAGTCTGTATATAGTGTGTTAAGAATGTTATGGTCTTGTGAGGTCTCATTCACCTAATCAGTCTTTTTCAGAACAATATCGCCAAGCCGACCTTTCTACTGAGGGCGGTCACTGCCAGGGTGCTTGTCGTCCTCAGTCGTTATTTTGCGTCATAAATAGTGACGAGACCGACATTAACGTAATCTCCGCGTAACGAGGGATGCACACTCCCCAATGTTGAGAGCCAGGTAGTTACACCAATATTGCTTACCTGCCCGGTCCGGGTATTGAACTCAGAGCGTTGGAATGTCAGGCGTATATGCTAACCACTGCACAACCACGATCTCTACTAGCTGAATTTCATGAAATACGTGCCACATGAACCCGGATATTAAGCCGCACAGGTCTATTCTGCAGCCTACCCAAAATACCTCTCTAGGTTAAGTCCCATATTTTTAAGATACTGGCAGAAATGCATACATTATAATCTCGTTTTTCTATGTCCGGTTTATTTCCATGAACAAGTAATGCAAAACTCCTAGAGTCAGTACTAATACTGGAACTAGGGCTTTTTCTGTTGCTGCACCAACTCTCTGGGATGTGCTTTCTCTTATTTAGTGTTAGATCAGTTGAAAGTATTATACAATTTCGTCGTCTTTTAAAAACTTACCTTTATAACCTTGCGTATCCACCTTCGCTCCCAGATGAACCGATCCATATGTTGATGACTTTAATATGGCTTATCGATTCTGATATTGCCTAACCCTTTTGTCTTGATGCGTCTCTGAGCTTGGTTTTCGAGGATTTAGGCGCAAAAGAAGATACCTTATTATTATTATTAAAAATTAATACACACTGGGCATTGATTTTGCACAACAGCCTGTGTATGCGGTACGATAACATTTTATTCTTATACGGCTTGAACCTCAAGGGTCAAACTTTCATGGATTAATCCACGAATAGGACGTAAGACCTATATATTTTCAAAATATCCCATATATGTCAAGATTCTCACGTTTTATGGGGGAATGATAAATCAATTGTTCGGAACATAATGTGCGCATAATACATAAAACGTAACTTTACAATCGCAGGAACCACACGCGCGCGGCAAATACTTCGGGAAAACGGCTCCAGCGTCATGGGCTTAGCAACAAGAAGTAGCGCTTATGTCTACCATCATGCCAATAGTATAGTAATACAACTATTATTTGACAATTCTATATTATCACGACTAGGGCCTATTGGTGGACGTGAACTTCACATTTTCTCCCACCTTCGTCATTTTGAACAAACAACGAATATCTACGAGAACGTTTAGTTATCGTGTTTATGTAACGATGCTGTATGTTTTGTAGCACTAGTAGGTAAATATTACTATCACGACTTTCAACTACCATGGTATCCCGTCAGGTGACGGGTATTTTTGCTAATTAAATATAATTTTAAAGTGTACAGACAGTGGAATAAAAAATGTACCAAAATATATTTCACAAGTTTGCAGCTTAATACCAATTTTGCGGTGTCAGGACACAATAATAATCACTATCATTACAAAACAAATATTGTACCGGATAAAATGTATTGTGGCATAAGATGTTATAAATGGTTGTTCTATGACCGCAGACTGAATGGAATGGAGACGAGAAGGTCTGTTAGGGACATTTGGACGAGACGTAATTACAATGATAAAATGAAAGCTTACACATAAAGAATATAATGCTAAGGCGCGGAACTAGGTGGGCTTCCCCAAATATTTGAGGAGGAAGGCTGGAGATAAGATTAGCCCCCCAATATTTGTTGGTGCAACTGTAGGTTTTTGGAGAACCTGAAGGTGAGTTTTGGCGGCGAGCCTCAGGGTGTGTGCAAATCGAGGTTATCAGATAGTCTGAATAGCTTAAGAAATTGTGAACGTCCCGGCGAAATATTTCCAACTCGGTCTTTCAATGATACCAATCGTGCTGACAGCGGAGAAGAGCGGATTGGTGCTCAAGCACAGGTTCAGCCCAACCAATATTAATTTCTTTCCGGCGCCTATGTCATGCTTTTATATGCTCTAAACATGGGTAACACTTTGATGTTTTGTTTTTCGTTAAAGATGTTTAATTTAGTATTACTTAAACGTATTTAATTTAGTGTAACGTAATGTTTATCTTAGTGTAACTTATACGTACTGTTGAAAATTTGTTTTCACATAATATGTAGCCAGCCCACATTGTAATTATTTAAGACACTGTAATAATTCTCGAGTAACTTTTTAAAACACTGTAATAATTATCGGGTAACTTACATAATACTAGGTATAGCTTATATAATTGTATGTCTTTCATGATTTATTATGATTATTTGACTAATTTTATGGCAACGTGTAAATTAAAATGTGCATCATGTTATGCGTACCGTGTCGCAAAACACAAATAGGGCACTGTCCACTGAAAGTCCATGAATAATGGTTTCGTGACCAGTCAATGGACATAAATTTAAAACTCGGAAATGTGATATCATCAAGTAAATAAATAATGGTCGCTGCCGCCGATATATATCTTATCCGCAAAATGCACATTATGTAAAACATTTCAAAATCTTTAACAAGTTGATTGCTTAGTTATGCAATAGTTGGCGTACATAATCTCAGACGTCATCAGAAATTCCGCTTCTACGTGATTTAACCTTAAAACGCAATGATACGTCACAGTATATCCCCTTGGTGCCCGCACCGACAGATAATGAAGAACGCATTTTTGTTTCTAGAAAACTCTTCCAGGCCTACTATGTACAGTGAGGGCATTTGCGTGAGTGAGTGTGTGTGTGAGTGTGTGTTTGTGTGCGTGCGTATGTGCGTGCGTGCGTGCGTGCGTGCGTGCGTGCGTGCGTGCGTGCGTGTGTGTTACAGTTACAAAGACCTCCATGGAGCCGTTTTATGCATGCAGTGGGCCACTTTTACTACATAAAAATTTGCAATCGGTTATAAAGAAGGAGATTATGTATTTTTAAAGATAACACAAAAAGCAGGAGATTCAACAAAATAGAAATAAGCAACAGAGATGGCGATCTCCTTCCCGACTGAGGAGTCTTAGGAACTCTGTGGTTGGCATCTTCCCAGATGAGTTGTCGGCAAACATGGCTGTGACGTCCACAACACACACTGTCCACATGACCCCGCAGTTCGTGCACCGGTAACAGCTGTCACGTACATTCTCCCCACGACAACCATCACAGGCCGTGAGTGAAATAGATAACGGAAAATCGATGTCGTACGAAAGACGAATGACCGGAGCTAGACGGAGTACCGAGGTACAAATTAACGACCAAGTCGATTTGCATATCAGTGGCCTCGTCTGTTAACGACCGATTCGAATTCGATTTTGGGACATTTAGGATAGTTATGACGATAACGCCATGCATCAATGATTTTCATAACCACACCTGTATCAATATTTAAGACAAAAACTGTTAAGATAATTATTAATTAATATTTAAGACTGGCCTGTGTTTATATTGATTAATGTTATGTTAACTGTCACGTTTATATTTATGGTTTATAGTATGTCTCTCTCTCATTTTTACTTCAGATGTACCAGCTGTTTCGATATCGTACTGGACATTAATTTTATCAAATCTCACATTGTGATTGTCTGTATCGGTTCTTTCTGATGAATCAATAACGATGCAGAAATTTATGTTATAATTTCATGGGGGGTGACAAAGTGGAAACCGGTTAGATTGTAACCAAAGAGTCGTGGCAGAGTGACATTTAAATAGAGGCATCCTTATTTCTGTTGCCTGAGCATAAAGTCAGAACATGCTGTAAAAGTCCGATTTGACATGGAGTGTTACAAAAGAGTATGGGGTCGTCTCTAACATAAATATGTACTTACTTTTTTATCCTCTTTGTGCCGTGTGGCACATAAGGCTCTCACAAGATGTCACCTGACCTATATGTCTTGGGCTCTTCTTTCTGTCCCATTTCAGACCAGCAGTATTCAGTTCGCCAGGAATCGTTCTTTGTCATGTTCTTTCGGTCTGCTTCCTTTTCTGATTGCTTCTGGCGTACAGGTTTGCGTTGGTTTCGCTGACAGGTCGCTGTTCATCTTGTATACATGACCAAATCTTATCCACCTTCTCTTTTTCAGGATGAGGCAGATGTATTGTTGTTTTGATTCCGAGTTTTCGTTCGGGAGTACACAGAGGGTCTCCAAAGATGTTGTAGATTTGCGAATGGTGATCTGGTTTTTCGCAAACGTGTTTGCGTGTCTTCTTCTGCATTTCCTTGGAGACTGATGATGCTGCACAGATAAGTGAACTTGCTGGCGTAGTCGAATCGATGGTTATTGATCATAACGTGTTGCTGTGTCAAGGTTCTGTTTTTCAATACCTTTGTGTAACCCTGGTGGATATTCTAGTACTATATATATATGTTAATTCACCAGAGGCCACTATACGTTAGAGGCCACACCCTGCTAGTCGAGCTAAACCGGTCAGCTATTTTATCAGGCGCAGTTTGCCCTGGGCCAATGACAGAGACACACCCACACTTGTAGAGTCTCTGGGCCCAGTAGTTCGTTTATACCTACGGCCTGGTAAGTTAGTCTTGTTATATGTATGTGTTATTGGTAGTGGGGGTTTAATCATTGCATTGTATTGGATTATTATTATTATATGATACATTAGAATAATACGTAACGTTAAATTTATTAATGGTGTTATGTTTCCAATTTAGACGGGGATTATAAGGGCGTGGCGGTTCTATATACTGGGTAGTTCAGTATTGTCATGTAACTAATGCAACTGCATAGGCAGATGCTAGGTAATGTAGTAATACGAAGTACTATCTCGAATTCACTGGTGTGTATTACTATGTCTCTAAAAGGTTTGAAATACATATGCGAATATTATCCTATAATAATAGGTGTGTAATTACATAGTGCAGAAGGTGACGTGAATGTATTGGGATTGATTATGTATTGCAGTTACTTTGTTATTGTTGAAATATACACGATAACTATCCAGTTGTATCATTATGTGATTATATGTTACAGAACGTTGAGTATCCCTCTGGGAGCTTAAAACATTGACAATTCAATAAACTCTGTCGTGCCCAAAAACCCAGTCGTCTGACTTGTTTACAAGTGGTGTCAGAAGTGGGATTCGACAGAGTAAGCTCCCAGGGGAGTCGAGAAAGCATGGCGTCGGCAGACGAGAAGTTAGCGCGACTAGAGGAAATGGTGGAAACGCTCAAGCGAAACCAACAATCCATCAACGTCACGGTTACCGCCCCTACCACCCGAAAATTAAAGACGTTCGAGGGTCGTTCGTGTGATCTACACGACTGGATGGAAGATGCCCGCAACTGTTTGTCTTCCATCTCATCGGTCGAGCGGTTACATTTCCTGATCGCACACCTGGATGGACCTGCCCGGGAAGAAGTCAAGTATGCGCCTGAGGAGGAGAAAGACTCAGTCGATAAACTATTTGCTTTACTTGTGTCCACTTTTGGGGAAACCCGCAGTAATGCGCAGTTAAAGAAAGAGTTGTATGATAGAGGTCAAGGAAATAGAGAAAGCGTTAGGGACTTTTCCCGGGCACTTCTAGAAATCTCCGAAGGCTTATCAGACAAATCACAGAGTAAGAATGAAACTTTGATAGAGGTATTCTGCGAGAATCTGGTTGATCCACAAATCAAACGGGAAATTAAAAAAATGGTCCGCACCCAGCCTACGGTTTCATTTAGTGCTCTGAGGTCGGAAGCGATCCGTCTCGAGGAGGACGGATTGAGCAGTATGTGTAAAAATGCATGTATTCGGGGAATTCATGAACCTCACCACACCCCCGTCGACCCGAGTATTCTGGACCGAATTGCCACCCAGCTAGAACTACTCGCGACAACTCAGACGCAAATTATGTCTTTGTTGCGAGCACAACAGTCGTCGGTGGGTGTGGAGAGGGGCGATAGAACTAGCAGACCGAAGCCCCGTAACAGTGGCTCGGTCTCTTGTGAGTATTGTGGCCGAAGCGGGCACACTTACACTAATTGTTGGAAACGTGCTGGGGACATGCGCCGTACTACAGATCAAACAGAAAATCGGGCATACGGGGGGCAACCAAATTCTAGCGCTGGGGCAAGCGCACTGCGGGAGGGCCCGGTAACGCCGGGTAGGTCAACACCCCGTAATCATCAGGAAAACTAAGTAGCCCTACTGTCGAGCGTCACGCAGGCGGGTGTAGTAACATAGACTCTATGTTAGTTGACGCCATCATTGGTAAGACACCAGTAATTTCGTGTTGTATATCAGGTGAAGACACCAATATGGTTTTAGACATGGGCTCTGAAGTAACGATTTTACAGGAGTGGTGGTTCAATGAACATTTAATGACGTCAGTCAATGGGTTAAAGGACGCATCAGCGTGGTTACGGCTGGAAGCAGCCAATGCTCTAGAGTTCCCTTATATAGGGTACTTCACAGCCGATATAAATGTGTTGGGCACGGTCGTTAAGAATAAAGGTATTTTGGTACAAAAAGATCCACCAGGGTTTGTCCCCTCCCGACCAACGTCTGGAATACTGGGTATGAATGTTTTGGGTGACATGCCAGAGATAAGGGAACTACTTCATACTATTGAGACCCATGATACTAACCCGAAACAGGATATCGATGGAAGAGTAGTGAAAATTGCAGGTGATACTAGTGTTAAGATACCAGCATGGTCGTCGTGTAACGTAACAGTATCAGGTCCACATTGCACCGGTAACGGAATGGTAGAGCCATTCGATGTTCCCCTGAAGGGAGGTTTACTACTCCAAACTTGTTTAGTAGGTTCCATCAATGGACATTTCGAAGTAACTATCCTCAACCCGACCTCTGACGATGTGTGGCTACGTTCCCATTCACCTGTCGGGAGGATCTATACGGTAGATGTAGTCGACCGGAATCAGGAACACTTCGTTGATTTCGAAGAATTGGATGACGGCTTGCGAGTGTCCCTAGAACCACGACAGGTAACTGCTACTACACGACAGGTAAGCAGCGAGCAATGTAAATATATATCTGATGCGTCACCCCTTGACCCTGGGTACAACTGGATGGAAGAGGTACACATAGGTGAGATACCGCCAATAGGCAAAGATCGACTAGTGGAATTATTGCATAACAATCAGCAAGTATTTGCCCAGGACGAGAATGACGTGGGATTGACGGACACGGTTAAACACCGAATATACACCTCAGACGACAGCCCTGTTAAGGCGGCCTATCGTCGCATTCCACCAACTCAGTTTGAGGAAGTTAAAGCGCACATTAAAGATCTAGTCCACAAAGGGATAATTAAGCCCAGTCAGTCGGAATTTGCGAGTCCGATTGTTATTTGTCGAAAGAAGAACGGTAAGATTAGGATGTGCGTGGATTATCGCAGGCTTAATACCAAGACAAGAAAAGATGCGTTTCCACTTCCCCGAGTGGATGAGATCTTCGACTACCTATCGGGAGCAAAGTATTTCTCGACTGTCGATTTGAAATCGGCTTATAATCAGGTGGAGTTAGACGAGGTTGATCAACACAAGACAGCGTTCACCACCCCCATGGGGTTGTACGAGTACAACAAAATGCCATACGGGCTTTGCAATTCACCAGCAACCTTCCAGAGATTAATGCACATTGTGTTCAGGGAAGAGATGAATGAAAAAGTACTTATTTTTTTGGATGATATAATCATCTACTCCTCTCCCATTGAAGAACACTTTGAACGACTGAATTTGGTGTTCCAACGACTGGCATCTCACGGTCTAAAGATTGAGCCCAAAATGTTACCTATTTCAGGAATCGGTTTCTTATTTGGGACAGATAATCTCTAATGAAGGGATTTCTGGGGATCCAGAGAAGGTGAACGCAGTAAGGGAATGGCCAGTACCTGAAAACGCGAGAGAACTCAAGGTTTTCTTGGGAACAGCGGGATATCACCGACGTTACATTCATCACTTTTCACAGTTGGCATCACCTCTATATGAATTGGTGGATCAAGATCCCAACAAAGGAAAGAAGAGAAAACCAGGTAGAAAGTGGAATTCAGCCAAACCGGTACCGTTTGTGTGGAGGCAGGAACACCAAGAAGCATTTGATTCACTGAAACATGCTCTTACTACAGCTCCAGTCTTGGGATTCGCTGATTTCACGAAACCATTCATTCTGGAGACAGACGCCAGTCACCAAGGACTAGGAGCGTTACTACTCCAGGAACAGGAAGGGAAAACCCGAGTTATAGCCTATGCTAGCCGTAGTCTCAGGGGTCCTGAGAAGAACCGAACGGCTTATAGCTCTATGAAATTAGAGTTGTTAGCAGTGAAATGGGCGGTGACTGAGAAATTCCGCGACTACTTGTTGAGCGTTCCATTTGTAGTATATACCGACAATAACCCATTGTCGTATATTCAGACTTCGGCAAAGCTAACGGCGGCGGAACACCACTGGCAGGCAGAGCTAGCCAGGTTCAATTTCAGCATTCGCTATCGTTCCGGAAGACTTAATGCATCGGCGGACGGTCTGAGCCGGAAACCACTTCAGACTGAAACAAAAGAGTTCACAGTCATCGAAGAAGACGAAATAGCTGACATTCTCAAAGTAACGGTGTTGCCGTGCGATTTGCGCCAGAAATTACTCAAGGCAGCAGTCTGTACCACCACAGCACAGGTGCGATATACATCCAAGTATGCAGAGTCGCCGATCCTACCAAGTCTTAGTTCGGACGCGATCCAGGAGGCACAACGTTATGATCCGGTTTTGGGTCGAGTCTGGCATTACATAGACAGAGGGCGAGAATCGACACTCGGAGAAAGACGGAAAGAACAACCGGCAGTAGCGAAACTGCTACAACAATGGGACCGCATTCAGGTCTGTTCAGGAAAATTGTGCAGAACCCTAATAGACCCAATGAGTGGAGAAAAGGTAAGCCAGTTGTTGTTACCGCGTACAATGAGGGAGGAGGTATTACAAGAATTACATGATCGGATGGGACATCAAGGCATTGATAGAGTTGAGAAGCTAGTACGAGCTAGATTCTACTGGCCGAATATGCGTTCCGACATCCTGAATTGGATTTCGAAGTGTGATCGTTGTAATCTTGCAAAGATGCCACATTTGAAGGTACGGAGTCTAATGCATAGTATTGTGACAAGGGGCCCATTAGAAGTCATCGCAATAGACTTCACAATTCTTGAACCAGCTAGTAACGGCATCGAGAATGTCCTGGTCATGACCGACGTGTACAGTAAATACACAATAGCCGTGTCGACGAGAAACCAAACAGCCCTAACGGTAGCAAAAACCCTGGTACGGGAATGGTTTCTGCGTTATGGAGTTCCGTGTCGTATACACTCTGATCAAGGGAGATGTTTTGACGCAAAAATTGTCAAAGAGTTGTATAAGATATACGGTATCGAGAAATCTCGTACGACACCGTACCATCCCATGGGAAATGGACAATGTGAGCGATACAACAGAACAATGCATGGATTGTTACGCACACTGACACCCGCCCAGAAGACCAAATGGCCGGAATATTTGCCAGAACTTACGTATGCATATAATGTGACCCCTCATGCTGCAACGGGGTTTAGGCCATTCTATATCATGTTCGGTCGTGTTCCGCGCTTACCGATTGATATCAAACTGCACAGTGACGACACCCTCCAATTACAAACGGTTCATGGAGCCAACCTGGACTGGGTTGACTATCATCAGGCTAGACTGACAAGTGCCTATGCTAAAGCTGCGGAACAGCTGAAGTTAGACATTGCTAACCGAAAAGCAAGTTATGACAAGCATGTCGGGGAGAATGCACTGCGAGTTGGGAACGTGTACATTTACGCAATAGGGTGAGAGGGCGTAACAAGATTGCGGATGCATGGGACCCGGGAGTGTACGTAGTGACAGAACAAAAGGACGACACATACGTAGTCGTACCGGCGAGGGGGCACAAGAAACGCATAATTAACCGCAAAGACTTGCGGGTTTGTGTCCCAGAGACTGCGAAAGGGTCAAGACTGAGCAGACTAGGTCAAGACAGTGAGGAAACTGACCACCCACCATACGAGGTGACAATCTCTTGTCAACCGAACAATGGCCATTTAGACTTGAACTCGGACGTAGAAGAATCAATTACTCCGAACACACCGTTACGTCGGTCAACGCGAAGCAATGCGGGTACCATAGTAATCCACATCGAGAACCTAGGTCCGTCCTTAGTTAATGATTTCAATTTATTATGTTAGCCGCGGCCGGCTAAATTTTAAACTTGGGGGACATGTAACCCTGGTGGATATTCTAGTACTATATATATGTTAATTCACCAGAGGCCACTAGGGGTTAGAGGCCACACCCTGCTAGTCGAGCTAAACCGGTCAGCTATTTTATCAGGCGCAGTTTGCCCTGGGCCAGTGACAGAGACACACCCACACTTGTAGAGTCTCTGGGCCCAGTAGTTCGTTTATACCTACGGCCTGGTAAGTTAGTCTTGTTATATGTATGTGTTATTGGTAGTGGGGGCTTAATCATTGCATTGTATTGGATTATTATTATTATATGATACATTAGAATAATACGTAACGTTAAATTTATTAATGGTGTTATGTTTCCAATTTAGACGGGGATTATAAGGGCGTGGCGGTTCTATATACTGGGTAGTTCAGTATTGTCATGTAACTAATGCAACTGCATAGGCAGATGCTAGGTAATGTAGTAATACGAAGTACTATCTCGAATTCACTGGTGTGTATTACTATGTCTCTAAAAGGTTTGAAATACATATGCGAATATTATCCTATAATAATAGGTGTGTAATTACATAGTGCAGAAGGTGACGTGAATGTATTGGGATTGATTATGTATTGCTGTTATTTTGTTATTGTTGATATATACACGATAACTATCCAGTTGTAACATTATGTGATTATATGTTACAGAACGTTGAGTATCCCTCTGGGAGCTTAAAACATTGACAATTCAATAAACTCTGTCGTGCCCAAAAACCCAGTCGTCTGACTTGTTTACATTTGTCTTCTTAGCATTAATTGAGAGACTAATACAAAATATATGTCGTTTAATAAAAAAGCAAGTATCACGCCATATTCTTGATTTAAAAATTTAACATATTTTTTTTTATTTACGAAAGATAGAGTACTTTGCGGACCAGAAATATCTTAAACCTTCAGTGTGAACGTCAGCCTGTGACATAGGACTGCCTTATGCTCACTGCTATTCATTAAATGAAACTTTCATTGCGGTATTGATTAGCGGAAAGAAGTGTAGGAGGGATGTATTATCCGGAAGCTCATACACACCCAGACAACCTACCAGTGGTAGTGGGCGGTGAACCTCGCCGCTGTGAAAAACAACAACAGATAATAGAATTGAAACAGCTTATTGGCAAATATGGATTGTGAGCAGGCACAGAGAAAACGTAGGGGCTGTGGGTAGGGCAGCAGAATAAAGAGCTGGATTTACAACTGCAACGTGCTAAAAGGAATAACTTGAAACAAGAACACAACTTTGTATACCAGTCTGGATCGGCGTTTGAGAACGGCGGTTTGGGGACTGAAATTTGCTGGATATACAGTACCTATACATCAACAGTTCAAAGGAAATGTGCTTAGTTCATGAAACAACACTAAAGAACCAAACCGAGCATAAACAGTTAAGGGTGTATGTCAAATGCGTAAAACCTAAACACAACCACGTGTTTATTTCATCATTAAAATATCATGCCAAATAGTCTACCAGAGCAGGCGAAAGTAATTGTGCCATAAATATCGTCGACTTCGTGAAATGATGTCCCCTCAAATATCACATTTTATTGGTTCACTGTGACGCGATCGGTGCAAGTCACATTGCTATACGTCTTCACACGGAGGCGAGGTTCTGTCAAACATCAGTTAGCCTAAAGACGAGCAACAATACTTTCCAGTGTTTCACAGCGAATTGCAACATGTATTTGTTTAAGGAGAATTAGTGGACAAAACCACGGGTATACGAGGCTGACATCTTTGAACACATTTTAAAACATAGTTGAATAAAGCAAAGTCGTGGTGAAAACGTGCAAACGGGGTTCAAATCAAAACTTCAGATGTGGGGAGAGAGAGAGCGAGAGAGAGACAGACAGACAGAGAGACAGAGAGAGGGGGCAGAGGGAGAGGGAGCGGGAGAGGGAGAGAGAGACAGAGTGAAAGAGAGAGAGAGAGAGAGAGAGAGAGACAGAGAGACAGACAGAGAGGGAGAGACAGAGAGGGAGAGAAAGAAAGAGAGTGAGAGAGAGAGAGAGAGAGAGAGAGAGAGAGAGAGAGAGAGAGAGAGAGAGAGAGAGAGAGAGAGAGAGAGAATAAGACGTGACTCACTGCACACGTTCGAATGGACCGGTAACAAACACACTGGACAAACTGCATGTGGTGGCAGAATATCTGGGGACATACTTCTTAGTTCTAAACAAGTTTCGGCATTGCGTCTAGTTGACCAATACGGACGGACTTAAATCGACAACTGTCATGGAGTCTGAAGACGCCACTGGAATTTTAAAATTTCTTTACGTAAAAAAGGAGTTTGTCTCTCATCCTTCCAATGCGAAATGGTTGATGTACAGAAAACACATTGGTACGTATAGTAATATTTGGTTCGGTGTGCCGCGGGGTTCGGACAAAGTCACAGATGTGACGTGAAATCAAAAAGGTTGAGAAACACTGCTTTACAACTAGCAAAAATGCCCGTCGCCTGACGGGATGCCTTGATAGAAGACAGTCGTGAAAGTAATATTCACCAAATGTTAGAAACCCCACAACATCTTACATAAACACCATAACGCGTTCGCAGATACTCGTTGTTTGTTCAAAATTATGAAGGTCGGAGAGAATGTGAAGTCGACGTCCATCGATAGGCCCTAGTCATGATAGTGTAGAATTGTCAAATAACATTCGTATTGCTATGCTAATGGCATGAGGGTAGACATGAGCATTATGGTGTCAAAGTCTACTCCATGTCGCCAAGTCTGTGACGCAAGGGCCGTTTTCCCGAAGTTATTGCCGCGCGCGTGTTGATACTACGATTGTTACATTATATGTATTACGCGCACATTACGTTTTACGTTCCAAACAACTGATTTACTCCATAAAAGGTGAAAATCTTGACATATACAGTGTATGTGGTATTTTGAAAAAAAGTTTGGCCTTACTTCCAATTCGTTGGGTCGTATAGGTTAATCCCTGAACGTTTGGCGCTCGAAGTATAAATCGTCTAAGAGGAAAACGTTAACCTACACGCATACATACGCTAACTCAATTATAAGTAGCTATGCTACCATGAGCCTATCACATGTATTTTGGAAATGTTTGTATTATAAGATTGAATGAAGCCATGAATCTTACGTCCCTGGTGAATGCTTACCGAAATTGACGGCATAACCGGGCGTCTGCTCTCCATTCAAACTGCCATCGGGTGGGCCGTTCGTCCGCGTCCCGAACCCCGTGAATTCCGATGTCCGTTCGCTGGCAGTCAAGCTCATCGTCGGTTCCCAGACCCAGGCCAGCAGGACTAGGGACGTGCCGGTTGGAGAGAGAGCGGGAAAGACCTCGGAGGTGTGGAATCTCAGCCACTTACTCTATCCATCATAGAGAGCGTCGAGCCACTGGACGCCGGCTGCCGCGTAATGGGTTCACACAAGTGGATGCGCCACCTGTACTGTCGGAGTCAATGGTTTGAGAATGCATACGTTTAGAGGGGGCGTTTCTACACAAGAAATAATAAACGCCTACGTTAAGCGGGTCTGCAGCTGCGGTGTGATACGAATGCAGGTAGTGTTATTGTGTGCGTGTGCGTGTGTGTTTCTTTGTTTCTTTGTTTGTTTGTGTGTGCGTGTGTGTGTGCGAGTGCGTTTGCGTGTGTGTTTCTTTGTTTGTGTGTGTGTGTGTGTGTGTGTGTGTGTGTGTGTGTGTGTGTGTGTGTGTGTGTGTGTGTGTGTGTGTGTGTGCGCGCGTGCGTGTGCGTGTGAGAGAGAGAGTGAGAGAGAAGGGGGAGAGGGAGAGAGTGTGCGTGTGTGCGTGTGTTAGTGTGTTTGTTAGTGTGTGTGTGTGTGTGTGTGTGTGTGTGTGTGTGTGTGTGTGTGTGTGTGTGTGTGTGTGTGTGTGTGTGTGTGTGTGTGTGTGTGTGTGTGTGTGGTTGAGCGTGCCTGCGTACGTGCATACATATATATTATGAAATATACACAATAAAACAATAGAATAACGGGTATAAATCAACTATCAATTATCTCTCAAAAACATCAATGCATTTTTTTCACATTTGTTTTACTTCACACATTTTATTTCGGCCGTGTCCCTTTTCAGTTTGAATTTAAATTTAAGTCTCCTCTGAGATAAATAATGTGCATTGACATAAGTTAAACAAGAAACCAATAACACCATAGACCCTGCATGCACTAACCATTATAAATGTTATCGAAGGAATTTGCGATGTTTTCGATAGTAAAATATCTAGCTATAACTACAAAATAAAATGACGATAGTAACCTTAAATGGCTTTATTGCCGATATTGCGTTTGAAATGTACACACGTGCAAGGAAAGTAATCAATGAAATTCGTCGCAAATTGCTAAACTATGTTTAGTTCGCCTGTGCCACAAACAGTGGCGCCACGTTACGGGACATGTATAATTAAAGCTATTGCCCAGAAACAAGAGCATCTATGGTCCAGTACAGTTATCATGTAAAATAGGTTAAAATGCAGACGTCACCGTTTTGGTAGAACATCAGTAAAATACACATGAAAACAGTGTAACAGAAATTGTCACGAAGATAGCTGCACAATACTAATCAACAAAAACAGAAATATGTAGCACTCTCTGTAACAAACTCCCCGATGTTAAACCTAAATCGTCACTATTGGTGGTATCTTTTAATGTAAAAGGTAGATTCAATCATGTGCGCAACTCTCGACGAAATATTAGCTTGATCGGTAATACTACGATCCACGGGCATTGCACAAGAATTAGAACACATTACGTTTTCTCGTTTCAGCAGCGTACATTTAGCATCGATTTTTTTCACATTTGTCTGAACACAGAATGACTAATTAGAGTCAATCACGCCAGAACAATGAATGGAGTTCTTGGGATTCCAAGTGAAATTATCCAGCCGATTTAGAGCACGTTCACTCGATGGCGATGTCAGACATACCACATAGCACGGAGTTACATTTACATTTTGAATTTAGTTAATTTTGGTAGGAATATCGCAATTCTTCTTAATATATCCTCCACTTAACGTAGTGACCTGACGAGGTATTTAATATTTCCAGTGGTTTCTCTCTGACATTGCGTCAGCCAGACAAGACTCGCTGTGTTTCCCGGAGAAGTCGAGATGGTGTTCGATTGAACATTGTCTGCCATGGAGTAAAGTGTAAAGTATTTCGAGCAGTCCTGAGGACTGCATATTGCGCTATACAAGAACTTATCTTTTTTATTGAGACTAGGGGAAGGAGATGAGAATTAGCATGGAGATAGGTGGAATGGAGAGAGACGACAGTGAGAGAGTTGGGAATACCGTGAGACTGAAGGAGCAGACTGAGGACAGGAGACTGAGAGGAGGGAAGGTGATTGGAGGAGTAGAAATTGGGGAATCGACGACAGAAAACGAGACAGGCGTGAAGGTGACAAGGGAGAAAGTGACCGTAGAGAAGGATAGAGGGAAAATGGGACGGGAGGAAAGATGAAGGGACGAAAGGAATAATATAATAATAATAATATATTTAATTTGTTATAGCGCCAGATCCACAGTTGTTCGTGGCTCTTTACAATACTTCATGCGTCATGATCATTAAACTAAACTATTGGTACTAACACAGTCATTTAAACTAAACATTTTGTCATACAATAGTAATAAAAATATTAATAAATAAATTAAATTAAATGCAACAGAATATTTGGACTATGGTAGTAAGATGTTAACTTAAAATAAACTCAGTACAATATAATATAATTAATAAATTACAATGCATAAGTTAATATGAAGTGAGAGTAAATGTGATATAAGCAGAAGTCGATAAAAGGGACGATGACAGGAGGAAAGGTGACAAAAAAAGCGACAGGAAAGAATGGAATGGAAGAGAATGTGACAGGAGAGAAGACGGCGGGGGAAGACAACAACCAGACATATGCAAACTGGAGAAATAGCTACTCTGAGGCAGTGATTGGGGGGGGGGCAATGAGAAAAGAGAGTGTGTTCATGGGCGACTCTATTCTGAGAAAGACAGATAAACCACTATACGAGGGGGAGGTGTGACGTTGTTTGTCTACCGGGGGCTAGGATAGAATATGTGATTGAAAGGGTATATACGGTATTGGGACATGGCAAGGGAGGGTCTATACTAGTACACGTAGGGACAAATAATGCATACAGGGAGGGAACAACTGGGATAGTACAGAAATACAGACATTTAATGAAGAAGCTAAAGAAGACAAGATTTGAACAGTTTATCCTCTCAGGAATTTTGTCAGTAATGGGAGGAAGGGGCAACATATAGAAACTGCAAGAGGATGGCGATCAATGCACTAGTTGAGCAGATGTGTGAAGAAGAGGGGGTGGGATTCATAGATTTATGAGGATACTTTGTTGGGAGGGAAGATATGTACATGAGAGATGGCCTTCATCTAAGTGAAAGGGGCAGTAGATTTCTCAGAGAACCTGTTGACAGTGGGACAGGTTGCATCTATTTAAACTACATTCGCTGTGGGGACTCAGAGAGAAGCCTGAAACTGGAGGCATAGATAAAGACAGCACAAATAAGTCGGCAAAGAACAGTCTGGGAAACTGTTCTGAAGCAGAATATACATTGTTTAAATGCAAGGAGTATATTAAACAAAAGATATGAACTAACCAGGTAGAAGATTTTTTTTAAAGTAAGTAAGTGTTTATTCAACAACAACAAAGATGCCAAATATACAATTGTAAATCACAGTTTTGAAGTCGAAAAGGGCAAGAAGAAGTGTGTCACTTATAACACATGCCCAAATTACAATTGATATAATTACAATCAAAAATATATTACGATATGCAACATGCGTGATTACAACATACAATTTATATATTTTTTAATGAAATATATATATCACCAATACCAATTGTGTTAAAGAATAATAATTTGTGAAGTCCAATATAGACAATACATTTTTAGTAAGTAAGCAAAATATTATCAGTGTATTTTTTAAGCAATAGACGTTTCTAGAACATATTAAAACGTCTAGAGAATTCCATACATCACACATTTAAACAAAAGACACATTCTCTTTAAATTAGTGTGAGCAAAATGTTGTTTAAAAGTTGGGCTTTGTCTAGTTGCATAGACAGGACTGTACACAGTAAACAACTGTTGTATGTTCACTGGTAGCAAATTGCTATTTGCCTTGTACATAATAAGTGCAGTTCGTAATTCAACAATATCTGACACTTTCAAGATACGTAATTCAGAGAATAGAGAAGAAGTGTGATCCAACCTCTTAGCTGTACAAATTAAGCGCACCACTCACTTGTAACAATACTAAACAATTTAAGGTAATAGCATACGTATTGCCCCATACTTCAATGCAGTACATAATGTATGGAAGAAAAAGGGAATGGCATAAAGTAAGCATTCCCCGTTTGTCAATGACAAAGCTGGCTCTATACATTATGGCACAACTCTTTGAGAGTTTAGATTTTATCACAGAAATGTTTTTTTTTCATGTTAATCTATTATCTATCAAAACTCCTAAAAAATTGGTGAATACAACCTTATTTATTTCTTCCTTACTTATATGTACAGAGACACGTGTCTTTATAATACGATTACCAAATAACATATAATTTCTTTTTGATATATTGAGAGAGAGAGAGAGAGAGAGAGAGAGAGAGAGAGAGAGAGAGAGAGAGAGAGAGAGAGAGAGAGAGAGAGAGAGAGAGAGAGAGAGAGAGACTGTTTACTGCAAGCCATACATGTAACTTTTCCAACTCAATATTTGTCAACCTGACAAGTTCACCTATATCACTATTACTGTAGAACATGTTGGTATCATCAGCAAATAAGATGAACTTAAAGATGCTTGAAACATTACATATAACGTTTATGTACAACAAAAAAACTTTGGACCTAAAACAGATCCTTGTGGGACACCACAAGATATTTTAAGTATTTCTGAGTCAAAATTATCATAGTGAACAAACTGACTTCTGTTTTTCAAGTAACTCATAATCCATTGATGTGCAACACCACGAATACCATAAAAATATAATCTGTTTGCCAATATATCATGGTTAATCGTATCAAATGCTTTCTTAAGGTCAACAAATATGCCAATGGCATATTATTATTATCAAGAGAATTAGTAATTTTTTCGACCAATTATATTAAGGCATGAGATGTTGACATGCTTGATCTAAATCCATATTGACTAAGACTGAGTATATTACACTTATTTAGAAAACTATCTAACCTGTCACTGTATAATTTCTCCAGTATTTTTTTAGAACTGGGGCAACAAAGAAATAGGTCTGTAATTTGTAAATACACCCTTATCACCAGACTTAAATACTGGAATGACTTTAGCTGTTTTCATTTGATTAGGAAATATTCCAGTGATAAAGGAAACATTGCATATCTGCTTCAACGGTTTTACAATGTGAGCAATAATGATCTTAATCATGTTCATGTTTAAATCATTACAATATGTTGACATTTTACCTTTATAAGTTTGAACAGTTCTGATAATATGTGGATCATCAACAAGACTTAGAAACATACTTTTATCAAGTTCTTTTCCCAAATAATCAAATATATCTACATAATTTTTAAGAAGATTAATTTGTTTTGCAAGATTGGGTCCAACATTTGTAAAAAAAATTATTATTAAATTCATTTGCAAACTCCTTCTTTTCATGTATCTCTTTGTCATTGTTCATAAAATAGGCAGGATATGTTGGAGTACTGAGTTGTTTGTTGATTACACTGTTTAGAATTTTCCAGATGCCCTTTATATTATTTTTTTGTTTCTCCAACATTGTGCTGTAATATGCTTTTTCAGCAAACCTTAATATAGATGTTAATTTATTTTTATAGTGTTTGTACTTTAGTTCAGCTTCATGTGAGCGGGATGTAACAAATGTTTTGTAAAGCTTCATCTTTTTGGAACAAGAACATTGACCCTCACATAATAGGTATAACCGAATCATGGGCCACCACCGATATATCAGATGCTGAATCGGGACTGACAAGATATGTAATGTTTAGGAAAGATAAATTAGGAAGAAGGGGAGGTGGAATTATTTTATATATATTAAAGAATCTATCCAGGCTGATAAAATAAAATTAGAAAGAGAAGCAGATTGCGAAGAAGCTATTTGGTGTAACATAGTTACAGGAAACTCTATGTTAACGGTTGGGTTAGTTTAAGCATAGAAGATAATAAAAAAGTACAAAACGCTATAAGGGAAGTGGACAAACGGGACTGAATTATTATGGGGGATTTTAACCATGGGCCTATACAATGGAAATCTCTTCAGAGTATGGGGAGTGAGGACCACAAGTTTTTAGTTTTAGTACAAGATAGTTTCCTTTCTCAACATGTGTTAGAATCAACCATGGGGTGAGAATGTGTTAGACATAGTTTTGTCCTCACATAATGAATTGGTTGACAATGTCAAGATATGTGAGCCACTGGGGAGTAGTGATCACAATCATACGCATGGTACCATCAAAGTAAAATCAGAAAGGAATAGTAAAAAGCAGTACAGGAGAAATTTCCACTAAGGAAGATAAGAGGACATGAGGAAATATTTAGCAAAGACATACTGGAATAACACACTGAAGAATAAGACAGCAACAGAATACTGGAATATCTTAAAGAGTGAAATTGAGTGCATCGTCGGTAAATGACAAAACAAGGGAAACAGACCAAAAAAAAAACGTATCCTCATTACACTGTTACATAGTACAATTAGAAGACACCACCTGCGTATGTGTATGATGTCGATTACTATTCAGACGACGCGCCGGTGAAGGTGAGACTTAGTTTGATCACTCGGTGTTTCTATTGCTCTACTAGCGCACATTCCATGACCATGGCATGACGCTAGTCTGTCACTAATTTGACTAAGTCAATCAAACTCAAACGTCAAAGTTGTAACGTCTTAAGACGTAACCGGAAACAAGGGGCGTGACCAAGGAGGCACATGTCTTCCAGTTCCAGATCAGGATTTGTGGTTTGTTATAACTTGTAATGTAGTGAGTAGATGGTTTAACATAGTAGTGACTTGTGGCTGTGCAGTTGTGTTAAATATTCATTTAGCAGGCCCCTAGTACTTGGCCTAGGGCGTGTATTTGTTAACTAATTACGTGCTACAGTGGAGTATTAAGCCTAAATACTATTAAAACTTGTTGACATTTATACATGCACTCCCACTACTATTGTTCAAATGTGTGCCCCCATAGACTACCCACTCTGGATCCGCCCCTGAATATGGACTATGTTAGATGATGTGTCTATGTATAGGGCTAAGGTAGTGAGGAATAAAGATTATCAAAGAACAGTATTTCATGTACCCAGTACATAATGACATAAAATTCAATGCAATGCACACTATTGCTACAAAACTACAATGACATTTTCTGTACTTACAGCTCACATCCAGCATCATCTACCAAATAACCATGATAAAGACAGAAAACCAGTGGGAATGAAAGGTAAGTTACAATATGTGGTCATGGTATGATGAAATATACATAGTGTACTCTGTCAGTGGTGCTGTTATCTGGTACAGCCTAGTTGTTTTACATGTTATAGCATTTTATAAATACTGGGTAGTATCTACTTTGCCCGTGTATTGTATGGACACTAAAGAGTACAACTCTGTATAATATGTCTACATTTATTATGTATGTTTTAGGTATTGCCAGTAACACAGTAAAATATGGTGTGACTAATACGGTTGTATTTAAAAATTAAACAACATACTTATGATGTGCTACATATGTGTTTTCAGAAAGAAAAAACTTATGGACTGGAATGAGTGCTGCATCTTGAAATTAAAAGATGCAAAAAAGATGCAACTGGACGTGGTGCAGCACCAAGAAGACAATGTAGCTACAGAAAAGAAAAATATAAAATTGCTAAACAATCTGCGAATCATGCATAGCCTGTGCTGCTAAATGTATTGGTGCTGCAGTGACATCAACATTTGATTCCATTAACATCATGTTTTGCAATGCTTTGCGTGGATGTGGCACATTTCTTCTCTTTGCACTGTGTCAAGGATACATTGAAACTCGAACATACTATGAACACCAGGAAGAGCACCATAAATTCACATTGCATCAATTATACATCAAATACCTTGAATACTAATTCGTGTACAAACACCTCATTATACCGACAAGTTTCTTGTTTTCCTATGACATCTGGAATTATTATAATACTTTTAATTAATTTCTATGATGCAGATCAATCAATGACCTTGTATTCTAAGATCTACTGGTAAAAGCAGCATGTCAGCAATCTTCTTTAGACTGATCCAGTTTTTGTAAAACAATTACGAGGTCAAAATAATATTATGTCTTCTGTTGGTAAGTCGGTTTGGTGAGAAAATAAATTGGATTATTGGCACCTGGCAAATAGTATGTGCCAAACATTTACAGTAATAATTGTTTTATATCAGCCCGTAATAGTCAACAATATTTTCCATTTATGACTACTTAGAAAATAGAAACATACACAATTTATTTCTCCATAACTATGACTGCTAGGTTGGCATGTGTGTATATAAGTGGCCTAAATGCAAAAACTTGATGGTATTGAAATAATGCAGTTGAAGAAAACAATGATTTGGTACAGTAAGCCTTGGATATAACAAATCGTTTGCAACTGGTCAATTTATTCATTATATCCGAAACTTGTTATCTCTGAAATGTTCTGTGTAGTAAAATAAAATAGGGACCAATTCATTTATTCAATATAAAAAAATCGTTTAAAGTGAATTTGTTATATCTGAGGTTTTCTGTATATGCACTATTTTAACATCAAACATATTTCAACAATACAGTTGTATTCACACATTATATTATTTACAAGTGTTATTTTGTAGACACAAAAGTGGGTGTATTCAAACATATATATCATATCATAGTATACATTATATATATACATATGTATATATATTATTATCACATTAAAATAGTTACATATTTGTTTTGGATGGTATTGTCAACGCTTGAATAAATAATGCATTCTATCACGGGTTGTCATATTACTGATGCACTTAATATAGCATTTCACAAGCTTCATATATGTGAAAGTGGCAGCCAAACTTACGTACCCATTAGTTTTTATGCAGATGTGATTGAACAATATAATGTATATATGAAACATTAAATACATTTGGCAAAATCTGTGTCCCATGGACATGATAAATGATATAATGAAATAAAAAAATTATGTTTATATAAAGAAATAGTGTCCTTTTTACACATTTGTTTTACATTAATATATAGATTTTCATTCCATCGAATTAATGTCTGCAATACCGTGGTAATCTGAAATAGAAATTATGGTTTCAAGTGTAGTTAAACGTGCCTACATAAATTGTAATTGTGCAGCGCGCAGTCAATCTATAAATTACTGCGGTGAATTACTAATCGGTCCCGTTTGTTGGCTGGTCCCGCTTGTTTACTTTTTATTGTGGAATTTTGCATTGGCTAGCAGTAGCAGTGTAGGCGCGGCGCCGCTTTCAAAGACGGTATTTATGCAATTACAGCAGTCAATAAAAATTGACAAACACACATCAGTGTCATTGAATCACACACAATTTACTAATGTGTTTTGGCGACGTTGTAAAAGCAAATAACTGAGAAATCTCCATCTGAACGCAGTACCACAAAAGTTACTCGACCTCTTGCGTCGGCGTAACTTTGCGATGAAATATACGCCATATTTGCGAATGTTCGTATCGTAAATGTTTCGAGAATAGCACTTGCGAAAAAATCGTAACTTACGCTCTTTTTACGTCATTTTTATATAAAAATGGCGCTAAGAAATTCGTAAGTCGTTCGAGAATACGGGCCCAGACCTTCAAGGCGTAGACGACGTTGTCTCACGGTGGTGGATATTCGTTGTAGATTATCGTACTATTCCTTGTTGTGATCTCATCGCGCCAGGACACATTGTAGATTTTGCTTGGGCTTTTCTGTACTGAGTGCCATGCTGAGAGTTGGTGTATGAGCCGAGGTATTTGACGTTTTCTACTTTCTCTATTTGACTCCCATCTAAGGTGTGTAGATAGGATTTGTACCTGAATTGATGTACATGTACTTGATTTTGCTGGGATTGAGAAGTAATCCAGTAAATTTAGAAGCACTTTCAATTTTATGGAGGAGTTCTGCTTCGTGTAGTGTGCCAGCAAACAGAACGATGTCATAAGCAAACTCAAACTCAGAGATTTGTATCAGTGATAAATATATTATTTCCGCACGGTGCACGGTACACAACATGATTAGAGTGTAAAGTGTGTTTTATTGTCATAGTTTCAAAAGCAACAACAGCAAAAACAACTCCCGTGTCATGTCATGTCATGTATTTTACGAATATGCTGCCGAAACTGTACGTATTCGACATCTGGCGATTAAACGTGTACTAATCAAAATATGGTTTATTAATTAATTCGCGTCCCATGAGCTACTATCGTTCATTTGGAAAGTACAGTAAAATAATATGTAACTGTATCCACAACGACATGCAACTCTTTTTGTACGCGATTGCAGCGGATGGCAATGTTGGACGAGTCATGTACTTTTAACAAAAACAGGATGTATGAGTATATAAAACGTGTTAAGTTAATCTGAAATCGTACCTATTAAACATGACTATCTGCACCCACAGCGGTCAACAATCATGTTCTCGTGGTGTCGCACGACAATCTCGTCTCGTTCGTAATACAGCATGCTGATTGGTCGGAGCTTGGTTGGGACACAGCATGGCCGGGGCACCGTCTTCCGGTTCTTCAGCCGCGCGAGACTCTGCAGAACGGCATGATTGGTTGGATCCATCTCCCACGTGACGGGGGACCTGCACCGCCCACCGCAGTAGAAAGCGTTGTAGCGCTTTGGGTAGACGATCCACTTTCCCCAGCCGATCAGGTCAAAGTCGATGAAGAGATCATGCATCCGACATCTCTTGCTCCGGTTGCGGCGCTTCTTCTTCCGGCCGCGGTCCTTCTTAGCGGCGGCGCGCGCCACGCGGGCGGACGCGCTCTCGCTGTTCGCTCTCACGCTGATCACGTGCTTCTGTAGCTTGCGGAAGAAGGCGTTGTCGAGCGAGAACAGTACCAGCATGGCATTCTTGTCGCTCACCTGAGCGTTGCTCGGTGACGGCGTCAGGTGCAGACGCGTGTCGCGCCGGGAGCGGTGACGACGCACGCTGATCTGCACGCAGCCGGTGTCGTGTCCGCCCGCCAGCACACCCTGCACGATCCGGGTCAGATCGAGGGTGAGGAAGTCTTCGCCCTGACGCTGTTCCACCGTCACCCGACTGGTGCTCTCTGACACCGTTGTGCCGTCTTGTGTTATGGCCACCCGCACCCTGTAGCGCCTGCTTCTGCGCGAGTTCCTCGAGTGGCGTCCCAGCAGAGGCAGCATACGCAGTTCCGCCTTCTGGACGACTTCGCGCGACGGAATACTCGACAGGTTGAACACCAGGCGGATCTCGTTGCGCTTCTCGTGACGAGGAACTGAAAAAAAAACAGTTGGATTATTTTACCGTTCATGCATACTTGGGTGCGTGCGTGCGTGCGAGCGAGCGTGCGTGCGTTATGATTTTGTGACCGTAACTAAACTCATCATAATCCGCCAAAACTGTATTTGAGATATACAGTAATATCTCATTTGGGCTGTCCGAGACTTTCGTTGAAAATCGTTGAAATAATACCCAACGAAATGATTACACGAAATTTGAACTCAACCACCAGAGAAGGAGAAGAAACTCAAGAACAACCAAATGTGACACAGCTATATTTCATTTCAATTTAGTTTATAGTAATACAGTGCATACCGCAATTTTTGGGCATAACGCGCACCCTATGCCTAGCTATAAGACTCGAAAATAAGAATTTCGACATAGCTAGAAGGGCCAGAATTGTTGTTGTTCTCCTCATCGTTCCTTGTCTTCAGGTGTGAGGCTGGCTTGGATACGTCGACATTTTCTTTTCTTTCTTCTTCCTCATTGCGCTTGCATTACTTTCTCTACCACCCTTCTCCATTCTCCTCGGTCTTTTGCTTTTTTCTCCATTTCCCTTCCCATCCCTCCACAATCCTCCCACCGCAGACACGGTCGCCCTCGTCTTTTTTTTCCCTCCACTCTCCGGGCATCTGCTTTCTTTGCCAACCGTTCTTCTCCCTTTCGCTACACATATCCTGCCCACTGCAATCGACTTCTCAAAGTTACCCAATTACATAACGTGTTTGCCTAAACTCCTATGTTCGCTTATATTAAAAAAATCACGTCATTTACTAAGACAATTATTTTAGCGTTCTGAACGTTCTTAGCCGGTTCATGAAACCGGCCCCTGGTATGCAGCCAAATTCGGCTATACGTAAGTATGCCAATAACACCATCATGTCAACTAAGATAATGAACTATAGTGGATGCATCCTATGTATCCAAAATATAATAATTATATAAACAAATTCCGATGAGTCGGTTTCCCGAAAAAAAAGTTGGCGTACTGCCCCAATCGGACTGAGGATACGCACTGGTCAGAATACTAAATATCTCTATCATGCAATAATGTATGTAAACATCGCACAAGCTGCCAAGTTTACATTTGATTTATTTACAATAACGTTAATCAAACTGACTCTGTGACGAGTACTTCCTTACTAAGGGCGTAGAGAGCATTATATAGCGGGAATTGAATTAGTAAGAAGGAAAACCAAGACAAATTTATATTTCAATCCAGCGGATTTTAACGTGTCTAGTGACAAGTCGACAGCGTCCGTTGAAACTTATAAGTAGCACCGAGGGAAGTCCGGAAATAGGAAACATATTCAATTTAGAAAGCGGAAATGTGTTGTGTCACAATTCAGTTTAAAGGAAAGTAAACGATAAAAGTAACCGCTGAATAAAAACACTTCCAACATTGCAACTATATTTCAAAGAAATGGGGAAATCCACAACCACAACACTATGAACAGCAATGCTTACTTTGTTCCCGAACAAACACACGGAAATTTATAATTAAATACTCTGGACCTTCGTTCTGGAATACCATACTAGATTACATACTAAATACTGCATCTGAAATACATACGTGTATGTTTACAGTTGATACACAACGTTGTATGACACAGGTAATTGTATTTATCTTGATATTTATTATATGTACTGACACTGTTGTTATCAAAACCTTCCTTTGATGTTTTTTAAATGTAACAAATAGGAAAAGAAAACAAAAAATATAATTACCTTAAACCTGGCACTAAAACCCTTTTATGAATTGCATGACACTGTGTCAATGCGCTATACTATCTATTTATATTGTATGATGTCATTCGTGTTATAATTTATGTTTTCATACTTCCATTTTATCACAGATACTCAGTTTATAAGTACTTTCTAATGCATAATACACCATTCAATTACCACATTGCCCCATGGTGTTAGATTGTGTTAGTTTATATTGGATTGCGACGCGTTGTTGTCAGTTTTATTTGCGTTAAATCTAAAAAAAGTGTACAATTATTTCGTTACCTGATTATACGTGGTTCTCGAAATAAGCCCCCAGGGGTTTCTGGAAAATCTCCCGAGTTACATGGTAAAACCATATATACGTTCACACTTGTAATATCACTGTAACCGAGTAATCAAACAAACATTCATTCATTCATTCAAAAAATTCATTTACATTCACATGCATGTATCGGTGGTTGGATTATTATGTTTGGCATGTACCTCTTAACCAATAAACAATACCGTCTAGAACCATTTTAACGACTGTTCTTTAAAGTTGTGTGATGTTTCTTGGTATTGTAATTTAAATGGGTTATTAACTAATGCAGCTGCCATCTCTTAAATGTATATGTTTATGAATACCGGCATGTGTTCTAATTACACATTATAACGTATTGCTAATAAACAGTTTAGAACGTAGGCTACAGTTGCAATTATTTTTTTTACAGAAATCTTAGTCGCGATCGGTGACTTGAAATAATTGTACAGATTTCCACGCCGCGGAAGATAAAGGCCTACAACTGTACAGTCCATGTGATCAGAAACACGTCTCATCGTTTCACAAAAGGATGATCATATGGCGGTGTAGCTATGGTTAATAACTTAATACTTACACACTTTCCACTCCTGACAAATACTCAGGAGCACGTTTCATTCTTTCGCAAAGAGGATCATGGCAGCCTAGCTATGGTTGGTGTATATTTTAACAGCTTGTGTACATGTATTTATTTATTATTATTATTTTTAAATGTAATATAGCTGATTTTATTTAGTAATAATACTTACAATTGTTTGCACGTTAGTATTTTAAAATATGTGTGGTTTTATATGTTATTACTTTATTTGTTATAGCCACTGTACAGCGCCCCGGAACAGTTATTTCGACGGGACGCTTTATAAGAACGGTCTTGTTATTATTATCACTACTACTAGGCCTACTACTACTACTACTACTACTACTACTTCTACTACTACTACTACTACTACTACTATACGTAATTTGTAGCGATATTTGAAAACAACGATACGTACCCTTGGCGGTGAAGCTGCGCACGGTGTTGGCGTGTTTGATGGCCGGATCTCCTCGCCCGCTGCCGGCCGCCCGGGACAGATCCTTCCCGTGCTGTAGCTCCTGATAGAGCTCGAGTAGGAACATGGCAGACGCTTGCTTCGAGCTCTCCGGAGACACGCCGTGTGTGAGACTGAGAGTACGCACCAAGTCGGCCGTACTCACGGACGCCGGTCCAGCGTTCGTGCCGTTTTCGCCGGACACCGCTACAACTTTGACGGCCCGATATTGGTGTTCAAGAAGACGCGGTAGTTTTGCGCCCAGAATCAGCCACGCGTGACCAAACAGCAGCGGAAGCGCTACCACGACGTACGGCAAAAGCCCCATGACAACTTTCCCCGGACACGTCTTCGGAACGAATGATGCAGACCACCAGTCGGCCAGGGAATAAAATAAAAAAAAGTGGGGAAAGTGATAAAGGTTTGTGGCATGACCCCTGTTTCATTCAGACTCGCCGTGTCTTTCTTCGGTGAATGCAGAAGAGAAGAGTGCCAAGCATGCAACCACGTCGGCTGTTGTATCACTGCCGCCATGTCGCTGATCCGAGTGGAGTAATTAACAATTAGGATAATTGGATGATAATTGTTCTGTTAAATAAACAAGTGCACTGGTGTGCTGTGCCAGATACCCTTGGCCTTGCCGGTGACCGGGTAACAGACTAATTGGACCTTGATTCCATCAGCAAAGTCTTCTTAGTTCAGGGCTATCGCTATCAGTCACAACACAGGCATTACACAAACTGTTAATTGTAGTCTATCTATCCGTCTGTCGCGCGTATTCGGTAAACGATCGCTAACTCGTTTCTGCTATACCTACAAATCACGTATTGTGAAAATTATTAAATAACCCCTTCAACGTAGAAAATTACATAGGATCTAGTCGACTTCTCTGGTGATGGGGTGGCTTGAGCGCGCAGAGAAGTTGGGAGAGAGAGAGAGAGAGAGAGAGAGAGAGAGAGAGAGAGGGAGAGAGAGAGAGCGAGCGAGCGAACGAGGAAATATAGCACGAAATTAATGCCCAAAGCCGTGCTTGATGTACGGTGGCAGAGGACCGGGGAAAAGTAAATGAAAGCAAGCAAACTAACACAGGATACCAATAATTGTAGCGTGGCTGAACATTTCCCAGATACTTTGACAAACGCCATGTGCATTCATAAGGACTGGGTTTCGCGCTATAGAAGAGATTACAGTTTTTCGCTCATGGCATCCTCCCAAATAAACTATGACACAGTCACATTGCCTAAGCAAGATAACAATGAACTGGTTGATCCATTAGCGACTACAATTCCTGCGATGTTGTCATTAGTCCCGCTATTGTCCATCTTGTCCGAATCGCCATCTCTCTGAACCTATAATAAGGGATACTGCTGGTTCTGGTCATGCCGATCTTTCTCTTTGCTTGCGAGATATGGATCTTAATTACAGAGGGTAAACGATGAATACAAGTGATGGAGATGAGATGCTGCTGGTTATGTATCCCATACACCGACCAGGTTACCAACAACTCACCAAGAAAGTCCCTATACACTCGCGCAGAGAAAGAATTGGACGCATATAGCAAAAGAAACTGGACAGATCTCGGTGTCTGTTAAACACAAGCGACAGCGTAGGATTGGCAAGTAATAATAGTATATATATTCGTACCAAAAAAATGTACAATTTGATTAAAACAATGTGCAGACAGATCGTGTGATCATCACCGAAACGACTTCCCACGATTACGGAATAGGTGAAACCATAACTTGCTCACTGCGACACAGTTGCAAGAAACTGTTTCAATAGACTTGTAGGCCTACCAGTAGTGTTTATAAAAGTGTTTATGTCGAACGTGTCACTATTTTCGGACCCTGAATAAACGCGAGTTACGTACAAGGGTCTACATCAGTAACCATAGATTATGCACCGAGTCAATGAGAAAATTACCTCTCCTTAATTGCAGAAACTGACAACAAGCTGCTTAGCGATGTCCTTTGTGAGTTTCTGATGCAGAGATTTGTTGATGCGTGTAGCCGACGTCCGTGCCTGACATGGCTGTGCGCGGAAGGGGATTACTCGCCGACTGAACAAAATGCTTTTCAGGGCGACCGACGATACGAGTTATGCTCAAGTAGTTGCACAATTAGAGTGAAACTGAGAAGCACCTCTGAACCACACTGAGCACGCTGCAAGTGTTAGAACTGTGCTTCAAGAATGTGACATGATAGTCCAACTCATAAAATGTGGGGCTTCTGGAAGTATAGAAGTAAATATAATTCCTGTTCAGATGCTCTAAAATAGTGCATGGGTTTGACGCAACCTTTTCAAACTTATGCTTATATAGCGCAGTATCCAGTCCTCAAGACTGCTAAAAGCTCTTTACACTTTACTCCCTGGCAGACCTGTTCAACCAAACACCATATCGACTTCTCTGGAAAGCATTCAGCCATGCTGCAGTTAATGCGTGATGACTATTCGTACTCAAATATCCATCACTGTCTAAAGCCAGGTACTCAATCATACAGCTGAATGGAGTGACGTAGAATGAACAAACTTGCCCTGGATGTGAACCCAGGTTCTCCCCGTCGAGAGTCCGAAGCTCTAGCCACTGAACCATTGCGTTCCACTGCATGCATACGGCGAGTTGTGTGAATTGTCATTCAGTTGGTTCGTATGTCAGCACTTACCAATTAATCCAGCATGCTATTACCTGTTTGGTTATGTTCGATTACAATATATATACGCATTATAGCTAATTATTAAATACGGTTAAAACACAGTTTACATGCAAGCCAATTCCTCCATTAGGTGACGCATCGCTGTATGTTGACAGCTGGAGCAACGTGCATAGAACCACATCCAAACACTGGAGATTAGACGCGACTATAATTATGTCAAGATGGCATATATGTTCGTACCATAACTCACGCACCTAGGTTATAGTACGAAAATGTATGCCATCTTGACATCTATATATAATTATATATATATGTCAATTGTTGACATGTTTCTTTATATAATTTATATTTCTTGGCAAATAAAACATGGAATAGTATTTCAAGATATGTATATATATAATTATATATATATATACATATCTTGAAATACTATTCCATGTTTTATTTGCCAAGAAATATTAATTATATAAAGAAACATGTCAACAATTTGGGTAATTGGTTCCAAGTGAAAAAATAGTATAATGCTCTCGTAGAGTTTGTAGACAAGCTTCTGTGTGAAACAAGTGTTGCCACGTCGGAATTAAAATTACAATACGCCGGCTTCAACCAGCTTATAATAACACAATTAATTTATTTCTAAATGCTCTTGTTGGAATAAATATACCATAACTTTCCATTACCTTTTCACATGGCTATTGGTTCACTGGTCCAATTAAAGTGTGTGCGTAGGGCCTACCTATAAAATCTAAATGGAGGACAAACTAATCTAAAGAATAGACTGAACTGAATATCAGATATTATTCAAAGAATATTTTGAAATGTTAGTCAGAACTACAGTCAAACCTCGATTTATGGTCACACCTCGATAATACAACCACATCAGCAGTAAGGTAACGCTGGAACCCTCCATAAATATTTTCGAAGTATAGGAAATTAGTACATGACACTGTGTACTAGTAATACGGTCACTTCGCTATTAAAGTCTTAATCCCAAGGGTGACCTAGATAGTGAGGTTCCACTGTATCTGCCAACAGATATGAGGAACTGCCAAACTCTCAGCTAAAAAATGGACCAAAACGCAAAATATCCCCAATGCCCATTTTTTTATTGTGTGACAATTAAAAAAATTATTTAGCGCAAAAATGTAATTCCCAATTAATTTGAGCTACGTCGACAACCTCACTATCGAATACCATCTCAGTATGTGCAAGTTAAATGATACACTGGGAAGAAACAATAGGTAATGTGCAATCGCGCCAACATGTTGTGGATGTCATATTTGATTTGGTTGTAATAGAACCCACCAGATGGCGATATTGGATATGTTGAAAACATGTCCATCACTACATATTGTGGTAAGCAGTTTCTATTTTTGTATTGAACACTTTATGAAACACAAAATGTAAGATGTGAAACAGAAAACATTGACCAAAACTATGTTGGCTCATGTTGAGGTGAGCTTGTCTATTCCCTACCCTGAAATACATGCATTTAATCATGTCAAGCATTCACATGAAAATGCCAATTTTGAAAATCAGTTTAATTGATGCTGTATCCAGAAATAATTAAGTTAACAACTAATCTGATATTTACCAAAACTACATACAAAAAAGTTGAACAAACAAGCTTGCATGTCATAATGGGATCTATGTAGGTTTGTTTTTGGTAAAATGAGACAAGTGAAAACATCCAGTGGGGATAGATCAGCAGGTAGTCAGACTGTAGAGAACGAGGAGAGACACGACAGCGATACAGGTGGTGAAGAGGTAGATACCACAGAGGCAGTTGGTAAGACTGTGAGACAGAAGACTGATGGAAGAAGACAGAGTGTTCAGCAAAAAACAGAAAACATGTCAGGCGTGAAGGTGACAGGGGAGAAAGTGACCGTAGTGAAGGAGGTAGCCGGGGAAAAGGGACGGGAGAGGAGAGAAGAAAATGTGATGGGAGGAAAGAAGAAGGGACGAAAGGAAGTGAGAGTAAATGTGCTAGAAGAGAAGATGACAGGAGGAAAGGGGACAAGAGAAAACACGACAGGAAAGAAGGGAATGGAAGAGAATGTGACAGGAGAGAAGACGACAAGAGGAAAACACAACAACCAGACATATGCAAACCGGAGGAGCTACTCCGAGGCAGTGATTGAGGGGGCAAAGAGAAAAGAGAGAGTGTTTATGGGCGATTCAATTCTGAGAAAAACAGACAAGACTATATGCGAGGGGAAGGACGTTGTTGTATGTCTACCGGGGGCTAGGATAGAGCATGTGACCGAAAGGGTAGAGAAGGTATTGGGGCATGGCAAGGGAGGGTCTATACTAGTACACGTTGGGACAAACAATGCAGACAAGGAGGGAACAACTGGTATAGTTCAGAAGTACAGACATCTAGTGAGGAAGCTAAAGAAGACAAGAGTGGAACAGGTTATTCTCTCAGGAATTTTGCCAGTAATGGGAGGAAGGGGGGCAAGATACAGAAACTGTAAGAGGATGGCGATCAACGCACTAGTTGAGCAGATGTGTGAGGAAGAGGGCGTGGGATTCATAGATTTATGGGGGTACTTTGTTGGGAGAGAAGATATGTACATGAGAGATGGCCTCAATCTAAGTGGAAAGGGGCAGCAGTATTCTCAGAGAATCCGCTGCGATCTGTTGACAGTGGGACAGGTTGCATCTATTTAAACTAAATTCGCAGTGGGGACTCGCAGAGAAGCCTGAAACTGGAGGCATAGATAAAGGCAGCAAAAATAATTCAGCAAAGAACAGTCTGGAAAACTGTTCTGAAGCTGGGTATAAATGTGTGTTTAAATGCAAGGAGTATAGTAAACAAAAGAAATGAACTAAACATTATGGTAGAAGATATTGACCCTCACATAATAGGTATAACCGAATCATGGGCAACCACCGATATATCAGATGCCGAATTGGGACTGACAGGATATGTAATGTTTAGGAAAGATAGAATAGGAAGAAGGGGAGGTGGAGTTATTTTATATATTAAAGAATCTATCCAGGCTTATGAAATAAAATTAGACAGAGAAGCAGATTGCGAAGAAGCTGTTTGGTGTAACATAGTTACAGGAAACTCAACGTTAACGGTTGGATTAGTTTATCGAAGTCCAAACATAAGCATAGAAGAGAATGAAAAAATACAAAACGCTATAATGGAAGTGAGCAAACGGACTGTGTTATTATGGGGGATTTTAACCATGGGCATATAAAATGGAAATCTCTACAGAGTATGGGTAGTGAGGACCAGAAGTTTTTAGTTTTAGTACAAGATAGTTTCCTTTCTCAACATGTGCTAGAACCAACCAGGGGAGAGAATGTGTTAGACTTAGTTTTGTCCTCACAGAATGAATTAGTTGACAATGTTAAATTATGTGAGCCTCTGGGAAGTAGTGATCACAACCAGATACATTTTACCATCAAAGTAAAATCAGAAAGAAATAATAAAAAGCAGTTGAGGAGAAATTTCCACAAAGGAAGATATAAGGAAATGAGGAAATATTTAGCAAAGATAGACTGGAATAATACACTGAAGAATAAGACAGCAACAGAATGCTGGAATATCTTAAAGAATGAAATAGAGTGCATCGTAGATAAATTTGTTCCCTTCAAAAAACAAGGGAAACGGACCAGAAAGAAATACTTATCGAAAGAAGCCATTAGAAAAATTAAGTATAAACAAATGATGTGGAAGTCATATAGACGTACTGGAAATGACGAAGACTACAACATTTATAAAGAAGCACTAAACCAAGCTACAGCTGAAATTAGAAATTCAAAGAGAAGCTATGAACATAAATTAGCTTGTAATATAAAACATGACAGCAAGAGTTTTTATGCGTATGTTCGAAGCAAACAGAAAGTTCAGGATAAGGTCGGTCCTCTAGAAGATAGTGCTGGAAATATAATATCAGAAGGATTCTTAATGGCTGAAGACCTAAATGAGTATTTTAGTTCAGTGTTTACCAGAGAAGACACTAGTTCACTGCCAGTACCAGAGGCTAAGTTCAAGGGGGCAGAATCAGACTATTTAAGACAGTTAATTGTAACCCCAGAAATGGTAGCAAAGAAAATTAGGGCTATGAAGGAAAATAAATCACCTGGAGTGGATGGTATTCCACCCAAACTACTAGTGGAAATTGTAGAACAAATTAGCATACCGCTTGCAACAGTTTTCAACTTGTCATTAGAAGAGGGAGTGGTTCCTTTAGAATGGAAAGAAGCAAACATTATACCGTTATTTAAAAAAGGTTCGAGAAACAAGTCAGAGAACTATAGACCAGTGAGTTTAACATCAGTGACTTGTAAATTATTAGAAAGACTAATTAAAGATCACATGGTGGATTTTCTTGTTAAACATAACTTGATAAACCCATCTCAACATGGGTTTCTAAAAGCGAGGTCATGCTTAACAAATATGTTATGTTTTTTGGAAGATATCACTAAGTGGGTAGATGATGGATCACCAGTAGATATCATCTACTTAGATTTTCAAAAAGCTTTCGACAAAGTGCCACATCAGAGATTACTGCTTAAACTAAAGGCCCATGGCATAGGAAATGGTATAATTAACTGGATAGAAAAATGGCTGATTGACAGAAGACAACGGGTAGTTGTTGATGGGGAGGCTTCAAACTGGAAATCAGTTTTGAGTGGGGTTCCACAGGGATCAGTACTGGGACCTATATTATTCTTAATATATATAAACGATTTGGACGATGATATAGCTAGCAAGGTGTTGAAATTTGCAGATGATACAAAAGTGTTTAGAAGGATTGAAAGTGATGGTGATAGACAGCATTTACAAGATGATCTTGACAGGTTGATCAAATGGTCTGAAAAGTGGCAAATGTTGTTCAATTTTGGGAAATGTAAATGCCTCCACACAGGACATGGGAACGAATATGTAGAATATACAATGGGGGGAACTGTACTAAGTACTACTGTAAAAGAAAAAGACTTAGGGCTGACAATTAGTGCTGACATGAAGGTTTCAGAGCAGTGTGGAATTGCAGCTTCAAAGGGAAATCAAATCCTTGGATTGATTAGGCGAAATATAGCATATAAAGAAAAAGAACTAATAATACCACTGTACAAAACAATAGTTAGGCCTCATTTAGAATATTGTATACAAGCGTGGAGGCCATACCGCAAGAAGGACATAGATATGCTAGAAAGAGTACAGAGGAGAGCGACTAAAATGATACCAAAACTGAGGGATCTTAGTTATGAAAAACGCCTAAAAGAATGTGGTTTAACAACACTAGAGACCAGGAGATTGAGAGGAGATCAGATAGAAGTGTTTAAAATATTGAATGGTTATGAAAATATTGATAGAAATGTTTTTTTCAGTTAAGAAAGATAGAAAGACTAGAGGACATGAAGTTACATTAGTAAAGAAGCAGTGTAGATTAGACGTGAGAAAGTTCTCATTTTCACAAAGGACTGTGAATGAATGGAACAGATTATCTGGTGATTGTGTGGGTGCTAGTAGTGTGAATATGTTTAAAAATAAAATCGACACATACCTCAGAAGGGCTGGATATATGTAGATAAAAGGGTTGGACTCTAGATAAGCCAAAGGGCTTCCTTGTCCAGCTGCCATCTAGAGTTAATTCTCTGGATGGCAATCTTGTTAAATCTTGTTAAATCAAATTGAGGATGCACCATTAACCTATTAATCCCAGCTGCGGGAACATAAACACATGACCAACAATGTTCCGAAGAGTAAAATAAGCTTTAATCAGTGTATATCTGCTACATGAGCTAGGCCCTGTCCAGATAATACAAAACATGCTTGCAAGTGTACACTTTATACAAAACTGGTCAATACACCTGTTGCTTAGGCTGACCAAACTGTATAGAGATGTCGCCTCTCAAACGACTGTCTCGCGCAACAACTCAGCAAGAAACTTCCCGTCTGCAGTGTCAACCAATCGGTGCTATTTTCCAAATTTGTGGAAATAAACCAACACTCCAGATGCGGGATTGACAAATATATTTAGGTTGGGATTTGTTGAAAACTCTCCTAACATCTGTCAGAGGCTAGGCGTAGAGTTGTTCAAATACTCAAACATAAATTTGCACAAATACCCCATCAACAAACAGTCTATATACTAACCATGCAAACCTTTTCAGCATGTTTAGTATGTTTTACAGTTGTACCTTGTATAGCAACGTTCTGCATATATTCAAACGGTTCCATAAAGATAATATGCCACACTATAAACGATCTCATGGAACGGTTTGCTGATTAACAAAGAAATACTTGGCTGAACCACGAAATGGGCTACATTAATACTAATGATAACACCTATAAGTTATTGCATTTCAGTGGTACACCTACTTATGTAGTATTTACTTTTAGTGATTAACAACCGTGATCCTGCCACGCCACAAATGGCAAAGACCAATAAAGAACATCTGTTCAACTCAACGATACATTCTATCCCTATTCATTGATCGACAAATCTTCACAAGTATTATCTTTAGGCCATATGAAGTTGCACTGCGTAGCTCAACTAGAACATGTCAAACACATTCAGCGGCGGGATAGACACAAAACTGCATTTTGCAATTCGCTGACAAATATTTATTTTCCATTATATTATTAAATATAAATGCAATAAAGATTTGCATTTCACATCAGCAACTTTCCGTACACAGGACATCAGTAGTGAAATGATAATCGGAAAGAAACCAGGTGGAAGAACATTTCAGATGCGACACCAGATTTCGGGAAAACAGTTTCTTTCGACTTTTAACTTGTTTTCTTACTACAATATCAATATTTTAAGTATTTTTAAATGAAAATTTCAACTGATAAACACAAATGCCAAGTTCTTGTGCCTTCCAATACGCACTCAGTTTTTTCCTTACACACGGCACATCACGATGTTCGAAGAGTATTTCAGTGTAAGCATTTCATTACATGCGTACCAATACAAACACCAAAAAGCTAGTCTGTTTCGCAACTTATTTATACTATTTTTATTCACATATCCTAAATCCACTTTCTCCCTGCCTGAACGCATTACTTGCACTGTATGTGGATGATTCAATGACTTAAGGGTAGCCACTACTCGAAAACGCCCATATAGCCAATTTGCCATATCTCTGTTAATATTGAACATATCATAACCAGATTTGGAGCCGATTAGAAATATGAATGGTGTATGATGTGTGAAATATGGGCACGTTTGGTTGTGTATTACCATGGCAATGAACGTTTCAAGTGAATAGATTTTCACATCCTTGAAAATTATTCTGAGCTAACAACTGTATGTGTGATCATGCAGTTGTCAAGAATCATTAGCTAGAATACTCCTTTGTGCAATAAGGTGGTTTTGGGCAAGGATATCTGACTTCAGTGACTGTTGTTCAGGTTTGAGCATTTTTCAAGACGTCATGAAAAAAGCTCAAACCTAAAGTCCCATCTCACAAGTCATTGCAGTCAAACTTCCTTGCCCAAAACCACCTTATTGCACAAAGGAGTATTCCTAGCTAATGATTCTTGACAACTGCATGATCACACATACAGTTGTTAGCTCAGAATAATTTTCAAGGATGCATGCCCCTCTATCACACTAGAAAAGTTGATTATCATGGCACTGCACAAGCAAATGAGCTCACACTCCACATATCATGTACTATTCATTTAACTAATTAGTACTCAAAATTTGGCTAAGATATGTTCAGTACTAACAGAGATATGGCCATTTTCGAGTAGTGGCTATCCTTAAACTGACTAAAATAGAACATTTCACCATGAATGATGTTCGTGTTTGCATATGGAACAAATCCACAATCAGCAGACATGGACCATACAGGGTCAAAGGTCGATGTATCAAACTAACATAAGTAGCAACACAATCTGTATTCATTTCTGAGCATGTGCCAGTCGATAAGGGGAAAGCAACACAACTCGTAATAATGACCAGAAGCGTACAACTTAGTGGGTTGTGTGACTGTGATGGTGCGTGTGTTTGTCCGTGTGTATAGTTCTTTACACCTCTGGTCATTACATCAGTTGTTCCTGACAAATCTAAAAACAAGGCTAACACCAACAAGTAGTCTGTTGCTGGCAATACATACAAGCACCAACAAGTAGTCTGTTGCTGGCAATACATACAAGCACCAACAAGTAGTCTGTTGCTGGCAATACATACAAGCACCAACAAGTAGTCTGTTGCTGGCAATACATACAAGCACCAACAAGGTATGGTTTCCTTCAACAAAAACAGACAAACAAGCCACTCACGCATAGCTTTATGAATACATCTTCATACACATCAGTTACTATGAATATGACCGTCCAAAAACACCCGCAAATGGATTTTTAACACCAGGTGTCTTTCGAAGGGTTACATGTCAAAGTGAATTACAGAGGATGACATAACTCAAACGAACACACAACCTTTTCGGAGAACATCAACATTCCAAATGGCTTCTTTCACCAAACTAAACAAAAATTGCTGAACGCAGATGCATAAAACATCTTCCACAGCAGAAAAGACAAGCACAGGAAACATACCACATTTGTTTTCCGCATTTGCCAGAGGCCAATAACTTGTATACAACGTTACATGTCAAGGTTCTACAGAAAACATGCTTCTTCAAAGTGGAGTTTGATATCTGTCAATGCAAAAGCATTACCTCCTTTAGCTGTAATTCTTTCCACAAATTGAATTAGTTCTGATCATTTCCTAATATGTATATTCATGTTCAGTTTTTTATGGAGCTTGAGATACAGTTTACAATGGATCCAATGCTTTGTAATTTGTTTAACCTAAGTTTCTGCCTGCGATGTATTTACAGATAATATTCTTTGAATGAACTTGCTCGTTACATCACAAACTGGTAACATCATGATGACGACGTCATCCTTAAGAACAGAACAGAGAGCTCCAACCGGACTTGGTTACTGTTGGCTCTATCGTCACCCATCTTCCATTGTTCAGTCACTAAGTTTGCTTGTGTTATACGACAAATCGGTTCTTTGCCGTTGATCCAGACTTTACCATCGTATCTGTGTGAGCCTGCAAAGACAGAACATGGTAGAGATTAGGGACGAAACAATACACACAACTATCAATGCTTCACCATTGCCTGTGTGACAATACAAGACTGTCAACAGTGGAGTATTATGAACAGCTACTATCGATAATACACTGAACTATCAATGCCTCACCATTGCCAGTGTGACAATACAAGACTGTCAACAGTGGAGTATTATGAACAGCTACTATCGATAATACACAGAACTATCAATGCCTCACCATTGCCAGTGTGACAATACAAGACTGTCAACAGTGGAGTATTATGAACAGCTACTATCGATAATACACAGAACTATCAATGCCTCACCATTGCCAGTGTGACAATACAAGACTGTCAACAGTGGAGTATTATGAACAGCTACTATCGATAATACACAGAACTATCAATGCCTCACCATTGCCAGTGTGACAATACAAGACTGTCAACAGTGGAGTATTATGAACAGCTACTATCGATAATACACACAACTATCAATGCCTCACCATTGCCAGGGTGACAATACAAGACTGTCAACAGTGGAGTATTATGAACAGCTACTATCGATAATACACACAACTATCAATGCCTCACCATTGCCAGGGTGACAATACAAGACTGTCAACAGTGGAGTATTATGAACAGCTACTATCGATAATACACACAACTATCAATGCCTCACCATTGCCAGGGTTACAATACAAGACTGTCAACAGTGGAGTATTATGAACAGCTACTATCGATAATACACACAACTATCAATGCCTCACCATTGCCTGTGTGACAATACAAGACTGTCAACAGTGGAGTATTATGAACAGCTACTATCGATAATACACACAACTATCAATGCCTCACCATTGCCAGGGTGACAATACAAGACTGTCAACAGTGGAGTATTATGAACAGCTACTATCGATAATACACACAACTATCAATGCCTCACCATTGCCAGGGTGACAATACAAGACTGTCAACAGTGGAGTATTATGAACAGCTACTATCGATAATACACACAACTATCAATGCCTCACCATTGCCAGGGTGACAATACAAGACTGTCAACAGTGGAGTATTATGAACAGCTACTATCGATAATACACACAACTATCAATGCCTCACCATTGCCAGGGTTACAATACAAGACTGTCAACAGTGGAGTATTATGAACAGCTACTATCGATAATACACACAACTATCAATGCCTCACCATTGCCAGGGTGACAATACAAGACTGTCATCAGTGGAGTATTATGAACAGCTACTATCGATAATACACACAACTATCAATGCCTCACCATTGCCAGGGTTACAATACAAGACTGTCAACAGTGGAGTATTATGAACAGCTACTATCGATAATACACACAACTATCAATGCCTCACCATTGCCAGTGTGACAATACAAGACTGTCAACAGTGGAGTATTATGAACAGCTACTATCGATAATACACAGAACTATCAATGCCTCACCATTGCCTGTGTGACAATACAAGACTGTCAACAGTGGAGTATTATGAACAGCTACTATCGATAATACACACAACTATCAATGCCTCACCATTGCCAGGGTGACAATACAAGACTGTCAACAGTGGAGTATTATGAACAGCTACTATCGTCAAGACTGTCAACAGTGGAGCTACTATTATGACTATCAATGCTACTATCCGTATTATAATACACACAACTATCAATGCCTCACCATTGCCAGGGTTACAATACAAGACTGTCAACAGTGGAGTATTATGAACAGCTACTATCGATAATACACACAACTATCAATGCCTCACCATTGCCAGGGTGACAATACAAGACTGTCAACAGTGGAGTATTATGAACAGCTACTATCGATAATACACACAACTATCAATGCCTCACCATTGCCTGTGTGACAATACAAGACTGTCATCAGTGGAGAATTATGAACAGCTACTATCGATAATACACAGAACTATCAATGCCTCACCATTGCCAGTGTGACAATACAAGACTGTCAACAGTGGAGTATTATGAACAGCTACTATCGATAATACACAGAACTATCAATGCCTCACCATTGCCAGTGTGACAATACAAGACTGTCATCAGTGGAGTATTATGAATGGCTACTATCGATAATACACAGAACTATCAATGCCTCACCATTGCCAGTGTGACAATACAAGACTGTCAACAGTGGAGTATTATGAACAGCTACTATCGATAATACACAGAACTATCAATGCCTCACCATTGCCAGTGTGACAATACAAGACTGTCAACAGTGGAGTATTATGAACAGCTACTATCGATAATACACAGAACTATCAATGCCTCACCATTGCCAGTGTGACAATACAAGACTGTCATCAGTGGAGTATTATGAACAGCTACTATCGATAATACACAGAACTATCAATGCCTCACCATTGCCAGTGTGACAATACAAGACTGTCAACAGTGGAGTATTATGAACAGCTACTATCGATAATACACAGAACTATCAATGCCTCACCATTGCCTGTGTGACAATACAAGACTGTCATCAGTGGAGTATTATGAACAGCTACTATCGATAATACACAGAACTATCAATGTCTCACCATTGCCAGTGTGACAATACAAGACTGTCAACAGTGGAGTATTATGAACAGCTACTATCGATAATACACAGAACTATCATTGTCTCACCATTGCCAGTGTGACAATACAAGACTGTCAACAGTGGAGTATTATGAACAGCTACTATCGATAATACACAGAACTATCATTGCCTCACCATTGCCAGTGTGACAATGCAAGACTGTCAACAGTGGAGTATTATGAACAGCTACTATCGATAATACACAGAACTATCAGTATCTCACCATTGCCTGTGTGACAATACAAGACTGTCAACAGTGGAGTATTATGAACAGCTACTGTCGATAATACACTGAACTATCAATGCCTTACCATTGCCAGTATGACAATACAAGACTGTCAACAGTGGAGTATTATGAACAGATACTGTCGATAATACACTGAATTATCAGTGTCTCACCATTGCCTGTGTGACAATACAAGACTGTCAACAGTGGAGTATTATGAACAGCTACTATCGATAATTCACTGAACTATCAGTGTCTCACCATTGCCTGTGTGACAATACAAGACTGTCAACAGTGGAGTATTATGAACAGCTACTATCGATAATACACTGAACTACCGCTAGCAACGGTAGTTGGACAAAATTAATTAGCTGAACTACTGTGATACTGTTCGTAAACAAACAAAACATATATTTTTTCACTTTGCTTATTTATCAACATGACATTAACAGTGCTCAAACTTAACTCTTAACAGCATCATTCAAGAATTTATCATTTTGAATAAATTGCCTCCAAGGCCTTACAATGATGCCACTCTTAAACTGTAGTTTGAAACTGATAATCACTATTCCATGATACTATTGAAACAATACTTCAATGGTAGTACAGTTACTCCAGTGTTCTGCCCAGGTTCTCAAAAGGGCAGGGTGCCATTTCAGAAAAAGGGCACATAGAACGCGGTGAGCAATAGTTAAAAAGGCACGTGCGACGCGTGACTAAATAGTTAAAGGAAATAAAAACAAGGCATTAGCTAAAATCCGTTTTCCATGTGTACACAAAGTTTAACATTGTATGTAACATTCGAGAACATTAAACAAAATACCAAAAAATACATTTGTAGCATTAATTCGATTTTAAACCCGTCTGTGAAGCGATTCCCGCAGAAAATAAAAATTTAATGAGCTAGGCGATCACGTGGTATCCTAACGTCACATATGACTCACACTCGCAGCAGGCCGACCCTTTCTATGCATTCAGAGCATGTTTACATGGATAGTTTTGGGGTCGAAACGAGCGTCAGAATGAGTTATTGTGCAATATTCCGTTGTAATACAAACACTAGTCATCATAGAGGAACAAGCAGTTATCTTACGGTTCCACATGAATTCAATTTTATTCAAAACAATGAATGCGAGTGAGCCTACAAGTCGACTAGGTATCGCCAAGCTTGGGCTTGTTTTCAGAATAATTATATCGAATGCAACCAACGGGAGATAATGTACACCAATATACATACATAGCAAACATATATCCTATCCAGCTACAGAAAGTAACGTATATAAGTGTATAATCTTATGATATCACTAGAATATCGATGTATGGAGGAGGAGTTGTACAATTTATCATAACAACTTAAATCAGTCAGCGAATTTCTGTTAGTCCTGCTAGCTCATTTGGTAAAGGCGTTGGTTCCTTGGTATTTATTTTGTAATCGGGCGACGCCGGTTCAATCCCGATAGCACACTATTGATTTTTTTAGCACTTTTATACTATGATGCACTGCGTGTAAATATTTTTGTAGTAATTATTTATTCGCCACAAAAATGAAACTGTGGTAATTATATATAACGATGTTTCTAAATTGTATTTATCCAGACAGATCACCATTTGTTTTCACATATATAATTACAATATATTACCGTACAATATATATATACAGTTAATACATTCTATATCCATTACATTATATTTGTTTGGATAAATACAATTTCGAAACATCGTTATATAATTCCCATATTTTAATTTTTGTGGCAAATAAATAATTACTACAAAAATATAAAAAAATATTTACAAACAGTGCATCACAGTATAAACATTATTACATTTTGGTTTATATTACTTGGTGAAAACATAAACAAAAAATGGGCCAAGTGGCCCTGAAGTCCTTTGGACTAATACGTCTATATGTGACCCCGGCTGACCAAATGAGTGATAAGTCGGAAAAATTGTAACATTGTTTTCTTACATCCTTGTAAATGTTTGGTAGGGTGCTTTACAGTTTCAAAAATTATGACTGCTACAAAAATTGGCGAAGTTATGGAGTATTGAACATGGTAGGGGTCAAAAAGTGAAAATGAAGAAAACGGTTGTTGAAGTTTTACATTATATATGCAAATGGATTGCATGGAAATATTACATGCACAACATTCAAATGTGGCACACAGTATGTAATATGTATGTTATGTTGCAATGATACACTGTAAGTACAAATGTGCTGCTACAAAGACTTATCAAGTTATGCCAGATTATGTCTTTATGTGTAAAACTAAGAGGACAGATTATTTGAGAGCAAAAGGTAGACTCACTATTTGACAGTTTAAAACCTACAGGCAACTGTCCAGTTTAACAGGGGTCTAGTGGCTTAATGCTGTCTGTTGACACAAGCTACTGCCAGTGACCAATTACAGATTAGTTAGTTTCCATCAAACAATAGCAGACAGAGAATCTTAGCTCCACAGCTGGGTGTAATACACAACAAGTGATAAATATATGATACACTTGAAATACAAATGTGCTGCTACAAAAATGAATAAAGTTATGCCAGATTATGTCTTTATGTATAAAATTAAGAGGACAGATTATTTGAGAGCAAAAGATAGTCTAAAAAATTTTTTAAACTGAAGTCCTTTGGACTAATACGTCTATGTGTGACCCCAGCTGACCAAATGAGTGATAAGTCGGAAAAATTGTAACATTGTTTTCTTACATCCTTGTAAAGGTTAGGTAGAGTGCTTTACATGGTTTCAAAAAATATGACTGCTACAAAAATTGGCGAAGTTATGGAGCATTGAACATGGTAGGGGTCAAAAAATGAATATGAAGAAAACGGCTGTTGAAATTATATATGCAAATGGATTGCATGGAAATATTACATGCACAACATTCAAATGTGGCACACAGTATGTAATATGTATGTTATGTTGCAATGATACACTGGAAGTACAAATGTGCTGCTACAAAGACTTATCAAGTTATGCCAGATTATGTCTTTATGTGTAAAACTAAGAGGACAGATTATTTGAGTGCAAAAGGTAGACTCACTGTTTGACACAGTTTAAAACCTACAGGCAACTGTCTAGTTTAACAGGTGGCTTAATGCTGTCTGTTGACACAAGCTTCTGCCAGTGACCAATTACAGATTAGTCACAGTTTCCATCAAACAATAGCAGGCAGAGAAACTTAGCTCCACAGCTGGGTGTAATACACAACAAGTTATAAATATAGCTACTCTGAGGTAGACAATTAATTTTAGTTAGCAAATTTAGCATTTTAGGGGACCTTTGGTGCCCTTAGAATGAATCAATCAAATACAGATTTATTTTGTATAGTGGCACTACCACATGAAATGTCTATGAAAATTTAAAGAAAAAGTTACTGAAAAGTTTTAGAAAAAAATAAAAAATGGGTCAGCTGGACGGTGATAGACCGTTTGAAATTGGAGCCTTTGTAAAACTTTTGTCTCGACTTCACCGAAGGCAGTGTCCTGCTGTCAGAACTTCGAAGGTGTTACTCACCTAACTTACAAATATATAGGGAGCTAATGGAGAGGCCCATCATAATCCATAGCACTACAAAATGAAGTATCTGAAAGTCACACTTCATATACTGAGTGACACATCTCGTACTGTCTCTCTGCACTGTCGCAATGTCCAATAGTTTCCTATCACAACCCTCGTGTACAATATACCAAAGCTATATATCCAACACCACAACATATGTATTATCATTGGATAGGTAATTGAATAATCTTTCAGATGAATGCAACTTGTAGCAGCAGAAAATGAAGCATACAAAAGTTACACCGCAAACAATGACATGCATTCTCAAAATGTGATTCATTCAAAAATTAGTGCTATATAATAGTAGTTTGTCAAAATGTAAACAAACTCAAAGACAGTTGCAGCTTACTGTCCACCAAGCAGTAGCAGAGCAGTTTTATAATAATAATAATCCACAAGTTAAGTGGCAGTGATCTTCCTTTTATCATTCATGTGATGTTTATTGTGAGCAGGGCGGACAAATGGTTATCATACGTAGACAGGTACAGAAAGAAACTGAAATTTTCTATAAAAAGAACACGTTTGCCTACCAATGGCATGTACTTCCTATTGTTGCTGTTTCTGCCAGGCAGAAACAGTTTCTGCCAGGCAGAAACAGTTTCAGCCCGGCATAAATCAAACAACCCTGTAGGTAATTATTAATCAAATGTTTTTTGGTGAATCATAGTTACAGATCATTAAGGGTTATGATGGAAGTAAAATGTTTACATGTTTACTGTTCACTTATTGCACCACGTCTTGCATTTAGAAGAATTATTATAATAGAAAATAAAATGTTGTGGCACATATTTTTAAATACATGCATCGATGAGAAACCGGGAATTACTTTTCTGTGGCCTAAGAATAACTAATTTCAATTAACTTTCTGCTTATATAAAACAACTGCATAAAATATATATCCATACAAGACACTGACTCCGCATGTGACAGATGTTTTGGGAAGGGGAATAGTGTTCTATTTCTGGTACAAGGTGTTGTGTTTGTTGACCCAAGCCTCTGCCAGTGACCAATTACAGATTAGTCATACTTCCTACCACCAGCCACAGTGACCCAAGCCTCTGCCAGTGAGCAATTACAGATTAGTCACACATTAACCAGCCAACCACAGTGAGGTGTGACAGATGTTGTGGGAAAAGGGATTAGTTGAACAAAAGGACTGGACGCCTTCTAGAGCTACTGCTACAGTAGACCATTTAGTTAACAAATTTAGCATTTTAGGGGACATTTGGAGCCCTTAGAATGATTGAATCAAATACAGATTTCTTGTGTATAGTGGCACTACCATATGAAATGTCTATGCAAAATTTGAGAAAAAGTTACTTAAGAATTTTTGAAAAAAATAGGCAAAATGTGAAAATTTACCAGTTTTGGGGTCCTTTTTGGGGGGTTCATTGGGTGCCCTTACAATGATTCAATGAAATACAGATTTCTTATGTACAGTGACTCTACCACATGAAATTGCAAAATTAGAGAAAAAGTTGCTGAACGGTTTAAAAAAAATAAACAAAATGTTACATTTTTACAAGTTTGGGGGTCTTTGGAGGCCCTAGGGAGCCCTTAGAATGATTCAATCAAATACAGATTTCTCGTGCATAGTGGCAGTGCCCTAAGATATGTTTATGCAAAATTATAGAAAAAGTTGCTGAACGGTTTCTGAGATACGGCAGCTAACGGCAGACGCTGCGTGATGGCAATAGTCCCTTGGACCTTCGGCCAAAGGACTAGTGTTAAAAAAATCAATGGTTTGGTGTCGGGATCGAACCGGCGTCGCCTGATTACAAAATAAATGCCAAGGAACCAACACCTTTACCAAATGAGCTAGCAGGACCGACAGAAATTCGCTGACTGATTTAAGTTGTTATGAAAAATTGTACAACTCCTCCTTCATACATCGATATTCCAGTGATATTATAAGATTATACACTTATACACGTTACTTTCTGTAGCTGGATACAATATATGTTTGTTATGTATGTTTATTGGTGTAGATTATCTCCCGTTGGTTGCATCCGATATAATTATTCTAAAAACGAGCCTAAGCTCGGCGAAACCTAGTCAACTTGTAGGCCTATTCGCATTCATTGTTTTGAATAAAATTGGATCCATGTGGAACCGTAAGATAACTGCTTGTTCCTCTATGATGACTAGTGTTTGTACTACATCGGAATATCGCATAACTCATTTTGATGTTCGTTTCGATCCGAAAGCTATCCTTGTAAACATGCTCTGAATGCATGGAAAGGGTCGGCCTGATGCGACTATGGGTCATATGTGACGTCACATCTTGGCATCCCGAAAAGCGCGCCAAAAATATGCATATTCAAAAATGTCCGGATGCACAGCATAAAATGTGGAATTTCTAATTCATTGAATTTTTTTGTTTTTTTTGTTTTGTGGACATGGAAATAGATAGCAGGATGTAATATAATATGAACTCGAGCCATAGATGTTTTTATTCCGTTTAACATGACCCATATTTAACAGTGTTTTGCCCAGGTTTTCAAAAGGGCAGGGTGCCATTTTAGCAAAGGGCACGTAGAGTGTGGTAAGCAATGGTTAAAAAGGCACTTGTGACATATAACTAAATTAAATAGTTTTTAACAAGACATAGTAGCAGTGTACAGCTTGTAGTTTAATATCATATCATACACGTATATTTATGCATTATAATTTTGGCTTGGGCAAGCACTTGTAGAACAAAACACAATATTTAGCTTTACATAACTTTTAAATTTCTGTCAATCTGCATAATATTCAATTTGCATAGAGAATATTATACATGTAATATGTGTGCCAAATTTCATTGGGCTAGGTTTAACATAAATTGAGATATACTGTTATGTTCGATTTTGAAAATTAAAAATGTACAAGTAACATAGTAGTTTTGAAAAATGATATTTAAATCAATATAAATGTGGACAAATGGATGATTATATAGTATATTTAGACAACACAACATATTTTAGTTGGTTAAATTGACTTAAGTTTTAACCAGCATGACATAATATTTTAGGTATAAATTCACATCATATTTAAAATTCTCAGAGACTATTATATAAGCAATAGGTAAGCAAGATATTGTTGGGCTGAACAGAAATTGAAATATATTACACTGCAAATAGTAAAAAGTGTGATGTCAAACATTAAAATAATTATAGTCATGCATAGCTAATTTGTAAAATTCCATTTTATTTACAGAAAACTACACAATCTAATTTGTAACAATCAGTCAATAAACAGAAAAAAGTAATTATTACTAGTTTGAAACCACCCTCCGAATAATAATTATTACAGATAGCTACTGCTAAACGCTTTGGCAAAAGAAGACACTAGCCGCCAGCAACCTTAGCACCCTTGGCTAGTCCACTACACACACACGTGACGTCGTGACCTAGAAACGGCACGCCTTGCAACGAGCATGAGCGACGTCATGTGTCGGCGGGTCGTTGCATATTGAGGGGGAGCAGGTTCTTTGAACGCGGACAATACGCAATTATTTACTACTATTGTTGAGTTATGTTATACTAAATGTCGTTACTTATCATTATATATCGGTACATTAACAAATAAAGAGTGTATTGAATAAAACATTATTTTTCTAATCACACATGCCGGCTTCGAAAGTCTGTCAAAGTTTGGCGCCTCCTCAGATCAAAACGTATTTTAACAAGTTTTGCAAGTATCATGTGATTAAGAATTTAACGACTAATCTAACGGTAGAAGTCTCCCGGCGATCAGACTTTAACTTTTGAAGATACAAACAAACTAAGGAATGCTTGGGCCTTGGCGGTATGTATAGTCGAGGCGCTCCGCGAAAGTCCGTCGCTCTGTTTTATCCACTTTTGAAGGTGGGCGTCTCCTCAAATGAATGTTTTAAAAAATTTTGGCACACACGATTAAGAATTTAATGGCAACCGGGATAGGAGTCGAGATAGGGGCGCATGAACAATCAAAATGACCACGTGGCGCACTCAGGATACGTAGTCGACATAGGGGCGCTTGCAGACGATCGAGTGCTTGCAAGCACCCCGATCTCGTGACGCATCCATTCCCGATTATGTGCTCAGTTGGGAACAATTTAGCCAGGCGTGTGGCGCGATCGGGATGCATTTCGAGATCGGGACGCTCGCAAATTAACAATAATATACACGATCGTGTAACCGTCTGCAGCCACGACTAGGGTTACGTGCAAAATATAGCAGGGCGCCGTATAAAAAAGGCAGGGCATTCTTTTTGCCTTTTTTGGGTACCAGGGCGTCACTGAAAAAGGGCAGGGCGTAACGCCCCGCAAATTCGACCTAGGCAGAACACTTTACTCATCCTCGCAAACCAGGGGCGGTGACTACATATATTACCACTGCAATCAAACTCGTAATTGTTGTCGCTAGTCACGACTGTACCACCCTTGAGAACAGTGCCAGACACCCGTCCGACTACCGCTCCAGTTCCAAGACAAAGTCCTTGACTTCCACGAATCCCAATATAATTACCCATTCGACCGTTCTCATGAGCGGTATTGTGTATTCCAATAACTACGTCTACTTCGCAAACTTTCTACCAGAACTTCTCAGCAAGTGATATTATTGGCCGAGTTTATTTTCAGTTTCACAAGGTGATCTGCCATGGGGTACTGTTACTGATGTAGTCAGCAGCGTCCCCTGGCATGAGGATGAAGCTACTGTAATACTATATATGTCTACTGTGTTGTGCTTGAATGTATAAAGTAGGTATGCATACACAAATATATATGCATGACTCTAAAATGTGGTATGCATGTAATAATTATGCACACTTTACACAGCAAAAGTGCAAAACTCACCTGATAACCTATACTAAGCTTCGGTGGTACATTTAGCCGTTCTTTTAGTTTCTTCCTGCAGAAAGAGCAGCAGTTTGTTAGTCACAGTATCTAATTTGTTTCTATTAGATTTGCATGAAATTATCCATCACAGACAAATCGACAAAAACGGTGAACATTTCAAATAATTCTTGAGCACAATCACATGATCTTACGAAAATGAACTGCAACATAGCTGCTCTGCTTTATAACACATTTGGTAGCTGACAAGCTTCTGGGATTAAAAAATTAACACTATTAGTTATGTAATAACTTTATTTTTAATAACAGATATACATGTGATGATCACCACACTACTAAAAATTAGTAATCAAAAAAATTAAATTCCACGCCCAAAAGTATCTAGAACAATCTTCGTCCAAACTACTTTATATTACGTGGCTGGTTTTTAAATGTACATAGCGGATATAATTGGAAACTACAACCTCTTGCAGTTTTAACTATTAGTTGTGTCTGGCAGTCTGACAAACTTCAAGTGCATACAACAAGGCCTCCTGCTGTTACTCACCCTATTTTCATTGTGGCTTCTGGCTTCTCTGCATCTCCTGTCCACAAGCCAAGCTTGTCACCTTTATGTCGGATATTTACAACAGCCCCACAAACGTACTCACTAACGTCATCAAACGCCTCACCTATTAAACACAGTAACTGAAACAAAACAATTCCACATTATAACAAATGCCAAATATCATGTCAAATAAGTACATTTTAATTAGTCCATCGATTCTGACGGAGGTCAATTGATCCTAATTTATTTTGGGAGAATTGAAATTTATTTTTTGCCAATGAACTTGACTTATTTTAATGATGTTGAATGAATAATAGTAAAAGGTTTTAATCATATCTAATTAAATATGATTGTGCACAAGATTTCTAATACAAATAAAAATGTGTTAAAATGAATTATGAATTTAATGTTTCCTTAGAATTTTGTATTAAAGTTGGACTTACAACGGGAACTGATAATTTGGAAATGCAATTTATTTTTTTGCAAGGTGGAACTGGCATTGATCAAACATAATCAACCCCATGACTAGCAGTGATTTATTTTTTTCTTACAATTAATTTATCTGTTCACTTTTGTTTTGGCAACTACTGGTTGTCTTCTCCGGCAAACTATTCCTAACTAAACATTGCGTCACCTCGAATAGTGAGCATTGAGCAGAAGAACTCTCACTGTTTAGTTTCAGCAACCTGTTTGTCGAAACGTAGATGTAATTGTGAGAAATAGTTGTTATAAGAATATTTATTCAACGGGTTATCTCCCAGCCTGGTGAACATTTTCGACCATATACATAATTAGGTTTATCTGTAATGGGCAACCTCTTAGGCTATAATCAAGCACACTCTACAAGTCCACACAATGTCTGTCATACAAAGGTTTCTCAGTACAATTTCAACAACATTGCAACAGTATATGCTAAATTCTCATACTCAACATCAGCACTTCGAAACTTCTAAAATAGTAGATAATAATTGCAAAGCACAAAGGACACAATATATACAGTAAAACCTGTCTTAGCGGCCACCTGTCCATAATGATAACCTGGATATAACAGTCATTTTTGAAAGTCCCGTATGACTTCCTATTAGTTTACACAGCCCACTACCTGTCCATAATGGTAACCTGTCTATTGCGTATAATGGTCAGTTAATTTGAACCGTACCATTCATAGTCAACCTGCCGCTTGCGGGCAGGTCAACGGGAATCCATAATTTCCCTGGATAAAACATTATCGTGTCAGTGTCATGTGTACATGGAACTATCAAATTGCAATCAAGTCACACATGGCGTCATCAGCTTGTTGCAGCTGCTAAATGGCTCCTTTACTACAGCAAAGAGGAGTAGAATCAGTGTTGATGTCCAAAGTGAGCTCAGAGAAGCCATGAGCATGTAGCCACAGGTGGAAGCTGGTCATTGTAATATTTACCTAGGTGGCTTGGTGACTGCCTAGGTAAATATTACAATGGCCCATAGGTCAAATTGTATTCCCCCTCCAGAGCTAATCTGGGCCTCTGCTTGGCTTTCACTTGTTCACACTCTCCTGTTTCCATTTGGACATCAAAGCTTTTTCTGTTGGCCTTTACTTGGAGGGCATACTTGATTTCACCATGGCCAAAAAGAAAAAAGGAACATCAATTAAAATATAGCAAGTTGTGTAGTGTTATATTTAATATTATAGATAACTCTAGGTTTGTATTGTTCACGAGAGTACCAACTAGTGAACGTCAACGTAACCATTAATAATACTGTGGCTCCACCTAGTGAGTATCCAAGTCATGAAACTCTCCATAACGGCAACCTGCCTATAACAGTAATTTTGCACAGTTCCAACGATGACCGTTATGGACAGGTTTGACCGTAATTTTTTTTTGAATTACTATTACATGCCACTTGCAGAAAGCATCTTACCAACTGGGCAATGCATGTCACAAGCCAGTATAATATAGTTAAAAATTATATATGTTCAAATATAGAAATCTACTGTTGCACTCCTATTGACCGATTTACGCTGGAAGACACACTTACCGTTTCTAACCAGAATCGATCGAGCTCTGTGTTCCGCTGTCTTTTGTCAAGATTTATAAGCCATCTGCCTCCTTTCTTGTTGCGATCGTCTTCCCACATAGGCTGTATTCCCTCCTGCAACAAACAGTAGACATATAGCGAATAAGTCTTCTCCGTGTCACAATCACATGCAACACAGAATAGTGCTAACAAGTTAACATCAAATGTCACCAAACGTAATGAATCTGCAATGAAACAAACACATTCACACATGGTAGAAACACTGTTAACCCATTTCATTCGGGATACACCTACGGGCGTAGTTGACCTTATCATTCAGGATACGCCTGCAGGCGTAGTCAATGCGCGTGACGGCCTTACCGGGTATTTATAGAAATTGTGTGCATCGTAGCAAGCTTTTACCATTTTTCCCATGATGCAGTATGACCACACTACCGGTTTGGAAGCCATTTGCACATTTTCAACCGCGTGTTTATCTGCAAGTTTGGAGTGAAGTTCGAGATTTTTGGCATTTAAAAATGGTGGATGATGGTGCAGTTAGTGATGGAAGCGATATCGACGTGGAAGACAGTGAAATCGGCAGTAGTACGGGCAGTACTTCGAGCAGTATTTCGACTGAAAGCGACGCAGATGAACGACATGCTGTTGGAGAGCAATGGGTTCGAAATCTGTTCGCTGAAGATGACTCAGACGACTCAGATTTCGGCGGCTTCCAGGGCGCCTGGAAGGAGCGCGACTTTGCCCAACGTGTGACGATGGGCTTTCGTGTAATCGGTGGGGCGTCCGTTCTACATGCACCAGAAGCAAACCCCGGGATGTACTTTGACCAGTTCTGGACCGGCGAAATGTGGACACTTCTGACCGATGAAACGAATCGGTACGCCGACCAAGAGAGGCAGCGGAATCCACCACCCCCGTCAGCCCTCATTTGGATGCCAGTCACCACCAACGAGATGAAGGCGTTCGTTGGCTTGTGTTTCGCGATGGGTGTGTTACGTCTGCCATCCAGGAACGATTATTGGCGGGTGAGCAACTGGCTGCTGAAAACGAACTTTGGCAGTGTGATGGCCAGGGACAAGTTCAACCTGATTTGACGTTACCTCCACCTGGCCAACGACGCCCCAGGTGCTGAAGGAGACAAGCTCATTAAGATACGGTGGTTTGTCGACTTCCTGAACGACCAGTTTAAGTCCTTATACGCGCCATATGGGAAGTACACGGTTGATGAAAGCATACCTGAGAGACAGAGTCCAGTCAGTCCACATTCATGGTGCTACATCGCCTGCTCGTCCTCTGGTATACGGGGTACCATAAGGCTCCGTGCTGGGTCCTCAGCTGTTCTCCAACTATGTAGCACCAGTTGCTAAGATTATTCGCAAGTACAATTTGATGTGTCATTTCTACGCGGATGATACTCAAATCTACATTCCAGTGAAACCCCACCAAGAGAACATTGCTGCGGCTGTCGTCCGTATTGAAGAATGTGTAGCGGAGATCAGGATGTGGATGATGACAAACTTTTTAAAGTTGAATGACTCAAAGACAGAAGTCATCGTGTTCGGCTCTGCGCAACAACTAAGAAAAATTGAGCTGCGCACACTATGCATTGGAGACTGTTTGGTCACTGTAACTCAGAATGTACGGAATCTTGGTGTACAGTTCGATGCCGAGATGAAGATGGAGACGCACGTGACTGCGGTCTGTAAATCTGCAATTTTCCATCTCCGAAATATTGCAAGAATAAAACGTTATCTAACACCTGCAGCGACAGAACAAGTCATACATGCGTTTTTTACCAGCAGACTTGACGTTGGCAATGCATTACTCCACCGACTGCCTGTGAAACAACTAGAACGGTTGCAGAGAGTACAGAACTGGGCGGCTCGCCTTGTCGACGGCGCCAGGAAGTTCTGTCATGTCACACCTCTATTGATCAAGCTGCACTGGCTGCCAATAGCAGTTAGAGTAGAGTATAAGATACTTCTACTCACACACCGAGCACTGACTGGCTGTGCACCACAGTATATCACCAAATGTGTGACCCGACGTCAGCCAACTCGATTGTTGCGCTCCAGTGAACACAATCATCTATGTGTGCCACGTGCAACGCGTCGCTGGGGTGATAGATCCTTTTGCGTGGCAGCCCCAACACTATGGAACTTGCTGCCGCAAAAGCTGACTGCAACAACAATGACAAACACTGATTTTAAATCAAACCTTAAGACTTACCTGTTTTCCCGAACATTCTGTAAGGCGCCGTGAGCAACGATTGTTGGAACGGCGCAATATAAATGTCACGATTTGATTCAAGGGCCGGCTTGAATTTTGCCAGTATCTGCCAGCAAAGCCGATCAAGTGGGGCGTGAAGGTGTGGGTCCTTGCGGAAAGCGACACTGGCTACCTGTCCAAGTTCCAGGTCTACACCGGTAGGGTGCCTGGAGGACAGGAACGTGGGCTGACACACAGTGCTGTAACAGACCTTGTTGACCACCTGTACAGGCAGTACACACAGGTGTACTTCAACAACTTCTATACAAGCACCGACTTGTTGATGTACCTGCATGCCCGGCAGGTGTATGCGTGTGGCACCATCCGGAGCAACCGCAAGAACCTGCCGACTGCCCTATTGCCGAAGAACGTGCGGCTTGTGAAACACAAGTACAAGGTGGCTCAGAAGGATGAGTTGTCCTTTGTGGTGTGGCAGGACACAAAGCCAGAGTGTGTCCTGTCCAACTTCCACGACCCGACAGCAGTGGGAGCCGTGTCGCGACATGTGCGGTGGCAGTCCCCGCAGCCGTGGCCGACTACCGGAAATTCATGAAGGGGGTTGACCTCATGGACCAGATGGTGGGCTACCACATCATCCAGCACCAATCGAAGAAATGGTGGAGACGAGATCTTCCACTACCTGATGATGGCCTCGGCACACAATGTGTACATTGTGGCACGAGACATGAATCCGGAGGTGGTCGGGTCCGAGTGGCCCAACTTCCAGGATTTCCTGGAGGAGATCATCCTTTGGCTGGTTGGGGATGTTCGTTCACGACCGGACCCTGCCGCCACTCCCCGTCCTGCTCCTGGTGCAGGGAGTCACGACATCATCAAGATGTACGAGAAGAAGAGAACGTGCATCGAGTGTTCCATGGGAGCAGCAGCAGGTGAACGACGCGGCACAACCAAGCATGGGTGTCGGCAGTGTCAGCAGCCAGTGCACTTGGAGTGAGTGTGCACACACTTCCACAGACTGTACAACCTGTGAGTTGTAAGTCACATGAACAGTGGGACCTGTGTCGTGAACAATGACATGACCAATGACGTGAACAGTACTATGAACATTATTACACTAGTCCAGTGAATGGTTGATGTTTCATATTAAATTTTATTGTGTACATTATGTCTTGTATGTTGTAATTCCTTTGAATTAGAAACTGCTGAACTGCAACTGAATTGTCGGTGAATATCTGTAAAGAAATTATTAGTTTAGTTTACGTGACGACTTTCATTCAAAACAACTATAACTTTTGACTGAGATAAGATATTTACATAACATTTTTACACTGGTTGAAGAAATGAATTTGGAAGGTTTCTTTCACTGTATGTATGACCATTCTGAGCAGCTGTATACAGGTAAACAAGTCTAAAGTTGATGTACAGTTTTTGTACATATTTCTTTTCATTCTTCAACTTGAGTCCACTTCCACCATGCACACTCTACACAACGTCCATATCATCATGTAGGCAATTCTCTTCTGATTCCAGAAACCTATAGGTTTATACACTTACCTTCAACAGTTGCCTGGAAAAAAATTATAATTGAAGTGTTTGTGAATTTTTACCACTGTTTGAAGAAATGAATTTGGGAGATTTCTTCCATTGGATTTATGACCTTCTTGAGCAGATGTATACATGTAAAACATGTCCAAAGTCAGATGCACAATATTTTTTTTTAATTATTACTTTTCATTCTTCTAATTCACCTTGAAACCACTTCATCCATGTACATGCTACATAAACAGTTTCAACACCACCATGTAGGCAATTCTCTCCCAATTCCAGAAATGTAAGGGTTTATACATTTTTCTTGAACCATCATTACCTGAGAAAAATAAATAATTAACCCAACCATCAAAATAATTTGTCACAACTGTAAATTTGGGATTTGCTCAGATCTGACCAATGTGGCCAACTAACTAGCTGTCAGAATGAAATGGGTCAATGGCAGCTAGATAGGATATTTTTTTAATACACAATTAATGCAACGTTTTGTGTCCAAGTTATAGAGAATGTCTTATTGAATAAAATATATTGAATTTTATTCTGCCAGACCCCCCGTTTCCATAGCAATAATCAAAGTTGGCCGGTGGAGAGAGAAAATATAGCATAATTTGGAAACATTGTAGCTCCTCCAATAGTGCAGTAATCAATGTAATTTATTCTAGTTCTTATTTACAACACCTCATTCTATGAAATGACGAAGAGATATTTCATATATTGTCATTATTTAATATTTAAAAATATGTTTAAATTTTGTTGCGATCAGTATGTTCAGCATAACTAAAAAAAAATTTTTTTAATATATCTTCGTCATTGCATAGAGAAGTTACCAAGAAACACATTGGTCAAAATTCCATTAATGTAGTATCATTACTTCTACAGTTATGATGTTTCCAAATCGGAAAAACACAGCTTTTAGCAAACAGGTTTAAACAGCTGTCAAAGATTCGCTAATGGGATTACTGACATGACAGAAGCATACTTTATTCATGAATATAAGTTACTTAGAGTTATGTAAACGTTATAAAAGAGATTTTTATTAATAGTAAACATAAAATGCTATCAGAATACAGAAGAATCACATGTTGAGTATGTTTGTCAAAATATGCCATTTTAACTGCAGTACCTCTCCTTAATATATATAACTGTACAGTTCCTGATCAGTCAAGATTGTTCGTAGGTGCTTTACATACAAGCAGTCATTATTTAGGTGCGGTCGAATAAGTTCACAAAGTCCCAGAAGCAATACATGGGGGTGGTTTCGTTATCACCACATCAGTGTTTCTGCCAGCAGGGTAAAATTACGAACCCAAAAATCATTCTATGGTACAGGTACTTACCCAAAATAAATCCAGATTTTTAAATTTTGTTTAATATTCTGTGCAGTGAAACTCATACTTGATGACGTTTTTTTAAAGGTGAAGAATGAGCCCGTGCCAAAACATTTATGCTAGCTATTCTGTGATTGGCTAAACTTGGTATTCACTGTGGGATTGAAGCCTTAGTGTAAAGAATACGGCGTGCTGTCATGGCTGTACATTTTTTGCGATGTTTTCGAGTATTCATTATTTCTTGGTGAAGAAAAGTAACCCAACAAGATACCATACTACAGTTTTCCTGCTGACTGTTACATTTATTATTCATTCTCCTACGAAACATGGAAATGATCACCATGATCCGGGCGGGATTCCCGACTCCAAATGCCGGGAAATCACTTCTCCGAGCATCTAGAAATTTGTTCTGGGGGAGGGCCCCCATACCCTCACCCATCAGGGCGCCGTAGGTCTTGGGGTTAGCAACATCAACTAACGAAAAACATTTTATTATTGCTTCACATAAGATCACTTTGAAAAGGAGTCAAATTAAGACTATCCTTACCTTGAACATGGAGTAATCACAGCCAGGTGACAATTTGCTGGCTGGCTGCACATGGTTGTATAAGCTGCAATAAAATACAACACCTGACATTTTAAATTCATATACTGTACCTTGCACAGACCAGATATTTTAACATTTTTACAACATACACTTTCTACAAAAAAATCTGAACACATAGAACATTACTAGTATGAGAAAGACTGTGTACAGTGGAACCTCACTATTAATACAATACAGATCACCCTTGGGACTGGACAAGTGACCTGAATAGCAAGGTGACCATAATAGCGGGACTCATTTCCTATACTTTACTGTATATGGAACAAATCTGTGATTATCCTAGGGTGACCTTAATTGTGAGATGGTTGTATTACTGAGGTGACCGTAAAGCGAGGTTCGACTGTACTATGATCTAGGATTAGCTAATGAATGACATTAGTAAGCAATAGTTGCTATATAATACAGGCCCGTGTCTGGTTTAGGAAATAAGTTGTTTGCAACTTTGCAATTGTGCTGGTGGAAGTTAAGTGAAAAATGTTTATCAAAGTCACCAAAGCAGAATCTGTTTAACCATTTTAGATGGCTTAGTTTTCCCATGTTGTTGTTAACAATTAATGATTATATATGATGTTTAGAAATGCTGTTACTGGGTATGCTCTGCCTCTCACCCCCAGAAGTCTTCGACTGTGTCAAAGGCTGTGATAAGTCTAAGATTGCTGGCCCAGTCTTTGTTCTTGTCATTCTTGTAGTACCACAAGGCCCATTTGTTCTGCAGTGGATGCTTGATGAGCTGCTCTGGATTTACTATCTCCTTGCTTTCTGTTACGTCCTCTGTGTCACCAGCAGCTTTCACCTTCAATGGAGCTGATGCCGGATGCTCCTGCACATCAAAAAAGAACATTGTATGGAAATATTCACCATATCCAAGGATTTGTTTAGAAGTGCTACTGTAATTCAAGGATTATTGACAAATGTAAATATATACCATGATTGTGTTAAAAACTAAAAAATAAGAGCATATAATATTGACAATCACACGTTGTTTCTATATTTACATTTAAAAAACAAACTTCAGCTTGTTATGTAATTGCAATGACCAGTTTTTTATGACTTTTTAGTGAATGAAAACAAACATTTTAATTTTCAATACGGCGACCAACTGTGTTTTATTAATTATGACTGGAATGTTTAAATTTAAAACTAACAATTGAAAGACATATTCTTCCACAGATATCAATACATTACCATTTTACTAATCAACTTCAATTAAAGTAAATAAAAACAAGGCATTAGCAAAAATCCGTTTTCCATGTGTACACAAAGTTTAACATTGTATGTAACATTTGAGAACATTAAAAAAATACAGAAAAATACAGTTGTAGCATAAATTTGATTTTAAACACGCCTGTGTAGCGATTCCCATAGAAAATTAAAATTTAATGAGCTAGGCAATAACATGGTATTGTGACGCCACCTATGACCCGCACTCGCATCAGGTCGACCCTTTCCATGCATTCAGAGCATGTTTACAAGGATAGCTTTTGGGTCGAAACGAGCATCAGAATGAGTTATTGTGCAATATTCCGATATAATACAAACACTAGTCATCATAGAGGAACAAGCAGTTATCTTACGGTTCCACATGAATCCAATTTTATTCAAAATAATGAATGCGAATTGGCCTACAAGTCGACTAGGTTTCGCCGAACTTGGGCTCGTTTTCAGAATAATTATATTGAATGCAACCAACGGGAGATAATCTACACCAATAAACATACATAGCAAACATATATTGTATCCAGCTACAGAAAGTAATGTGTATAATCTCATAATATCACTAGGATATCAATATATGAAGGAAGAATATGCATATTTTTGATGTGCTTTTCGGGATGCCGAGATGTGATGTCACATGTGACCCATACTCGCATCAGGCCGACCCTTTCCATGCATTCAGAGCATCATAGTATACAAAATGACTTGGTTTATATTACTTCGTGAAAACATAAACAAAAAAGTGTAAAAAACCAATGGTTTGGTGTCAGGATTGAACCGGCGTCGCCCAATTGTAAAATAAAAGACAAGAATCCAATTTGTCTACCAACTGAGCTAGCAGCACCAACGGAAATTCACTGACTGATTTATCATAACAACTTAAATCAGTCAGTGAATTTCCGTTGGTGCTGCTAGCTCAGTTGGTAGACAAATTGGATTCTTGTCTTTTATTTTACAATTGGGCGACGCCGGTTCAATCCTGACACCAAACCATTGGTTTTTTACACTTTTTTGTTTGTTTTCACGAAGTAATATAAACCAAGTCATTTTGTATACTATGATGCTCTGAATGCATGGAAAGGGTCGGCCTGATGCGAGTATGGGTCACATGTGACATCACATCTCGGCATCCCGAAAAGCACATCAAAAATATGCATATTCGAAAATGTCCAGCTGCACAGCATAAAATGTGGAATTTCTAATTTATTGAATTTTTTATTTGTTTTAGCTTGGTCGACATGGAAATAGATAGCAGGATGTAATATAATATGAATTCAAGCAATAGGTGTTTTTATTCAATAATTCATCAAATTGGCAAATGTGATACACCACCGGAAAGGTCTATTTAAGAGAAAGACAACCATACCAGTTTTAACTATCTGTGATGAACATTGACGAAATTATGTAAAGGCCACTGAATAAATTTGTGAGTTTTTTATCTGGAGGAAATGTGAAAATAAAATCTTGTACAATACAAAAATCTTAACTAAAACTTGATATTTTATGTATTTCCTTTAAATATAATTTACAAAAGGAACTTTACATAAAATTAGGTTAATCAACTAAGCAACTAACCTTTCAGAAAAGCTTACAAAAGTATCTCCAGGTCCCCTACTTTCAAATGGTCATCCAGCATATATACGTATACACAATATATCTGGCTCATTGTCGTACACCACACTGAACCAGCTTGGGAAGCCTGCTACCCATAGGCTGGAGGATATGCTTTAATGGTTTCCATTATGTGGATATCAACAAAATCTGACATGTTTTAGAAGTGGTAGGTATACTAACAAAATCATGTGGACGTTAGTCGTGTTTGCAAAGTTAGTAAAGTGTGTGTGAGAGTATAAGCATAGCCAAATATTGCATGCATTGATGTAAACATTCTGCTTTGGCCTTGTACCATATAATTATGTAAACAGCGATGGCTGGAAGTAGGATATGAAGAATCACTTCTACATCTGCATCTACATCAGAAAGTGTTGACAGCATTCCAAACACCTTGTCCTTCTTGATGCGAGTAGCATCTCAAAAGATAGACGTACTCGTCCCACTCATGAACTCGTTGATGTTTCTGCATGACTCCTGGCAGAACGTTGCTGGTAGTAAGTGTTCATGTCCAAGATGTGAACATTCTTGCCTTCGATCATGCATCAGAGGGGACAGGTAATCAGCTTCCAGATGAGTCCAATTGCTTTACATCCAGCGAGAAACTGTGGCATTTCTAAGTCGTTTACAACAGATTTCAACAACTTGTTTGACGCACCTTGTTTTTTTAGAAAGCTTCACATTTCATTGCTTAGGAAGAATGTCCTTGCAGCATTCAAAAATAAAATGTTGAAAAAGCATGCATATCCATCCCCGCTGAAGTAAAATGTTGCACCGCACCACCACCATGAAATGTTAAATCGTGTTATATTTTCATATACAAATAGTTCTAGGAAGATACAGTAATAAACAATTTTAAAAAACCCACCACCAAGCCAATGTTTATACATGCAGTTAGTTACAGCAATATCAATGCAGTGTAATTAGAAGTACATCAGATGTCTGATTTATGGAGGAGGTTGTCATTTATTTGTTGTTATTTGTCATTTATTTTTGCATGATAACATGAAAATAAACATAAAATATTCATATAACGTCCACCATTTAATATACGACAGCATGTATGTGCATATGTAAACACGAATAACAAATGCATGGCTAAAACATAACTTCAGAATACAAGATTGCAATAATATGTATGTGAGCGATAATAGAAGAAATTCATTGCCGGACATGGGGTACCTCTATGTTTGAGCTTGGGACAAAAATGGGCAAAGGTGTATATCTGCCAAATTTGCATTAATATTACGTTTATACATTACTAAATAGCATATATGTAGTTTGCCAGAGTTTCCGCAAGTTGTTCATACCTTAAATCCTCTCTAAATATGGTCAATAGATCATATTTTTCTTAATTTTATTTCAATTCGTACAAGAAACACGCCAAAAGAATATCATTTTGCGATTTCAACCATACCGCAAAACATAGCATGGCGGGTAATAACACGAGCACATGATTTTATGAAAACACCACCCTTCTGCGAGATTGAATATGGCTGCACCCACAACAAAATGAAATTTCTGCGGGTGTCGTTGTTTCATCACGAGTATCTGTTTGAAGCATTACGAATTCGCAAAAGCAGGTATTTTTTATCACAAAGAAGACATATTTATGGTTCTTTTGATATAAAATGTATGATCAGTTTTTATAAATCAAGGGACAATTTTGTTAAACATAGGCGATTTAACATTGTGTCCCAATGCAAACGCGTTTGCGTGATTTCTTCTGACTTGCCTACCACTAGTCACTGAGCATTGTCACTTGCTGACAACGTCCAACTCAAAATCACATCACCTCACAATAATATGAATAGTTAAAACATTACTGTGGAATGCGACACATTTTGTTGTGTGACACATCAGCGCATGTGTCACTTCTAAACAAAACAATGCGTCATAAATTAACACGTGCGTCGTTTAACTTTACATCCCAACAAAGTTAGACAATTCATTGGCACTTCACTGCGCCGAACCGATTCAATTGTGCTCTAACCGGTAGTGCGGTTCATTAAAAATAACCTAAAGAAAGTATACACGTGAAATCCTAACGAAAGAAACTCCTAACGAAATCACATACTACTCTCGGTGGCATTTACATAGCCTGTACAATTCAACTTACAATGAATGACAAGCATTACCCAGCCCGCAGCCCGAACGTCGTAGCAATAGTTCAACCAACTACCGTCCAACGCCGACATACTATGTCAAATTACTAAATAAATACTCCATTAATTAAATGCACACCTAAATTGTCTGAAAACGTGTACTGTATGTATGCTTCCATGCTTTTAAGACTCACATAAAGCTATGTGACAAGAAGAAATATTACAAAAACTACCTCTTTCGTTTCAACTTGTCCAGAAGCCATGTTGCACAAATCCAATATGGAAGACGTCACGTGGTATCTATTACGCCAAAGGGAGACACAGCTATGGTAGAGTTCGATTTGTCAGTCAATTAGTAGTCGGTCAGTGTACCCTACATTCGTTACATGTTCTCTGTGTATATCAACGAAACGCATATTTTATTTTGCTAAATGTTTAAACAGATTCAATGGTATTTAATAATAGTTAGAAGAAATTTATTAGAAGGCGAACACGATATTATTTTATAACCGCGCTGAATAATAAAAACACTGTTCAGAACGTGTTTACAACTTTATATATTAATCAAAAGTTAAACCAACAAGTAACCATGTAGTACTTTGTCTTACAGAATGTTCCACAATTGTTCAAATAATTAATTAAGTTATCATGCATATGTTTTTAATTTGTGCTTCTCTTAGACCAGCGTTCCGCAAACATTTTAAGGTGCGGGTCAAATTGTGTCCGGTTATCTATGCGGCCGAGCCAATTAAGCTTTTAATTAGATAAGCCATACATTTTCGTGAGACCCAGTAAAGAGCCAATGTTTTGCCCTACCCTTAACCACCTCTAAATAACAAATAAATCACACTATTTAATTTTAAACGCCATGTTATGTATAAGTATTACTTATAATTGTCATGTAATAGTATAAATATTACATGTTATGTAGTAGTATAAGTATTACATGTTATGTAACAGTATAAAAAACTAAACAAATGGTGACACTATTTGTTCTTCTGCAAACTAAGCCTAGTACAGCTGCCTAGAGAGAGCAGAGATAATTTATATTGCAGGTCGTCGCGAAACACCATTCAAACGATATCGATCGAATGTGTTCTTGGTGTGACTCGTCGTATATAGGACTTCCGATAACAATCAAATGCTGCCGAAAAGTACGACCCATGTCTGCGCTCAACTTCAAGCCTGAGTCAAGCAACACTGAAAATCGGCAGTTTTATGGCTCATAAATAATAACAAAAGGTTGTCTTTCATAGTGAAACATATACTTCTTTCAAACCCTTAAAACCCTATAATGTCGCTGTCTTACAGAGATTCTGGTGCAAAGCAGCTTTATTATCTACAAACGATTGCGACAACATCGGCAACATACGTCAAGCGGAGCGGTAAACGAACTAGCAAAGAAGCAGCGAAGTTGGCAAATCGACTAGTGACGGTGTTACGTTATTATGTATCTTGTCTGACAGTTGGCGCCACTTACCTGTCGTTGAGCGGCGAGCCTCGTGTTGGTTCGGGAGTCTTCCGGTGTACTGGTCTGGAAGGAGGTTCCGGTCTGAGAGTAAGTTCCGGTTCCGTTTTGCGTAGTGCGCATGCGATTGTACATGTCAAAGGTTAGCGCCTACTTTCGGCCCGCAGCTGTATGGTCTGGAAGGAGGTTCCGGTCTGAGAGTAAGTTCCGGTTCCGTTTTGCGTACACACAGTACATGTCAAAGGTTAGCGCCTATTTTTGGCCAGTTTAACACGGTGTTTGCCGAAAGAATGATGTGATCCAATTATATTATAGTTTACGTTAATGATACGGTTACTTTTGTAATTGTTAGTAAACATAACAAAACCTCATAATTAGCATAACTTGTAGTTATTTGCCAAAAAAAATTGTTTTATTCTGATGTCATTGTCTCAGAGCGTTGACGTTGTGTATCTTACGACTTCGTCACACAGAGCTGCAGTTTTCAGCGCTGTTTATACGCACAGCGGGTTTTGTGGTAAACACAAATATCCGCATTTTAAATGACATGACACATACTTATCTCCGTCAGTTTGGCATGTATGAAGCTGAAATTTTTTGTATAATCTAGCAGGCCCATTGGGGGTGGTTCGTAGATTTAGATTTTTAAAAATTCGTCGGCGGTGGGGATCTTGGGGGTAACAATTTATAAATGACACATATCTCTGTTAATTTGACATGTGTGAAGCTGAAATGTTTTGTGTGATCTAGGGTGTCCATTGGGGTAGTTTGTACAGGTTTTTTTTCGAAATTCATCCAGGTGGTGGGGGTCTCGGGGGAGGTCACAATTTTAAAATGCACTTATCTCTGTCATTTTGTCATGTGTGGAGTTGAACGTTTGTGTTTGATCTAGCAAGCCCATTAGGATCTAGATATTTAAAAAAAATAAAAAATGTGGGGGTCACAATTTCAAAATGGCACTTATATGGGCCAGTCATGCCTGTATGGGGCAGACATTTTTATGCCATCTAACGTACCCATTGGGATAGTTCGTAGTTTTATATTTTTTTCTAAATTTGTCCGGGGTGGCGGTCTGGGGTCACAATTTTAAAATAGCACTTATGTCTATCAGTTTTGGAAATATGGGGCTGACATTTTGTGTGCAGTCTAGAAGTCCCATTGAGGCACTTCAAAATTCGTACGGAGGGTGGAGATCTTGGGGTCATCATTTCCAAACAGTGTTTCCCAACGCAACTCCGAGTAACTCAACAATTCCTTAATAATACATTTATGGAAACGGGTCATGCATTCACGACTTACATAAGTAAACATTTATTATCATGTCAACGTGTATAATTATGTGTGACATAACAGTTCAAATAGTATTATTAAATTTAATATAAAATGCAAAAAATTATTTATTTACACAGATCAAAACTAGCCCTTTGCATAATACTGTGATGTTTCATCAGACAAGTGATCAAATGCAATTATTAAAAAATAAAACTTGTTATAAATAATTATTAAGTCGTAGATAACATTAGCCTTTCTGGTCATACATATTTACGTCACATTATAGGCAATCTAATTTAATGTAAATTAAACTGAGGAGATCCTTATGAAACTAAAGCTGTGATTGTTATTACATATTACATTAAACAAAGTAACATAAAACAACAGGAATACACTAAAATGATTGGCATACATTTACAAAGAACCAAACCACGTAGCCCGTTATATAACGATGCACTCGCTTGCAATACAACATTGCTACAAATAAAGTATATCATAATATTTAATCAGCCAAGTAATATAAAATTCAATTATTCAGAAATAAAACCATTGTCACAAGTAATAATTAATTCATATATAGCATGACTGCATGACTGTAATAATAATAAAATAAGATATTTATATAGCGCCATAATCACACAGTGCTCTACGGTGCTTTACAATACAATCATAATACCAAACCTGTATAGTTAGATCATTAAGACATTAAGTTAAATATCATAAAAACAATACAACTAAGAATCGTACATTGAATTAAAAAACAATTGAAATATAAGGGCATTATACCTAAAACTTATATAATGAATAAACTCATTTAAATAATAAATTACACTAAGAGCCATCAAATAATAGGATGAGGTGGGATTAAAATAGTAAGATGACAAACTAAAGTATATATTCAGTGACTGCTTGTGCCATTACTGTGTCTTGTATTGCAGGAACTCTGCTAATACCGCCTTTCTGAAAGCATCGACATAGCACTGGCGTATCTTGTGAGGTGGTACTCCAACGCTGATGGCCTTTGCATACTGGCATACAGATACACATTAATGCTAACATTTCCTTACATGAATAATACACTCATCTGAAAACATATCATCCCTTAATAACATACATAGATACAGGTCACAATATTCCTTTGCTAATTCTGTGAAGTATAATACTTTATAAAAACCTACTTGGTACTTGGTAGTGTGATAACTTGCTCAATGTTACTGTAAGCGAGCTGGCAATTAGTGTGTATCATGTGAAGTTTTCATTCCTACATCAGTGAAGGACGTTTTACGTAACCAGCATTGCGAAAAACTGTTCAAATATATGACATAGCAAATGTCATGTAGGAATATGCCAGGAAACAGACTATTGTGTCTCTGTGTATAGAGCACCATGTGGAGGATTGGCACATTTGCTGTTTTTTTTCAAATTGGCAGGAATTGTCTTAATATATCCTAAATTACAATTAATGGTAAGACCTAATTGTCTCTCAAATGATGCTCACCATCATTGTGAACACACCACAACTGTGGCTGAGAGGAAGCAGGTTCGAATCCTATGCGGCGGTGTCAAATATTGGGAAAGTTCATTTACTCTGCATTTCTTCAGTTCACTCAGCTGTATGACTGAGTACCTGGCTATAGACAGTGGTGAATATTTGTGTACGAATAGTCTTCACGCATTAATCACAGCGTGGCTGAATACTCCCAAGAGAAGTCAAAATGGTGTTCGATTGAACAGGTCTGCCAGGGAGTAAAGTGTAAAACGCATCGAGCAGTCCTAAGGACTGGATACTGCGCTATATCAGAATTTACATTTTTTAACGTATAATTATCTTATTTGTTAAACAATATGGATGCCAAGATGCCACATTATGGTATTTATAAAATAATAATTAAATACAATTGTTCTATGATCAATCACTTTTATTACAACAAAGTAACTCAATATACTATGAAGATTCCTTCACATAAAACAATTTGGCATGCTTGCATACCTAAACTTATTTAGTGCAGCGAACATCAAAGAATATTGAGAGCAGGCATGGGAAACTAAATTTGAAAATTAGTTAAAATACATCAACTCATATTTTCCAGTTAAATTAATTAATATCATACGTTTATCAGGTCAATTAAATTAAATTAACCTACCAATTTTTTTCAATAAAATAAAATAAACAAATAACTTTCATTTAATTAACATTCAATTTAAACTAACTTCAATTAAATTAGAAATCAACTTGAACTCACCTGACGATTAATTTTAAGACAAAAACAACACATTATCCGCTAAAGAGGCTAACTGGAAGTAATGTCTGTAACAGGCCAGGCAAGCTAATAAAGCACAATGACATTGCACAAACTTATCTAAAACTTGAAAGTACAATATGATAATTTAAATTAAATACTGTATAGCTGGATTATGTTCACTTTCACATTTTTAACCCAGCCCTGAAGTGCCTTATCACCCGCTGGACATTCACAGTTCACCCAGCTCAGTCACTGACTGTCCCTGGCTGGAGATTTGAGATTGTGCAAACAATTGCCTAAACCTAACTAATTGCTTTCATGTCAGTTGGGTCACTGGCTGCTACTAGTGTGCACTTAGAATTTACATCTAATGACAACAGGCCTGTTAAAACCACCTGAGGCATAACATTGACTTAGAATCAAGCTTGCATATTATGCATGTGGGTAGTTTTCATCTTACAGCTTGAACCTGGAGCACCAAACGTTTTGGGATTAATATATGACCCCCACAAGAGGGTCGTTTCAAGATGCTCCATATATGTATATATGGGAGACATCACCAGTACATCATGTATTATTTTAGATTTTCAGAAAGCTTTCGACAAAGTGCCACATCAACGATTACTACTTAAACTATAGGTCCATGGCATAGGAAATGGTATAAATAACTGGATAAAAAATGGCTGATTGACAGAAGACAACGGATAGTAGTTGATGGGGAGGATTCAAACTGGAAATCAGTTTTGAATGGGGTACCACTGGAATCAGTACTGGGCCCTATATTATTCTTAATATATATCAACGATTTGGACGATGATATAACAAGAAAGGTGTTGAAATTTTCGGATGATACAAAAGTGTTCAGAAGGATTAAACGTTATGTAGATAGACAGCATTTACAAGATGATCTTGACAGGTTGATCAAATGGTCTGAGAAGGGGCAAATGTGGTTCAATTTTTAAAAATGTATATGCCTCCACACAGGACATGGGAACGAAGATGTACAATATAAATGAGGGTACTGTATTAAGTACAACTGTAAAAGAAAAGGACTTTGGGTTAATCACCAGTGCTGAGATGAAGGTTTCTAAGTAGTGCGGAATTGCAGCTACAAAGGGAAATAAAATCCTTGGATTAATTAGGTGAAATATAGTGTATAAGTAAAAAAAAGATAAATTGTACAAAACAGTAGTTAGGCCTCAATTAGAATACTGTATACAAGCGTAGAGGCCATATCGCAAGAAGGTCATAGATATGCTACAAAGAATACAGAGGAGAGCGATTAAAATGATACCAAAACTGAGGGATCTTAGTTATGAAATACACCTAAAAGAAGATGGTTTAACAACACTAGAGTCCAGGAGATTAAAAGGAGATGAGATAGAAGTGTTTAAAATATTGAATGGTTATGAAAATATTGATAGAAATACTTTGTTCTCAGTTAGGAAGGATAGAAGTACTAGAGGACATGAAGTTATATTAGTAAAGGAGGAGTGTAGATTAGGTATAAGAATGTTCTACTTTTCACAAAGGACTGTAAATGAATAGAACAGATTATCTGCTGATTGTGTGGGTGTTTGTTGCTTGAACATGTGTAAACATACAATTGACACACCTCAGAAGGGCAGGATGCAGAAGGGTTGGATAAAAAAGGGTTGGGTTCTCAATAAGCCAAAAGGCTTCCTTGTCCACCTGCCATCTAGAGTTAATTCTCTGTGTGGCAATCTTGTTAGGTGGACAATGAAGGTATGGGGTAAATCAATTGTTTGGATCTTCTTTCAATGGACTATATCTGATGCTTCAACTGTTGCATCATTGAAAGTCATTTTAATTAAATATCAACATAATCATACACGCAGATGCAATGTATCGGTCCATAAGCCCATGCCAGGGGTAATTGTGCACAAACGTTTGTGCATTTACCTGGCGGATTTGAACCACCAACATATACCGAGACATTAGCATCTACAGGTGTACTCTTAATTTAAAATAAACAATGTTAAAAAAGGAAACCACTGTTTCAAGTTTCAATTAAAAACAGACAACTTAATAAAGGCCATTTACAAAATTTGCAGATGCTACAAAATAGTATTGTTCACTTGTTACAATTTATCAGTAAAGCTTACTACATAAATGATGGATGAAATTACCAACACAAGTTACCTGATGCTGCACTGCCATAGCTTAGTAGGGGTCTAAATTCTAGTGATAAGGGCCTGAGCAAACTGCAGAGAATGTCATAATTCACTTGAAACAATTTAGCACTACAAAGTCTACCAAGTCAGTATGATACAATTAATTAGTAAATTCCTTACTGTCATGTAACAGTAGTCCCACACACTGTCAATAAGCTTATGTGTCACTGTGTCTACTTCTGAGAAAGGAAATATCACTTTATTCATACACAAATACAGTACAGTACAGTGTGACAATAACAATGTAAGTACCTGTGCTAAATGCAATACTAATAGCGAGTGATTGTCCATGATTTATTAATTTATTTCATTCATTAATTGCACTATATATGGTCAAATACATTGGTATTTAGGTTGATGTATATTTTAGTGGTAGGCCCCTAGGCTAGGCCTATACATGTTTAGGTAAAACGATTGTTTAATAGCGTTAATAATTTCAGCTGAAAGAATATTCACAAAATAGAATTCACAATTAACCAATTTCAAGTAGCACTTATCGTGGGGGCCAGTGTATTAAGGTTTGGCTCCCATGGGCATGGAATATAAATTTTATGTGACACAAAGTAGTGACAAACTAGCTGTACATTTGGTCATATAAGACTGAAGCCATTTGACATCTTCGGTTGAGTGCAATTGTTATTAATATTTGCCAACAAGTAATCACCAACCTGTAATGCCTGGGTGTCTGCTTTGTCAAAGGAATATTTATTTATGGTTCAGGAAATCAAGAAAACAACCCACAGAAAGATAAGAATAATAACCATTCTAGGTAATAAACGGTGGGCCTGCAGAGCACCTGTGTTAATAGCCACGTCATTGCACCAGCCATCGTTTCATAGTTATACTTCTGTCAAACAATTATGCCCCTATTCTGACACCTATATCATTTAAGAGACCCATATTAATAGACTGGCTTATGGCATAGTATACTATACGCTAGGCTACAGATTATTAGCCTGGCCGTGGGCCTGGACTGTCTACTCACCGTCTACTTGATTGATATTTGCCAAGCTGCGTAGCTTTCAAGACAGCATTGCGCATTCGCTTTTCACACACCAAGTGACGTGTTGGTGTCTAGGTAATGCCTTATGCAAGTCATGTACCGTCGGTACTCATCTCCTATTTTCTCCCGCTGCATCACAGGTATTTTCTCAACAAAAGATATGTGAACTAGCTGATACTAACTAATGTGCCTGTAGGGGTAAGACCACATTAAGGATTCGTCCGCCATTACCGACCGAAAGAGTGCCCTTGAAAATACCGTTTTGGTGTCATGTGTGAATTTTGTTCGAGCACTTTGGCATGGCACATGTCAGTCCAGTGAATACTGAATGTACTACTACATTAGATCTTTCACGAGGTAGCAATAAACATACGCTATTCGCTCGCGTATTCGCACAGTGGCTATTTTGCAGAACGCACCAATATTTCAAAATCCGTCACCAGATCGGGGCGAAATTGAGGGGTGTCAGGTTTGGGTGGATTTTTCTGAAAACTGAGGTATGAGAATTTTACGAGTTTTCCACAGCACTTGTGTGAATGGAGGTTAAATATGCTGTGAAATTTTCAAGAAAATTGTTCGTCAAATTTAGCAGGAAATGAAGGAAACGTTATAATGGCCGCCTATGTAAAATTTAAATGTGGTCTTACCCCTGTAGCAGTTGTCACACGCATATGTACGATCCTGTTTAGCAACGTAGGGGGCAAATAGGTCGGTGGAGTAACGGTCGCTACAGCAAACGAAAAATGATTAATTGTATATCTCAGTCACCGAGTGCGTCGAGCAAGGGTCAAAGTTGATCGGTCACCTGAGGTCACGTTGCTCAAAGCGATGTAACTCAGTCGCCGCATACTTCTGGCACGGGGTCAAAGTTGACCGGTCACCTGAGGTCACGTTGCTCACAGTTGGTCGATTTTGATGTGCTGCGCTTGCGCGAGCATGCGTAATACACAAAACGGAACCGGAACTTACTCTCAGACCGGAACCTCCTTCCAGACCAGTACACCGGCACGGTGCATGTGCTAATAGGGGTCATGTTCTAGTTAGACTTCCTGTCCGTTGCACACGAAGAAAAAATGCAGTGTATTTTTGAGAAATGATTTTTTCATAATTTTCACATGCTGTGACATAAGTGCATTTGAGTAGGGAGATTTTCATATGTGATTGTAGAAGGTGTTGACTGTAAAATGGTGGATTTCTAGATGATTTGAATAAGCGGAAGGATATTTGGCAGCAATTTGCCTATGTGACCTGTTTGCGGAGTAATTCTTGCCGGCATTTGTAAATATTGACGGGTGTCACACATACAGACATTTTACGAGAGTTGGAAGTATGCAATTTTTGTTAAAATCTATCGGCATGTCAATGAGATGGTGATAACAGCAGGTGAGAAGTTTAAGACATTTTATATGTCACGTTTTCTTATAATCAGACAAAACATTAACATGGTCGCCTATGGGAAAACCAACAATGGGTTGACCCCAATAAAGACCCTGGCAACGGAAGCATGCTATTGTCATTGCACAATCATGGAGGACGCATTTTACTTCAAATATCTTGAAACAATCACTCATAATATATGTATGGCAAAACAACAGTTGAACGGGACAAACCGTTTTTGGATATTGCAGACTTCTCATCAGTCTGCAAGTCCAAATCACAGTGTCGGAACACATGTCTTATAAGGGGGGTGGGGTGTGTATGCTACTAGTTAAGCCTCAATTTGCAAATCTGTATGATAATGAACCAATAACATTGCAGCAGGGTGATCCATCAATCTTTTTTGTTTACTTCTGCTAGTTAAACACACTTGAAGATCGTGTCATTGACCCTAATGAAGCCTGACGACAGTGACTAGGTGGAGTCGGCTGTAGCCCGAGACTGTTATCAGATAGGCCCTACTGTCTACTGGCAGGACCTTCTGGCCAATCAAGCAAGTGGCATTGTTTTCTGAATGTATGCTAATTAGGCTGTGTAATATTATGTAATTGAACTGCATAAGACGTCTGGTCTTTTGAGATTTCACACTCTAAGGTGACTTTTTGTTTATATTTACCTTTGTAAATAGGACGCAAGGTCGTAAAATCAATATAAATTTGAATGTAACATATAACAACTCGCTGTATTGAATATTCTTATAAAACACATATTGGACTTTCTGGAAAACTGTTATAGGAATTCATACGTGCCACCTGAGAATTAACTAACCATTTGCATCTACAATCAACATTTTCAGTTCACTGGTTTACTCAGAATGTAGTCTTATAGTGGAAGATTCTAACGAAATCTGCGATAACATGAAGACTGCCATCTTACTGATGACGCGTTGACTTGGCCGAAAGCAACCAATAAACGAGCAGCATTATTATTGCTGCACGTCACACTGTCTACTGTTCACGTTCAATTGTCAATACTCTTCATGGCACGCGGTTCGTTATATTAGTATAAGTTCGGCTTGCAATGAAAACGTGACTTGCAATGTGCCTTACTATGCTGCCTACGGTTGTAACAATAGTACAGCGAAGCTAGGATAATGAGCGGTGTTTTTTTGTTTCCCTTTGAATCGACCAGAACGTCTGGCAGAAGTGAAACAGTGGATTCATAACTGCGGACGGACTGCCAGTGGAACTGTGTTGGAAGCCCTCGAAATATAATACACTTTGTTCGGCTCATTTTGAAGATACGTGCTTTGGAGTAGATGTATATCATCAGTTAATGGGACAAGATCCGACAAAATGTCGCCAACGTCGATTTTTGAAGCCTGGAGCAGTGCCAACGATATTTAGTTCAAGGACCTTCGCCGTCGAAGCAACGCATATTTTCGGTCAAACGCGCAGAGAAATAAGATCGCAAGAAGATTAGTACTACGACGTACTCAGTATCCAATTTAGTCTCGCTTAAGCGACTCTCGCCTTTCTGCGTGAAGCTAGTCTGGCTCTGAATGGCCCTTCTGAATATTATGCCATGAGAGCTGCCACCTAGTAATAATAATAATGTATTTATTTCAGACAATCATGATGTCCATATATACAAATACATCAATAAAAGTATGTAAATAATATAAAAAATACATAGATAAGAACAATATGTTTAAAAATTGTATAAATCCCGGACCCACTGGTGCCGCAGTTTCGAAGTACAATACACGTCGCTAGTTTTAATGCTATAAATAATGGGATTCAAAGACATGTCAATCCTATTCATTAAGCTAAAAATAGCCTTTCTGATTACACATTTACCCGAGCTGACATTAGCTGTAGCAAACATGTGGCTAGCGCTACATCTCATGGGCAAAAATTGTTCAATATCCTGAAAGAGTTGTTATATGCAACAATGAATTGATGAAAATTAACTTTTCTAAAGTTCACCCATAACGCACACATATAGATATTACCAAAATACGCTATAAATAGCTTATTTTTTACAGCAGTTGAACAAAAGTGAAACTTTTGACGTAACATGTTACTCTTGGCATACAAAAGTCTCACTTTGGCTTGCATGTCAGACTCATCAGACAAGTTATTAGAAATGACATGTCCAAGATATTTACAAGAGGTGGCAAAGTTTAACTTCTTTCCTCCTAATGTCATTTCTTTAGACAGATTTGACTTTCTAGATTCAAAGTACATGACCAGGGATTTACGCGCATTGTATTGCACATCGGACTATTTTTTGAGAGTCCATATGAGTAACACATGTCTAGTAGTGTTTGTAGTCCTTTAGCAGAAGGTGCAAACAGAAGTAGATCATCGGCGTATATAAGGTGATTAACAACCATGTTACCAAGACTACAACCGATTTGTTTTTTGTGCAGTTGTATACTCAGATTATCCATATAAATGTTAAAAAGCAAAGGGGATAACTTCCCACCTTGCTTAACACCATTGCCTACCGAGAAGAAGTCCGAGTAGGTATTTCCCCATCGTATGCATACACATTGATTATTGAATTCATTGCTGAGTATTCTTAAGATATAGTTCGGTACATTTCGTTGTTCTAGTTTCGTTATAAGTTTATTTCGGTTGACACGATCAAACGCCTTTGATGCATCTAAAAATGCGACGTGCATAGCTGAACCATGTTCAGTGTAGAACCTTAATAATTCCTTAAATGCAAACACGCATAACTCCGTTCCATGTTTAGGCTTAAAGCCAAATTGATTAGGAGTGGTTTCCAAGTACATTTTCATTCTGTTAAAAAGAACAGTGTCTATTATCTTCGAAAATATATTCGATAGACATATTGGCCTATAATTCCCTTTGTCGTTTACTCGTCTATTTTTGTCTTTAATAATTGGTACAATAACAGACTGTGACATTTCTTTTGGTAAATAACCATGCACCAGAATCGAAGACACAAGGATAGACAAAAGCACAGCGAGTTGATAATCAGCGAACTTAATATGTTCTGCACTGATACCGTCCAGACCTGGTGACTTATTTTTTGAGAGTCCATTAATAATATCCATCAGTTCAACTGCATCAACAGTCATTCCTGTATTGTCAGTGGAACAGTCATAACAAACTTTATCACATCGACTATCCTCCACATCATTAAATAAATGTTCATAATGATGCTTCCACATTGACCCGATGTTTACGTCACCGTGTATATTATCAATGTTTGTCGGAAGTTTTACTTTACTGTTCGTACAGTGCTTAATTTCTTTCCAGAATTTGCGGTGGTCTTTCTGACACAACTGTTCTGCAATGTTATCAGCAATGATAGTTTCTTTCTCCCTTTTACATTTTCTGATCGCCTGTTTGAATTTCATTCTGGATAATTTCATAACATTAAAAATGTCACCTTGTCTAGGTTTACCAGTCTCTTTCCATATACAGTAAGCATCACGGGCTGCACAATGAAGCTCTTTCACTCGCTCGTTCCAACCTGGTACAACATTATACTTATAAGCACCTTTGCGACCTAGTGAATATGCATGTGATTAAAAGGCATTAAACTACGAACAATTTTTAATGTCGGTTTATTTTGTGTGTGACATGTTTCAATATAAGTTTAATGTTGAATAGTTGTTATAGTATAGTATTATCTAATAAAAGTGTATCCTTATTTAATTTGTTACTTCATAGTTGGCCTGAGAGCCAATCGTCGTCTCTACACGAATCTGAGGTAAAGCCCCCTACTGGTAACATTAGTTGGAGCTTAAAGGGAATCAAAACATCTATTGCTCGAATTCATGTTATATTATATCCTGTTATCTATTTCCACGTCCACCAAGCCAAAAAAATAAAAAAATTCAATGAATTAGAAATTCCACATTTTATGGTGTGCATCCGGACATTTTCGAATATGCATATTTTTGGCGCGCTTTTCGGGATGCCGAGATGTGACGTCACTTATGACTCAAACTCGCACCAGGCCGACCCTTTCCATGCATTCAGAGCATGTTTACAAGTATAGCTTTTGGGTCGAAACGAGCGTCAGAACGAGTTATTGTGCAATATTCCGACGTAATACAAACAGTAGTCATCATAGAGGAACAAGCAGTTATCTTACGGTTCCACATGAATCGAATTTTATTCAAAACAACGAATGCGAATGGGCCTACAAGTCGACTAGGTTTCGCCGAGCTTGGGCTCGTTTTCCGAATAATTATATCGAATGCAACCAACGGGAGATAATCTACACCAATAAACATACATAGCAAACATATATTGTATCCAGCTACATAAAGTAACGTGTATAATATCACTAGAATATCGATATATGACGGAGTTGTACAATTTATCATAACAACTTAAATCAGTCAGAGAGTTTCCGTTGGTCCCGCTAGCTCAGTGGGTAGGCGTGTTGGTTACTTGTCATTTATTTTACAATCGGGCGACGCCGGTTCAATCCTGACAGTATGCAAACCTTTGATTTTCTATACACTTTTTTGTTTATGTTTTCACGAAGTAATATCAACAAAATCATTCACAAGACTCACTCACTCACTGTGTGAGTGAATGAGTGAGTGCGTGAGGGCTTGTGTGAGTGAGTGAGTGAGTGAGTGAGTGAGTGAGTGAGTGAGTGAGTGAGGGCTTAAGTGAGTGAGTGAGTGAGTGAGGGCTTGTGTGAGTGAGTGCGTGAGGGCTTGTGAGTGGGTGAGGGCTTGTGTGAGTGAGTGAGTGAGTGAGTGAGTGAGTGAGTGAGTGAGTGAGTGAGTGAGTGAGTGAGTGAGTGAGTGAGTGAATGCGTGAGGGCTTAAGACAATGAGTAAGGTTCCCAACGTATGCATTGCATTACAGTATGAAAAAGACACAAGATGAGGTTTGCACAGTTTATTCGTGAACAACACAAACGTATTTACATGTCACGCTCCATAACTACAAGAACCAGAGATTAGACATTGATACAGAGTCTTGCAAAGTGTAATCGTGTACAAGACAATACCACACCTCACTACGGCGAGGAGCCCTTGTGGGTCCAACAAAGTCGGTTCAGATACTTGGTTGCGGTATTGTTCCAGACAGTCAACCAGTCTTTAATCATCCTCATCCTCCATTAGTGTCAGAACCATTTGTTTCATAGTGTTTCGCCACTGTTTCGAAACGGAGTCTTGGAACCAACACTTGATACTACGCATGGATAGTGTCGTCTTGAGAGTTCAGCGTGACATCGTTAGGAGCGGAAGTTGGCACATCGACCGTGTCGGCAGAAATTGTGACATCGGCAGAAGTGGAAGTTGGTACATCGCAGAGCCTAGTGTACCAGATGTCCTCGCCCTCTGGTTCCGTCGGAACGGAAGGACGGTTGGTCACCGGCATGATGGGTCGGTTCGTTGGCTCGTCCTCATCGCTCGAGTCTGCCGCATCGGAAGGTCGGTAATAGGGTATGTTCAACATCCTGATGTTAGGCGTGATGTCGTCGTAATACGAATGACGGTCCTATCGGCAAAACACCGCGCTTATATAGTTAGTGTATGTGCCGAAAAGTCACGTGGTCGTGCCGAACGAGCACGGACTGCAGAGTAGAAAGTACACATCCACAGACTGTATAGTTGATTAGACTTGCACAGCGAATACCAGTTCAAACCAGTTTGCAAACAGACAACCATCTGAAGTAAGTTCAAGTCTACTATGTAAAGACTGTCGTCGTTTCTCCTTGCACTGCTTGGGTGTGTTCAGCAGTGGAGACAGTCGCTTGGAGGGTCGATATTTGTCGCAACAGGGGAGAAGAGGGAGAAGTATCGAGAAATGCAGCAATACGCTCCTTTTCTTGCCGCTGAAACAGTGAAGGAATGAGTTTAATAATGAATGGTCAACTGATATGTATAAGAGAAATATAATATTATGCTCTTTGTAGCAGGTTTTGACTTAGAACAAGACCTAAATAGCATTATGATAAATTGAAACTTACTATTATCTCTTCAAGTTGTTCTTTACGTCGCCGCTGCTTATCTTGCTTCCTTTGGCAGCAGCCCTGCTTCACATGAATGTTCCAACTCCCTTTACAACTGAAGGTACTGCCACACATGCAGCAGGCATAACGAGGCAAAAGCTTTCGACGTTTCGTCGGAGGTGAAGACGTCGGGTTGATGGTTGGATTGGTTGACGGAGCTGATGACAGAGACGAAATTGTTTTGGTCGTCGAACTGGTCGTCGGACTGGTCGTTGAACTGGTCGCTGGTTGTTGGTCCGGGTTGAGAGGTCGAGTGGGCCCGTAGCCGGAGAAGGCTGCACCTTCGGTAGCAAACTCTCTTGTCGGACGTTATCACTAGTCATGTTGTTCATCTTCCGAAATGTAAGATATAATGAACAAAAAAAACCAGATGCAGGCCTTTTATAATAGTTCGACAGAACATAAAGGTGACGTGGGCGTGCCGAATGAAGACGAAATTTCTAACCTATGAGAATAGCTAATACTTTTTTGTGACGAGAGATCAAAACCATGGCTAACCAAAGCACTACCTGTTTAACCTAAGTAACTGTTTTATATTCCCTATGTTTTAACACAGGACACAGTAGCACACAGTAGCGTCAGTTTTGTAGTGTGCTGAAAAAATTACCAAAGAAACTTCTAGAATGAAAATTTGCAGGGAAATTTTCCACTCGCTATAACACGACGTTACTGACCATGACGTCACATGATGGTTTACATTCAAGCGCGAAAGCTCAAAACAATGGATAACCAAAGCACTACCTGTATAACCAACTCACCTCGCGTACAAAATTATTGCGCGTAGCAGTTTATAGTTAAATGATGTCACTGTTGATGATCAACTGATGGAATTATATTACATATGCGCAAGTTCAAAACAAGGTCTAACCAAATCACTACCTGTATAACCAACTGATCTCGCGTACAAAATTACTGCGCGTAGCAGTTTAATGATGTCATACAGGGTGCGCGCGCTCACGCCCGCAACAAACAAACAAGTCCAGAATGTATGTATCTATACCGCAGAGTACAAAGTACAAAAGCACGGACCGAAGAGTAGATGAGACTTGGACAGGAATACAAGTTCATACCAGCTTGCATCCGAGTAATCAACTGAGGTAAGTACAAATGTCCTATGTAAAACTGTAGCATTGTTTAAAAACTATAGCACTGATAAATGTTAAAGTATTGCGAGACCTTGATTTTGTTTATAAAGATGTCTCAAAGAATGTTACATGTTCAGGAATCACTTCACGTCTGCCATTAATAACATACATAGGTACGCAATATGCAAGTAATAAGAGACATTGATAGGGAAACATTTACAAAAAGGGTGATGGGAAGGTCGTAGATCTGTATGGTAACCAGAAATTGACAAACACCTATTTGTTAATACAGGAAGAAGTCGACGTATGCAAGTAAAAAGAGACATTGATAGGCAAAAATTTACAAACAGGGCGAGAAGGTCGTAGATCTGTATGGTAACTAGAAATGACAAAATTTGACTTATTTTACTAGTTCTGTACCGATTCGTCAGGATTGAACCTATTTTATGGTTGTAAATGTATAGGTTAAGAGAGGCCTACACTTAAACAAGTGATCGACAACCTATGGGACATAAGAAAAAACACCATTGCGCATGCGCAATGGCCTATTTAACGACGTCACTGACCTATTTTTATAGTAAAAAGAAACAAGAGACACGAACTTAAGAAGTATCGATATTTGGTTCACTGATATCAGTCAGGGGGAGTTATTTGTACTTCTCTTTCAGTTCGTAACCTTTCCACTAAGGGGCGCCAATTTTCATAAATAAGACGCACCAAATTAGGCAGTACTCATACATTTAGTTCAACCCTTGTCCGTAAGGTGACACCACTGTTGTTTGTAGTTCACAACATATCCGCCAGGGTGCTATTTTAGCTCTCCAAAAAATCCGCTAGGGGGAGCTACTCGAACTATTTTAGTTTCCAAACAAATCCGCTAGGAGGCGCTGTTTTAGTTCACAATATATCCGCTAGGGGCGCCGTTTGACCTACATCCGGGTACTTGACCTTGGCCTACATCCGGGTACTTTTTCACTTCCACCAATCCGAATCCAACCGTCCCCGCTGATTAACCTATATTACTACTCTGGACCTCTGCTTGTTCTTAGCATACATCACCGACTTGCCTGAGAGCCTGACGTCACCACCCAGACTGTTTCTTGATGACACAGCAGTATACACCGTGGTAAAGGCACTGAAAGACCATGAGCAACTACAACAAGACGTCCAGCGACTTGCCGAGTGGGAGAAGAACTGGGACATGGCCTTCCTCCCAGAGACGTGCACCGCACTGCCTGTCACCAGAGCACCCCTACCAGCTCCATGGCCACACACTTGAGACAACAGACTCCGCAAAGTACCTTGGAGTCACCATCAACAAGGACTTGGGCTGGAATACTCACATCGACAACATCTGTGCAATAGCCAATAAGACCTTAGGCTTCTTGCGGAGGAACTTGAAAATAGGGTCGACCTCCATCAAGCAGACAGCCTATAAGGCCCATCTTAGAGTACGCCTCAACGGTATGGGACCCCCATACCCAACGCGCCATAAATAAAATTGAGGCTATACAACGAAGAGCTGCCATGTATGTCCTTAAACGCTGACACAACACCTCTAGAGTCAAGGACATGCTTGAGGAACTGCAGTGGCCCTCTCTACAACAACGCCGCCAAATAGCCAGACTGGCCATGCTGTATAAAATTCACAACCAGTCAGTGCCACTGGAATGAAGAGTAAGCTGAAACTACCACCACCACGCCAACGACGCGACCACAGCTATCAGTTCTCACAGCCACAGTGTCGCACTCAGTACCATCAGCACTCGTTCCTGCCCAGAACCATCAGGAAATGGAACGACCTTCCAGTCCTAGTAGTGGAGGCCAACACAGTCGACACTTTTGGGGTCAGGACACTGTTAGACTTCCTGCTTGGTTACAGACGAAAAAAAGTGCAGTATATTTTTGAGAAATGATTTTTTATAATATTCACTTGCTCTGACATAAGTGCATTTGAGTAATCAGATTTCTAGATGTGATTGTAGAAGCTGTTGACAGTAAAATGGTGTCTTTTTAGCTGATTTTACTAAGCGGAAGGGTATTTGGTAGCAATTTGGCTAGTTGACACTTTAGCCGGATTACTGCCTGCATCCATTTGTAAATATTGACGGGTGTCATACATACAGGCATTTTGTAAGAGCTAGAAATATTAGATTTTGACTAAACTCGACCAGCATGTCTATGAGATGATGACAACGGCAGGTGAGAAGTTTAATATATTTTCTAGGTCACGTTTTCTTACAATCAGACAAAACGTTAACATGGTCGCCAATGGGAAACTGTCAGTGTGCTGACCCCTTTTGTGTCAAGGATCTCCAGACTAACATTCATCTGCTAGGGTTTTTGTTAGAGAACTGTAGAAAATTAGTATTAGTAGTAGCTTTGTAGTTGTTTGTTGTTGTTTTTCTGTCTGTTTTGTTCTTTTGGGCCTGACACTGCCTTATGCAGGGTTTATTAGTAGGGTGTTTTGATCTGTTTTGTAGGAGGTGGGGTTTTCTTCTCAAGTGCCAGATCCCCAGAATAGTGGCGGAATAATCAGATATTGATTGTGGCCATTTAACGGAAGAAGAAGAAGCAGAAGAACGGCAATCAAGGGCTGGAATAATTGTCGTTTATAATAACATTGTCATTGCAAAACTTAATGTATTTTGTCTTAAATTAAAAAAAAATTAAATACGTTCTGGTGAATAGGTATCTTATCCATTCATATTGCATTAGACGTTCTTATATATCGAAATGAGAAATGTTTGGCCTATTATTGATGTGTGACTAATGTGACGAAGAATATAACTGTAATATAGCCCATTGTAAAATGTTTATTTAGTAAAAATTAAATAATGTTACTCAACTTTAGTTAAGGGGATCTAACCAAGGTGAAAGTGTTTTAATGAGAACAAAATACTAAAATGTTTTTTATGCCAGATTATGTTTACTATGAATATATATCATTTTAGAACAATAACATACCTTTATACCACTCTTATCCATGGAATAAGGGTGTCAATATCAAGTAATTTTATCCATTATGCTATATTTGATGACCATTTGCTCCACAACAAAAACATTTAAATTCTGCAAAGTTCCTGATGACCAACTTTTCAGTAGTTCAGTTACTCAGATGTCAGGGGGCGAATATATGGATAGTGCCAATTCTGTTTCACCCTACCTACTCCTTGTAATCAGTTGCTGTGTACATTTATGGGTACAGTTACTTGGGTGTAATAAATTACATGTCCAAGTAACATAACTGCCTACTCCAAAAACTTCCTGTCAGTAATCCGTCTTCCCATTTACACTGGTTTTCAGGAATATAGGCCTGCTGTCAGTAATAGATCATAACCGTGTCAGATATTGTCATGAAAAGAACACCACTGTCAGTAATACTTTAATTTAAGTTCATTACCAGCATTGGTCGAAATCAAACACGAAGAAGCGTAACTCTAATCACGACTAATGTAAATGCGTCTATACACTATGGGCATAGCTAATTTACAATAACTAGAACTATTTTACTGTCTTTTTAAGTCAAAACTTAAGCAGCTGAAAGAATCTCAATAACTGTATGTTGTACAATATGATTTTAATTATGATTTTAAGAAAATTTCAAAAGCAGCTTGCTGACTCAAGCAACATTCCAAATTACAGCCAGATTATGTAATAAACAGCAAATAACAAATACCACTCACATATTTGCATTGTAAACTTTACTTACTCACGATCATCAGGGTGCACAATGTGTGGTAGTCTCCAAATTCTAAGTTTAGAATCAACAGATGCAAGTTGATTGCATGTCGAACTTTACACTGCACACTTTTGCGACTAGGGCACTTGTGTAGGTTCTTCATATTTATATTACGAAAATATTGTGTCTTAGTCTTAGACTACGCATTTTGAAGCCCAAATAGCGACCCGGTTTGCATTAGTCTGCACCGCAGCGGTCGTGCGTTACAGCATCGGCGCCATCGCGCTCGTAAAATGAGCGATATTATAGCGGCGTATGTTGGCGTATACCGGGGCGTTATTTACGCCTCAAAAATGCACTAAGATGCAATATCCTTAAAATTAAATATGCCTGGGATAATTATGAATAACAGAACTAACGAACTAAGCCTGATGTATCAAAGTTAGGCAAAACTCAAGTTATAACGGCGAAATCGAGGTGGATCCAGATTCTACACAAGTGCCGCAATTAGTTGTGTCCACTGTCCACACAAGACATATCTGGTTAGAGTGCCGTCAGTATGCTGTTATAAACGTTTGCAGCACACGTATCTTCTTGGCTGGTTGTGATGGTGTCTCGATACCCGCCATAATTTCGTGCCGCGTGACTTCTTTTTGTTTGAGCGCGGAAATGCGAATTTATAGTAACGCGGTTTTCTATTGGTCAGATTACGACCAGAAGCAGCGAATAAAAAACCATGTCACAACAAGTAGCGTATATATGCTGCCACCTGTTGAATATATTGGAAGCTAAATTTAAGGAGCACGGAAATGATTGACGATCATTGTGATAAAGAAAGAATCCGTAATATTTTCATCCCTCGCCGTAATACCGTAATTTGAGGTGTATTTCCGGAATGATTCCGGACAGTCTGGAATGGCAGGCAGGTCTGGTGTAATTGTCTGTAATTAAATAAATAAGAGCACTTGTGTCATTATCACCAATTTATTAAAGAAATATAAAATCAAAACATGATATACAAATACAGTCACTGTATACAGTAGATAAAAAAAATTATGAAAAAAACAAGTGATATTAAATTATGTGAAGGAATGTGATGATGGAATGCCTTATTTGTAAGGATCAGTATAATTTTACTAATGTACCAGTATGATTACCATGATTGGCCATTGCATTGTTACTAAAAACAACCAACACTTTACACAGGAAAAGCATCTTAAACTTCACTGAAAGCTACAGTCATAAGGTGACTAACAGCAACTTACTAACAACATATAGACTGGTGTGTTACACCAGTTGTTTGCAGGCATTTTATTAGAATAATGCATGCACTATTCTTCATTATAGGAATGAAAGCTAGATTGTCTGCTCTGGCGTGGAACTACCGACCACGTCCCAGCCCAGACAAACCTGTTGAGACAAAAGGCGCAAGCAATGGGTGCTGTGTAACAGGTCGCAGCAAGTGAACCCACGTACCCACCTACCAGTGCTCATGGATCGAGTGACATATGTGTTTATACGAAATATCACACTGCATCCGATCACAGTCACTGGGGCAGATATGCCAAAACCAGAAACCACCCACATACAGCTTCATAGGTCAAATGTACATTGTCTAGTTTAGTTTTCAAGTCCAGAGCGGTATCCCTCGTGTTGTTCCCCATCGGGGACAGGGAACCTTGATCTTATTTCATGGTTGGCGCATGCTGGTAGAACCCTTCGGCCCAGCTTGCCATGGATCCACCAGGTAAACTGTCTGTATGCAGCCCACCTGAAACACATGAAATAAATTAGGTTCAAATAAACATCTGATATTATAAATAAGTGACATATAAAAATTGGATCTATAATGACACTGTTCCTTTATAGAAATTGTTTACCATTAAACAGTCCGACCCGCACCCCAATTCCAATTTCCAGGAATCCCAATGTAATTATAGGCCTATCCATTCGACCATTCTCACGTGCCGCTGAGCGGTATTCTGTATTCAAATAATTCATCAACTGCCCATTCACGAAGACCACTCAGAAGGCTACTGTAATTTGTCGGCAAGCGATCGATATTATTGGCTGAGCTTATATTCCGAATTTCAGCAAGTGTTCTGCCAGGTGGTAATTAGACTGATGTAATCACCAACGCCCCCTGGCGCGCGAAGATGCTGTATATTCTAAAGTCTATACACTGAGGTCCGAGCGATCATCGTAAAATGGTGGCAGCGGTGGGATATCGAAGGTAACTGAGTATGGCACTACTCCAATGCCTCTGTATATAGTCTGATGCCAAGTATTGTGTGAAGCCAAGCAGTGTGATTTTCGGTCGGCCTCTGTCTCCCAGTCTTCACAGCTGATGGTGCAGGCCTTTAGGTCGCGCTTACAGACGTCCTTGAATCTGAGGGCTGGGCGTCCCACTGGTTTTGCTCAATGGCATGTTGTCCATAAAGGATGACTTTCTCACAAGCGGCCATCCTCCATGCCAGACCCAGATAGTGGAGACGTTTCTGCAATGAGTACATGCTGGGGATCCTAGCTCGTACGGTCCAGTATGTCGCTGTAAGGGACATGATCCTGCCAGGTACGTGATACTGAAGATGTGCTTGAGGCACTGCACTTGGAAGGTGTTGAGGCGGCACTCCTGTAGGTGGTCCACGATTCGCTGCCGTAGAGGAGGGTGCTCAGCACACAGGCCTGGCCTAGACTCACCTTGGTGTTCTCAGTGAGCATCCTGTTTTCCCGTACTCTTTTGGTCTGCTTGGCCATAGTGACAGAGACTTTTGAACTTGTATGTAAAGCGCACACAGGACGTTATTAGTCACTCTATCATCATTATCAAAGTCACCTTATCATCACTGTTGTGTCACCCTGTCACCATAGTCGGTATAACCCTGTCATCACTCTTGATGTCACCCTGTAATCATTGTTGATGTTACACTGTCACCAATGTCACTGTCACCCTGTCACCACACTCGGTGTCACCCTGTCACCACCATTGTGTGAGTTTGTCACCATTGTCAGTGTCACGTAACCTGTCACCATAGCCAGTGTCACACTGCAACCATAGCCTGTGTCACCCTGACACCACAGCCTGTGTTCCAATGTATACACAGCCAGTGTCACCCTGTCACCAAAGGCAGTGTCACCCTGACACCACAGCCAGTGTTACCCTGACATCAAAGCCAGTGACACCCTGTCACCACAGCCAGTGTCACCCTGTCACCACTGCCAGTGTAACCTTGTCACCACAGCCGGTGTCACCACTGTCAGTGTCTCTGTGTCACCATGTTACGTGAGCAGTCTGACACCAGAGCTGACCATGCAGGCGTCCTCGGTAGTGGTGAGATCAATGATGGCCTGAAGTAGAACGCCCTCCTTGTCCTGGGGCTGAGAGCAACTCCCCCTCGGGTGGGTGACTTTGTAGGCTAATAGCCGGTCAATCTCTATCCGCAACTCCTGTGGACAACAATATTCGCACATTATCCACTCGTCACTGGTGTCACACATTGATATACAGAAAAATCAAACATTTAAGTTTGTGTATATGCGCTTCATAAAACAAACCTTGTAATACGCACACAAAAACTTGTATGAAACCTACGTTCAGGGAGTTTTCGTTTGGTATACGACACACATGCCCAACTTACCGGAGTCTTCTATGTCTGATGACATCATATATTTTTGGTATAGATTTAACAAGATTTAACAAGATTGCCACCCAGAGAATTAACTCTAGGTGGCAGGTAGACTAGGAAGCCCTTTGCCTTATCGAGAGTCCGACACTTTTATCTATGTGTATCCCGCCCGTCTGAGGTATGTGTCGATTTTATTTTTAAACATATTCACGCTATTGGCACCCACACAATCAGCAAATAATATGTTCCATTCATTTACAGTCCTTTGTGAAAATGAAAACTTTCTTATATCTAATCTACTCTGCTCCTTTGCTAATGTAACTTCATGTCCTCTAGTCCTTCTATCTTTCTTAATTGAAAAAAAAATGTTTCTATCAATATTTTCATAACCATTCAATATTTTAAACACTTCTATCTGATCTCCTCTCAATCTCCTGGTCTGTAGTGTTGTTAAACCGCATTTTTAGGCGTATTTCGTAATTAAGATCCCTCAGTTTTTGTATCATTTTAGTTCCTCTCCTCTGCACTCTTTCTAGCATATCTATGTCCTTTCTGCGATATGGCCTCCACGCTTGAATACAATATTCTAAATGAGGCCTAACTATTGTTTTGTACAGCGGTATTATTAGCTCTTTTTCCTTATACGTTATGTTTCGCCTAATTAATCCAAGGATTTGATTTCCCTTTGAAGCTGCAATTCCGCACTGCTCTGAAACCTTCATATCAGCACTACTCGTTAACCCTAAGTCCTTTTCTTTTACAGTAGTACTTAGTACAGTACCCCCCATTGTATATTCTACCTCTTCGTTCCCATGTCCTGTGTGGAGGCATTTGCATTTCCCAAAATTGAACAGCATTTGCCACTTTTCAGACCATTTGATCAACCTGTCAAGATCATCTTGTAAATGCTGTCTATCTCCATCACTTTTAATCCTTCTAAACACCTTTGTATCATCCGCAAATTTCAACACCTTGCTTGTTATTTCATCATCCAAGTCGTTGATATATATTAAGAATAATATAGGTCCTAATACTGATCCCTGTGGTACCCCACTCAATACCGATTTCCAGTTTGAAGCCTCCCCATCAACTACTACACGTTGTCTTCTGTCAATTAGCCATTGTTCTATCCAGTTTATTATACCATTTCCTATGCCATGGGCCTTTAGTTTCAGCAGTAATCTATGATGTTGTACTTTGTCGAAAGCTTTTTGAAAATCTAAGTAGACGATATCTACTGGTGATCCCTCATCTACCCACTTAGTGATGTCTTCCAAAAAACATAACATATTTGTTAAGCATGACCTCGCTTTAAAAAAAACATGTTGAGATGGGTTTATCAAGTTTTGTTTAACAAGAAAATCCACCGTGTGATCTTTAATTAATCTTTCTAATAATTTGCAAAACACTGATGTTAAACTCACTGGTCTATAGTTCTCTGACTTGTTTCTCGAACATTTTTTAAATAACGGTATAATGTTTGCCTCTTTCCATTCTAAATGAACCACTCCCTCTTCTAATGACAAATTGAAAACTGTTGCAAGCGGTACACTAATTTGTTCTACAATTTCCAATAGTAGTTTGGGCGGAATCCCATCCACTCCAGGTGATTTATTATCCTTCATAGCCCTTATTTTCTTAGCTACCATTTCCGGGGTTACAATTAGTTGTCCTAAATAGTCTGAATCTGCCCCCTTGAACTTAGTCTCTGGTACTGGCAGTGAACTAATATCTTCTCTGGTAAACACTGAACTAAAGTACTCATTCAGGTCTTCTGCCATTAAGAATCCTTCTGATATTATATTTTCAGCACTACCTTCTAGAGGACCGACCTTATCTTGAACTTTCTGTTTGCTTCGAAAATATGCATAAAAACTCTTGCTGTCATGTTTTATATTACTAGCTAATTGTTGTTCATAGCTTCTCTTTGAATTTCTAATTTCAGCTGTAGCTTGGTTAAGTGCTTCTTTATAACTGTTGTAGTCTTCATCATTTCCAGTACATCTATATGACTTCCACATCATTTGTTTATACTTAATTTTTCTAATGGCTTCTTTCGATAAGTGTTTCTTTTTGGACCGTTTCCCTTGTTTTGTGAAGGGTACAAATTTGTCGACTATGCACTTAATTTCACTCTTTAATATATTCCAGCATTGTGTTGCTGTTTTATTTTGCAGTGTGTTATTCCAGTCTATCTTTGCTAAATATTTCCTCATGTCCTTATACCTTCCTTTGTGGAAATTTCTCCTATACTGCTTTTTACTATTCCTTTCTGATTTTACTTTGATGGTAAAATGTATCTGGTTGTGATCGCTACTCCCCAGTGGCTCACGTATCTTGACATTGTCAACTAATTCATTCTGTGAGGACAAAACTATGTCTAACACATTCTCACCCCTGGTTGGTTCTAGCACATGTTGAGAAAGGAAAGTATCTTGAACTAACACTAAAAACTTGTGGTCCTCACTCCCCATACTCTGAAGAGATTTCCGTTGTATATGCCCGTGGCTAAAATCCCCCATAATAATACAGTCCCGTTTGCTTACTTCCCTTATAGCGTTTTGTATTTTTTCATTCTCTTGTATGTTTATGTTTGGACTTCGATAAAACTAACCCAACTGCTAACATTGAGTTTCCTGTAACTATGTTATGCTTCTTCGCAATCTGCTTCTCTTTCTAATTTTATTTCATAAGCCTGGATTGATTCTTTAATATATAAAATAACTCCCTTTCTTCCTATTCTATCTTTTCTAAACGTTACATATCCTGTCAGTCCCAATTCGGCATCTGATATATCGGTGGTAGTCCAGGATTCGGTTATACCTATTATATGAGGGTCAGTATCTTCTACCATAATGTTTAGTTCATTTCTTTTGTTTACTATACTCCTTGCATTTAAACAAACACATCTATATCCAGCTTCAGAAGAGTTTTCCAGACTGTTATTTGCTTATTTATTTGTGCTGTCTTTATCTATGCCTTCATTTTCAGGCTTTTCTGTGAGTCCCCCTGCGAATCTAGTTTAAATAGATGCAACCTGTCCCACTGTCAGCAGATCGCAGCAGGTTCTCTGAGAAAACTGCTGCCCCCTTTCCACTAAGATGGAGGCCATCTCTCATGTACATATCTTCCCTCCCAACAAAGTATCCCCATAAATCTGTGAATCCCACCCCCTCTTCTTCACACATCTGCTCAACTAGTGCGTTGATCGCCATCCTCTTGCAGTTTCTATACGTTGCCCCCCTTCCTCCCATTACTGGCAAAATTCCTGATAGAATAACCTGTTCAACTCTTGTCTTCTTTAGCTTCCTCACTAACTGTCTATATTTCTGTACTTTCGCAGTTGTTCCCTCCCTGTCTGCATTATTAGTTCCTACATGTACCAGTATAGACCCCCCCCCCTTGCCATGTCCCAATACCTTCTCTACCCTGTCAGTGACATGTTCAATTCTAGCCCCCGGTAGACAAACAACGACGTCTTTCCCCTCGCTCAGTGTCTTGTCCGTCTTTCTCATAATGGAGTCGCCCATAAACACCCTCTCTTTCCTCATTGCCCCCTCAATCACTGCCTTAGAATAGCTCCTTCTTCGGTTTGCATCTGTCTGGTTGTTGTCTTTCCCCCCTGTCGTCTTCTCTCCTGTCCCATTCTTTCCTGTCGCTTTTTCTCTTGTCACCTTTCCTCCTGTCAGCGTCCCTTTTATCGACTTCTCTTCTATCACATTTGCTCTCACTTCCTTTCGTCCCTTCATCTTTCGTCCCATCTCATTTTCTTCTTTCCTCTCCCGTCCCATCTTCCCTCCCTCCTTCTCTACGGTCACTTTCTTCCCTGTCACCTTCACGCTTGTCACGTTTTCTGTTGTCGATTTTCCAATTTCTTCCCCTCCAATCACCTTCCCTCCTCTCAATCTCCTTTCATCAGTTTTCTTGCCACTGCTATAATCGGCAGTAATTTAATTTAATATTTATTGAATGTTGGTTGAAACATATTCTAGAGCAAACAAATCAAAGCAAGTCAGTAGTCAAAATCAAGTCATGCGTGCAATTCACGAAGGTGGTAATTGGCAAAATAAAACGAAAAACGACATGTTTGAAAAGGAGTAAATATGAAGTTGTAAACTTACAAATAATAAAGTTCCTGGGCATGTAATCCGTGGGTGTTTTAGGCCGGTTGACATGTGCGACCCATGTACGGAGAATCTGTAACACTACAAGTATGATATATTTTGTAACCCTGGCGGAATTGTTTGGTACAAGCGTTTGCATAGGCTATTATTATGTCAGCTAGTCGCCAAGCAGACGCGCGGACAGGGTAGGTTAGGTGTAGTCGCAGTTGCTAGGGATCATGGACGTGTCCACAAAGTACAATTCTCTCGGCTCCGTATTACGAGTATCAATATACATGGCTTGGTGAGTTATTTTTGTTCATGTTTATATGCTATATGTAATAGTGATATTATTAGAATAATGCATAACAAACTGTTTCTTGTTGCCCCATTACCCGTCACTTAGGCATGCCAGCTATGACGAGTGTACCAGTGTTGTGTCGTATAATGTTAAATTGTGTTTACAGACGACTTACATATTTAGAAAGCATTTTAACTAATTATTGTGATGTATAAGTACGTCGTGTGCATACGTTTGACTTTATATAATGTGATAATTACTAGTTAAAAGAAGTACTTAGCTAAAACAAGTTTCTCCGACTCTTTGTTTGTACAAGTTGAGATAGGGTGACTAATTATTAAATGCGGTTTAACACGTCTAATATTAGAACAGCCGACGCAGCTTAGTAATGTAGCGTTGGTTTGTATTGCGATGTTGTAGTCGCAACTAGCACGCTGTCTCTCTGTCTAACTGCCCCTATCTGTCTCTATATGTATGTTTTTCTCCCCGTCTCTCCTTCTCCTTCTCTCCCCGAATCTCTATCTCGCTCCTCCATCCTCTGCGTTTGCCTGTTAGACAGTCAGTTAGGCAGTACGCCAGTCCGCCTGTCTGTCTGCTTGCCTGTCTGCCTGCCTGCCGGTCTGCTGCCTTTTCTGCCTGTATGTTTCTCTGACTGTACGTCTGCCTCTATGCCTGTCTGTTTGTCTGACTGTCTTTCTTTCTTATCTGCATGTCTGCCTGCCTGTCGGTATGCCAGCATGTCTGTCTGCATGTCTGCTGCATGCCTGCTGGCTGTATGTTTATTTGCCTATCTCTGCTTCAATCTTTGCCCCGTCTGTGTCTCTGTATCTCTTTTCTCTCCTGTTTGCCTATCTACCTGGATCCAAGGCTGTCTGTCAGTCTGTTCGCCTGCCTGCTGGCTGTATATTTATCTGTCAATCTCAGTCTCTGCCTCTATGTATCTCTACTCTCTCTCTCTCTCTCTTGTCTGCCTGCCTGCCTGCCTGCCTGCCTGCCTGCCTGCCTGCCTGCCTGCCTGCCTGCCTGCCTGCCTGCCTGCCTGCCTGCCTGCCTGCCTGCCTGCCTGCCTGCCTGCCTGCCTGCCTGCCTGCCTGCCTGCCTGCCTGCCTGCCTGCCTGCCTGCCTGCCTGCCTGCCTGCCTGCCTGCCTGCCTGCCTGCCTGCCTGCCTGCCTGCCTGCCTGCCTGCCTGCCTGCCTGCCTGCCTGCCTGCCTGCCTGCCTGCCTGCCTGCCTGCCTGCCTGCCTGCCTGCCTGCCTGCCTGCCTGCCTGCCTGCCTGCCTGCCTGCCTGCCTGCCCACCTGCCTGATGATTGAATGTTTACTTTCCCATATCTGCCTCTGCCTCTGACATTGTCTATGTCTCTGTTCCTGGCTCCGTCTCACTCCCTCTCTTTGCCTCTGCCTCTGTCACTGTGTCTGTGTCAGGTGTCTGTATGTATCTCTTTCTCTCTTGCTTTTGTGCTCTCTCTTTCTCGCTAGCTCTCTTGTTCTCTCTTTCTCTCTCTCTCTCTCTCTCTCTCTCTCTCTCTCTCTCTCTCTCTCTCTCTCTCTCTCTCTCTCTCTCTCTCTCTCTCTCTCTCTCTCTCTCTCTCTCTTAGTGACACAAATTCAATCCATTGTTGCCAGTCTGTTCACCAAATGTCATACAATTGTACTATTCTTAGTTATTGTTTCCTTTTGTAACAGTGTGCTCTTCTCTACGCATTAACATATCCACCAAGGATAACATTAAACAATATATCCTACACTATTTTTAATTAACAAGCAAGATTATCACATAAACGGCAGAAATAAGAACAAAAACTGCAAATCTTTTATGGGTTTTGTTCTAATGAAGTGTGTGGCAATGTGCGTTGGTGTATGTCCGTGTCTGTCTGCCTGTCTGTTTGTCTCTCCCTCTCTTTCTCTCTATATTTCTCTCTCTATTTCTCTCTCTCTCTTTCTTTCTCTCTCTCTCTCTCTCTCTCTCTCAGTTTGTCTGTCTGTTTGTCTATCTGTCTCTTCTTCCCCCTCTCCCTGCGTTACTATTTGATACTATTGTGATTGGCAGACACACCTGCAGATTTACAGGCAACATTAAATGCTGCATGTAATTATTGCTAAACATGGAACCTAATTGTTAATACTAGTAAAACAAAGGTTATTGTGTTCTCTCGTGGAAAAGTCAGATCACACTCATACTTCTTGTTTGGACAAAATAAATTAGAAATACCTGATAGCTACATCTATTTGGAAACCAGTCTAAACTATAATGGACTGTTTAACAAAGCCATAACAAAACATGTTAACCAAGCTAGGCGTGCATTGTTCAACTTCACAACTAACGCAAGGAAGCTTGATTTACCGATATACATACTGTTTCACCAGCTTGTAATGCCAATTCTGCTATATGGGGTTTTCAAAATGTAGAGCAGATTGAGAGATACCATAGACAATTCTTAAAAAGTATACTAAAACTTAACAGGAACACCGCAAATTGTATGGTATATGGAGAAGTTGGCATACAAAGTGAGAACAATAATAGAAAAGAGAAGGGTAAACGTTTGGGTACATTTAATTGAATGCAAACAAAGCAAGATATCTAGTATTATGTTTAGGCTGATGAAAAACCTACACGACACAGCTAATTTTAAATCAAGATGGATTTAAAAAATCAAGAGTATCATTGATGGATGTGGTCTAACATGTGGCATGATCATGGAAATAAAAATGCAAAATAGCTGAAACATACCCTAGAACTTAAAATGAAAGTCATAAACAGACAAACATGGCACAATGAAATTCATGTAAATAGGCTGTGTTCAAATTACAGAATATTAAAAAATGAACTAGGGCTCGAGAAGTATTTAATCTACAAGCCCAACTGACAGAATCAATTTATTTTAATTTCGTTGGTCAGTATCCCCCTGAAAATGGCTATGTGATGTATGCAACAATGGAGACCAAGGTGATGACTATCATTATGTAGTTGTATATCCATCACTAGTAGAAGAAAGATCAAGATACAAAAAGAAATACTTTAGAATCAGACCTAATACTCTGAAAATGATCCAGATATTTAATGTACATAATGTGAAACAGTTGACAGATCTTTCCAGATTTATTAATGTAATCATAATAAAGTTTGTTTATTAATATTGTCTAGCTGATCGCTGTGCTGTGCTGCGTGGCTTTGGTCGGTGGATTGCGTAATTAGAGGGTAGTGACAGAAGAATGTTCAATTCAGGCACCGACCGCTGCTGTCCACCACGCCGCGGCAGAGACAGTGGTCACGGTCGACTGACGACACCAAGCATCATCGTAAAAGTCAGCATTCTGCCTACCGCAGAAAGATCACAACTTCAATGAGCACTGCATCGTGAATCCACCTGCTGTTATGAAGGCTCAGATCATAATTCTTGAATGAGTAATATGTGTGCGTCCTGCCGATATTTGAAGTATTGTTGGAGCACGAAAACAGTGCTGGTCAGGTCCAATCTCACACCACGTGACAACCTAACAAATTCCCTGTCAAAACAGTGAATTGTGTAGAAAAAACATTGTAGCTTATAGTTAATTTAGTAGTCATATAATTACATGTAAATCAGTTCAAATTGTGCAATACCTGTATAATACGTGGTTTGTTTTGTTTTATATTATTTGACATGATTCGGTTTGCACATTATTGATTATAACATTATTGAAAACATTTAATACAGTAAGGTCACTGAATGTTTTATGCATTCTGTATTGTTTATGTTTTATATACTGTAAATATGATTTATATAATATAAGTTTAGATGTTCTTAAGAATACAATATATTCTGTTAAAATGTACTTTAGAGAGAAAAACTGCAACAAGTTGTAGGGAAGTAAAACTCATTGTCATTGTCACTCTCCCTCCGCGTATATTCCCCTCCATCTCCTTTCTCACCTCCTTCCTCTTCCGTCCCCTCCAGTCCCCTCACATCCTCTCGTCTCCCTTTCCGTCTCTCTCCCTACTCTATCTCTCCATCCTTATCTTAACTGTCGCTCTTCCTGTTTCCACTGTCTGTCTGTCTCATTCTCCGTCCCTCGTTCCCTCCTCTATTTCCCTCCCTCCTCTCGCCATCCTTCCCTCTCTCTCTCTGTCTCTCTCTCTCTCTCTCACACACACACACACACACACACACACACACACACACACATACACACGCACACACAGACACAGGCACACACACAGACAAACATATACACACACTCACGTACGCACGCACGCACACATACACACACGTACGCGCACACAAACACACACGCATGCACGAACGCACGCACTGATGCACGCACATTGCATGACTGTCACATCGCAAGTGCTGTTTTCTTCTCGCATGTCGGGATAGTCGGTCGGACTGACACTGGCAAGTTATCCATGATGCTGGCTCTGTTCCGCATCATTGAAGCAACGGCCGGATCCATCGTCATTGACGACCAGGTGATTAGCAAAATCGGTCTTCACGACCTGCGCTCCAAACTCACCATCATCCTGCAGGTAAGTTACAAAAGCATCATACATGTGTATGTCTCACCATCGTCCCACAGGTCAGATACACAACCGTCATGCATGTGTAAGTTTCAACATTATCCTGTAGGTATTACTCATAATCACCGTCCTGACATCACTCACCATTATCCTGCAGATAATATGCACAAGCTTCATCAAATATGTGACTCACTATCATCTTACATAATTATATTAACTCTTTATCATCCTCGAGCTACGGTCCACAATCATCATCATAATTCTCTCACCGTCATCATACCTAAATAACTGGAAGTCACCATCGTCATATCGGAAGGAAATAAGTCTACAATCTTTGTGCACAGACAACTTACTATTGCTCCATCGGCGTCATGATACATGTATTGACATGATACATGTATTGACATGATACATGTATTGACATGATACATGTATTGACATGATAAATGTATTGACATGATACATGTATTGACATGATCGTAGTAGTAGTTAAATACAAGTAGACGTCATGATACATGTATTGACATGATCGTAGTAGTAGTTAAATACAAGTAGACCTGTGGTAGTAGCTGCATACACAATGCCCAATGTTGCTGTAGTAACAAGTAGACATGTGTAATTGAACTAATACTAATTCGACTGTGCGGTTAATTATTCGTTTGTGTAAACTGTAAAGGAGCAACATAGACACTGGCTGAGCCGGAGTTTCATCAGCACCACTCCGCTGTCAGGTGCTGTTGAATATTTTTCGCGGCGACGTTCAACATTTTTTAAGCTCACCAGATACCTCCATTTACACTCCCATTGAGACTCGCCAAAAACAGGCTCATATTTACTGGGAGGGCAAAACCACATGTCTGCCCCCAGCGCAATTCCTGTGGGAGTTGCCCCTTTACCTTCCATGTTCCTACGCATGTGCACATAGATAACTGTCAACTTGAACGAAAGGACATCAAGCAAAGTCACTCGGTTGTGGCATGTCTAAGCCTACTGTATTTTTTTACTGTCACATATGACCCGTTCCTTTTCACTGGCCAACTGCGCATGAACCTTGACCCGTTCGACCGGTACACAGACGAGGAAGTGTGGAGATCTTTCGAGCATGCGCATCTCAAGGACTACGTGATGTCACTTCCGTCCGGCCTACAGCACGACTGCGCAGAAGGCGGAGAAAACCTCAGATATAATAATGTATGTTCTATGTTACATATCCCGACAAAGTCTAAATGTAATTATTATTTACGCAATCAAACATGAGTTGTTTTTAAATAAATATGTTATATTTATTTAGAACATATTTTGTGTATTGTGCGATCAAATCGTACGTCAAAATCGAGTGGGTTGCCTATCTGAACATGTCAATAACAACACCAACCAATACCTACGAAGCCTAACGCCGAACGTTGCCAATGAGCCAGCGTTGGTCAGCGGCAGCTGGTGTGTCTGGCGCGGTGTATGTTGCTAGTGAACCACGTCTCTACCCTCTGTCCGTCGTTCTTGCAGCGTTGGTCTGCGGCAGCTGGTGTGTCTGGTCCTGGCGCTGCTTCGCAAGTCGAAAATCCTTGCCTTGGACGAAGCGACGGCCGCCGTTGATCTCGAGATGGACGACTTGATCCAGGCGACGATCCGCACTGAATTTGCCGACTCGACTGTCATCGCCATCGCCCACAGACTCAATACAATCATGAACTACGATAGGTGAGTTTTCAACCACGTAACAGCGGGTTTCTAACATTTGATACAATAACATTGACCACATAACAACGATAACACCCCGACAGGTCATATGTATTGTGTGTAACCAAATATACCTTTTTACGACATTTCTGTATAGTTGAACTCATGTTTGTATTCCCGCTAAGAGGGTGTTGGTCCTCGATAACGGGGTCATCAAAGAACGCAATACTCCAGATGCGCTGCTGAAGGATAAAGAGAGCATTTTCTACGGCATGACCAAAGACACGGGTCTTGCCTGACAGCGATATTTGCAGGCGTGGGAAAGCTGTCAGACTTCAACATACACGTTGGTGACTGTCACTGGGTGTCGTGTCTTACTCGGTGTCAGCGGACTGCGTCCATCCGGTCCATCTGATGTGAAATTGGTCGATCTCTTCGGAGCAAACACTTGGTCACGTCGTCGTTAACCAGTGATGTTGTTAAACATCATTTACATATTAATACAAAATTGTTTATGTACAGTACACGCAAGCTACATACAGTCCATGAATTGATTTCAAGATGTCAAAGTGCAATATTAGTTATATTAAATTATATAACTTTCGGTTGTTGTCTGCGATTTCTCTAAAGTGTAGTTTACGACAAGACAGTAGTGGGATCACAACGGCTCTTCTGGAATAATATATTGTCCCGTTGCAAAACGTTATTTTCGATTCCAATGGTATTTAAGTTAGCATCCATCTCAACAACAGTTACTAATTTAATATTAGCACACAGTGCCACATTCACATATAAGTATTGTTTATTCACAAAAAAGAATAATACTATTTTACATATGTTTGCATACAACTTATAGTTAATTTATTAAAGAAACTGTTACAAATAAAAGTTACAAATACTAAATGTGACTACAGGTCACAGATAGCTTTACGATGTATTGATATTGGACGTTTATTGGAAATCATGTAGCCTAGTTTGTAATAGTCGTTCACAACGCTTTGCGTGTTTTCTACGATTGTTCCAAGCTCTGTAATTCGTCCACCGATCAGTCGTAAGTGGTCTACGAAATTTGGAACATGCAAATTAGTTCTTTTAAACATATCCAATATGTGAATTTACCTCGTAGAGGCTCTCGTCGATGTGACGCACTAACTTCTTCAGTACATGTGACGTATGACTGAAGTACTGAAGAATTAGGGGGAGCCATGCGTCCCCACACCACCATCAAGCGCCTAAAGACAAAGTGGAGCCAGAAGAACAATGGTGCTGAATATATTAGGGAGACGAGAAGATTTTTCTAAGCGAAATTTGAGGAACATAGAAAGTATGGTAACAACATAAGGAAAGAGAAATACACGAGGAGCGAGGAAAAATATCAATGTCAACCATCAACAAATCCACCCTCACTGACCACGCAACAACACAAAATCATATCTCAGATTGGAAGAGAGCGAAAATAGTGGACAAGAAGAACACTGTAAATAAAAGAAGCCATATGGATCAGAAAGGCCAGGGCACCAATCGACAGAGACGAGGGGGAATATGAACTATCTCACATATATGATGACTCATACGTCACCTGTACTGAAGAAGTTGGTGTGTAACATCGAGGAAAGCCTCTTCAAGGTAAATTCACTTAATGGATATGTTTAAAAGAATTAATTTGCATAAAAATGAACTATCCTGAAGAACGTTCAACGAAACAGTTGTCAGACATCCAACACGAACTTTTAACCAAGTGGAATTGATGAAACGTAATAATGTTACGGATCCATCCCGGAATTGTAGAAGAACCCCATGCAGTTTGGTGTGCGGTTGCTCCCGTTTGTGCTCATCTGCTTGCGCGCGTGTGTGCGTGTGTGTATGTGCGTGTGTGTGTGCGTGTGTGCGTATATGTGTGTGTGTGTGTGTGTGCGTGCGTGTGTGTGTGTGTGCGTGTGCGTGCGTGCGTGTGTGTGTGTGTGTGTGTGTGTGTGTGTGTGTGTGTGTGTGTGTGTGTGTGTGTGTGTGTGTGTGTGTGTGTGTGTGTGTGTGTGTGTGTGTGTGTGTGTGTGTGTGTGTGTGTGTGTGTGTGTGTGTGTGTGTGTGTGTGTGTGTGTGTGTGTGTGTGTGTGTGTGTGTGTGTGTGTGTGTGTGTGTGTGTGTGTGTGTGTGTGTGTGTGTTGATAATGTTATTGTACTCGACATGTCTTCTTCGTTTTGCAAGTTGTACATGAGTCAACGGGGATCGATTACGTGTTACATTTCAGGTCCTGAAGCCAGGTACGTGCCGATTGGCCCAGCAACAAACAGGTACTTTTCGCATTTGTATATCAGTAGTGCTTTTTAAACGACGTACCGCGGCACAATGATGGTGCTGTGACAAAGTACCAAGTGTACCGCTTACGTTTGTAATTAGAGGAAATGTAGAACCACCACTGAGTTTTAATCTACAAATACTGTCTTCCCTGCATGTGGCGCAACGACTAAATCACCAGACTCTCAATCGACAGAATCCGGGTTCGAATACTGTGCTGCCGTTTCGAACCTTGGGCAAGTTCGTTCACTCTATGTCGCTCCCGTTCACGCACCTGTATGGATGGATACCTGTCTTTAGACAGTGGTGGATGTTTGTGTACGAATAGTCTTTAATTCCAGCGTAGATGAATGGTTCCCAGAGAAATCGAGATAGTGTTCGATCGAACAGGCCTTCCAGGGAGTGAAGTGTAAAGTGCTTTGAGTAGTCCTAAGCACTGGATACTGTGCTATATATAAGAACTTACCTCTACGATGTTGGTTTGCCCTGGTTTAGCAGCTGCGATACATGGCAGTAGTGCAAACATTGAAAAACAGGCAACCATATTATCCTATGTTTCCTCCATGGTGAAAATGTCATGGCAAACATCATCAAACGTCATGAAATCAAGACCACTTAGAGCATACTTTATTAGGCCACTAACTGAGTTACCCGGCTTTGCCCAGAAAAAAAAAGAAATCATATGTACTAGACATCACTAAACCCATCCCAAATGTTTCCAGCCTACCTGCAATAATAAATGGTAATTGGTCACTGACTTAGACAACCTATTGCCCGAAATCTCAATCTCAATCGCTCACCCGTCTAACTGTAGGGAGGTCGGAAGAAATCACGCAAACGCGTTTGCATTGGGACGCAATGTTAAATCGCCTATGTTAAAAAAATTGTAACTCCCTTGATTTATAAAGACTGATCATATATTTTATATCAAAAGAAACATAAATATGTCTTCTTTGTGATAAAAAATACCTGCTTTTGCGAACTCATAATGTTTCATACAGATATTCGTGATGAAACAACGACACCCACAGAAATTTCATTTCGTTGCGGGCGCAGCCATATTTAATCTCGCGGAAGGGTGGTGTTTTCATAAAATCATGTGCTCACGTTATTACCCGCCATGCTATGTTTGGCGGTATGGTTTAAATTGCAAAATGATACACTTTCTTCTGGCGTGTTTCTTGTACGAATTGAAATAAAATTAAGACAAATATGATATGTTGAACATTGACCATATTTAGGGAGGATCTAAGGTATTAACAACTTGCGGAAACTCTGGCAAACTACATATTTGCTATTTAGTAATGTATAAACGTAATATTAATGCAAATTTGGCGGAGATACACCTTTGCCCTTTTTTCGCCAAGCTCGAACGTAGAGGTACCCCATGTCCGGCAACGAATTTCTTCTATTATCGCTCACATACCAGGCGTACATATTATTGCAATCTTTTATTCTGAAGTTGTGTTTTAGCCATGCATTTGTTATTCGTGTTTACATATGCACAGATGTGCTATCATATATTAAATGGTGGATGTTATATGAATATTTAAAGTTTATTTTCATGTTGTAATCAAATCAAAAATATATGACAATTAATAACAACAAATAAATGACAACCCCCTCCATAAATCGGACATCTGATGTACTTCTAATTACACTGCATTGATCTTGCTGTAACTAATTGCATGTATAAACATTGGCTTGTTGGTGGTTTTTTGGGGTTGTTTTTTACTGTATCTTCCTAGAACTATTTTGTATATGAATATATAACATGATTTAACTTTTCCTGGTGGTGGTACGGTGCAACATTTTGCTTCAGCGGTGATGGGTATGCATGCTTTTTCAACATTTTATTTTCGAATGCTGCAAGGACATTATTTCTTAGCAATTAAATGCGGTGCTTTATGAATAAAACGAGGTGCGTCAAACAGGTTGTTGAAATCCGTTCTAAACGACTTAGAAACGCCACAGTTTCTCGCTGGACGTAAAGCACTTGGACTTATCAGGAGCTGATCACCTGCCCCCTCTGATGCCTGATCGAAGACAAGAGTGTTCACATCTTGGACATGAACACTCACTACCAGCAACTCGTGTCATTCTGCCAGGAGTCATGCAGAAACATCAATGAGTTAATGAGTGGGACGAGTACGCCTATCTTTGGAGAATCTACTCGCATCAAGAAGGACAAGGTGTTTGGAATGCTGACAACATTTTCTGATGTAGATGCAGATGTGGAAGTGTTTCTTCATATCCTACTTCCAGCCATCGCTGTTCTCTGCAAATGGATCTTTGTAGATACAACATTACATCAGATAATTCAAAGTTGCATAGCAATATGTATATATATATATATATATATTATATATTGCTATGCAACTTTGAATTATCTGATGTAATGTATATATATATACATACATATATGTATATATATATATAATGTTGTACATGCATGCTGTGTAGCGGAATGCTTATTGTTGCTTGCAGTAGTTGGCTATCCTTTTCACTTTACTAAGTCCACACACACACGCGCATATGCGGACACACACACAAACCTACATATGTTTACATAATTATATGGTACAAAGCCAAAGCAAAATGTTTACATCAATGCATGCAATATTTGGCTATGCTTATATTCTCACACACACTTTACCAACTTTGCATACATGACGTCCACATGATTTTGCTGGTATACCTGCCACTTCTAAAACATGTCAGATTCTGTTGACATCCACATAATGGAAACCATTAAAACATAACCTCCAACCTATGGGTAGCAGGCTTTCCAAGCTGGTTGAGTGTGGTGTATGACAATGAGCCATATATACTGTGTACACGTATACATGCTGGATGACGATTTGAAAGTGGGGGACCTGGAGATACTTTTGTAAGCTTTTCCGAAAGGTTAGTTGCTTAGTTAATTAACATAATTTTATGTAAAATTCCTTTTGTAAATTATATTTAAAGGAAATACATAAAATGGCAAGTCTTAGTTAAGATTGTTGTATTGTACAAGATTATATTTTCACATTTCCTTCAAATAAAAAAAACTGTCACACAAATTTATTCAGTGACCTTTACATAATTGTCCTTAACTTCACCATCACAGAGAGTTAAAACCGGTATGGCTGTCTATCTCTTAAATAGACCTTACCAATGGTGTATCACATTTGCCAATCTGATGAATTATTGCATTTTCACCGACTGTTTTATAAAAAATATGTCGTATTTTTAGTTATGCAATATAACTTTTGACACCCACTTTTTATAATACACTAACTTGACGGGCGATAATGTCGATGCTAAATGAAAAAATGACACATAACTCCATCTGTAGGAAATATATGAAATGCGAAAGAGGGCGCTACTTGTAAGAGTACGGACGTGACCAACGACAGGTAGACCCGGTGCATGTTAAGCACTGAGGATTTTAAAACGTCAATAACTTTAAAACTATTCAAAATTAATTATATTTACGATGATATAAAAAAACATTATATTCCGCGGCTGGAACTCCACATACACATATTGAGTCCCCCAAGTTCTCCACCCCCGGACGAATTTCGAAAATGTATAAATCTATTAATGCAAAATTTCAGCCCGATACATGCAAAACTAACGGAGATGTGGGTGCACATACAGACAGAGAATGAACTGAACTGTTTTATAATATAGATGATACAGATCTCAACTCCTTAATTCTTCACACAGAGGCCTTTGCGAGGTCTATTGTTGCACAATGAAAGGCAACAAGTGAGTTTGTTAGAAGATAATTGGGGGGAGTTCTTATATAGTATATAGAGTATCCAGTCCTCATGACTACCCAAAGCGCTTTACACTTTACTCCCTTGCAGACCTGTTAAATTTAAAACCATCTCGACTTCTCTGGGAAGCATTCATCCACACTGCATTTAATGCGCGAAGACTATTCGTACACAAACTTCCACCACTGTCTAAAGCCAGATAACCATCCATACAGCTGAGTGAACTGAAGCAACATAGAATCAACGAACTTGTCCAAGGTTCGACACCCGGGTCCTCTCAGTCGAGTATGCGAAGCTCTAGGCACCGCTCCACTGCGCCAGCCTCTGTAACTTCGTTAATGATTGATTGACCATATAGGCCATCTTGACCTTATACATTAGGGTAATGTTTAGGCCAGAAAATCAATATTTCTATCCATAGATCCTACAATATGGCTCAAAATGACCCTGACTAATGTAAATAACACATAGGACGCAACGTTGATAAAGATAAATGGCCAGCACTGGCGACGAGCAGTGGCGGGCGATGCACTTGGAAACACGTGTGTATTCACGGAAGTGACGTAAATTAACTGTCGCGTAGCGCCATTAACTTTACGCCCACTTCTATCATGCGAAGGAAATCTTCCAGGATTAACCCGGAATATGACTGCAAGGTGCAGAAGACAACAAAGGAAACGTTCGACGTACTTAGAACGACAAATGCGACGATCGACGTTGTAAGTTGGTACGTTATTAACCAAAGTAGGGGCAGGTTGGGACCTATTAACATAGCGAAGCTTTAATTTTTCAATTTCTCTAGAAGCAGATCATGCTTCTTATACTTCACAGCCATTTGACTAATTACGAACGACCAACGGCGCACACAATCACGATTGTATGCTTTTTTACAAATATAATATGTTTGCATAAATATTTCGTGTTTTGTTGTTGCTACCACAAGTCTGTAATGCACTGGTGTTTATAATTATAATGGCATATTGAGGGATTCATCTTCTGTCAATATCTGAATCAGTTACCGGCAGGTGTTGGTCAAACTTTTGATAAAACACATCTTTTACATGTATACTTGTAATGAGTCACCCATAAGGCGGATAATGTGTAGTCCGATGAGCCGGTTCGTGGGATACTAAATTGGCTGATGCAAACCCGACATTTTTTGCGTTCAATAGGATATGTTGGTAGCGTTCGAACATGTATATATATACTGTGATCCGTTAGGTTAGAATAACATAAAATAAACGGTTTTTCTGTACATTCGGAACGTTACAATATAAAGCGTGGAGAAGCGTGAAATAAACAATGAATATGTTGTCGATGGGATAGTTATTATCACTTAGGTTTATACAATTATTATTACTTGCAAAGGTTCGTTGAGCTATGTTATCCACAAGAAGAGGAGTGAAGCGTGAAAAGACTGTTGCTTGGGATACTTGTTGTGTTTCAGAATCGTCACTTAAGCTGATTCTTGACCGAGTGAGCGATGTCCTAACAAGAAAACACAAGTAATGAAAATAATCTTGTAAACATGGAAAGTACCAACATCATGTAGGGAATCATAAGTGACAATTAACAGTAAACAGAATGTGACTAAGATATAACATAGTTTTACGTAACTGACATTTATGTAAACGTTCGTCGAGGCATATTTCCTTAGGAAAAGTAGTAACGCTCGACATGCATATATTGTAAACCCTGAATATCATATCTTAATTTCAGTTATAATGAATACTTCTTTGAACATATACCAAAGTTTTATTGTAATAAAATTACATGTTAAATTAATTGATTTATTTTAAATGTAAACGTATTGTTATCATTGCTCTGATGATGCTGTTGATTTATTTGCTACTGTTTTCATCAATATAATTTTTGAGTAGTGCAGGTGCTTCTGACGGTGACAATTACCAAATACAACAGGTCATGTCTAAAGAGCCGAATCAAGAACTTCGTGTAGCTCTATAGGCGCCTCTGTTTCCCAACCCAGGCGCAAGTTAAACATACATTAATTGTCCATATTGTTATAATTAATGACGTATTTATAAGAAGTGTTTTGATAGAAGATCAAGTTTATAATTTCCTTTATACGCTAAAAGAAGATTTTCATTAAGAATAAAGCTGCACATTGATTTCAATCATTGTTTGGGTTATTTCGTAGAGACCTTGAAATATTGAAGTTATTTTGTATTTCTTTAAGGGACATATAATTGTGGAAAATATATATGGAGTCCAGATTGATATGGTAAAATTTGGTTCGGTGTATCACGAAGAACGAGAGAAATCGTAAATATCCTGTGAAAAGAAAAAGATTGAGAAGCATAACAGAAAGACACACGGGACAATTGATGTGACAGCGATACGTTTCCTGAGTTCACAGGGTGCATTTTTCCGCTGACTGGAGAATCTCGGCCATGACTCGTTTAACAAGATTTAACAAGATTGCCATCCAGAGAATTAACTCTAGATGACAGGTGGACAAGGAAGCCCTTTGGCTTATCGAGAGTCCAACCCTAGAGAGTTGGTTCACTCGATCACTTGTTTCCTTGTGAGATGATTATTTGCTACCCTTCCACGTACACACCTGACGCCAGTCATGTCAAAAGTAAACTCTAAACGTAACTCTAACATCTGGCGGTTCGCCATCGTAGGAAATGCAAGTCGAAACAAGTCAAGATTGTTAACATGCGGGACATTCATTTGGGGTAAGACCACATTAAGGATCCGTCCGCCGAAAGAATGCACTTCAAAATAACGTTATGGGGTGACATGCGTGAATTATTTTCGATCACATTGACATGGGACATGTTTGTCTCGTGAAAACTGAATGTACTACTGCATTAGACAAGATAAAACATCAAATGGGCGTGAGTTTTCACACCCATAAGTTACGTACTATTTTCTTTTAACTTACGTGACGGAGATGAAAGGGTACCATACATTCCCCTTTGTGGTTAATCTATTGATGTGTGTAGCTTGATATCGGTCTAGCCTTCGTGAAGATTTGTAACATGCAGGACATCTATCTGGGGTAAGACCACATTTAGGATCCGTCCGCCGAAAGAGTGCACTTCAAAATTACGTGTTGGGGTGATATGCGTGAATTATTTTCGATCACTTTGACATGGGACATATATGTCTCGTGAATACTGAATGTACTACTGTATTAGACAAGATAAAACATCAAATGGGCATCAGTTTTCACACCCAAAACATACGTACTATTTTCTAGTAATTCACGTGACGGAGATGAAAGGGTAACACACATTACCCTTTGTGGTTAATCTAGTTATTTGTGTAGCTTTCTATCAGTCTAGTCTTCGGGAATTTGTTTAACATGCAGGAAATCTATTAGGGCTAACACCACATTAAGGATCCGTCCGCCGAAAGAGTGCACTTGAAAATAACGTTTTGTGGTGATATGCGTGGATTATTTTCGATCACTTTGACATGGGACATGTTTGTTTTGTGAATATTGAATGAACTACTGCATTAGAGAAGATAACACATCAAATGGGCATCAGTATTCACATCCATAACTTACGTACTATTTTCATGTAACTTACGTGACGGAGAAGAAAGGGTAACATCAATTCCCCTTTGTGGTTAATCTAGTTATGTGAGTAGCTTCATATCAGTCTAGCCTTCGGGAAGATTTGTAACATGCAGGACATCTATTTGGGGTAAGACCGCATTAAGGATCCGTCCGCTGAAAGAATGCACTTCAAACTAACGTTGTGGAGTGATATGCGTGAATTATTTTCGATCACTTTGACATGGGACATGTTTGTCTCGTGAATACTGAATGTACTACTGCATTAGACAAGATAAAACATCAAATGGGCATGAGTTTTCACACCCATAACTTACCTACTTTTTTCTTGTAATTCACGTGACGGAGATGAAAGGGTAACATACATTACCCTTTGTGGTTAATCTAGTTATTTGTGTAGCATGCTATCAGTCTAGTCTTCGGGAATTTTTTTAACATGCAGGACATCTATTAGGGGTATGACCACATTAAAGATCTGTGCGCCGAAAGAGTGCACTTCAAAATAACGTTTTGGGGTAATATGCGTGAGTTTTCTTGAACACTTTGACATGGGACATGTTTGTCTCGTGAATACTGAATGTATTAGACAAGATAAAACATCAAATGGGCATCAGTATTCACACCCATAACTTACGTACTATTTTCTTGTAACTTATGTGACGGAGATGAAAGGGTATCATACATTCCCCTTTGTGGTTAATCTAGTTACTTGTGTAGCTTGATATCAGTCTAGCCTTCGGTAAGATTTGTAACATGTAAGACATGTATTTGGGGTAAGACCACATTAAGGATCCGTCCGCCGAAAGAGTGCACTTCAAAATAACGTTTTCGGGTGATATGCATAAATTATTTTCGATCACTTTGACATGGGACATGTTTGTCTCGTGAATACTGAATGTACAACTCCATTAGAAAAGATAAAACATCAAATTGGCATCAGCATTCACACCCATAAGTTACGTACTATTTTCATGTAACTTACGTGACGGATATGAATGGTTAACCTACCTTATTCTTTGTGGTTAATCTAGTTATTTGTGTAGCTTGATATAAGTCCAGACTTCGTGAAGATTTGTAACATACAAGACATCTATTTGGGGTAAGACCACATTAAGTATCCGTTCGCCGAAAGATTGCACTTCAAAATAGCTTTTTGGGGTGATATGCGTAAATTATTTTCGATCACTTTGACATGGGACATGTTTGTCTCGTGAATACTGAAAGTAATACTGTATTAGACAAGATAAAACATCAAATGGGCGTGAGTTTTCACACCCATGACTTACGTACTATTTTCTTGTAACTTACGTAACGGAGGTGGAAGGGTACCATACATTCCCCTTTCCGGTTAATCTATTGATGTGTGTAGCTTGATATCAGTCTAGCTTTCTTGAAGATTTGTAACACGCAGGACATCTATCTGGGGTAAGACCACATTAAGGATCCGTCCGCCGAAACAGTGCACTTCAAATTACGTGTTGGGGTGATATGCGAGAATTATTTTCGATCACTTTGACATAGGACATGTTTGTCTCGTGAATACTGAATGTACTACTGCATTAGAAAAGATAAAACTTCAAATGGGCATCAGTATTCACACCCATAAATTACGTACTGTTTTTTGTAACTTACGTGACGGAGATGAACAGGAATCATACATTACCCTTTGTGGTTAATCTAGTTATTTGTGTAGCTTGATATCAGTCTAGCCTACGGGAAGATTTGTGACATGTAGGACATGTATTTGGGGTAATACCATATTAAAGATCCGTCCGCCGAAAGAGTGCACTTCAAAAATAACGTTTTGGGGTAATATGCGTGAATTACTTTCGATCACTTTGACATGGGACATGTTTGTCTCGTGAATACTGACTGTACTACTGTAATAGAAAAGATAAAACATCAAATGGGCATCAGCATTCACACCCATAAGTTACGTACTATTTTCATATAATTACGTGACGGATTTGAATGTTTAACCTAACTTATTCTTTGTGGTTAATCTAGTTATTTTTGTAGCTTGATATCAGTCTAGACTTAGGGAAGATTTGTAACATGCAGACATCTGTTTGGGGTAAGACCACGTTAAGGATCCGTCCGCCGAAAGATTGCACTTCAAAATAACGTTTTGGGGTGATATGCGTGAATTATTTTCGATCACTTTGACATGGGATATGTTTGTCTCGTGAATACTGAATGTACTACTGTATTAGAAAAGATAACATATCAAATGGGTATCAGTACTCACACCCATAACTTACGTACTATTTTCATGTAACTTACGTGACGGAGATGAAAGGGTAACATAAATTCCCCTTTGTGGTTAAACTAGTTGTGTGAGTAGCTTGATATCAGTCTAGCCTTCGGGAAGATTTTTACATGCCGGACATCTATTAGGAGTAAGACCACATTAAGGATCCGTCCGCCGAAAGAGAGCATTTGAAAATACCGTTTTGAGGTGATATGCGTGAGTTTTCTTGAACACTTTGACGTGGTACATGTTTGTGTTGTGAATACTGAATGTACTTCTGCATTAGACAAGATAAAAACATCAAATGGGTATGAGTTTCACACCCATAACTTACGTACTATTTTCTTGTAACTTACGTGACGGAGATGAAAGGGTAACATACATTACCCTTTGTGGTTAATCTAGTTATTTGTGTAGCTTGATATAAGTCTAGACTTCTGGAAGATTTGTCACATGCAGGACATCTATTTGGGGTAAGACCACATTAAGGATCCGTCCGCCGAAAGAGTGCACTTCAAAATAACGTTTTAGGGTGATATGCGTGAATTATTTTAGATCACTTTGACATCGGACATGTTTGTCTCGTGAATACTGAATGTAATACTGTATTAGACAAGCTAAAACATCAAATGGGCGTGAGTTTTCACACCCATAACTTACGTACTATTTTCTTGTAACTTACGTAACGGAGGTGGAAGGGTACCATCCATTCCCCTTTCCGGTTAATCTATTGATGTGAGTAGCTTGATATCAGTATAGCCTTCTTGAAGATTTGTAACATGCAGGACGTCTATCTGGGGTAAGACCATATTAAGGATCCGTACGCCGAAAGATTGCACTTCAAAATAACGTTTTGGGGTGATATGCGTGAATTATTTTCGATCACTTTGACATGGGACACGTTTGTCTCGTGAATACTGAATGTACTACTGTATTAGAAAAGATAACATATCAAATGGGCATCAGTATTCACACCCATAACTTACGTACTATTTTCATGTAACTTACGTGACGGAGATGAAAGGGTAACATAAATTCCCCTTTGTGGTTAAACTAGTTATGTGAGTAGCTTGATATCAGTCTAGCCTTCGGGAAGATTATTTGCATGCAGGACATCTATTTGGAGTAAGACCACATTAAGGATCCCTCCGCCGAAAGAGAACATTTGAAAATACCGTTTTGAGGTAATATGCATGAGTTTTCTTTAACAATTTGACATGGTACATGTTTGTGTCGTGAATACTGAATGTACTTCTGCATTAGACAAGATAAAACATCAAATGGGTATGAGTTTCACACCCATAACTTACGTACTATTTTCTTGTAACTTACGTGACGGAGATGAAAGGGTAACATACATTCCCCTTTGTGGTTAATCTAGTTATTTGTGTAGCTAGATATAAGTCTAGACTTCGTGAAAATTTGTAACATGCAGTACATCTATTCGGGGAAAGACCACATTAAGTATCCGTCCGCCGAAAGAGAGCACTTGAAAATACCGTTTTTTAACAAGATTTACCAAGATTTAACAAGATTGCCATCCAGAGAATTAACTCTATGTGGCAGGTGGTCAACGAAGCCCTTTGGCATATCGAGAGTCCGACACTTCTATCTATGTGTATCCCGCCCGTCTGAGGTATGTGTCGATTTTATTTTTAAACATATTCACGCTACTAGCACCCACACATTCAGCAGATAATCTGTTCCATTCATATACAATCCTTTGTGAAAATGAAAACTTTCTTATATCTAATCTACTCTGCTCCTTTGCTTATGTAACTTCATGTCCTCTAGTCCTTCTATCTTTCTTAACTGAAAAAAAATATTTCTATCAATATTTTCATAACCATTCAATATTTTAAACATTTCTATCTGATCTCCTCTCAATTTCCTGTCTCTAGTGCTGTTAAACCGCATTTTTTAGGCGTATTTCGTAACTAAGATCCCTCAGTTTTTGTATCATTTTAGTTGCTCTCCTCTGCACTCTTTCTAGGATATCTACGTCCTTCCTGCGATATGGTCTCCACGCTTGAATTTTTTTTTTTTGTCGTTTTGAGGTGATATGCGTGAGTTTTCTTGAACACTTTGACATGGGACATTTTTATCTCGTGAATACTGAATGTACTTCTGCATTAGACAAGATAACACATCAAATGTGCATTGACTTTTCACACCCATAACTTACGTACTATTTTCTTGTAACTTACCTGACGGAGATGAAAGGGTAAGATACATTACCCTTTGTGGTTAATCTAGTTATCTGTGTAGCGTGATATAAGTCTAGACTTCGGGAAGATTTGTAACATGCAGAACATCTATTTGGGGTATGACCATATTAAGTATCCGTCCGCCGAAAGAGTGCACTTCAAAATAACGTTTTCGGGTGATATGCGTGAATTATTGTCGATCACTTTGACATGTGACATGTTTGTCTCGTGAATACTGAATGTAATACTGTATTAGACAAGATAAAACATCAAATGGGCGTGAGTTTTCACACCCATAACTAACGTACTATTTTCTTGTAACTTACGTAACGGAGGTGGAAGGGTACCATACATTCCCCTTTGCGGTTAATCTTTCCATGTGTGTAGCTTGATTTCAGTCTAGCCTTCTTGAAGATTTGTAACATGCAGGACATCTATCTGGGGTAAGACCACATTAAGGATCCGTCCGCCGAAACAGTGCACATCAAAATTACGTGTTGGGGTGATAGGCGAGAATTACTTTCGATCACTTTGACTTGGGACATGTTTGTCTCGTGAATACTGAATGTACTACTGCATTAGAAAAGATAAAATATCAAATGGGCATCAGTATTCACGCCCATAAATTACGTACTATTTTCATGTAACTTACGTGACGGATATGAATGATTAACGTACCTTATTCTTTCGGGTTAATCTAGTTGTTTGTGTAGCTTGATATCAGTCTAGACTTCGGGAAGATTTGTAACATGCAGGACATCTATCTGGGGTAAGACCACATTAAGGATCCGTCCGCCGAAAGATTGCACTTCAAAATAACGTTTTAGGGTGGTATGCGTGAATTATGTTCGATCACTTTGACATGGGACATGTTTGTCTCGTGAATACTGAATGTACAACTGTATTAGAAAAGATAACATATCAAATGGGCATCAGTATTGACACCGATAACTTACGTACTATTTTCATGTAACTTACGTGAAGGAGATGAAAGGGTAACATAAATTCCCCTTTGTGGTTAATCTAGTTATGTGAGTAGCTTGATATCAGTCTAGCCTTCGGGAAGATTTTTAACATGCAGAACATCTATTTGGAGTAAGACCACATTAAGGATCGGTCCGCCGAAAGAGAGCACTTGATAATACCGTTTTGAGGTGATATGCGTGAGTTTTCTTGAACACTTTGACCTGGGACATGTTTGTCTCGTGAATACTGAATGTACTTCTGCATTAGACAAGATAAAACATCAAATGTGCATTGACTTTTCACACCCATAACTTACGTACTATTTTCTTGTAACTTACCTGACGGAGATGAAAGGGTAAGATACATTACCCTTTGTGGTTAATCTAGTTATCTGTGTAGCGTGATATAAGTCTAGACTTCGGGAAGATTTGTAACATGCAGAACATCTATTTGGGGTATGACCATATTAAGTATCCGTCCGCCGAAAGAGTGCACTTCAAAATAACGTTTTCGGGTGATATGCGTGAATTATTGTCGATCACTTTGACATGTGACATGTTTGCCTCGTGAATACTGAATGTAATATTGTATTAGACAAGATAAAACATCAAATGGGCGTGAGTTTTCACACCCATAACTAACGTACTATTTTCTTGTAACTTACGTAACGGAGGTGGAAGGGTACCATACATTCCCCTTTGCGGTTAATCTTTTCATGTGTGTAGCTTGATTTCAGTCTAGCCTTCTTGAAGATTTGTAACATGCAGGACATCTATCTGGGGTAAGACCACATTAAGGATCCGTCCGCCGAAACAGTGCACATCAAAATTACGTGTTGGGGTGATAGGCGAGAATTACTTTCGATCACTTTGACTTGGGACATGTTTGTCTCGTGAATACTGAAAGTACTACTGCATTAGAAAAGATAAAATATCAAATGGGCATCAGTATTCACACCCATAAATTACGTACTATTTTCATGTAACTTACGTGACGGATATGAATGATTAACGTACCTTATTCTTTCGGGTTAATCTAGTTGTTTGTGTAGCTTGATATCAGTCTAGACTTCGGGAAGATTTGTAACATGCAGGACATCTATCTGGGGTAAGACCACATTAAGGATCCGTCCGCCGAAAGATTGCACTTCAAAATAACGTTTTAGGGTGGTATGCGTGAATTATGTTCGATCACTTTGACATGGGACATGTTTGTCTCGTGAATACTGAATGTACAACTGTATTAGAAAAGATAACATATCAAATGGGCATCAGTATTGACACCGATAACTTACGTACTATTTTCATGTAACTTACGTGAAGGAGATGAAAGGGTAACATAAATTCCCCTTTGTGGTTAATCTAGTTATGTGAGTAGCTTGATATCAGTCTATCCTTCGGGAAGATTTTTAACATGCAGGACATCTATTTGGAGTAAGACCACATTAAGGATCCGTCCGCCGAAAGAGAGCACTTGATAATACCGTTTTGAGGTGATATGCGTGAGTTTTCTTGAACACTTTGACCTGGGACATGTTTGTCTCGTGAATACTGAATGTACTTCTGCATTAGACAAGATAAAACATCAAATGTGCATTGACTTTTCGCACCCATAACTTACGTACTATTTTCTTGTAACTTACCTGACGGAGATGAAAGGGTAACATACATTACCCTTTGTGGTTAATCTAGTTATCTGTGTAGCGTGATATAAGTCTAGACTTCGGGAAGATTTGTAACATGCAGAACATCTATTTGGGGTATGACCATATTAAGTATCCGTCCGCCGAAAGAGTGCACTTCAAAATAACGTTTTCGGGTGATATGAGTGAATTATTGTCGATCACTTTGACATGTGACATGTTTGTCTCGTGAATACTGAATGTAATACTGTATTAGACAAGATAAAACATCAAATGGGCGTGAGTTTTCACACCCATAACTAACGTACTATTTTCTTGTAACTTACGTAACGGAGGTGGAAGGGTACCATACATTCCCCTTTGCGGTTAATCTTTTCATGTGTGTAGCTTGATTTCAGTCTAGCCTTCTTGAAGATTTGTAACATGCAGGACATCTATCTGGGGTAAGACCAAATTAAGGATCCGTCCGCCGAAACAGTGCACATCAAAATTACGTGTTGGGGTGATAGGCGAGAATTACTTTCGATCACTTTGACTTGGGACATGTTTGTCTCGTGAATACTGAATGTACTACTGCATTAGAAAAGATAAAATATCAAATGGGCATCAGTATTCACGCCCATAAATTACGTACTATTTTCATGTAACTTACGTGACGGATATGAATGATTAACGTACCTTATTCTTTCGGGTTAATCTAGTTGTTTGTGTAGCTTGATATCAGTCTAGACTTCGGGAAGATTTGTAACATGCAGGACATCTATCTGGGGTAAGACCACATTAAGGATCCGTCCGCCGAAAGATTGCACTTCAAAATAACGTTTTAGGGTGGTATGCGTGAATTATGTTCGATCACTTTGACATGGGACATGTTTGTCTCGTGAATACTGAATGTACAACTGTATTAGAAAAGATAACATATCAAATGGGCATCAGTATTGACACCGATAACTTACGTACTATTTTCATGTAACTTACGTGAAGGAGATGAAAGGGTAACATAAATTCCCCTTTGTGGTTAATCTAGTTATGTGAGTAGCTTGATATCAGTCTAGCCTTCGGGAAGATTTTTAACATGCAGGACATCTATTTGGAGTAAGACCACATTAAGGATCCGTCAGCCGAAACAGAGCACTTCAAAATTACGTGTTGGGGTGATATGCGAGAATTATTTTCGATCACTTTAACATGGGACATGTTTGTCTCTTGAATACTGAATGTACTACTGCATTAGACAAGATTAAACATCAAATGTGCATTGACTTTTCACACCCATAACTTACGTACTATTTTCCTGTAACTTACGTGACGGAGATGAAAGGTTAACATACATTACCCTTTGTAGTTAATCTAGTTATTTGTGTAGCTTGATATCAGTCTAGCCTTCGGGAAGATTTGTAACATGCAGAACATATATTTCTGGTCAGACCACATTAAGGATCTGTCCGCCGAAAGAGTGCACTTCAAAATAACGTTTCGGGGTGATATGCGTGAATTATTTTCGATCACTTTGACATGGGACATGTTTGTCTCGTGAATTCTGAATGTACTACTGCATTACAAAAGATAAAACATCAAATGGGCATCAGTATTCACCCCCATAACTTACGTACTATTTTCATGTAACTTATGTGACGGATATGAAAGGGTAACCTACCTTACTCTTTGTGGTTAATCTTGTTATTTGTGTAGCATGTTATCAGTCTAGTCTTCGGGAAGATTTTTAACATGCAGGACATATATTTGGTGTAAGACCACATTAAGGATCCGTTCGCCGAAAAAGTGCACTTGAAAATACCGTTTTGGGGTGATATACGTGAGTTTTCTTTAACACTTTGTTATGGGACATGTTTGTCTCGTGAATACTTAATGTACTTCTGCAATAGACAAAATAAAACATCAAATGTGCATTGAGTTTTCACACCCATAATTTACGTACTATTTTCTTGTAACTTACGTGACGGAGATGAAAGGGTAACATAAATTCCCCTATGTGGTTAATCTAGTTATGTGAGTAGCTAGATATCAGACTAGCCTTCGGGAAGATTTTTAACGTGCAGGATATCTATTTGGGGTAAGACCACATTAAGGGTCCGTCCGCCAAAAGAGAGCACTTGAAAATAACGTTTTGGGGTGAGATGCGTCAATTATTTTCGATCACTTTGACATGGGACATATTTGTCTCGTGAATACTGAATGTACTACTGCATTAGACAAGATAAAACATCAACTGGACATGAGTATTCACACCCATGACATACGTACTAATTTCATGTAACTTCCGTGACGGAGATGAAAGGTTAGCATACCTTACCCTTTGTGGTTAATCTAGTTATTTGTGTTGCTTGCTATCAGTCTAATTTTTAACATGCAGGACATCTATTTGGGGTAAGACTACATTAAGGATTCGTCCGCCGAAAGAGTGCACTTGAAAATAACGTTTTGTGGTGATATGCGTGGATTATTTTCGATCACTTTGACATGGGACATGTTTGTTTCGTGAATACTGAATGTACTGCTGCATTTGACAAGATAAAACATCAAATGGGAATGAGTTTTCACACGCATAACTTACGTACTATTTCCTTGTAATTTACGTGACGGAGATGAAAGGGTAACATTCGTTCCCCTTTATGGTTAATCTAGTTATGTATGTAGCTTGATATCAGTCTAGCCTTCGTGAAGATTTGTAAGATGTAGGACATACATTTGGGGTAAGGCCACATAAAGGATCCGTCCGCCGAAAGAGTGCACTTGAAAATACCGTTTTGGGGTGATATGCGTGAATTATTTTCGATCACTTTGACATGCGTCATGTTTGTTTTGTGAATGCTGAATGTACTACTGCATTTGACAAGATAAAACATCAAATGGGAATTAGTTTTCACACCCCAAAGTTACGTAGTATTTTCGTGTAACTTACGTGACGGAGATCAAAAAGGTATCATACATTCCCCTTTGTGGTTAATCTGGTTATGTTTGTAGCTCGATAACAGACTAGCCTTCGTGAAGATTTGTAACATGCAGGACATCTATTTTGGGTAAGACCACATTAAGGATCCGTCCGCCGAAAGAGTCCACTTGAATATATCGTTTTGGTGTGATATGCGTGAATTTGTTTCGATCACTTTGACATGGGACACGTTTGTCTCGTGAATACTGACTATACTACTACATTAGACAAGATAAACCATCAAATGAGAATTAGTTTTCTCACCCATAAGTTACGTACTATTTTCGTTTAACTTGCGTGACGGAGATGAAAAGGTAACATACATTCCCCTTTGTGGTTATTCTGACTATGTGTGTAGCTCGATATCAGATTAGCCTTCGTGAAGATTTGTAGCATGCAGGACATCTATTTTGGGTAAGACCACATTAATTAACATGGCTATATTGATCGTATTTGACTGTTTTGCATGCGTATTAACATTAAATTTGTATTCAATCATTTCAGACACATTGTCTTCATTGCACACTGTCCCGCCTGTCACACCTGCCGCACAGCAACCGTCACTGCACGCATAGTCGTGTAGATGGATGTAATCTCCCGGTATGTCCTATGTGTGGTGAAGGGGCGTGTCCACGGTGACAAAATGTCCTTCCACGAGTAGCCTGTCGTCAACAAACCGTGTTCTCTTCTCTTGCTTTGTTGCCTCCTTGCAGAGTGGCAGCAGCGGTTTCCTTTTGTCTTGCCACTCTTTCGGGATCTGCTCACTCACCCCGAATCTTCTTCTCGGTCCAGTCATTCGCACTTTCTCACTCTGCTGGTATCGTTCGAACTTGGCAACGATTGGTCTTGTCTTTCCCGGCTCGTTTTCCCCATCCGGTGGGCTCTCGCCAACTCGATGTCTTCGGTAACGCGAAGTTCTTCCACGAAGAACTTTTTCAATGTAGCGCCGCAGTCCTCACTCACTTTTTAGGTATGGCGTAGAACACGAGATTGTCTCTCATACTCCGTGGTCGATCTTCGGTTGTCGTCGTCGCTCGTTGGTGTCGCTCGCAATTGTTGCAATCTGCGATTTTAGCGTATCGTTTTCCGTCTTCAGGTCGGCTATTGTAGCATGGCAGTACTCGAGCGACCTAGTCAAGTGTGCCACCTGTATTGCTAGCTGATCAAATATATCCAGCTTCTGGAGCCACTCTATGATAACATTGAGTTTCGATGTCATCGCCGCTAGGTCGTTGGACGACCACCGGTCCTTTTCGTTGCCGTTCGGCACCAGCTGCTCCGGTGTCGCGCTTACATTTATCCGCGCGTTAATTAATATCCGGGTGACGTTTCTGCGCGTGTGCGTATCTAGGGGAATATATTTAGCACCAGCTACGACTGTCGCGCTTTCATTTATCCGGGCGTTATGTATGTTTATATATATATATATATACATATATATATATATGTATATATATATATATATATATACCTGTATATATATGTATATATATACATACATATATATATACATATAAATGAATATATATATATATATATATTACTCACCGCTCCCAGCCCTCACCTTGAGTGCAGTTGTAGGATGTGACGTGTATTGGAGCCTCCTGTGCATTGCTTGGTTTATGTAGCGAGAGGTAGAGAGACACACACAAGGTGTGGTTGGATAATGGCAATGCCCTTTAATTACATATAGTATAATAATGTATAGACATGACAATGGGCATTGCCGTTGGCCTAGATAACAAAGGCAAATCCACTTACAAGGGTAGAGGAGTCATACATGTATGTCAACTGTCAATGGGGATTGCCAATGATTAACTATTTAAGCGGAATAAATGTGGGGCTCAGAAACCATCCCTAAAATGTTTGTTTCCCACAGACATAAACAAGTTATGTCATGAAAAGGTTACCTCTCCACGCACACGTCACGTGACTTACTCTTATACTTGGTCACAAATCTGAAACAGCAAATTATAATTATGTACTCTAACTATAACGCTCGTATTACGACAGCAAACGAAACATATTTAACTACTGGATATTATTTATCACTACGTGATCTATTGGTGCCAAATATTATGGCTTACATATGCACATAAACATCACCCGGATAAAATGTAACGCCCGCATAAATGTATGCGCGACACCGGCATTGATTGGTGCAGGTTTCGATTTTGCAGCTCTCTTCTCTCCTCTAGTTTTTACACATGGCGAAGTTGACGTAGTTGTCATGCTGAATTAGTGTTCTTATATGCTTCCTCTTAATGTTATAATATCAAGATTTGTGACTATTTATGAGCTATCTCTAGGTATAGTGCCGCAGAACACAGTCTTGAACTCACAACACGTGTCACTCTCGCCAACAAGCAGTGTTGATTGTAAAACTTACGGAGTTGTGAACAAATAGTACGCAGAAAATTTACATAGATATTGTGACGTCATTTTCTTTTAACAATGGCGCGGTTCATAGAAATTCGGTAGGTGTGTGTTCAAAATTGTTTTCCTGGTAAACCGCTGACGTTAAAAATGCGATTGTAGTTAGAAAACTTGGCCTTTTGTTTTCCTTTAAATGCTTTGTTTCAACTTAACGTCAGACTGATATGTGGTGTTGGTAGACTACATCACACAAACCCACTATTTTATAGGTGTCGAATACTTAAATTTAAAGACTTAGTAGATGTGAAAATGTGTTCAATAATGTATAAAACATACAATAATATGCCAGTACCTATCAACGTTCAGTGCCTCTTTGTGAAGCAAACTAATGTACGTCATTCTCGAGTCCAATGTCAATATGTACTTCAAAGTATCCGAACAAATATTAAATCACGATGCTTATCAACGTATGGTGTAAAGTGCTGGAATTCACTGCCAGCCCATACTACAATGATGCCAACCTGTTTATGCATTCGTTAACAAATTAAAAATCGATATGTTCAAAAGATATTTATAATAAAAACTTTGAACAATTGCGCACTAAACTTAAATATACGTTTGTCTTCTTAGACAAATGGCTAGAGAAATGTCTTGATGAATGTATAATTGTATTATAATGTACTGTATTTGAATGTTTAATATTAATTTATACACTAATAATGCCAGTGCTTGTCTTCACATCCTGAGTATTCGTGCAATATTTCATACCAAAATAAATATGAAGATTATGCTGTATTGTCACATACTAAATTGTATACTATGCAATACCTAAAGAAACTTGTTCACGGGTATACAACTATAAGAACTTTCTTCAGTGTACCCTTTTTTCTGACATAATACCTATTTATGTGCCACAGACATTGTATATACATATTATCGTTATGTTGGAAAATAAAACGTCTTATTATTATAGCCATAACAGTGGCTCCACATAGTGGGCCAGGTACTCCTCAAAATAATGCCATAGACCGGTTATGCCACCTGGTGTACAACGGAAACAGCGGAAGTAGTGCTTTCCCAAAAGTCCGTCGTTCTTTTTCTTTCCGGTTATCGCTGTGGTCAGGTGTGATGATTTTGTACTTCTTTGAATCCCCATCCATCCATGAAGCACATTCGTTTAAATCGCTTGGAATCTTCAACATATTTAATTTTCACATATGCGTATTCAAATTGTAAATAAAATGTGAATGTAATTAGCTACTGAAAGGTTAATCACCAAACAATGCTTATCCGTGCTTGTTCCATAACGACTTTCGTTCAGTAATGCCTCCGTTTCTGTTATAAATTAGTCGATTTAGGATTTTAAAAGAGTATAGTCTCATGCGTCAAACTCCTGATTAGTGTTGTCTTGTTCCAACTTATCAGTTTCATTTTAATTGATTTTTAACCAGACTTGTAACTCGGTCGGCGACGTAAGAACCAAATCAACTAATTCCTACCATACCGGGTTCGCTGACCGGGTATCCACATGTCTGACTGATTTCTAGTTACAACTTGCTCACACGTACACCGTGATCAGTATATTATTTACTGCGGCTACTACTGTACCGACCGATCCACATAGAAAGAAAATAAAGACTTAATGTGTTAATGCTTTGGATGATGCGATCAAGAGAACTGAATAGATCTGCTCAACATAATGAAAATCCGGTCTGTTTTCATGACACATGACAAACGCTGTATTATAATTTCAGAGGATATTTGATAAACCTGCATTAGCCACTTGTCTAGGACAAGGACAAAGGTGGTGGAAGTAAACACACTATGTCTACGTCATTAGTCAGCACTTGTGTCGAATCTGGACCCTTTCGAATCCCAAATAAAAACCGTGCATCCTATTCACTAGTCGGCACTTGTATCGAATCCGTTTGAAGCCCAAATAACAAACCAGTTTGCGTTCGTCTGTGCTGCAGCGCGCACATAAAATGAGCGATATAATAGCGTATACTGATACAAAGCGGGGTACTATTTACGCTTAAAAAGGGTGCTAAGACGCAATATTCTTGAATGTAAATATGCCTCGATAATGTTGAATGATAAAACTAACTCACCGAGGTATCAAAGTTAGGCAAAACTTAAGTTATAACGGCGAAATCAAGGTGGGTCCGAATTCGACACAAGTGCCCACTACTAGCCTATTCAACTAATGTTCTATGCCAGGTTTTTTTCTTTAGCAAAATAAGGAATGTTATTCGTAAGATGTCTTTGTACTAAATATATAATACATATTCCGACAAAGTTGTGCAAACAAACTTTTGGGAATGTCTATTTGACTGAAGTACTGCAGAATATAAACGAACACCAAAGTTCATATCTCGTAAAAGATGCCTATTGCTTAAAACCATGTATACTAACGGATTATAAATACCCTGGGCTAGGCAATTATGTTTTTGCTCAGAATGTGGATATATTTAATAACTTTCGTTGTTTTATAAAAATGACACAAGTTGAGAAATGTTCTTGCGATTAATAGAAACGTACTTTATGGTCTTCCAGAAATGACTTTAATTAATTGCATGCCATGCTAGCAACAACTAAAGTATAATCTTTGGAACAGAAGCCACCAATTTAACTTCATACTATTATGATTGTTTAATGTGTTGGGCATTGTCTGAGAAAAAATTGTTACTTTATCTTTAAAACATTTATTAATTTGATTTAAATCAAAACAAGCATGTCATAGGCATCCGTACCACCTTAACAATAAACAACATAGCTCAGACAATTTGGATGGCAAATGCAGTAAAACACAATATTTAGAATGAATATATATGTGTTGCTTGAACTGGCATGGTGTAATGGGAGGCCAGGAAGACACATTTATATAGAACAATTATATCAGACAAACTAAGAATGTTGTTTACTGGTGTAATTATTTTATCTCAAAGCAGATTATCTAAGCTTATAAATCCATTACCATATTTTTTTATTTTCAATATCGGGATAATTTTGTTCCTGAAATTAAACATACACCATTCCTTTTTTAGCTTACTGCTACCGCTGCGAAGATGGTTCGCATGAATGTGTTGGCCGATGCCTTGAAGTCGATCTGCAATGCTGAGAGACGTGGCAAGCGCCAAGTGCTGCTTCGACCATGCTCAAAGGTCATCGTCCGATTCCTGACCGTGATGATGAAACATGGTGAGACGATTATTTCATGAAAGTTTGAAGAGAAGTGATCCATAGGGCCCTGAAAATTTGTGCCACCAATGTAATTGACAGGGTGTACAAAATTCACCCACATTTGCACACATAATTTCTACAGCATGTATATTGGCACAGGTACTACACAAAACTTAAAATGGAACTAATGGACCAGAACTAAGTTATTCCAAAACACCAATGTTGATTGACAACAATACTCTTCATTTGAAATTGGGTGGAAATGACAAATGTAACCGTCATTTTGCCTACAAAAGTGTATACTTATTGTGAAGAAATTAACTGATTGTAGAACTGTAAATGCTTGTCTGGTTGCTGTTGCCAATAACACTGTCTTGTGTTTCTACCTGCCAGGTTACATTGGTGAATTTGAACTCATCGATGACCACAGGTCTGGGAAGATTGTTGTCAACCTCACAGGAAGGTTGAACAAGGCAAGTATTTTGCCATATCATTACGTTGACTTCTCTTGGATGAAATCAACTGTCCAATGTCTCTGTCCATCTGTTTATTCTAAATGGTTAATTCTTTTTTATTGGCAACATTGTTATATTACAGAGCTGTGCTGAGGTCAGATTATAAATGTCAAAGAATTATTATTAAAAAGTTGCTAAGACCATGTTTTTATCTACAACACATTGTTGTGATTGCTACTGGTAGTACAAAGAAATGTAGCAATGGCACTGATCCCAAGTATTGTGTGTTTAGTGTGGTGTGATCAGCCCGCGTTTCGATGTTGCGCTGCATGACTTGGAAAGTTGGACGACCAGGCTCCTCCCATCCCGTCAGTTTGGGTAAGCAAATTCTGTTTGTGTCAAGGCAGTGAGGGTAGACCCGCATACTGGGTCGTATAGTGTATGACAGTGGGCAAATTTGTCCAAATTATGGGTAGGCACTTATTGGTATTTTTCATCTGTAAAACATGTGATATTGTCTTCACAACGAGGTGTTGTCTAAGGCATTAGAAGATATGGTAGCCATTTCATGCATAACAACACTTTGAAATAAGATTGGTTCTATTTCAAGCAATGACAGCGTGTATGCTTATATAGAAAAATCAAACTGCAATCTGGAGATGGGCAACAGCATCATCACGTGACAATGCTGTGTTGTGTAAATCCAACCCTAAACATAACTTTACTCTAGGTGCTCATAACCATGGTTCGCACAGGTACCCGAACTTGAATTGTTCTTGGATTTGATTTTTTTGTTCGAGTACTCTCGAATGTTCTTGAATTTCACTGGATGTTCTTGAAACCGATTTTCATGAACATTCAAGCACATTAGTGACGAGTTGTCAACAAAATAATTGTAACAATATTTTGTGAAACTGTCAGTAATTTTTATCGGAAAAATCGGTGATTAAAATGTCTGACAATTTTGCAAAAAAAAACATGGTGGAAGATGAAAATTAGTCGTAGTACAATTCAGTAGGCAGACGCCACATGAAATAGCAGTATGCATAACCGCTAGATGTCATGTGAACCAATCCGATGCGCTCTTTCTCTGCATCCGTACTGGTTATTTTATTTTTTTCCTTCACGTGTTCAGTTTATGATTGACAATCGCCATGCCTTGAGTTATGGATGACAGTAAATTCAGAGATGAGTGGTTACTGGGCGATGATTATAAAAATTGGGTTGTGGACGATCACCGTGACATTCAGAAGTTAGTGCGATGCATGGAACAATATCAAAATAATGTGGACATCGCTCCCATCAATCGTCATCATACACACGCAGGCATTGCAAGCAGTATGCCGCTTAGGTCAAATATAAAATGTCAGAAATCTATTGAAGCCTGAAGGAAGGAAGCACCAGAGGAAATGTATTAGTAATTAGATTGACAATATATAAATAATATTTTACTCCCCGAAGGGGGACTTTGTAAGCAGACACTGCTAATAATTTAGGCAAGTTAAGTAAAAGATTGACAAAAATAATCAAGCATATCATTAAAGGCTATGGTAATCCGGTAAGGCAGAGCCAAAGACAACATTTTGAAAAATAAATATCACATCTTGGACTTGCTAAGACCGACTTGTGCAGGCAATATCTCGGACTCACTGAGAAATTGTGTGCACACTTAACCTAATTATAATCTTTATGAAAACATGACACGCTAAGTGTCATTGACATTGTGAAAAGCAATTTAATTTGAGTTTAATAGTCTTCTGTGAGAATCTTCTAATCAAAACTTATTTTAAAAAAACACCTACACACGATTACTTAAATGACAAATAAGTTTTAGTAAATTCATAATAAAAAGGAGTGACACCGACTTACATGTTGTGAAAGTATACAAATACATGAAATTAAATATTGAACATTTTCCTTTATAACACTCCTTAACGGTAGCCACTACTCGAAAATGCCCATTTAACCAATATGCCATATCTCTGTTAATATTGAACATATCATAACCAGATTTGGAGCTGATTAGAAATATGAATGGTGTATGATGTGTGAAATATGGGCAAGTTTGGTTGTGTATTACCATGGCAATGAACGTGTCAAGTGAGATGGATTTTCACATCCTTGAAAATTATTCTGAGCTAACAACTGTATGTGTGATCATGCAACTGTCAAGAATCATTAGCTAGAATACTCCTTTGTGCAATAAGGTGGTTTTGGGCAAGGATATCTGACTTCAGTGACTGTTGTTCAGGTTTGAGCATTTTTGAAGACGTCATGAAAAAAGCTCAAACCTAAAGTCCCATCTCACAACAGTCATTGCAGTCAAACTTCCTTGCCCAAAACCACCTTATGGCACAAAGGAGTATTCTAGCTAATGATTCTTGACAACTGCATAATCACACATACAATTGTTAGCTCAGAATAATTTCCAAGGGTGCATGCCCCTCTATCACACTAGAAATGTTGACTGTTATGGCACTGCACAAGCAAATGAACCCACATTCCACATAACGTACTATTCATTTAACTAATTAGTACTCAAAATTTGGCTAAGATATGTTCAGTACTAACAGAGAGATGGCCGTTTTCGAGTAGTGGCTACCCTTAAAATGTTAATGAAAAGTCCTACTTTTTACCCCGAAAATGTTCTTGAATTTGACTTCGCTCATTCTGTATGAACCCTGACCATAACCTATTTTTGTAGTGTATGTATTGATTAGCTAGACTTCCAGGTTGTTCTGATATGAAACGCTTTCACAAATGACTGAAACATCCTATCGTGTCAGCTGGTGAACTGGGTTTGGAAGTTAAGTACGTTTGATCAAGTAAATTATCAAGTACACTAGGTCAGTTACAAGTACTTTGAAACAAACTTGTCAAATACATTTCAGCAGTGACGGTCAGCAATGTTATTCAGATGCAAGTTATTAACTATTTTGAGAAAATATATATTGTAGACATAATCAGAACAGGCATTCAATGTTGGGTAAAACGTTTGAGCAGTATTACATATGGGGGACTTTAACCATGGGCATATACAATGGAAATCTCTACAGAGTATGGGGAGTGAGGACCACAAGTTTTTAGTTTTAGTACAAGATAGTTTCCTTTCTCAACATGTGCTAGAACCAACCAGGGGAGAGAATGTGTTAGACTTAGTTTTGTCCTCACAGAAAGAATTAGTTGACAATGTCAAGATATGTGAGCCACTGGGGAGTAGTGATCACAACCAGATACATTTTACCATCAAAGTAAAATCAGAAAGGAATAGTAAAAAGCAGTATAGGAGAAATTTTCACAAAGGAAGGTATAAGGACATGAGGAAATATTTAGCAAAGATAGACTGGAATAACACACTGAAGAATAAGACAGCAACCGAATGCTGGAATATCTTAAATAGTGAAATTAAGTGCATAGTCGATAAATTTGTACCTTTCAAAAAACAAGGGAAACGGTCTAAAAAGAAACACTTATCGAAAGAAGCCATTAGAAAAATTAAGTATAAACAAATGATGTGGAAGTCATATAGATGTACTGGAATTGATGAAGACTACAACATTTATAAAGAAGCACTTAATCAAGCTACAGCTGAAATTAGAAATTCAAAGAGAAGCTATGGACAAAAAATTAGCTAGTAATATAAAACATGACAGTAAGAGTTTTTATGCATATATTCGAAGCAAACATAAAGTTCAGGATAAGGTCGGTCCTCTAGAAGATAGTGCTGGAAATACAATATCAGAGGGATTCTTAATGGCAGAAGACCTGAATGAGTATTTTAGTTCAGTGTTTACCAGGGAAGATATTAGTTCACTGCCAGTACCAGAGGCTAAGTTCAAGGGGGCAGATTCAGACTATTTAGGACAGTTAGTTGTAACCTCGGAAATGGTAGCTAAGAAAATAAGGGCTATGAAGGATAATAAATCACCTGGAGTGGACGGGATTTCGCCCAAACTACTACTGGAAATTGTAGAACAAATTAGCGTACCGCTTGCAACAGTTTTCAATTTGTCATTAGAAGAGGGAGTGGTTCCTTTAGAATGGAAAGAGGCAAACATTATACCGTTATTTAAAAAAGGTTCGAGAAACAAGTCAGAGAACTATAGACCAGTGAGTTTAACATCAGTGATTTGCAAATTATTAGAAAGACTAATTAAAGATCACATGGTGGATTTTCTTGTTAAACATAACTTGATAAACCCATCTCAACATGGGTTTTTAAAAGCGAGGTCATGCTTAACAAATATGTTATGTTTTTTGGAAGACATCACTAGGTGGGTAGATGAGGGATCACCAGTAGATATCATCTATTTAGATTTTCAAAAAGCTTTCGACAAAGTACCACATCAAAGATTACTCCTTAAGCTAAAGGCCCATGGCATAGGAAATGGTATAATAAACTGGATAGAAAAATGGCTGAATGACAGAAGACAACGTGTAGTAGTTGATGGGGAGGCTTCAAACTGGAAATCGGTATTGAGTGGGGTACCACAGGGATCAGTACTAGGACCTATATTATTCTTAATATATATCAACGATTTGGACGATGATATAACAAGCAAGGTGTTAAAATTTGCGGATGATACAAAAGTGTTTAGAAGGATTAAAAGTGATGGAGACAGACAGCATTTACAAGATGATCTTGATAGGTTGATCAAATGGTCTGAAAAGTGGCAAATGCTGTTCAATTTTGGGAAATGTAAATGCCTCCACACAGGTCATGGGAATGAAGAGGTAAAATATAAAATGGGGGGTACTGTTCTAAGTACTACTGTAAAAGAAAAGGACTTGGGGTTAACCATTAGTGCTGATATGAAGGTTTCAGAGCAGTGCGGAATTGCAGCGTCAAAGGGAAATCAAATCCTTGGATTAATTAGGCGAAATATAGCGTATAAGAAAAAAGAATTAATAGTACCGCTGTACAAAACAATAGTGAGGCCTCATTTAGAATATTGTATACAAGCATGGAGGCCATATCGCAAGAAGGACATAGATATGCTAGAAAGAGTACAGAGGAGAGCGACTAAAATGATACCAAATCTGAGGGATCTTAGTTACGAAATACGCCTAAAAGAATGTGGTTTAACAACATTAGAGACCAGGAGATTGAGAGGAGATCACATAGAAGTGTTTAAAATATTGAATGGTTATGAAAATATTGATAGAAACATTTTTTTCTCAGTTAAGAAAAATAGAAGGACCAGAGGACATGAAGCTACATTAGTAAAGGAGCAGTGTAGATTAGATATAAGAAAGTTCTCATTCTCACAAAGGACTGTAAATGAATGGAACAGATTATCTCCTGATTGTGTTGGTGCTAGTAGCGTGAATATGTTTAAAAATAAAATCGACACCTTAAAAAGGCGGGATACATGTAGATAAAAGTATTGGACTCTCGATAAGCCAAAAGGCTTCCTTGTCCACCTGCCATCCAGAGTAATTTTCTGGATGGCAATCTTGTTAAATCATTGTATTCTAAATACTCAAGAAATATCCGTGCTATTTTTGCAAGTACAATTGACCAAGTACAAATACTTGTCATTTAAAAAAAAAACAAGTACTTGATTCCTAACCCATTTGTGAACATGTCCTTATTTTCTGTGCACCTGTCTGCTGTAGGTTCCTGGTTTTGACAACTTCGGGAGGCATCATGGACCATGAGGAGGCCAGGAGAAAACACCTGGGGGGCAAGATTCTGGGTTTCTTCTTCTGAAAACAATCGATGTAGACACGAATAAAGGTTGTACAGAAATAACGGCTGTTGAGTCTTTCTGTGCTTGTACCAGGAGCGTGCCTCCTGTAAGATTATCGAAAATTACATTCCCTGTACAGAGTAAAGATGAGCATCAGGTCTGATACGAACTGTGTGCAGTATGGATCAGGTTGACCACTTCCCCTATATGTGACCTGCCAAAGCGAATTGGGTATTTAGTTCACCGGCCTATTCTGCATGCAACTCAAAATAACTCTCATAAATTTTGTGATTTTTGCAGAATACAATAACATTTAAATAAATGCAGTGGGATTTTGTTACGTTTTTAGTTCATTTTTTTATAGTCAAATCCACCTGAATAGTCGGTGTATAAAAATAAACAAGTTTTGATGTTTTCTCATAATTCGGTTTTTAGTCAATGCATAAATTCCACATGGATAGTGAGAGAAAACCATAAGACATATCGACTCCAAATTTGAGTACAAATACTTCCAAGACATGCACTACAAACTGTTATGAGGGATTTTTTATCCACCCAATTTTACCTCCCTGCACATTCATGCACCCTATGTAAATATCATAAAATTTACTATTTTCAAAAAATTATTACTGACAAATTGGAAAATAAAAATTGCTGATAGTTTGTAAGTATACTAGCCACAAAATGAATCTGCATGATACAAATGTCATTATATTGTTAAAAAAAAGTGGTTTAAACTGTCCGCACAAAAGTGTGATCTAAGTGTAACATGTGTGCCATTATTTTCACGTGACTAACACAATGGCTTTAATGTTTATGCCTAGTCTTTAGCGTCAAACTTGAAAGTCAAGATTAATAACGGGTGTGTCCTCTATCTGCGCTGATCACTGCAGTGCCTCGTGTTTTTCCAGTTGGGTGTACTAGCAGCTCCAAATGTCTGCTTTGTGTAGCCATGCCTGTTACGTAAGACCCTACAGGAGCATTTTCTTTGTTTTCACACAATGGCATTGCCTGACCTTGTATTACGTAACTTTCCAATGAAAGTCATGTTGTGGTATAGTCTACGTTAATCGGCATTGAGCAAAATCATTACATTTCGGTGCCTTTCTTCCTATGCACAGTTTCTTTTTGTGGCTAGTATACATACATTTACAATACATGTAGCCTACTTTGCAATGTTGTAATACTTTGTATTGTTTTTGGATTTGTGCATCAAAAAGAGTCCCAACATAAATGGCTGCTATTTCCATGGCACACACATCCAACATAATTTCAACCTAAGTTTTGACCATTAAAATTATTTTTAAAAAACCTTGCCAGAGCACGTGTCCTTTTAATTAAAGCTTGTAATCCAAAAAGGTAAAACAAATATATTTTGCAATACCCACTTTGCTGTGGCATGTTACATGCAAGTCATACATACGTTCCATTAATTTACCCCGTTAGAAAGTGCAAAGGAATGCAATATTACATCTGTACATGAAACTGACATCGCTTAATTTAATATATTTGATATCCCCATAAAGATAACGAACTTATCTACAAGTTTGTCACTGGATGTACAAAACAACACTGTTAACTAAGTTATTGCCGTTTGAACATCGCGAATGCGCAAACTTGCATTATATCCGCTGCCGTGTATCCATTACAGGATTAACAATACACGGATTCACGGTTCTACCATAATGGCATCCGCCATCTTAACTAAGTTTTCGAAAACGAGACTGCGAGTAAATAAAGACACGTGCGTCGATATAGATAGCCATTTCTATGTTAATGTTATTTTTCTTATGTAAGGTACAAGCACGTTTTAAGACATACATTCGTAAATACCTACACGTTTATACAGTTTGCTGTTTATAGTATTAAGTTGATACAATTGAGTGTGATTTTTTTAAACATTATTAGATAAGATCGAATATTCAAATAAGAATAAGTTGTAATAATACACCGTTCATTTATATACACCTTGGAACGGTGAATCCGTGTATTCGCGATGTTCAAATGACAAAAACAAATCGTCGGCATATTTGTAGACACAATGGTTATCTTTACTGTGATATCAAAAAATATTAAATCCTAAAATCTACTACAGTGCAACACGCTTATAACGAACTACTTTGTGGGTAGCTAAAGAGTTCGTTATATCCATGAATTCGTTATGAGGTCAGCACACTGATAGTTTTCCCATTGGCGACCATGTTAACGTTTTGTCTGATTGTAAGAAAACGTGAACTAGAAACTGTATTAAACTTCTCACCTGTCGTTGTCATCATCTCATTGACATGCTGGTCGAGTTTAGTCAAAATCTAATATTTCTAGCTCTTACAAAATGCCTGTATGTATGACACCCGTCAATATTTACAAATGGATGCAGGCAGTAATCCGGCTAAAGTGTCAACTAGCCAAATTGCTGCCGCTTAGTAAAATCAGCTAAAAAGACACCATTTTACTGTCAACAGCTTCTACAATCACATCTAGAAATCTGACTACTCAAGTGCACTTATGTCAGAGCAAGTGAATATTGTAAAAAATAATTTCTCAAAAATATACTGCACTTTTTTTCGTAACCAAGCAGGAAGTCTAACAGTGTCCTGACCCATTATATGCGTGTACGCATTTAACCGCTAGGTGGCAGTGTTTTATGTGACAGTTTTAAAACTATTCGCCAGGTATCTATCAAACGCAAAGATGTTTTGTTGTGTAACATTTATTTAGATGACACATAAAACAGTTACAAACGTTAATAGTAAGTGTAGTTATAGTATTAGATCGCAGGCCACCGTCTGTGAAAAAGTAACGAAACACAGTATGATGTAAACACATGGGCGAGCACGTCGCGTCCAAGCACACTAAAACATGATATGTGGGACTATGCCTATGGGCATGGCTATGCCGTGGCAGGATGGGGCTACGCCCCCGGTAACTAGTACTTGTACCAACACACACAGAATGACACCAGTTAATCTGCTTTGAAGATTTCCTCGAGTGTCGTTTGTTTGCTGTTGGCTAGAGCACCAGACAACAGTAAATTCTCAAGCCAGTTGCAGTGCGCTGCAGCGTCGTCTGACTGCGCAGCCCTGTTACGAATGATTTCCCTCATTGACCTAATTTCTTTGGCACTGGCGCTCTGCGCGGCCACGGCATGGCTTCCAGCTCACGGGTGGAAAGTATTTGCGAACAACGAACAAAAGGTGTTCGTAATAACCGTGAATTCGTTATACCCGTGTTCATAATATGCGTGAACGCTTATAATGGAAAAGATAGGGAAAAAATCCGTTCGTAAGAAATTGTTTCGTTATCCGTTAATTCGTTGTATCCGTGTTCGTTATAAAAAAGCGTGTTGCACTGTATCCTAATTTTGAGCATTCGTAATGTTCAAACTGCACTAACTCAAAAAGTAAACACATTCCTGTGTGCATCCAGCGATACATTTTTGTGTAGTTAAGATTATTATCTTTACAGTGATATTCCATTAAAAAAATATAAAAGGTTCATTTCACATAGTCTTAATACCTGCACAGCATAATAAGCATGTCGGTTAACATGTGAGTGGAAGGCATTATAAAAAATATACCTTGCTTTTTAGACACAAACCTGATACACAGTAATTGTTACCCAACAAAACATGTAATTCACACATTACAATGGATAACGTAGTCAACTTGTAGCAGATGATCACTTGTTTTCTCTGTTGGTATCTACTATATGTACAGTTGCATTATCAGTACTCCACACCATCCTCGCAAGCCAGGGTGGCTGTTGACTACACTACCCCTGGCAGATATCCTACTCGATGTGCAGAAGTTTGCTGAATTAATTGCACAGCTGTAGTTGGACCAAGAATTGTCAGTCCATCGTGCTGTGCATCGGGATCCATGAATCCAGCACCCCCGATCAAAGGGCACTTTACTGAAAATCCATATGTGATTACCCATTCAACCAATCTCACACATGACATGTAATTTCAGCCACGATTGGCCGAAATGAAAACAGCTTACTCTGGAACGGCAACAAGATGGTTCGCGATCAGCCAGAGGTCTTTGAGAACTCCTGCCAATCGAATTCTAACGATATTTAAAAATATATACCTGTCAACCCTCCAGGGAGTTTCCAAGATTTGTCTATGAAACTCCTGGAAAAGAAAAACCAATCTCCCAGATTGTAGGGTTTTACGTGCAGCTGGATATCCTAATATAGGTGGTATGGAGGTTTTTTGGTGAGCTTGAAATTTATGTTACAGTGATATAACACAATTTTTTTTATTTTAGCCTTAATATAGAACAGCTAGGATTGTTTTAGCATTTGATACACTTCTGGAAATATTGGCAAGAAAATATATATAGTTAACCCTTTTACAGTTCATTCACGCTAGATAATATTAACTAATTAAACATACAATTAATATTATATTTTAATTATGTTATAGTTGACAATAGTAGGCCTACGTACACAATTTCCCGACTTGATGCTGGATACGATGCTTGTAGGTATCTAAAATTGCAGTGTCCCCTAGATGTCAGCACCTTACCATACTAAACCAGCTCATAATATGCAATGACATCGGTGAGAGCTGAAAAACTAATCCAATTTGCTGCCCACATTTAACATTTAATTGGAAACATCCAGAAAAGTTAAGCAACAAACATTACTCCTCACTAACCAAAGCTTTTACTCATGCTTCCAACAAAACCACCAGATGGCGCTATCAGCAGCTAGTTCTGAAGAAGAACATTGTCTGAACTTTCGTTGACGGTTTTCAAGCCTCAAGGTAATAACAAGCATACGTTATTTCAACAAATAGACATGCACTTTAATTGTAGCACGGTGTGAATTAGTAACCGAGTTGTTAGACAGTATGATATAGCTTGTAGGCACGATGCGAAGTTACTGGATGTTGGCGTTGTCGCGCACCTAGCAACGCTGCGGGCGGCCACTCACTAACTAGTAACTCACGAGTCACGGCACTGCAACTGGCTGGTACTTGTTTACAAAGTCAAAGTTACGCTAACGAAGTAAAAACCACAGCTACCGTATTTTATAAGCATGTCAGGAACCCATTTCCCGCCATCTCAGTACTATAGTGTTCCACCTATTTGACAGTTCAGAATTTGCCATAATATGTGTGTTAATCTACTAAAACTAAAATCATTACCGTATTGTACCCAATGAACGCACAATGCGCGAATGCGAAGATTTGGATGCGCGTTTATTAGTTTCTCATTAGACATAAATAGCACATGCTGTCTGGGGGTGGGCGGACACATAAACTGCATACATGTCATGCATATGTATTTCTACACAGGGCAACACTTGGCAGAGATAGATTCAGCATGTCTAATGTTTATCAGAAGATAACAAATACACTGGATCACAAGAAAGCACCATCCAAGAAAGACAGCTAGTGCACTCACGTTTTTATAATTGCTGGCAAACATCAGTTCAGTTATGTGAGCAGTGCTAACTACATAATTGTCAAGCCATTGAGAGAGCATTATTGGAGATTAGAATTCAGACAGGAATTACATCTGTGCTGAATTGGCGCTGAAACTGAATTCAGCTGAATTAAAATTCAAACTTGCTTGCTGTGCTAATAACGAAACAATTAAATATATATATAAAGAGGATGCATATATGTTAAATAATGTGCCTCTATTCTGTGTGTGAGCTAGCTCAACTTACTTGACATCACATACAAATATGTACGTGTCACATTACACACAGAATGAAGACAAATTATTTTCTTTGATGTGTCCTATCAGAAGTTTGATGTTCTTAAAAGTGTATGTGCATTTTGTATAGGTTGAGTCAATGGATCTGAGGATTTCTTAGTGCTAGACTGCTGTATGGTCACCACCATGAAGAAAAAGATAAACTTCTTCGACCGCCCACCGTCAGTCAGCAGTGGCACCCCCCTGGGCAAGAGGGTTGTTGTCCAGCACAGGTGTGACATCCTACTGGAAGAACAAGTATGTGTGTTACTAACTGCAGCAGTTTTATGCTTTCTCCATTCAGGAGAGGACATGACCAGCCACAGTTAGTTGTGCGCCTCTTGACATGGTTTCTGAGGATTTAGGTCAAACAGAAGTTAATTAATTATTAGTTTGGATATATGTCCACCAACCACTGACCATTATGAATGCAATGCATACAACATTATTTGTGTACTGTGAATTATAATCTATATTTGTTACTGGAAATCTGGGATGCGTTTGTAACATATATATATATCATTCCGATTGACAAAATTATAAAAATAATTGATGGCATATCCCCATTTATTCTATTGTTTCTGATGTTCTGTTGTGTTAAACAGGGAGTACCTTCTGAAAGGATTTAGAAAACGTTATAGTATTGTCATAGGACTTTTGCTGTACCATCAGTCTTTGCCAAACGTCACCAGACTTTGGACCTGACAAGTGAAATTTTAATCTGCCCGGGGTTTTTTTCTCAAAATTTTGGACCAGATGTGTTCAATGAGATATGGCAATGTTGTGATGACCATCATGAATGGAATGTTACTGTTCATACATATTGGAAGTGTCTATGCCACATTTATTTTAATGTTAAATCAAGAGTTTGTGAAACATTTACAAGATATTTTCCTTCACCACAGTTGCCAAGCCCAGCGTATACCTACATAGTTGATCACAGATGCCAATGTTGTGTTACACAAGCTGCAGTTTGCCAAATATTGACATCAAAAAAGCCTGCACAGTTATTCTGCATGAACTTATAGTAAGGTTCCCACTTCGGGAATACTGCCAAGTATTATTCCAGAATATTCATGCAAAACATGAGACGTAATGTGAGCTAACACATCGGCCATTTGTTATCCTGTGAAACTTATTAAACACTACACGTCATAGTATAATTTCAGTCATCATGACTGTATACGAACATGCATAAACTTGTTTAAATTATAATTAACATATTAAGCTGTATGCAGGTGGACAAGGTTCAGGACATCCAGGATTGCCTCCAGAGGGAGCTAGTGGCACTGGACTTGTCACGGACACTCACTGAGATTAGTCAACACCAGGAGAAAGTGGAAGAACTCAAGAACCAGTTGGATGACATGTTACTGCTATTAAAGGTACATATGTGTAGGGGTAAGACCACATTAGATTTTACATAGGCGGCCATTATAACGTTTCCTTCATTTCCTGCAAAATTTGTCTAACAATTTTCTTGAAAATTTCGATAATGATAGCATCCAAGTCCTTGTAGACAAATTCAACATATGACACTTCTGTTAGGTGACCAGTTTTAATTGGTATAGCTAAAAATGAAGTAATTTGGATCATTGTGGTCGCTGCATATTACAAGATTCACACCCTGCTATGATATTCTCAGTCACATTCGGCATATATTTAAGTAGATTCTCAATTGTTCTTGTTGTCTCAGTTAGTGTATGGATGTTACTGTAAAAAACAGGTGCTAGATGCCTGATTGGTAGAAGTGTGTGGACAACCTGCTTCCTATGGTGGCCAACGTTTCACTAAAATTAGGGCTGCGTTGGGGGAGGTGGAATCAAAATGTCCCCTGCTTCCCCATTATTGCTTATTGTGTGATCAAAATATGATATTTACAAGTGACATATAATTAGGAAGGACAAGTTGGAACAGGAGAAACATTCGTTATTGTTGTTCATTAGTATTGGAGTTAAGAAACATGCATTTATAGATGTCGCTTACACAAAATATAAATGATATAACGGAGGCGAAATTCATCGTATTGGAAATATGTCAATATTGTTGCGCATGATGCAGATATAAAAGATACTCCACGCTCTGACACAGATACACTTTAACAAGATTTAACAAGATTGCCATCCAGAAAATTACTCTGGATGGCAGGTGGACAAGGAAGCCTTTTGGCTTATCGAGAGTCCAATACTTTTTATCTACATGTATCCCGCCTTTTTAAGGTGTGTGTCGATTTTATTTTTAAACATATTCACGCTACTAGCACCAACACAATCAGGAGATAATCTGTTCCATTCATTTACAGTCCTTTGTGAGAATGAGAACTTTCTTATATCTAATCTACACTGCTCCTTTACTAATGCAGCTTCATGTCCTCTGGTCCTTCTATTTTTCTTAACTGAGAAAAAAATGTTTCTATCAATATTTTCATAACCATTCAATATTTTAAACACTTCTATGTGATCTCCTCTCAATCTCCTGGTCTCTAATGTTGTTAAACCACATTCTTTTAGGCGTATTTCGTAACTAAGATCCCTCAGATTTGGTATCATTTTAGTCGCTCTCCTCTGTACTCTTTCTAGCATATCTATGTCCTTCTTGCGATATGGCCTCCATGCTTGTATACAATATTCTAAATGAGGCCTCACTATTGTTTTGTACAGCGGTACTATTAATTCTTTTTTCTTATACGCTATATTTCGCCTAATTAATCCAAGGATTTGATTTCCCTTTGACGCTGCAATTCCGCACTGCTCTGAAACCTTCATATCAGCACTAATGGTTAACCCCAAGTCCTTTTCTTTTACAGTAGTACTTAGAACAGTACCCCCCATTTTTATATTTTACCTCTTCATTCCCATGACCTGTGTGGAGGCATTTACATTTCCCAAAATTGAACAGCATTTGCCACTTTTCAGACCATTTGATCAACCTGTCAAGATCATCTTGTAAATGCTGTCTGTCTCCATCACTTTTAATCCTTCTAAACACTTTTGTATCATCCGCAAATTTTAACACCTTGCTTGTTATATCATCGTCCAAATCGTTGATATATATTAAGAATAATATAGGTCCTAGTACTGATCCCTGTGGTACCCCACTCAATACCGATTTCCAGTTTGAAGCCTCCCCATCAACTACTACACGTTGTCTTCTGTCATTCAGCCATTTTTCTATCCAGTTTATTATACCATTTCCTATGCCATGGGCCTTTAGCTTAAGGAGTAATCTTTGATGTGGTACTTTGTCGAAAGCTTTTTGAAAATCTAAATAGATGATATCTACTGGTGATCCCTCATCTACCCACCTAGTGATGTCTTCCAAAAAACATAACATATTTGTTAAGCATGACCTCGCTTTTAAAAACCCATGTTGAGATGGGTTTATCAAGTTATGTTTAACAAGAAAATCCACCATGTGATCTTTAATTAGTCTTTCTAATAATTTGCAAATCACTGATGTTAAACTCACTGGTCTATAGTTCTCTGACTTGTTTCTCGAACCTTTTTTAAATAACGGTATAATGTTTGCCTCTTTCCATTCTAAAGGAACCACTCCCTCTTCTAATGACAAATTGAAAACTGTTGCAAGCGGTACGCTAATTTGTTCTACAATTTCCAATAGTAGTTTGGGCGGAATCCCGTCCACTCCAGGTGATTTATTATCCTTCATAGCCCTTATTTTCTTAGCTACCATTTCCGAGGTTACAACTAACTGTCCTAAATAGTCTGAATCTGCCCCCTTGAACTTAGCCTCTGGTACTGGCAGTGAACTAATATCTTCCCTGGTAAACACTGTACTAAAATACTCATTCAGGTCTTCTGCCATTAAGAATCCCTCTGATATTGTATTTCCAGCACTATCTTCTAGAGGACCGACCTTATCCTGAACTTTCTGTTTGCTTCGAATATACGCATAAAAACTCTTACTGTCATGTTTTATATTACTAGCTAATTTTTTTTCATAGCTTCTCTTTGAATTTCTAATTTCAGCTGTAGCCTGATTAAGTGCTTCTTTATAAATGTTGTAGTAAACATAAATTGTGACACAAGCTTTCAGGGTACCCAGTATCTTAGAACATGTTTGGAATGTAGTTTGTAACCTTCGCACCACCTAAATTATCACTTTATTTTCCATGCATATCACCTGATAACTGGCCTATTAATGACTTTTAAAAGCTATTTTAGATGTAATACTAACAGTATATAATAGCTGCATGGTATTCTGGTCTGCATCAGCTTCCTAAAGCAGCCAGAAAACCATCATCCGTCGCTCAAAGCACATTTTGGCGTTTTTATGGTTAAACAGGCAGTATTTCTAATTAGGGGTAAGATCACATTAGATTTTATATAGGCGGCCATTATAACGTTTCCTTAATTTTCTGAAAAATTTGTCTAACAATTTTCTTGAAAATTTCAGCAAATTTAATCTCCATTGACACAAACGCTGTGGAAAATTAGTGAAATTCTCGTACCTCGTTTTTCAAAAAAATCCTCCCAAACCCAATACCCCTCAATTTCAACCCAGTCTGGTGACAGATTTTGAAATATTGGTGCCTTCTGCAAAATAGCCACCATGCGAATACGCGAGTGACTAGTGCATATTTATTGCTACCTCATGAGAGATCTAATGCAATAGTACATTCAGTATTCACTGGACCAACATGTCCCATGTGAAAGTGCTCGAAAAAAATCCACACATCACACCAAAGCGGTATTTTCAAGGGCACTCTTCAACTGGGTAATGGCGGACAAATCCTTAATGTGGTCTTACCACTGTATGTGTGTGCTTACATTGTCACACCTGCAGTAGTTTCCTACGAGCTGTGGCTTCCTTCTCTATGTTCTGTTTAGAGCTTATTGCTTTGGTTTAGGCAAATAAATATGCCTAGTCGACCAGCACAACCACCTGGTCCGGTTTTTTACTTTGAGGCAAACTGCCATCCCCTTGAAGTCCTACCCATTTGAGCCAACTTGGTTGGTTAAAGAAGGAAACATGGAATACAAATGTATACAGAATTTCCAGTCTAAAATACAGATTTCAGCCAAGAAAAGTGGCATGTCAGAATTATACAACCAAATGTACCACTAAAGTCGAAAGCTATTTAATGAGACGTCTGCTACTCATTTAACTTAAAATGTTATTGATGTTCAGCAAACTGTCTGTTTATAATTACCTCTCTAGCTGATTCTGGTTAAAATAACAGACAACCTTGGGAAGCAGTAGACAAGTGGTTAGAGTGCCAGGCTGACAATCAAAGGAACCAGGGGTCAAATCCTGGTACTGACCACTGGACAAGTTCATTTTACATTTTGTGTCTCTCTGAAGAAACACCATAAGCTTCTATTTGGTATCTATATGCCTGGGGAAGTAAAATATCCCACACAGAGAAGTGGAAAAAACTGTAATGGACTCACTGAGCGATAGTCTCTGTCTGTAACCCATAAGAAGATAACGATCAACTGCTTGATAAATGGTTATTATAACTTATTTGAAAGTTTGTTGGTCTCGACAGGTTGCAGGCAAGATGACGGCTGAGATGAAACATTCAAGAGCACAACTGCGGCGGCACTTGAAGCAAGGAGTGGATGTTACAGTGTTGAGGAAGCGAGTGTCGTGGCTGGAACGGCGTATTGAGAAGGTGCTTCAGACGCAGGCGCAGCAGGCAAGTAGGGCAGCAACACATAGCTAGTATACACGCTGAACAAGGGTGAATTTGTAGGGGAAATAGGGGTAAGAAGATATACATTGTGCAAATAAAAAAGAAATGCAACAAACGTGTGTATGTATGTATATATATATGTACGTATATATATATATACATATACATTATATACATACTTATATGTGTATATATATATACACATATAAGTATGTATATAATGTATATACACACACATATATATAATGTATATATACATATATATATCTGGGTCAAATGTAACAAAGTAATTAGCATAACATCCTGGTTTAATTAGTGAAGAGCACAGCTGGTGTAACAGTTTGTTTTATGGAAAATGGAACATACCTGGCTGGTATGGAGTTATATAATATGTACGATTTTTCATTGATTTGGCCATCATTAAAACGACTACTGAACTAGACCAAATGTAATCGTTGTCATTGATGCGTAGTGATAATTACCTTAATTGCACTGGTTAGTCTTGATACAAACAAGACATGGTCACAACTATTTTAATATTATGAGTAACGTTTATTTATTGGTATGTATGTTTAGTCTTGCAAGTTGGACAACAAAACTCAGATTGTGACACCATCACCAGATGATACCGTTGCTGATAAAATCGAGGATGTCAGGCCAGGAGACACGGAAGAGTTACCTGGAACCACAGAACAGCCAACTACACCTCAGCTAACCACGGAGCAGGACATTGTTCCTGTAGCCACTGATCAGACAGCTGAAGAACATGGAACCACAGAGCAAGTAACTGAAGTCCAGGACAGAATCATGGCCAAAACGTAAGAATAGAGGACAGGTTCTTCAAGTTAATTTTGCCCTGATTGGTTGGGAAGCACCATATCAAATGATACCATATCACATGATACCATATGAAATGATACCATATCACATGATACCATACTTGTAACTATAACTTGTCCATGGTCTGGTGTGGTGGTGTGTGTGCTTGTGTATGGATGCATGTGTGTGTGCGCGTGTGCATGCGTATGTGTGTAACATTGTGTGTGTGTAACATTGTGTGTGCATGCGTGCATGTGTGTGTTTGGATCAGTGACATGCCTAAACACTGACCTAGATCATGACTCACACCACTCCTAATTTTAGCATTGGTTAAAGATCACAATAGGTGCACTTGCCGTCAGCCAACATGGTACAGATATTGTACAGCATATTAACATAAACTATTGGATAGAAATTGCTTATAAACTGGTCTTTACATACTCTCTTTGAAACATAATAAATTTTATTGTGAAACAAAATAAATTTTAATCAGTTTTTACAGAAACCATCAGAACTAACTGTTGTGTTTTAGGATCACTGAAATTCCGATGTCACCTACCCGGCAAAAACCTGTCTTCAAACCTGAACCAGATGAAGGTATTTACTCCCTCTGCTAGATTATGGAAAAATTCATTAATTTATATTTATAGCACAGGATCTGTTATATAATGATCACCTATCAACTGTTGTTTTTCACTTTTTAGATCAACATGTTTCTAAATTTGACAAATAATTTGTTTTCAAACTTGTTTCCAGAAAAATACGATGGGCCTACTGAAGTGGATTTGACACGATGTCGTTCTGACACCCCTTACCATGCCCCCTACCCCCAAGTCGACTCAGCAGAATCAAGTTTCACAGCTGAAAAAGCAAGCCGACAGGTAAGTTAATTAAGCCATGCTGTTAACGCAGACTTGCTCCTGACTGTAACATAACCTTGTTGTTCAAGTTAAAGAACACAGATATCATACTTAGCTACTTAGAAAATCTAAATGCCTAATTTCTACTTGAAATAAAATTACTTTACCCTAACTCCATCATTACATTGTATGTGAAATATTATAGATAAGCAAGAAATGTCTTTATTATTATAATGAGACACCCAATTTATAAAGGTATGAACGGAGCGCATACTGTAATTTATGCAGTGGCCAGGACAAGCCTAGCGTGCGTATCGAGCTAACTGGCTGAGGCGATAATTACTTCCAGCTACGCGGGGTATTTGGCCTAGTGAAACCGCCCAGTGCCTTCAGCCAGTCACGCCTTCAGCCAATCACGACATGGCAGGATTAGGCTCCAGCCTTTGAATTGGATTAACGGTTAAGCCGCCACTTCTGCGTTGGGTAGCTGTGCGTCATGTCGTGTATTTCCTTATACTTCTAAATCCGCCCTCCTCCCCACCTTTCTGCCTTTGCACGTTTAGTTAAACAACTATTGTACACCGTTGGTAGAACAAGAAGTTGGAAAATGTTGCAACGCTTTCCCAAATTTCGGTTTGAACACAGGGGCATATCCCCAATTGTTGAATGTGTTGGGTTTTGGTGCGTCGACAGGCTTTTTGTTTTACAAAGGGTATATTTCTCCTTATGTTTATACAGGATAGGCGGAATGGCCCCACCTTTTTGTAATTGCATGTGTCTATTGGTGGTGGAATGTTTGTATTGTTTGCTTAGGTTTATATTCGTAGTGGTTTTATACCTCTATAGCGACAAATTATGTATGTAATATTGTCGTCATGTTGTAGGAATGTGTGCCTGAGAAACTTTGATGGGGCTGTACAAGGGTTCAGTTTCCCAACTGGGTTGCATGTTAGACATCACATTCCTACTATCTTTATGCCCAAAAGTGGCTGCATTAGAAGCAATCCACTTTCCAATAAAACGTCATCCTTTGGCCAATTTCAATTCTCAAACTACATCGGACTTGTGTTGGTCATTGCATAAATATATACCAAGTGATTGATGTAAAATAACATTATGAAGTACATATAATATACATCTAGCATAGTTTCATTCAGGAGCAAGATGAATTTTAATTATAGCTTTTGGCAAGTAGGTATAAAAAGTTGGGTTATAAGGAAAATAGTTTTGCTGTTTAGTCCTTTGGGCCGAAGGTCCAAGGGACTATTGCCATCATTCTGCGTCTGCCGTCTGCCGTTAGCTGCCGTATCTCAGAAACTGTTCAGTAACTTTTTCTCTAATTTTGCATAGACGTATCTTAGAGTACTGCCACTATGCACGAGAAATCTGTATTTGATTGAATCATTCTAAGGGCCCCATAGTGTCCCCAAGGGCCCAAAAAACTGGTAATTTGTCACATTTTGCCTATTTTTTTTAAACTGTTCAGTAACTTTTTCTCTAATTTTGCATAGATGTATCTTAGGGTGCTGCAACTATACACAAGCAATCTGTATTTGATTGAATTATTCTAAGGGCACCTCAGGGGCCCCCAAAGTGCAAAAGTTTTACATTATCTAGTGATGTGGTTTTGAGAAGGGCCCTTGAGACCACTCCCAGCAGTAGATTTTGTGTATTGTGCCAGAAACAGTGGCCAGCCTCACTCCACTCTGCATTGTTCCATTGAGACCTTGACTAATCTTTAATTGGTCACAGGCAGAACAGACACAATTGACCCTGTTAAATTGAACAGTTGCCTGCAGCTTTTAAACAATATCTTCAAAACTATTGATTTTCTATAATTGCAAGTTGTGTTTATTTTTATGTTCATTTAATTATTATAAAATGGTGTGACTGTGGTGTCTATTGGTTAAAGATGTATTGTCACCTGTAGGTAACAAACATAGAAAATTAATATTCTAGACAACTATAGAATGAAATATCCAACACTTTATTGATATCAAATGCATTCTACTGTTCTGTTTACACTTGCCATGCCTTGTGTAGACATGGTACTATGTAAATCAATTGTATCAATGTAGACTAATAATCACAGATTCACAATATAGTTGGCACCTGAAACAACCAAATGTCAACCATTAGAAGAGTTGACATAGTCCACTATACACAAGAAATATGTATTTGATTGAATCATTCTAGTGTCATCAGCATATAGTAGAACATACAGTTTCAAGAAAATGTCTACATCACCATCACTAAGGTTGTTGTAAATTTCACCAGCTGTCATGTCAAGTCCCTTATAATTATGAGTAACAGTGTTCAAAATTATTCAGGTAAATAGTCAATAACAAAGGAGACAAGTTTGTTTTCTCAAAGCTGTAAACAACTTGCCTATGCAGCTTAATAGTGTAATGCCACGATAGTTGTCTGGGTGATCTATTGACCCCTTCTTTTTGTACATAGGCCTAATGATCTCAATACACCAATCTGTTGACACAATGCCATATAATAGAACTAGGTTAAACATCTTAACAATAACTATAATTAGTTTTGTGGGGCTGTTTAGGGCCGACCAAAATGCTAAATTTTCCTAGTATTTCCGTACTGCACTGGGCAGCTGTAAGCTTGTGTGTTAGATTTGCTTCCACCACTGATGTTTATTGATAACTGCATAGTGAACAACGTTAGCAAGTTTAACCCATCCCGGCTTAAACCCGGGTTGGACTAAACCTCCATTTTGGGCTAAACTGGGTTAAACCCGGGTTAAACTATTTTTAACATTCAGAGCTATGTAGCATTTCTGAACAATCACTAAGGATTAATGAACACATGTGCACAATGTGACCCACTTGAGACTGAGGGGCAGGTTTAATTGATCTATTCAGCAATTGGAGGACACTGCTTAGGCCTCACTCTGGACACTGTCACTCACAGTGTTGTGTATTGTCCAGCGTTCGAAATAGCACTTGTCCGTTTGTCCGGGACAAGGTAAAATACAGAACTTTGTTAATATTGAAGTTCATAGATGTTGAACAAAATAATATCAGATTATATAGTTTATTTCGATTTTTGTGACAACATTTCCTGGCTTTGAATTGCAACCTGATGGTTGAGCGGAATCTTCAATAACAAACTGGTGCCAACATTTTACAGCAGTGTTATATGTTGTATATATATATATATATATATTTATATATATATATATATACTTGTATATATATATAATATATGTATATATTTATATATATATATATATACACATATATATACCATATTAAACATAAACAGTTTTTGCAACATTATACCAAATATCAAGGAAAACAATTGTCTCATTCCTATCATCGTAATAATTATTTGTTATTAATAAAAGCGTTCATATCTGCATCACTAAAATATTGGTATACATCATGTAACGTGTCTACTTTTAATATTCGTGATGAATAATAATGATAATGGACCGGGAAATAGTTGCAAATATAATTTTGCAATTTTTAAATTTGCAGATTAAATCAAATTGTGTCTTTGATCACTCAGACGTACATGCAACGAAACAGCAGGAACATTGTGTTGTTGTCATAAAAATAAGAACGACTTTTTAATGTTTTTTCCAAAGCTTTGATTTCCCTTGACAACCACTCGGACAAGTTAAAATTTTGGCGGACAAGTAGATTTCAAAACTTACTTGTCCAGTGGACAAGTAAACATTCTGGCTTATTTCTATTGCTGTTGTCTTAGTTGGTGAATTGAGCTAATCAACTTGACCATGAATCAGTGGTGGCTCTGGTAACTTTAGAGGATGGAGGATGAATCCAGTTGTTGGCAGTGAACACTAGTGCTGAGAGGGTAGATTACCACCTACCAGTCTCCAAAGCTCTATATTTTCAAAAGCTGTTCTGTAACTTTTTTTCTAATTTTGCGTAGATGTATCTTAGGGTACTGCCAGTATACGCAAGAAATCTGTATTTGATTGAATCATTCTAAGGCCTGGTATCAATGCTTTCCCTGTATGTGGGAATCATTCTAAGAGTACCTCGGGGCCCCCAAAAATGCAAAATTGTCCTGCTGTTTCTCTGCTGCTCCCTCCTGCGGCCCCACTGATCCCTCCTGCGGCCCCGCTGATCTCTATTTATAACAAACAGACAGTATTTCTTTGACCATCATAAGCACATAAACTACAATATAATATTCATTGTAAGGTCAGGGAGGCTCCCATTAAGACAATTATATGCAGCTATCATGGAAGCCACCCTACTGATGAAACTGGATAATGGACTTTGCCCTGATCACTGGGGTGGCTCTGAGTGGAGTGGCCAGCTGTAAATCTGCGCTCTGCCTGCCATTGTCCCAGTGTCAAACTGAATGCCTCCATGTGGGCTGTAACTATAATGTGTAATGGGAATCCCTACTGCTCTGGCAGAACCTGAGAAACTTAAAAGCAGCAATAGACATAATTATCAATGCAATGTAACAATATGATCTAGGATTAAAATAAAATAACTTAGGTGTAAAATAGCATATAAAATAACTTAGGTATACTCGAAAAGGTTAAAGTATATTTAGCCAAAATTATAAGGAATATTATTAAGATGTTTTACTACACATGTTAAAGCTATTACTTCACTCCAATTCAATCACTATTATGTCAGTAATTGCTACTGTTTTTAAGTCAAAATGCACGCTATGTATATGTACTTTGTGAGTATCGGGATAAAATTCTACAGTATTTTTAATAACACATTAACTAATATATACAATCTTCATGAAACGGTCTACTCGAATATTTTATTTTCACGTGCATCTTCACTGGCATGCATATAGTCTCCACTAAACATGTCAATATTTTACTTCCATCATAACCCTTAATGATCTGTACCTATGATTCACCAAAAAACATTTCATTAATAATTACAAACTCACAATATAGTCCAAAGGACTTCAGGGCCGCTTGGCCCATTTTTTTACTTGAGCAAACACATTACTATACTAGTCTATTGTTTTACTGTAGGACTCGTTAGTCACTGGTATATTTATTGTTTAACATATGCATGTGCTCTGATTGTTTGTAGGGATTCTGTTAGATTGCGAAGAGTAAGAAAAGTAGAAGAGTAGACACAAAGTAGATATGTACAAATTATGTTATATATTTTTTGTTATATTTTTTGTTATATATATATATATATATATATGGCGGCATGAGAAAACCCTTCACATGGTCAAAATATTATGTTTCTGTTTTTTTCATGTATCATGTAGAGTAGACTGAGGATTACAGGACATTTTATTTTTCCAAATCGGGCAATTATTGACAGTGTTATCACATGTTTTACATCATAATACAGGAACATTTCAAGAAATATGATTTTGAGAAAACGCTGTGTAAGTATTCAGAAACAAATATATACACACAAATACATACGAAGCTTGTACTAACACATTATTGTTGGTCATTCTGGACAAGTGTCATTTCATTTCAACATATATACAGTACGTCACATGAACATTCACCGTAATATGGGTTTCTTGGGTCTGTTATGACATCAGGACAACAGGAATTTTAGATGAAAAAATTTTCTAAATTTAGAAACATAACTAGATGCAAAGTATAACTGTCATCTGTTCAAAAGTGTCTTCTTGATTATGTTTGGTGAGTTGTTATGTCATGTCAACATGTCCATTAGAAAGAGAATACCTACATTCGAGAATAACTACAGTTTCTTGGGTTTGCCACGACGTCGAATCAACCACGTTTAGGGGGAGGGGATGCAGTGTCATCATCATTTTCATCACTGTCACTTTCATCACTGTCACTTTCATCACTGTCACTTTCATCGCTGTCACTTTCAGCAATTATAGTTCCAAGTTCGGGGACATTTGGTAATGGAGTAACAATGTCCTGGAATGTTTCTGGAACAAACTGCCTTATTTCTTGGTAGAGATACCACTGGTGTTTAGGGTCTAAGCCCTTAACTTGGTTGGATGACAAGGGGTATACCAGCTACAGGTGGAGCACATTTCACCAATTTCTGTCGACTAACATCTGTGTCTGAAAATTCACGGAGCATTACATCATTACAACTTTCTCTGAATTCAAAGTGGTGGTATTTCTTGATACCTGTCATTCTGTGGAAGAAGGTGGCAAGGTAGGCAGTCCAGTCATAGACCGGAACTATGACGTGACCGTCTACCGTGCCACACAACTTTGGAACATTAATATGGGATGACTGGTTGACAACTTCTGCAATATCCTTCAAACAGTTAACATCTGTTTTACGATAAACACGTTTCAGTAACCCAAAACACCAGTCACAGCTGAATTTAGTATGCCCTGTTAAAAGGAATGAAAGCTTGATGGAATTATGTTTGCCGGTCAAAACACGCCACCGGAGGTACCAAATCATGCATGAGTTTTTGTTTTGGCCAGCACAGTTGTATGCATGAAGATGTACATCTGTCTCCCCTAACATGAAGATGTACATCTGTCTCCCCTAACATGAAGATGTACATCTGTCTCCCCTAACATGAAGATGTACATCTGTCTCCCCTAACATGAAGATGTACATCTGTCTCCCCTAACCCGTAGTGACTAAACTAGTAGTGGAGTTAAGAAACTAGACAGTTAGCTCCTTTACCTGTCTGCACTGATTCATCAATTAGAAAAAATAACCTGCTTTGGAAAAACTTCACAACATATTCCAAAAAGTGCACATTTTCTGGGTGTTTTGAAGTAGATTGGACCTGGCTGGAGTGGATTGCTGGGGTAGTGTACCTGCTGGGCAAAATCAAAACTATAATGCATCATACCATCAAAACAACATGCACGGTGTGGGCCAATTTCAGAACCAGGCGGAAGATTTGCTGAGGCTAGTTTATTAATGTCTCTGTACAGACTACGTTTGAGACTGGCTCGATGCAGATGTATCTCTGCCTTTTTGATGGTTGCACTTTTCTCATGATCAGGTAAGTTGGCGGACCGCATGATTCTGCTAGAGTTCTACTTAAACAGAAATCACCCCTCTTCGAAAACGTAAACTCGTATGATGGCTACTCCGGCGATGCGCAAAGAATGTGCTTTCAATGTATTCATGCGCACTATGCTGTATTCAAGGGCAGGGTTCACAGCGGTTCCAACGATGTATGACACATGGGATTGCAACAAAAATAACCTTGTAACTAAACGCGGCCGAAGTAGTACATTTTTCTTTTGTCTTTAGCGGTAATTATTTTGACAGTGGGCTTGCATAAATATGATAAAACATGGTATAAAACTAACTTTTAGCCGAAATAGTTGATAAATAAGAAAGTTAAATAGTATTAGAATGTAATTAGGTTACAACAAAATTGACCTTGACTATATATGCCGATGTTATTTAGCCTGTATGTCAAATTAGCACAGCGCGACTTCCAACGGGTTTTCTCATGCCGCCACACATGTATATATACAGTGGAACCTCGCCTAATGATCACCTCGGTAATACAGCCACCTTGCAATTAAAATCACCCTAGAACAGTCACAAATTATTTCCACATGCAGTAAAGTATAGGATATTAGTCCCACTAATATGGCCACCTCACTATTACGGTCACTTTTGAGCAGTCCCAAGGGTGACCTTAATATCATCATCATTCATCATCATCATTGTGCAGCCGTAGTGTCCTGTGGTTGGGCGAAGGCCTCATTTCGTTTCCAAATCTGCCTGTCTTGCCCTATCACTTCCAGTACTCATCTAGTTCGTCCCTCCACCGTCTCGCCGGTCTTCCTTTAGATCGTTTCCCTTTGTAAGGTCTCCAGGTTGTGATACGTGGTGTCCATCGCTTATCTCGTAGTCTGCTGATGTGCCCTGCCCAGGTCCACTTCTGTCTTCTAATTTGTTCTATCACGTCTATGACCTTTGTCTTCTCTCTTACCCAGATGTTTGTTTTTCTCTCCCGATATGTGATGTTTAACATACTTCTTTCCATCTTTGTTTGTGAGGCTGCTAGCTTGTTCTTTGCCTGGATGGTGAGTGCCCATGTTTCCGCACCATATGTCATCGCTGGAAGTACACATGAATTGTAGAATTGTCTCTCCAAGCAGGTTCCAAAGTTACCCTTAATATCTTAAATTGGAACCTTAATATATATCTATATATATAGTTACACACACACATATATATATATAAATAAATGGATATATATATATAGTTTACCGTAAATCCTGTATTTTAAACAACAGCTTCAATTACAGCAATGTGTCGCTTAATTGGTGATGATGATGGCAAAGTTACTTTAAATACAGTAATCTGTCGAAAAATTGTAAAAGTCGGCTCACAGGGTTGTCAGGAAGTCGGATGTATCAATAAAACATTATAATTTGCGATTGCCACAGGTACAAAACAAATCATTACATAACACATAGAGTGTTCAGAAACAAAGATCATAACATATTGAAAACATTAAAATCCATCGAAGTAATTTTCATCGTCATCGTTACTGTTGAAGAACGCCATGCCGTTCTGGCGGCATCATTCCATGTATCCATGTCTGAGTCATTGACATCACCGAACAATGTTTCGTACACCGGGCAAACATATTCAAATATGATGCCATCGCCCATTTCACAATTGCAATCCTCCAAAGTCACTTTGGTTGTCGCTATCAAAGAATGCTGCCTGAAATGACATGGCGGCGTCATCCCACGTATCCGTGTCTGGGCCGTCGGTACCGCGGGCCGTGGCTGCGCACAAGCATCTTTGAATATGATGGCATCAGCTGTTCTAGGCAACTGTCCCACCCTAGCAGACATCACCTGTAAGAACTGTCTGCTTTGTTCAGATGTTTGCTCATGGTTTCAGGTGTTGATCTTTTAAGCACAAGCACATCTTGACTTTACTGAATTAAACCAGGCTTCACCCGATTGTTAAAGCAACGCCATTACAAGTGCCTCTTTGCACTGGAGTAAATTGCACTGGTCAACTTTGCAGGTGACCCAACGGTCTGGAACTTTCTAAAAAATAAGGTACAAACATTCTCACGGCTGCCGGAGACAACGATTATTACATTATTACCAGCTGTCAATCAAACACCTTTGAAGTCAGCATAGCTGGCACAACTGCACTGAACCAGCTACAGTCTGCATGGGTAGTGCATTTTCAATGCAGTTATGCAGTTATACATGGTTCTACATAAAATGGCATACAAATAAAACTTCTCAACATATTTTAATAATTTTAGCTTTACCGTATAGCTTGAATGCATGGCTACATTTCGTCTATTGGATGTATGGACATTCAGCTACCCAAGTATTTTGGTAGCATGGTGAAATTGTTTATTTATATTTTCCGTTTTGACAACTTTCTCATAGTAATATTCAAACGATAATATAAAATGTGTTGTAGTTATTATCAATGCTTTACAATAAAGTCTTCTAACAATAAAATGATATCTTATTCATGCAATTTGTTTATTTTTTACAAAACAATGCTAATTGCTTGTGTTTAATACACTCAGTTACCAAGTGGAGACAGAACGACTCTAAGTGACAGTTCCAGCAGCAGCAGCAGCACCTCATCTAGTGATGAGGAAGATGAGGAAGATGAAAGTGAGGAAGAGGAAAAAGAGGAAGAGGACTGGGATGAGGAAGAAGAAGACCAAGAGGAAGAGGAGGACGAGGTTGAAACAGAAGTGAAACTTGTGTCTGTGCTGAGGAAGGACACGCCACTTCAGTCGTCAGGACGTCAGAGTCGGGTGACCATACAGACAGGTAATGTGAAGTAGGGCAACGAGTGAATCTAACACTGTTGGTATTTACGTTTCATTGGTCTTCAGGGTGGTGGATTCTTCTTAGCTTTTTAAATATTTTTAAGATCATCAAACATACTTGAATAATTAAATTTCACAGTTCTGGTGATCATGTGACACTGTGTCCAGTGGGTTGTAGTCAAACTGTGTAATCAGTCAACTTTTTATTTTACAACATAACTGTTTCACTGACCTATTTTGCAAAATGCCTGGTTGTATACACTTAATACATGCACACATATATATTATATATAATATGTATGCAAGCATATATATCATACATACGTAAGTCAATAATTGATAATTTGCCAAGAAGTAAATAAATCATATCTTATCCAGATAGTCAGTGACTTCTATCAAAACAATTAAGACTAGCCTTTAAGACAAAAACACAGTGCAATTGCTGAATAGTTAACAGATGGTTAACCAGTCAAGCCAGAGGGGTGAATATCGCAACCTTGCCGACATAGGTGTTAATAATACTATATTTCTTATATAGCGCCCCATCCAAATAATTGTAATGGGGTGCTTGACAAAGGTTATTACAAAAACTATGCATATTTTAAAATACTAATGTGCTAAAATTTGCAATCATTACTACTAAAGAAATTCAACTATATTGTCTTAAAATAAGTGTTTTTTCTATCTCCAGGGGAAGGAGAGTTGGAGGAGCCTGCCCCCTCCCCAGTGCTGGCAGACGAGTACTGGGCCTCAGAACACCACCGCTTCAAGTTCAGTGACTCCATTGATGCACTTCTGCAGAACGACCCTCTTTCCTACCACGGTATGGGCATGGCTGTGCCGGGAACCTTCGTCGAGGAACGTTAGTATTCTCTGCTTATTTGGACAAATGCTGATAATGAAACAAGTGTCATACATTGAACCATACAACATAGTTTACGACTGTTTCTAATTATTTTGTGATATCTTGATTCTGATCCAAGGCAAACCACAATGAAGTCAGATCTTTGTATTCCGACCAGTACTTGTGAAAAGAGACATTCCTAATTAGACTAATCCCAAGACAGAACTTCCTACTACGACCAGCTCCAGTGAAAATTGACATGACCTTCCTAGTCTAAGCCTTGTCCAGCCTACCCGTTTCTGTCGTTTTTATTATTAACATACATTTGTAATGTGCCATGTGTGTTGAAAACCTGCTCAGAGGCTCACAAGATAAAGCTACGTTAATTTCAAAATAAGTAGAAAAATAAGTGTGTTTAAAATACATATAAACATGTTAAATAACTAATTTAAATAAATCAGTTAAACGAGCAACTCAATTAAGTAGATACATTAGGTCAAGATACAAGTTGAGCAGAGAGGTAAATAAAACCAAGTTAAAAAAGTAAAACGTTGTAATCATTAAAATGTCAGCCTAGTGACCCGAAGGCTGTACAGAGAACGGATATGTTCTAAAGAAGAGGAACCTTGATACCCTTTTCTTTCTCTCCTGAGTTAGTGCAGTGTCTGTGGCTAATAGTCTCCCTCTCCCGCCTAACTACCTCAATACTGACCCATGCATCTCATCTTCTTTGTAGCTGAGAGTACTGGTGTTGAGTTGCCATGGCGACACAGGAGAAAAGGAAGTGACATTGTTGACGTTCATGTAAGTATCATGTAAGTCTACCTCTGTTCGACATGTTTCAATTCTTCAGAACAGGCATTATGTTGAACATAGCTAATTAGCTTTCTTTATCCGGTACTATATATCAAAATTATTCTTAAGGTACTATTCTGCCATCAGTTGCTTTCTCTGTCAATGGGAGCAATTAATGATACAACAGTTTACATTGATTTTAAAATTGTTGGTTGTTTGTTTTGATATTTCAGAAGCTGACATTTCTGTTGGTTCTGAAATATAGCCCTAAACACACATTTGTCACAATGTTAAAACATAAATTTGCAGCCACAGGTAACTCGGCATCACCTGTAATTATAACGATGTTCAGAATGTAAAAAAACAGTGGTTAATCTGAATGTATTCACAATCAAACTGAGCAGAGAAACTTGTTTACTCACAAATCAGATTGGTTAGATGTAAAGTAATCTCTTATGTAGTACTAGTATGTCTGAATGCACCCTATAAAACATGCACATCTGCTGGGGTTGCATTGCAGAAAATCGCCCTGGACAAGTTGTCAGTACGAGTGCATCAGATGTATCGCAAGGTCAAGGAAGCGGCACTTCTGTCTGTTGAAAAGACCAAAGATGATTACCTTGGTAGACTGGTTCTTGGCGGTACAGTCAGCAGGGGTATGTATTGGTTCTTGGTTGTACAGTCAGCAGAGGTATGTATTGGTTCTTGGCGGTACAGTCAGCAGGGGTATGTATTGGTTCTTGGTGGTACAGTCAGCAGGGGTATGTATTGGTTCTTGATGGTACAGTCAGCAGGGGTAATTATTGGTTCTTGGCGGTACAGTCAGCAGAGGTATGTATTAGTTCTTGACGGTACAGTCAGCAGAGGTATGTATTGGTTCTTGGTGGTACAGTCAGCAGGGGTATGTATTGGTTCTTTGTTGTACAGTCAGCAGGGGTATGTATTGATTCTTTGTGGTACAGTCAGCAGGGGTATGTATTGGTTCTTAGCGGTACAGTCAGCAGGGGTATGTATTGGTTCTTGGTTGTACAGTCAGCAGGGGTATGTATTGATTCTTTGTGGTACAGTCAGCAGGGGTATGTATTGGTTCTTAGCGGTACAGTCAGCAGGGGTATGTATTGGTTCTTGGTTGTACAGTCAGCAGGGGTATGTATTGATTCTTTGTGGTACAGTCAGCAGGGGTATGTATTGGTTCTTAGCGGTACAGTCAGCAGGGGTATGTATTGGTTCTTGGTTGTACAGTCAGCAGGGGTATGTATTGATTCTTTGTGGTACAGTCAGCAGGGGTATGTATTGGTTCTTAGCGGTACAGTCAGCAGGGGTATGTATTGGTTCTTGGTTCTTGGGTACAGTCAGCAGGGGTATGTATTGATTCTTTGTGGTACAGTCAGCAGGGGTATGTATTGGTTCTTAGCGGTACAGTCAGCAGGGGTATGTATTGGTTCTTGGTGGTACAGTCAGCACGGGTATGTATTGATTCTTGGTGGTACAGTCAGCAGTGGTATGTATTGGTTCTTAATGGTACAGTCAGCAGGGGTATGTATTGGTTCTTAGCGGTACAGTCAGCAGGGTATGTATTGGTTCTTGGTGGTACAGTCAGCAGGGGTATGTATTGGTTCTTGGTTGTACAGTCAGCAGGGGTATGTATTGATTCTTTGTGGTACAGTCAGCAGGGGTATGTATTGGTTCTTAGCGGTACAGTCAGCAGGGGTATGTATTGGTTCTTGGTTGTACAGTCAGCAGGGGTATGTATTGATTCTTTGTGGTACAGTCAGCAGGGGTATTTATTGGTTCTTGGTTGTACAGTCAGCAGGGGTATGTATTGGTTCTTGGCGGTACAGTCAGCAGGGGTATGTATTGGTTCTTGGTGGTACAGTCAGCAGGGGTATGTATTGGTTCTTGATGGTACAGTCAGCAGGGGTAATTATTGGTTCTTGGCGGTACAGTCAGCAGAGGTATGTATTAGTTCTTGACGGTACAGTCAGCAGAGGTATGTATTGGTTCTTGGTGGTACAGTCAGCAGGGGTATGTATTGGTTCTTGGTTGTACAGTCAGCAGCGGTATGTATTGATTCTTTGTGGTACAGTCAGCAGGGGTATGTATTGGTTCTTAGCGGTACAGTCAGCAGGGGTATGTATTGGTTCTTGGTTGTACAGTCAGCAGGGGTATGTATTGATTCTTTGTGGTACAGTCAGCAGGGGTATGTATTGGTTCTTAGCGGTACAGTCAGCAGGGGTATGTATTGGTTCTTGGTGGTACAGTCAGCAGGGGTATGTATTGATTCTTTGTGGTACAGTCAGCAGGGGTATGTATTGGTTCTTAGCGGTACAGTCAGCAGGGGTATGTATTGGTTCTTGGTTGTACAGTCAGCAGGGGTATGTATTGATTCTTTGTGGTACAGTCAGCAGGGGTATGTATTGGTTCTTAGCGGTACAGTCAGCAGGGGTATGTATTGGTTCTTGGTTGTACAGTCAGCAGGGGTATGTATTGATTCTTTGTGGTACAGTCAGCAGGGGTATGTATTGGTTCTTAGCGGTACAGTCAGCAGGGGTATGTATTGGTTCTTGGTGGTACAGTCAGCACGGGTATGTATTGATGGTGGTACAGTCAGCAGGGTATGTATTGGTGGTACAGTCAGCAGGGGTATGTATTGGTTCTTAGCGGTACAGTCAGCATGGGTATGTATTGGTTCTTGGTGGTACAGTCAGCAGTGGTATGTATTGGCTCTTAGCGGTACAGTCAGCAGGGGTATGTATTGGTTCTTGGTGGTACAGTCAGCAGGGGTATGTATTGGTTCTTGGTTGTACAGTCAGCAGGGGTATGTATTGATTCTTTGTGGTACAGTCAGCAGGGGTATGTATTGGTTCTTAGCGGTACAGTCAGCAGGGGTATGTATTGGTTCTTGGTGGTACAGTCAGCAGTGGTATGTATTGGTTCTTAATGGTACAGTCAGCAGGGGTATGTATTGGTTCTTAGCGGTACAGTCAGCAGGGGTATGTATTGGTTCTTGGTGGTACAGTCACCAGGGCTCTTTATTGGTTCTTGGTGGTACAGTCAGCAGTGGTATGTATTGGTTCTTAATGGTACAGTCAGCAGTGGTATGTATTGGTTCTTAATGGTACAGTCAACAGGGGTTTGTATTGGTTCTTAATGGTACAGTCAGCAGGGGTTTGTATTGTCACTAGGCAGTTAGCAAGGGGGTCGAACATTAGTGGCTTCAATCATCCGTCTCCAGATCCCTCTGTCTGCTATTGCCATCTTCAGCTCATCCGTCTCTAGACCCACATCTTCCTTTAAGCACTCCAGTATATATGTATATAAATGTTATACAGCTGAGTCAACGTAATAGCTTCAGATTGACTTCATTTAAATAAAGCTAGAGATAATGTGAGGGAAAGTGATGGTTAAAATCCATCACATTACAGATATAGTTCAATTAGTTTAATTAATGCCAATTATGCATTTCCTGGTTTTATGCTTAAACATATTCAATTATGTTGCATTTTTAATGTCTACAGGTAGTGTGTTCCAAAGTCGTATGAATATGCGGAAACTGTATAGAAAGTTATAGTCAAGTGTTCAGTTGGTGTAATGTGAATTGATATGTGGAATTACCATTTAAATGTATTACACAATTCAATAGTTCCTGGTTATGTTAACTAATAGACATGTTTCTTTTTTGATTGTAGAGAAAGGTTTGTTTATAAAGATATGTTTTCACGTTTGTATTTTGCTTAATAACTTGTCCAGCAGATAATAAATATTAACAACAATTTGATACAACTCAGAGTGTGAAATTTTGCATGTACAAAGATACTGCTTGACTTGCTGTAACTGTTTCAGATTGTTCTGGCTTTTATTGAACTAATTGATATTTTATTAATCCCACTTTGATGTGTTTAACAGCCTTAATCAAGACTTAGTTTCCCAAGTCTTGAGTGCCTGAAAGAAGTACCAGATGTGTTTAGTTTTAATCATTTTGTTTTGGATCGTTTTTAACAAGACAAACATTCTAAATTTGTTTAACATATTTACAAATTCAGTAGGATGTACTTGTGGCAGTAAACACAAATCTATCATAATACATTGCCTTGTCGTCTTTACATGCTTTTACTAATTTATGTATATTTGCTTGGCAATACAGACATTCCAATACATGGTCAGCAAATTGTGTTATCGATGTGCACAGATCTGGATTGTATTTCAACTACCCTGTCACCCCATCCTACATATTTCAACTACCCTGTCACCCCATCCTACATATTTCAACTACCCTGTCACCCCATCCTACATATTTCAACTACCCTATCACCCCATCCTACATATTTCAACTACCCTGTCACCCCATCCTACATATTCAAGTTACACGTACAATTGTGCAGTATTTCCTTTATAACTTCACAATATATACACGTATGTATCTGATAAAATAAGTTTTGTATTGATTCAACAACAGTAGCACACACACCTGCACATTCACACAGACACACACACATACACACTCGTTCCCACACAAACACACACACTCACTCACTCACACAAGCACGCATGCACGCACACATGCACATATATTTCAAGTTATATGTTACTTATCCCAAACAGATAGTAAACAATCATTGCACAGTACGTCGCAGTAATATCCTATAACTATTGCTCTCAATATGGACTACATATTTTTAACAAAGTGTAGTTATACAGGTGAATATATAATTATGTTTGCTTATTGCTTCAGTGGAGATGAGTGAAAGAGATTTCCCTTCACCGTCTTTGGCACAGGTAAGTGATGCTAACTATTGTATTAAATATAATAAAAAAATCTAACAACATCTGATGTTGAACCAGATGATGTTATGAGCCAAACATTGTGTTTGTTGCTTTCTGTCCACAAGGGATATGGTAATGGTTTCTTGCTTTCTCTCCAAACAGAACTCTGGTCATGGTCCAGTGCATTCTCACATTGCTTCAATGATGTATCTGGCCATGGATCTAATTATAGTTTGTTTTCTGTAACATTTCAAACTGACCCGTTATGTATTGCAATTGCAGCCTACTCTTGCCAGATTTGGAGTAACTCGGGCAAGCTCAAGGGAAACAGTGGTATTCCCCCCACTAGACAAGGAGAGACTGGGATCATCAATGTCAGGAAGGCTGATCTACTACCCGAAACCCCTTCCCTATCCTGATAAGTGTCAGCATCGTACAATAGTAAGTATTCAACATCACAGTAATGTGTTGGTATAGTGTGGCAGTGTCTGTTTCTATTATCTGTCTTGATTCTGGTGGCTCAGTCAGCTTCCTGTTGCTTCAGTCACACATGGCTGCCTTTATAACACATGGCCGACATGTGTGTATTACTTAAATATATAAACATCCTTTATAATCATCATTACTCAAGAGTCTTTCTTTAATTAAGTTAAAAGTTAAACCATTTTAGAAATTAAGAAGTGAGTGGCTCCTATGATTACATTTAGTCTTACTAATCATCTCCCATCCATTATTTTTTTTTTCATACTATAAAATATAGCTATCAGTTTGTGTTTCTTATTTAAATTAATAATTTTATGGTTTATGTCTTGAATATTTTTTTATGTCTAATATGTATGTTCTTTGTTGTTTTTCTCTTTTTTCCCTGAATGTCCGGGGTGAAGCCAGCCTCGATATTAGTCCTCGATTTCTGTTTTCTTTCCCCTCACTGTTCTTCCTCTCTAACTTTCATTCTCATCCTCCACTCCTCACCCATTCCCTCCAGATCTGTCTACAGATACACAATCATCCCATTCCTGTCAATAATAAATGTCTGTCACCAGGTAACGAAGGAAGAGTTGCCGGTGTTGGCGTCTCACTTCCGCCCGGGAGAATGTACGGAGCCACCCCAGAGGATAGTCAACCAGCACACCCTTTACAACGAGACCAAGTTCACATCAAGTCTGTACAAACCTAAACATGGCCTGAGTGGGGAGGAACGGAAGCTGCTGCAGATGAAGGAAGAGGAGGAACGAAAGAAGAGGGAGAGGCTGAGGAGGAGAAGGAGGAGAGAGGAAGAGTGAGTCAAACGATCTTCTTTATCCTTCATTGTCATCACACAGGTCTGATGAGTTGTGATGTTATGACCTCTTTTCCCCGTCAAGGGTAAACTTTCGTTTTTCCAGTTCTATTTGTGTAATTCCAAAAAATCAGTACCAATTCCACCTTGCAAAAAAACTACTATAATATAAATTCCAAAATAACAGTTGCAATTCCAACTTTAAAAATCCACATGAACAAATCAATTCCCATTAATTTGTACACAGTTTTAACACAGTTTAATTTATTCTTTAAATTGTATGTTATCAGATTGAATGAAAAAATCACTATTGTTCATGCAATGTCACTTGAATAAGTCAAGTTCATTGGCTCATGTCTGCTGCTGCAAAAAATGCAATTCCAACTAACTTACAAAAAATCAAATCAAATTCCAGAATTTGAATTGACCCTGATGCCTGTTTAACCCTTTCAAGGCCAGATTAATGCAAATATGTGCCTGTTATTGAATCCTATTAAATCAAGAGAATGTGCTGTGAGTGAATCGTGTGATATACTCGGGTTGCATGAATGCAAATAAATAAATAATTTTTGATTCGATTCAAATAAAATTTTCACTACATCTGAAGAACTAATTCCTGGTGTAACTAGCCAAGTATGTGACATATTTGTCAATTTATTACCCAAATATGAATTGCTAAAGTTTGACAAAAATAATTTTCAACAATTAATTATAATTTTTTTTTTTTTCATTACTAATTAGCGGTTACATGCTGCGTATGAAATGTTCATAAATTACTATGCTACAGAATGGAAAACTAATTAAATGTCTATGGTAAATAAAACTGAAATAATTTAAGTTTTTCAGAGTGCATGTATTTTCAAGATTTTATACAAAATGGCGTTCTTTGTGATCATAGCCGTCATCTCGTCTGAACTATTAAGTTGGTGTTATGTTTAAAATGCGTAATCATAGTGCAAAACATTCCCCTTCGATGGCAGCGTTCGTTATAAACTCGATTCGAAAATCCCATCAAAGTCCGAATTACTGGAGTTCGACATAATGACAATGTCGAGAATTACACCAAAAGCTAAAAAACACCACCGGCTTCGTCGCGCGGCGCATTAATACTTCTTTACAACAAAATAGACCGCTCAAAAGTTAGCATTTAATCGTAGAAATCGCCTGCGGACGCGTGTTTTGGAATAATTCCTGGGTGCTTCCATGTTTATGCCCGCAGCAAATGTTAAACTTTAATCTCATTGGCTGAAAATCACCATTAAAATATTCACTGCGTGGCGTAAAAGAGGGACCGGAAATTGTTTGTCGCTGCGTTCGACTACAAAACCGCGTGGTGGTTGGCGCTATTTAGTCACGGAAATCGCCATCATTTCATCATTTGACGCTTCCCAGTGAAACTTCAATATTATTATATGTTAACTGCCGAAATAAATTGCCGTTATTGCATGACACTGTTTCGCGGTACCAGTTTAAATGTGCCCCTGTATTCGGGCGTATTCAGGCGTTCTGGCCGTGAGTGGGAGTCGGGTTGATTCGGGCGTTCTGACCACGAGAGGGTTAAGGGACATAATTTTGCAATAAATTGCTACAACAGTACCACCAAGTGAGAGAAACATGTTAGTGCAAATTGATGATATTATGTTAAGATATGAGGAAAAGACAAAGTTATTTTAATATATTACCATAAGATTTATAACAAAATATTCAAGTTGAAAGACTGGAACCTAATATGTGATCCTACTGAGTACTCAGCTCTTCTTCAAATCTTCTGCCACGTGAAAAGTCATCCGTTCATTTTTCTTGTAAATACACAAGATCTTCTCTTTGTCATTTCTTTGTATGTTTCTTTCACCTTTAAATAGTATATCCATTGGACACAGTCCTTTCATTTTCCATACCAGTTCTTCATTTGTTGTGACATGTATCAGATGTTCCTAATAAGTGTTGGTTGTTCTTCCAGGAAGAAACCTGCACCGACATTGAAGACAACATTTGCTCTGGCGGCGGCAATGGTGAAGATTACAGCAGGTGGCAAGAGTAGAACAGTCTTGTGTAGACACATCACATACCGACAGATTATAATACTAGCATATGCCCATTCTTGGAGCAACAAACTAAGCATAACCGTCACCATGTTTCCAGCATTAGTTTTCTCAACACTCAAAATTTCACGATATTTCATCAGAATAAACGTCAGGCTGTGGCACAACAAGAACATGCAGGCATGCATGCACACGCACACACGTACACACATACACACACAGACGCACACACACAAACACTTATCTTGTTAATTAATGTCGTATAGAAATGCGCATTTGTGTGCACTTTCATTTTGCAGCTGATGACAGATGGAACGAGATGAAACCAAAGTCTGGTGCACTGGAGCATTCTGGCCTGAAGTGGGAGAGGGTCAAGGTGAAGGACATCATTTATTATTTATTTTGAACTATTATTATTTATCATTAAATGGCAAAATTGCCATAGGAAAAACAAATTGTACTGTTGACAGTTTATTTGATGGTAATTTTTTTAAATTTAAGAATATTTTATAAGTAGAATATTTTACAGGTGGATAACAGCTTCCGGATACAACTGTGAAGAAGGTATGATAATGTCCAAACCTTTGTCATGTGTTCAAAGGTGTAGACATGTTTGCCTTATTTTAAAGGGCCTTCTACAATTAAAATTTTGTCGCCCTTCTAATTTCAGATTAATATAGTAAAAACAGATTATCTAATATCCATTATGCCATGCTAACTAGTCATTACTAACATATTATATAATTTTGGCTAAATCATCGTTATAATTATTTTTACCAGGTCTAATAAATATTTGGTGACAAAATTGCTGGCTCTGTATTCTGTAGCTTATGACTTTTTACATTTTCACACGTTGCACTATTACAAAATAATTATTTTGATAATTTTAATAAAAGTATGCCATCTTTTAATAAACCGACTGATCATATTACACTTTTCATGCACTACGTATTTGAGCATCAACCAACCTGATTCGTGATGTGCTGAATTATTGAATGAGTTTTCAGGTTTTATGCACGTTCCTTCACTGACCTGGGATGTTGACTTTACTTGTTTTGAACCCTTTCCATTTGTTAAATTTACAGAATATCATCCACAACAGTTTGGTATCCCCCAATGTCGAGGAACGTGTTGACGCCGCCCGCCAGTTGGGGGCGCTGAAGTGTTGCGATACAATGGTGCTGTTTGCGTTGCGAGAACGCGTGAAGAGCGACGAATGTGATCGAGTCCGATACGAAGCCGCGAAGTCACTCATTACTCTGGGTAAGTTGAACATTGTGAAGTTTTGTATATTAAAGTTTTAATGTATTTAAAATTAGCAAATCTTCAGTGCAGATCAATTGAACCTCATTTTTTTACGTATGGTCACCTTGGTAATACAACCACCTTGGTAATACAGCCACCTTGCAAGAACAGTCACCCCAGGAAAATCTGAATTTATTACAATAAGAGTAAAATATGTGAAGTTACTCCCACTAATAAGGTCACCTCGCTATTCAGGTCACTGGCCCAGTCCCGAGGCTGACCTTAATAGTGAGGTTCTGAGTACAAAGCTGTTTGTTTTCACTTCATATGTGCACACATCATGTGGGGTGCAGTGGCACAGTGTTAAAGAGCCTCGGACTCTGAAACGAGAAAGCACACGTTCAAAGCCTCTTGTTGCCATGTCAAACCTTGCAAAATTTGGGCAAGTTCTTTCACTCTATGTTGCTCCGGTTTACTTAACTGTATGAATGAGTACCTGGCGAATATTTATTATATACGAATAGTCTTTGCGCAGTAATTGCGGCATGGCTGAATGCTTCCCAGAGAAGTCAAGATGGTGTTTGATGAACAGATCTGCCAGGGAGTAAAGTGTAAAGCACTTTGACCATTCCTAAGACGGGTTACCACTTTATATAAGAACTTACCTTGCTTTTATTGCGTGATGCTAATTAAATATGTGAAAGGGATGTGATGCATTTGATTGTTCCTGGCACCTGGACCAAGGATCTGTAGCGATGCAACCTTGTGAATGTGCAGAATGTTGGCTCTCTGCTTGGCTTGTCTCACTCTTTGTAGACAGTACAACGTCTATCTGTATGCCTGGATTCAGGCTAGGTATGTTTCGCTGTGTTCTTCCTCCCTGATCCGTGTACAGGGGTGAGGTATTGTCAGACCACTTGTTCTGTTCTTTCTTTCCATAACTTTCTGTCAGCAGCCTCTTCTCGCCATCTTTCATCCTCCCCCAATCTTCTCATGTGCCTCCTGAGAATCAGGGGAAGACAGAGAGACAGGGGGTGGCTGACAGAAAGTTACGCAAAGACTTTCTGTCCCTTTACTCTTTCATTTGAAAAAATCACTATTGCTATTTTACATTTTCTCCTTCAGTTTTACTCCTTCAAAAGTCAAAATTTTTCCTGACAAAGCCTTTTTGAATTACATGGAATAAAATCCACTTCCCGACTTTCCGGGGATGTGGGATGAAGCGCAGTTGATACGTGGAGTGAACCCGAGTTTCACGTTGCCAGGACTGTGGGAAGAGGAGGTGTTGGAGCAGGTCTTGGAACACCTCGTTAACGGGAGCAGGGAGACGAAGGCTGACCTCCTTGAACACATCATTGACGGCAAGAATGTACAGTTTGTTAACAAGGTATGACTCACGGTTCAGCTGTCAGCTTAGAGGTGCATTCTGAGGTCGTCCATCATTTAAAGACAAATTTCTAGTGCAGAATCTTGGCCCATATAGTACAGTTACATTCCTCAACTCGGTATAATCTTACTTCATATAATATTATAATATTGAATTTTAAGATAAAATGGCACAAAAAACAAAACATTATGTCCACTTGCCATGCCTATATCCAGTGGCCGGATCTGCTGACCGTTAATTTTGCAAAAGCAAATTTTATCGAATACCATATCAAATGTCAGTGTGACACGTGGTAGCAAGTACACTAAAGTAAGTAAATATTGTTCGTGTTGTACATACAGTTTCTTTAAAACAGTTGAAATTGTTGTTTAGTTCAGAATGCAACTTTAAGGATGTGTTTATTAAACATACAACATTTTATGGTGTCAATCAAAAATTGCTATTATACACATTAATGTCATGTACAGGTAGTATATAATATGTCTACACTAACATCATAGCACACATTATATTTACTCCACCCAAATATGAACCACAATAAAAATATACATTTTAACCGTTATCTGTTTAATTTTAGCATATTGAGGTGAATATCATCAAAGAACATAGCTTTATGTTGATCACATGCCCATTGTATAATCCCATGAATTGCAGTTTCCAGAAATCACATAGACTATAAAGGTCGGTGGTGCGCTACGGTGAAATCCCTCAATCTAACTGATAAATATTTTGGACACTGATTTTATATTTCTGTTCATCTGGTCAGAACTTGAATACTGCTTATCGATTTTTAGATTTACCAACTCTTTTATTTTGACGCACCTCTGAACTTGGTTTCCAAGGATTTAGGCGCAAAAGAAGATACCTTACATCATTGTTATATTTGGTCGCCTTTCAATTATTGTTATATTTCGTTGCCTTGCAGAAAGCGGAAGTGTTTCCCGAGTTGGTGAAGGTGCTCAGCCTGCTCTGCAAGAACTCTGACTCCACGGACGTCGTGTCGTTCCGTGCGGCCGTTTGTCTCGGCAAGTTGTGCGTGCAGGACAGGAACGCACAGGAGAAACTGAGTCAGGTCCTGGAGCAGACCGATGACACTCACATCAGGGCCAAGGTAAGACTGTCACACACATCAGGGCCGAGGTAGGACTGTCACACACATCAGGGCTGAGGTAGAACTGTCACACATATCACGGCCAAGGTAGGACTGTCACACATATCAGGGCAGAGGTAGGACTGTCACACACATCAGGGCCGAGGTAGGACTGTCACACACATCAGGGCTGAGGTAGAACTGTCACACATATCACGGCCAAGGTAGGACTGTCACACACATCAGGGCTGAGGTAGAACTGTCACACATATCACGGCCAAGGTAGGACTGTCACACATATCAGGGCAGAGGTAGGACTGTCACATACATCAGGACCGAGGTAGGACTGTCACACACATCAGGGCCGAGGTAGGTCTGTCACACACATCAGGGCTGAGGTAGGACTGTCACACACATTAGGGCCGAGGTAGGACTGTTACACACATTAGGGCTGAGGTAGGACTGTCACACACATCAGGGCTGAGGTAGAACTGTCACACATATCACGGCCAAGGTAGGACTGTCACACATATCAGGGCAGAGGTAGGACTGTCACATACATCAGGACCGAGGTAGGACTGTCACACACATCAGGGCCGAGGTAGGTCTGTCACACACATCAGGGCTGAGGTAGGACTGTCACACACATTAGGGCCGAGGTAGGACTGTTACACACATTAGGGCTGAGGTAGGACTGTCACATACATCAAGGCCAAGGTAGGACTGTCACACACATCAGGGCCGAGGTAGGACCGGTACACACATCGGGGCTGAGGTAGGACTGTTACACACATTAGGGCCGAGGTAGGACTGTTACACACATCAGGGCTGAGGTAGGACTGTCACATACATCAAGGCCAAGGTAGGACTGTCACACACATCAGGGCCAAGGTAGGACTGTCACACACATTAGAGCCGAGGTAGGACTATCACACACATCAGGGCCATGGTAGGATTGTCATACACATCAGGGCTGAGGTAGGACTGTCACACACATCAGGGCCAAGGTAGGACTGTCACACACATCAGGGCCGAGGTAGGACCGGTACACACATCGGGGCTGAGGTAGGACTGTTACACACATTAGGGCCGAGGTAGGACTGTTACACACATCAAGGCCAAGGTAGGACTGTCACACACATCAGGGCTGAGGTAGAACTGTCACACACATCAGAGCTGATGCAGGACTGCCACACACATAGGAGCCGATGCAGGACTGTCACTCACATCAGGGCTGAGCTACACATGGGAGATAGGGGTTTGAGACCTGGGGCTGTTTTCACGAAGTGGCTAAGAACATTCTTAATGCTAAAATGATTGTCTTAGTAAATGACACGATTTTTTATATAAGAAAATATAGGAGCTTATGTAAGACATGTGATGAAACCAGCCCATGAACCACATAATTTCATAAGTGGGAGGTTGGCCTTATTAGATCGTGGGAGATGGGAAATTTAGCCACACCTCCATTTTCTTGGATGCTGGTGTGACAAGACAGAATTGTTTCCACTGATTCCTTAGTTTTATAGGACATACATACATGTACACATTCACAAGCACACGCAGACGCACACACATACAGACACATTGTTGTGAGTACATAGAGTAAGGCACTAAAGATTCTCATGTGGGAATAGATGTGGTTTCACTTGCATTTGGAAGACTATCATGTTGTATTATGAGAGATTTTAGAATTATGTCAAGAACAAACAAACTTGACTAAATACTAGGGGTCGGTTTCATGAAGCCTACGTGAAGTTACCAAATTACATCTGTATAAACTCCTGTGTTTGCATATTTCAATGTGTAATCTACTAAGAGAGTCACCTTAGCATTAGGTAAACGTTGTTAGCCATTCATGAAACTAGCCCCAGTAGTGTATGAAATTACTTACATATTCAATTAATCAACCGTCTGTGTCTAAGAGCCTTGTAGCCACCTTGTGATGTTGACAGGCCCTCGGATAACCACCTTGTGATGTTGACAGGTGCTCAGATAACCACTTTGTGGTGTTGACAGGCCCTTGAGTAACCACTTGTGATGTTGACAGGCCCTCAGATAACCACCTTGTGATGTTGACAGGCCCTCAGATAACCACCTTGTGATGCTGACAGGCCCTCAAGTTACCACCTTGTGATGTTGACAGGCCCTCAAGTAACCACCTTGTGTATGAAATTATTCACATATTCAATTAATCAACCGTCTGTGTCTGAGAGTCATGTAATCACCTTGTGATGTTGACAGGCCCTCAGATAACCACCTTGTGATGCTGACAGGCCCTCAAGTTACCACCATGTGATGTTGACAGGCCCTCAAGTAACCACCTTGTGTATGAAATTATTCACATATTCAATTAATCAACCGTCTGTGTCTGAGAGTTATGTAACCACCTTGTGATGTTGACAGGCCCTCAGATAACCACCTTGTGATGCTGACAGGCCCTCAGATAACCACCTTGTGATGCTGAAAGGCCCTCAGATAACCACCTTGTAATGTTGACAGGCCCTCAGATAACCACCTTGTGATGTTGACAGGCCCTCAGATAACCACCTTATGATGCTGTCAGGCCGTCAAGTTACCACCTTGTGATGTTGACAGGCCCTCAAGTAACCACCTTTTGGTGCTGGCAGGCCCTCAAGTAACCACCTTGTGATGTTGACAGGCCCTCAAGTAACCACCTTGTGATGTTGACAGGCTCTCAAGATGCTCATCAAACAGATGTGTTACCACGAACAAGACGTTGTTGTGGCTGCCCTGGTCCAGCTACAGCGTTCTCCAGCGTGGAGGTTGAGAAAGGAGGCGGCCAATCTACTCATCCATCTTGGTGAGATGTGTTCCTTAGTTGCATAATTCACTGTGCAAAGATTACAATTAGGAGGGTTCTATTTATAATAATATTGATGCGTTTTGCAAGAGATCAAAACAAGTTCATTCTTGTATCTTTGTATGTATTGTTAGTATTGTTGCAGGGCATTTTGTGTAACTTGTACTTGGAATGTCACTTACATTATTAAATAAGAACAAATGCAATGTTGCCCTCTACAATTTTATGTCAAAAAGTAAATTTGCTCATAAAGTCGCAAGTTTTCATCAGAACACTATTGACTTGCTTTGTATAGTTTTATGCACAATTGTTCAGAACATTAAACATGTGTTTCTATGATTCTAAGTTCTGTGTATAGTAGATGACTATTTCAGGGGAGAAGTATGTATGTGCGGACCACCAGACGGACTTTGTCTACCAACTCCTGGAGAAGAGACTGTGGGATGACCCTAACAAGGTAGACTGATACTCTGCAACGACTTGGCTACCTTAACCTTTTACACCCCAACCTTTTACACCCCCAACCTTTTACACCCCAACCTTTTACACCCCAAACCTTTTACACCCCCAACCTTTTACACCTCCAACCTTTTACACCTCTAACCTTTACACCCCAACATTTTACACCCCAAACCTTTTACACCCCCAACCTTTTACACCTCCAACCTTTACACCCCAACCTTTTACACCTCCCACCTTTTACACCCCAACATTTTACACCCCAAACATTTTACACCCCCAACCTTTTACACCTCCAACCTTTACACCCCAACCTTTTACACCTCCAACCTTTACACCCCAACCTTTTACACCTCCAACCTTTTACACCCCAACATTTTACCCCCTCACCTTTTACACCCCAACCGCTTGCAACTGGTTGATCTATCGTGGTCTCCAACCACCCAACACCGCCCAAAGATAAGCTGTACTTTAATGCCTCGTATATGTACAGTAGTCCCTCTCTTCAGTGGACACAGGTGTCCGCTCATCGGAGGGACAGGCATCTGACCAGTACAACCGACACATGATAAAGGTGTGGCAATATGTCAACGTATTGACTGATAGGAATTAAGCACTATATATATATATATATATATATATGTTTATTATTACTGTGATGTATTAAAAAATAAACAGTTGGTCATGAAGTTAAATCGCCCGCCTGGCACCGTCTGCCCGACTCCCTCTGTCGATCTGAGATTTTCCTTAAACCGCGCACTGGTCACTCACTCACTGCCACTAGCCTACACAACGGTATCAGCCCGGCGTTGCAGTAGAATTTGCTGCACGTATGGCAGCATTCAACCAAAAATGTCGAACAAAACATCTCCTTTACAACATTTTATAAATTGGTATTCTCGAACGATTTAGATATTCTTTAGCTAAAATACTTCATAAGTAATTCGCAAGTTGACGATTTTGGCTGCCCCCTACCGGCTAAAATAATAATCTGGAAATGATCAAGCGAATATTTAAATCAGTTGCTATATGCAGCGTGAACGTTAATTAAATATTAAAACAGTAACGGGTACAATCGTTAATTGTCTCACTTCATTTTTCGTCCAATTTCAAAAGATTCATTAATGCACAAATTGTGCGTCACTTGATAATGCGTTCCGCTGTTTCTTATGCTGGCGACCAGTTCATCTTTTCCAGGTACAGGTAATATTTGCCGTTTGGTGTAGCGCAGCATAATTTGATGATGCTTGTTTATTATTTCACCTCAGTTTAGGCTTAATGTTGGGCTATATTGAAAACAATTGAGGTGAACCTTTTATACATCCTATTTGTGAATCTTAATTGCAATTTACAAGATGAAAAGGCGACACCAAGCCGAAGCCCTGACTGGGGCTGGAGGCGCGAACGGGGAAGCCATCATTCATGCCTTTCATGGCATCATCCGCAGCAAAAGTGATTTATAACAGCACAAAATTAACAATCCTTTCCTCCACATTCACTCTGTCTAAAGTTTACAGATCGTAATCAAAGGAACTCTAAGTAGTTTGGACAAACACAACGATTACAGCAAAGAAGACAAGCTCGTTGTTACGGGTACACATGTACTTGGTGTTACCATTGACACACACCAAGCTGTATGTCCGCCATTTTCTAAACAAATTCGGCAAAAAATCTTCTAATTAATTAATACTGTCCATCTTAGGAGGGACATATAACCAAAATATCCTGTCCGCTGTCGACGTACACGAGGTGTCCCCTCATCAGAGGGACATTAACATGGCAAAACGGTCCGTACATTGACAAACTGTCCCGACATAGCGGGTGTCCCCTCGTCAGGGGGTCTGCTGAAGAGAGGGACTACTGTAATTGCATGCTGTGTGTGAATTTAAAGCTTGATCTATTTGCAGTACTGTTAGGGGTATTTTGTTGTATTGGTAGTCTTTGAGGTTGCACCGTTTGAAAACACATCTTGCTGAATGTGTTTGAGCGCAATGGAGAATAATGTGCATTTCATTAACATGTTTTTTAGTGTAAATGGTTAATTGAAGAGTGTACAGCTAACTAGTTATTGTGATTGGTGTTGCTGTGTTTAATGCGAGTACAAGTATACAACTGACTGAGTACTTGGTCACTAGGTGGCAGCACGTGTACTGTCATTTACCAGGACCCTGGTAACGTGTTGTTAGCCTCAAATATCCAGGCCATGTGAGGTGGCAGCATTGGCCCCTCATATGGCCTGGATTATTAAGCTCCTGTCAGTGTTACCTGTACCCCAGATTCGGGTAGAGACGATGATTGGCTCTCAGGCCAACTATGAAATAACAAAATAAATAAGGATACACTTTTATCAGATAATATTCTACTTTAACAACAATTCAACATTAAACTTATATTGAAACATGTCACACACAAAATAAACCGACATTAAATAAATATCTTTTTTCGTAGTTTAGTGCCTTTTAATCACATGCATATTCACTAGGTGGCAGCTCTCATGGCTGTCAACAAGTGGGCAGTGAAAACGCGATTCTGAGCCAGACTATCTCCCTGGCAAAGTCACGCAGCCAGGCAAGAATCGGTTAAACGAGACTAGCATGTTGTTAGTTTTGTTACACCTGCCTGACCGAGTGGTGGAGCCAATGAGGCCAGGACTATGTATAATGTAATTCGGCTACACATTGGGAACTGAATACAAAAAAATGTGTTTTACCTGGAGCACACTATAGTCCATTATTCAGTGGAGGTAGAAAGTTAGGCTTGCACTGTACAGTGGTATTATAAGACCTCCACTTCCATAATATACATCAAATTCCTGCAGCTAAAACTGTGTGGCATAGAGCAGCATCCAGCTTGTTTACCTTCAGAAGTTAATGTTGCAGGAAATAAAAAGAAGTACATTTCTGTTGATAATATGAACCATGGCTGCACCAGGAACAGGGCTTGTATGAAATTACACATCATGTTACTAAACATATTGTAACAAAAAAAAGAATAAAACAGTAGCACGCAGCATTTTAATTTCTGTGATTTTATAGTAATATAATTTTTGTTCAAGGCAATAAAGCTACAGTTTGATCATAACAGTCACATATGTGTATAGTGTCTTAGTGGTTTACCTGTTACATTGTAGGAAGTACGGAATGAAGTAGCCATGGTGTTGGCGGCTCTACAGTTGTACCCACGTGCCTGCGAGACGATAGAGAAGTTAGTCCTATACCAGTTGTTTTCAAACGGGCAATGTTTGTACCAGGCACTACTTCTGTGCCTGTCATTTTATTACGTCCGTCATCATTCTGAGTTAACACAAACAAGTTTTAGATATGTGTGTGGCTCAATAATGAGAACGGTAGCTACTTTGAAGTAGCGCATTCTAGTGGTTTTAATTCGGTACGTGTTTAATTTTCTATCAACTGACACAGTTTGTTTACTTGTAGAATTATCGTACCCTGAATTCTTTTATAATTGATTGTTTTATATTCTGCTCATTAAATAACATGATTTTTGCATACATTAATTTTTATGTTGTCTACAATTAACAAAATTACCTTCAATTATTCTGATTAGCTTGCGAGGGATATAAGTCAACTTGCCAGGATTATTAGTAGAAAAAATATATCAGAGCTTTGTTCTACCGTTATGACTGGTCACGTGCAACATAATATTATAAAAATGTTGTATCACTCCTGAGTTAAAGTAAGTGAAAGGTATTTGTATTAAATTTACCAAGTTTTGAAGACCACTGACTTTGTCTGTTTTAGGAAACTGGAGGCCCCAAGGGAAGATGTACGAGCCCAGGCTGTCATCTCATTGGTACGAATATCTTTCACCTTTGACCTTCTTGAGGCATGAGAACCTCGGAGGTCTATGAATATGGTTACTGGAGTCTAGAATAATAATGATAATAATCTTTATTGATACATAATATCCAGTATAGCACAGATGTAGCAGTAATATGAAACATGTAAATACATTACATAACAATTGGAACAAAGCAATACATTGCTTGTGTTCCTTATTCATGTCATAATTGAAAAATAAACTACAGTTCGTGTCAAGAAATAACATATTACATAAACATCTTCATGATAAACTAACTTATTATTTAATAGTGCATTATACGAGCACCGTAACACCAAACACCGGGTGCATCTTAACTTAATGGAACTGGAATTGTTTAGTTATTTTTAAAATATGAATGAGGTATCATGTTCTTTGAGAGTAATTGCGACAGTTTACAAAGTAAATGTTTTGTGTACAATTTGAACGTTTCGCTGGCACAGCTTTCAAATTGTGAACACTATTTGTGGCTTATTAAACCCAATTTGGCTGGTGGACACCTTCACCATATTTATTCTAGAATTAAGAACAGTATATAAATGTTCTAAATGAGGTACAGACTTTGAACCTTATAATAAACTAAGCTCTTTATGCAAGACTACCGTAGAGATAAGATGTTTAACAACAATTGCAAATATTTACAAAGTGCTTAAAATATATGACGTTAATATTTGGATTATACTCACTTACCATTTTGTTGATATTTAAACAAAAATACGCAATTCAGTATAAATCCAGTCTGAAACAATTATCAGGACATGTTATATTTTTACAGGGAACTCTGAGAATGAAAAATGACAGAGTGATCAAACAGTTATTGGAGATGTTGGACTTGGACTCGAGTGAATATGTCCGCCTTATGGTACGTGTAATAATTGCTTAATATATTTAGTTGAATTTGAAGATTGGTTTGCCTAGCAGTTTAGTTATGTTCTATTAATTGTTGCCTATATAAAATGACTGACATGATTGAATAATTTTCTTGTAGGGCTGTTCTTATGATTGTTTTGTACTATGTATTTTAAAATCTGTTATGTTGTTAAATCATTACCTGTTTATGCAGTATTGTAAGTAATGCAGTTCTTATGGAATCAAATTTTCTCATTTAAAGTTGCAGTATAAACAAAAACAGAAATGTGTTATAAATGATAATTATACAGGTATAATCACTTGAGTTTAAAACTTGATTATGTATCAATACAATAAAAGCAAATATAAACTATATTTTATGAATTATTATGACAGTATGTTTAACAACAATTTAAAATATCTGAATGCTGACATCCTATTCAGGAATGTTTTCATAGCTGTCCACAAAATCGAGTAACTGACCTGCTCCAAACAAATATGCACCAGTCCACAGATGAAGTGAAATTACCAGTATTGATCAATAGGTTGTACATGAACTGTGTAACACATGTCCATGTGTTCTGGTCAGATTCTTCGCACCTTGGCGACCCTGAGAAGTACGGAGAGGAAGGTCATACGATCCCTGAGGGAGCGAGAGAAAGGGGATGGATCCCTTGCCAAGTATGTACCTCCACCAGGCCACAGCAATCAATCAATATATTTTCCAATAAACAGTACAAATTCCACAGTAATCTATAATATTATGATTTATATACTAACATTATAGCTATCCATGGACATCATATAATCTCTGCATGATCTACAGGAGGCTTTAACCAGAAACTAGTACTGGGTGTCTTTCCTCGCCGTCCAATACCGGGGTAACTCAGTAATAATAAGAAAAGTAACCACCTAACTACTCAGGTAGCCACCTCTACAGGCATAACAACCTAGAATCTCTACAGGCATAACAACCTAGAATCTCTACAGGCATAACAACCTAGGACCTCTACAGGCATAACAACCTAGAATCTCTACAGGCATAACAACCTAGAACCTCTACAGGCATAACAACCTAGAATCTCTACAGGCATAACAACCTAGAACCTCTACAGGCATAACAACCTAGAATCTCTACAGGACTCGCCAGCAGCGTGAAAATGCTGAGGGTGTAACTGCAGTTTTCAACAAAAATGTTTGTTTAGTAGGAAGGTAGCTATAATTTGAGATGATTTTTAAAGTGACGGTGAATGGATGCACGTGTCCCATTAGTTACATCTACGATGTATCTCTGATATTTACCTGTGTGAAGATTAGAGACATTTAAGTGGACATTTAAAATAGTATGACTATTGTTGTTTTCCTCTCTGTATCATTGAATGTTTGGGATGAGACTCTGGCCTGTCGAAATCTCTCTTTACACAGTTTTCCCATCGCAGTCTAGGTCGACCCTGTCTCCTTTTACCTTCCCCTCACCAGGCACTTGCTTTCTTTGTCAATTATTCTTCTCCCATTCACTCCATGTGTCCAGCCCATTTTAGTTGACTGATCACCAGCTTCTTCTTGAAACTTTCTTTTGCTCCAACCTCCTCCCTCAATTCTTCCATTCTTCACTTCTCAATTCTCTTCGCTGCTGCAATTCTTCTGACCCAATTGTTTTGCAGACCTGTGGTTTCTGTCTTTCTCTCTTTATGTTTTCATTCATTGCCATGGTTGATATCTTTTCACTATTTTTATTCACCAGGGAGGCAAAGAAGACCCTAGAAATATTGGGTCTTCCTCTGAATCCAACAAGCACCAAGTAGAGGCTCGCTGCAGTTGATAGCCACACAAGATAGAACCACTACATCATTTCCTGGCGATTTCTCCAGTCCAGTTACTAGATATTAATATTGTTATTATATTTATGTAACATAATTGTCATTGTGTATGTGCTGGTGTGCTTTTGCAGATGTGTTAATTTTTTAGAAATGTGAACGTTTTGGCTGTTATTTAAAAGAACTTACCTTTTTATTTTATCACCGTGATCAGTGAATAGATGTACTGATAAAACATGTATAGATAAATAGTCATGTGCCAAAATGCAGTTAACCTATATGATGTGTGTGTGGTTTATTGAACAGCTTGTGCAGTTGTATTGTTTTTACTACAAATAAAGACATTCTGTTGTTCTATTGAACATATGATGCTACATTTATTTGCTTACAATTACATAAAGAGTGTTGGGAGAACATATTTGAGGAATTAATATTGCTGATAACTACAGACCACTATAAGCCCCACATGTGAATATATTTAGAATTGTTCTCGTAGTCCCGTAAAGCTGCCACTGCAGTTAATTTTGTTGCCAATTGTTGATCATGTTCTTTGATGTTCAAATCGGTATGGGTGGATAACCAATATTTGTGTAATCAGCAAAAATAGGTACTTCATCATTAGATCAAAAAATGCCCATCCTCTCCAAATACATACACACAGATTCAAAAGATGATTTCTCAGGATATTCACAAATTATACTTGCCATGACATAAATTGAAAACAGTTTTTGCATTAACACAATTAAGTGTTGTAAAACATCCCTGTTGATCAGGGAAAGTTTGACAACTGAGATGCATTCCATCTTGGAGTAAAATGGTAACACACACATTCATGCTCACACACAGACACACAAACACACGCTAACTTGATTGTATTTGGTTACCAGATGAGTAAAATATATTGTAGAGGAAGCTTTAATGTGCTATAATGTTCAGATAACCTACTGTTTGGTGCAACAAGTTATCTTAGGCCTACTCAGTGGCATCATTTGTAATTTACTTTATTTGTATTTGTAATATTTTAAATTAAAGGACCACATTACTACCGTTGCTGTGTGTTTTGTTTAACATTTAAAACTTTTACTCTTTCCCACATTTTACACATACTTGTTTTTTTCACCATTGATTTTTAGTAATGGGCAATGTTCTCACATTCAGGCTGCGTCTATTGCAGATGTTGAAAGTGAGACACAAACTAGTATTTTAAATCGTGGATGTCCATTCCATTACCTGGAATCGGTTAGATATGGTAATTAGCAGAAAATTCACTGTATTGTCTTGAACGTGAAATCCATGCTAATGTGGAATCCATGCTAATGTATCAAACATCCAAGTCCTTGCAGTTCACCTCTGTAATATTGCCATTAGAGCATAATTTATATTTAGAAACAAAACGTTTTGTTTACAACTTTAATATATTTAACCTGCACAATATTCAAATTGTGAACACTGTTTTAAGCATATTAAGCATAACTTGGCAGGCAGTATACTTCAACATAATAATTATTCTAGTGTATTAAGAACAGTTATATTAAAGATGAGGAACATACAAGATTGGTTTAAATAAGGTTGAAAACAACATTGAATTTCTTCGATATATAATGGCTGATGTTACAGACAGATAACGTGTGATCTTCTAATCCAGTATGCCGCTGCCGAAAGTTGTCAACAAGATAGTAGTTGACATCCCACTAGGTAGGCCGGCTCAGGATGCACATAGGAACAAGTGGTCCAAAGGTTTCATGCCTTATCATTGACTGTAGGTTGATTCAGTAACATAAACTAACACGTGTAAACTAGCAGTTGTGGGATGGTTGGTAATTATGTTTGGAATGATCTTGCTGGCAGTGGTAGGTGGCAATGATTCCAGTGTTAATTCAACCAGGGTAGATTTCTGTTGTGGTTTATGGCAGATTTATATTTTTCTGGGGGATGGGAAGAGGGGTGGTGGTGGAAGGGTTCTCACTAAATATTCTGTCAGAATATAAGGATTTATCTAACTGACCCTAAGCAAGTTTTACACTTTGTCAAACTCACATTCTACAAGTTTGACAACTTAAAACCAAATGATTATGTTGCATACTCAATGTGAGCTAATAATGACTTAGAACGACAGAGAGTGTTCTACCGTGCGATCAATGTCTCTTTGTGTAAAGAGAGTGCAATTATGGAATTCTTTATGTGATCATTTAAAAACTACTAATACTATTACTGAATTTAAGCGTAAATGCAAGAACTGTTTAAGAAATATCTGGTTGTGGAAATCTAAACAAAATCATACACAAATATAATCATGCCACTGAGGAAACTACAATATGTGTAAAGATGTGTACTTATCACATACTTTAAATTTTGAATATGCCCATCTTCCATTACATGTTTTCAATTATTGTAGCTAGATGGTTAGATGAATAGCAAGTTCAATTAATATAATATCGATGTCTTAATATGCATGTACGTATGTATGTATATGTGTGTATATGTATGTATATGTACGTACGTATGTATGTATATACATATACGTATATGTATAATTCATTAATTTTACCACATCTCAACTACAGCATTTTATTGTGAGGTTTTAATACATAGACTTTATAAATTGCAGAAAAGGGCAATCCAAATAATTTTCCGCAGTAAATATAACTCACACACCGAACCTATTATGAAATCCCTAAATTTACTAAAACTGGAAGACATCTTTACTTGTCAATGTTTACCTTTCTTTCATAAATTTGTACATAAACGCATTTCTATATTTTTCCAATATCTATTTTTACAAAATGCTACTTATTATGATTATCCTACAAGACAAAATCATCAAATTATTATCCCATTCAGTCATACTTCAAGAGCCAGAAAATGTATTACCCGGTAGATACCACCTACCAGTTTTACTTAGAAAAATGCCACCCAGCATTTTAGAAAAAATGTACTCAGTTTCTGCAGCTTCTCTAAATACACTAGAAAGTACTTACTGACATTTCACAAAGGCACTTGCACGAACAAAACTGCTACATATACAGTTAGCCTACCAACAGACATCATATACTCTTTTTAATCTATTAAAGCAGCTTGTAGCTTTAACATAATATATGGTTGTACACCACAATGGGAGTAGGAGAAATGTTTTAGTTAAAATTACCAGTGGGTGGCCGTCTTGTTCAGCGGCACATTTGATAGCCTTCGTGAGAGTCTCCAGACAGTTTTTTATGAAAATGTTCTTACATGTTTTGAACTTATTTGTATTATATCTGTCGAATAAACATGTTCCTTCCTTCCTATAAATATACTGTATGTCAGGGGTAAATTTACACAATAGTCAATGACTTCATATTTACCCCCTTCAAACATTGTATATTCTCACTTGTATTGTAGTTAAACTTGTTTGGTTGTCTTGTATATATATTGTTGCCAATGTTCTAATAAACGTTCATTCATTCATTTATTGACGTGTAAAATGTACACATTGCCATGGTATGTAGATTGTAGGCATATTAACATATATTATTGTTATTAATCTACATATTTTATAATTTATGTACTATTTTTATTGGCATTATATTTATCAATTGTCTTGATAAGCCAACTGAGCCTTTGTCCACATACCACCTGGAGAGTGTATACATCTTTGGGTGACCAGCTGATTAAACCTTACAACAACTTGAAATTTATGAGTGACATTTGATTGAGTGAAACTGACATATATAATATAGTATTTGATGTTTTTGCATCATGAACATGCTTAACATTCAATAAGATCGGAGAATTATTAACATATTTTTTGATGGTGTGATATTAATTTTTTTCATAACCTACCTCAATTTTCTGGCTATGAAGTACCAGATTTTTGCTGATACCTTTTACAAAGTATAATAATATAAGTATATAACTAGTTGAACTGCTTTTAAATGGGTAGCAGCAGTGCCTATAAATATACACCATGCTTTAGTTGTTTTTTTATCCCGGAGGTTATGACTAGGGTTCGGCAGGTATGCCTGCTGTCACCTTTCCTGTTCATCCTCATGGTCGACTGGATTATGAGGACCACCATGGACGGGAGACAAAATGACATACAGTGGACACCATGGACTCAGCTGGATGACTTGGACTTTACTGATCACCTGGCACTACTACCACACACCCACAAACAGATGCAGAACAAAATGACATTTTTGGAATCAACGTCAGCATTTACAGGTCTGAAGATCAACAGAGGCAAAACCAGATCATGACAATACACTGTAGGAACGACTATGCAACCTTAGCAGGCGGAGAGCCCCTGGAGGAAATGGATTCCTTTACCTACTTAGACAGCATGATAGACAAACAAGGTGGTACAGAGGCAGATGTTGCAGCAAGAGAGGGCTAGGCATGGACAGCATTCCTGATACTAAAAAATATCTGGAATTCCACAAAATAAAAATCATATTTTTAACTCCAACGTAAAATCAGTATTGGTGTGTGGCTCTGAAATATGGAGAATGACAAAAACAACATTACGCAAAATCCAGACTTTCCTTAATCAATGTCTGCGAAGAATTCTACGCATAAAATGGCAAAACAAAATCAGAAACGAGGAGCTAAGAACCTGTCGCCAAGCAGATCCTGAGGAGAAAGTGGAGTTGGACACACACTGAGAAAGGATTTGACACACACTGAGAAAGCCAACAATAAACATCACAAGACAGTCTCTGACATGGAATCCTCAAAGCAAAAGAAGGTGAGGAAGGCCAAAAAACACCTGGCAAAGGGACTTAGCTGCAGAAGTATAGAGTTGTGGCTACACCTGGAAAGAAATAGAGCGGATTGTCCAAAGTTATGTGCACTGGAGAGTCGTCGATGGCCTATGGTCCTCTTGGAGTGAGGGGCATAAGTAAGTAAGTCACTTATTTTATGTTGTTAGCACCTTTGAGCAGGTTTTTAACCTGGATATATGGTGCTTTACAAGTGTATCCTAATAATACTAATAATGTATATCTATATTAAATTAGTATAATTATGGCAACATTGCTTTAATATAAAAATTATGTTAAATCAGAACATATGAAACAAACATAATTACTTCCTTGTTGCAATAGTTCAGTTCAGTTAGATTTCCTATTTCCGGCCTTCTAACGTAGGGACATTTAATCAGTGATCTTCAACGATGAGCGTGTGCAGTGCGTCAGGTGTGGCAATATTCGACAGTTTACGGTAGCGCTTACTGCTCAAAAGTTGAGGACTCTTACGAGGCGGAGGCGGAGTAGCGGCAGTTGCGAAGTTCCGAAAGATGGCAGTAAGGGCTGTGTTGGCTCGTAGACTCTGTCTACGTTATCAGCTATTTTTCTATATTGCGTTCGTTCTCGTCTTGCTCCAAATTATTCTGATGGTCAGTTTTTACAGTTCTAGTCAGATTCCTGCTTTGAAGAACCAGTTGGCCCGATGGGACTTTTCCCGGAACGCGTTAGTGAAACTCGACGGTCAGCAGCCGGCTGAGCCTGAGGTTTGTCGTTTTACCTTCTCGTAGACGTAGCACGCAACGTAACAATAAGCCTATTTGTGTACGTTATTGTGGGGTTACGTCATAGTCACTGTTCGTTTGTTTCGTAACAAAGGGATGCCACGTCGAGTTATAACAGAAATGCTGACACTATGCCTGTGTATGGCATAAGCCTATACCATGATAAGCCACAACAACTTCAAAGTGTAACATTGTCATTGGAGTTTTGTTTTTGCCTTTATTAGGCTTTAACAAGTTCGTTCAAAACAAAGGCAAAAGTGTTCGTGTTTTACATATATAACCATTTCAGTGCCAGCCAAAATTGTGCTGACATACAAGAACTGCCAAGCCATTTTTGAGATTTGCACACCATACTAAACTTGTATTTTTGTGTGCTTAATGTTCAAATATCACCAAATAAACCCAATTCCTGAAAAGACAGATAATTTTATATTTAGTTCGAAAAATGTAATAGTCAGGTTTAATCGTTACGTAACATAACTTACTTTCATTAATGTATGTGCTTACTGGTAGGCTGTCATCCGACGCATCGTTTTGCATGGTAAACATATGAAATTAAATGTTTTGTTATGACATCCGGTTTATTTTCTCCGATAAACTAGCACAAATCTAAGTGTAACTGTAAAACCCAGCAGTCGAATACCTCCCTTTTGTAACGATTAATCTTATTGGTCAGTTTAAAATAGTGTCCTAGACACCAGCCAATGCCAGTACACGTTGCAAAACTAAACCGACACAATCAGCTGCGTAGTATTTCTTGGTAAAAACCGGTAATCAGCGGATTCAGCTTTGTGGCACTGAAACGGATCATCAGTGAGTCATCTGCCACATTCAAAAATGTGTGCTCTCAAATCTTGCGAGATCTTGCCGCTATACTCTGTGTATGATCGACTTACGAGAATTTAGTGTGACATGACAAATCAGTTATGTCAACATCCCCAACATCTGTTTTTCATTGATTATAAGTATAACCGTCCAAATGCTTTAATGCTGTTAGCAATGTTTTTTGCGGGATGGTGTGTTTTCATATACAGACTGTATTTTTATACAAAAAAACTTCTGACAATTTATTTGCATAATGTGTCGCAAATAAGTGGTAGAGAGTTACATTATGGATATCTTTCACAAATATTCCTTAAGATTTTTATGAAAACTGCATGTTTATATTAGTATAACGTTCGTCGACAAGCCCAATATGTGATATACATAAATTGATAAAAAATACTTTGATAAACATTTAAGTTTTTCTTGTCTCTGATAAACATTTAAGTTTTTCTTGTCTCAGTTATAAGTTGATCTTGTGCTTAATTAAGTTATATTAACCAGGTGATGTCTCTATGAAAGGATCCACAATGAAATTAAACAAAATTTAACAAGAACAGGGATACGCAGATATGTGTTTAAAATATGCAATTTTAATTTATTTTATAATTATATATATGGTCAAATCCAACGAAAAGGGGTCTTGGGGCTCCACACAAGGTCGAAAATTGAATTGCCTGGATCTTTTGTTCAGTTGTGGAATTAAATGTGCTTAATATCGAGGCGACTTCACAAAAAATTGGGCACACTAATTCACAACATTGACGATTTTATAGTTGCTTGAAGTTCAAAGGTGTGTTCTATATGTTGTCATCCGAGCATCACAAGTGATCGTCCATTGGCAGGACATAACCCACAGTACAATGGTGTTGTGTTGGATATTTAACTTTTTGTCAATTGATAACATGTGGACATATGTTATAACGACGTGACTTTGGCGGGAGGTACTTATTTAGAGTTGTCAGTGAGCGGTGAAGTTTTGTTCGCACTTCAATATTGCCCCACTCTATTTTCCGAATGTGTTGTCATTACTTGTACAACAAGACAAACATGTTGTAGATATGTGCATACTTTTTATATTTAAGCGGACGATGTGTTTTATCCATTGGTATTTATGTTATGGACGTAACCTGCAAATTTGTAGCACAACTGCACAAGACACTCAGACAAAATGGTACCCGGACGATAACACAATTTTTTAAATCAGTACAGAATCTGGAATATTAATGATTAGCAGTAAATTATTAAAGTACCTTAGTACATGTTGTTTATGTTGCAATATTAGCCACAACTGTATCCCTTACGTATGTATACCTTGTTCTCTGCTGTCCTCTTCTTTGTATTCCGAGTGCTAAAGTTGTTGAATAATCGTATATTTTCTACTTCTGCATTGTTGTCATTACTTGTACAACAAGACAAACACGTAGTAGTTATGGGCACACTGTTCATGTTTATGGGGAGAATGTATGTTATCCATTGGTATTTATGTTATGATCATAACCTGGACGTTTTTAGCACACGACACGCAGACAAAATTGTACTCGGATGATAACACAATTTTGAAAATCATGATTAACAGTAAATTGAGAAAGTGCTTTAATGTATGTTGTTTATATTGCACTGTTAGCCTCATGTGTATCCCTTATGCACGTATACCTTGTTCTCTTCTGTCCTCTTCGTTGTATTCCGAGTGCTAGAGTAAACTGTCTTTACATTATTTACTACACCAGGCAATGTCTGCAACTAAATAGTTTCATTGTTTGGGCTATAACTCAGCATTACTCGAACATTAAACCAATTTTATTTAAAAAGGTTAACAAATATAATAGATGCACTTACATACAAATAAAAATTACAAATTGGCAACACATTGGTATGATAACGTTTTTAACTGTCCATCATATTGTCTACTCAGTGTCCACCACATTGTCTACTCAGTGTCCAATGTCCACCACATCGTCTACTCATCATCATCATCCTTTTCCTCCATAGCATGACATTTCTTTATAACTTCTATTTCATGAGTCTTGAAGGTGAACCTTGCCTACTGCCATAGGAAGTGATACTACCTTGATGATGTCTGAGGCTTCCACAATCCCAACCTCAAGCCCCCCTCATTTCCAGTTTCCTCGAGTGCGGTCATGTATGCTACTTCAAACATGCCATCGGTCATGATACGCAGCACCTGGGCCATGTACCATTTCCTGTTAAATCGAACTGCTAACCGACTGTCTACTCCCATTTCTGACTCCCTTTCTTTAACTGCACCGTGATTCTCTTCATTTTCATTCACTTCTAATCCCTTCACATCAACCTATTTCTCCTGCACCTCCTTTTCCTTTGCTGCATTCTCCCTGACTTCTGTCTCCTGCACCTCAATCCTCCTCACATCCACCTCTTTCTCCTGCACCTCCTTTTCCTTTGCTGCATTCTCCGTGACCTCTGTCTCCTGCACCTCTATCTCCCTCACATTCACCTCTTTCTCATGCACCTTTGTTTCCTTGTCTGTCACTGCTGTCTTCTTTCTCTCGGTCTGCAGAAGTGTTTCCGTCCCCCCTAGTAGGGTGGAAAACACCCCCTTGTTCATAGCAGCAATCTTGGAAGCATGATGTCTCTCTGTTGGTGATGATCTTTCCACTCTTGATGAGATGTCAGCCTTTTTCTTTATAGCCCCATGTTGGCCTGTTAAAAAGACAAGACAAAACAAGTCGGCACAATGCAGTATTACTATTACCAGCATATTGCATTATCATCCACGGATCACAGTTATCGACCGTGGCTCACCCTAGAAAGCACTATTTTATTTTAATTTGGCCAAAATAACCTCTCCACACTGTGCGTAACATACAAAAGCTTGCGATAGAATGCTTAACTTTGACTATTATGCAGACAATTTGGTATGACAGCTTTTTCCAAATCCTAATAAATCAGGAAATAATGCACAAATTCTACCGAAACCGATCTAATGCCAAGCATAATGTTAATTAATGCACTTAATGAGTCAAATTGGACACGGAGATATATTGTCTATCATATAATACACACACTATGGCATATTAAGACTGTATTTCACACAATGCCTTTCTTATTGCAGTATTACTATTAACAACGTATTGCGTTATCATCCGTGGATCATCGTTATCATCCGTGGATCATCGTTATTGACAGTGGCCTCCTTTTAAAAAACACTCATGAAACAATGTATCCCGCAGTATTATAGCTCATGCATTATGACGTGGTCGTTATCGAGAGGCACATATAACATCAAGTTCGAAGCACTATCACATAACAGCATAAATAACATATGTATGACTTACCGTAGATCAGAATGGTCTAGCAAAACAATCAAGATCGCACTAAGTAAGTATATTTCCTGATTTATGACTGTTTTGCTGCATGTATTGTAGCGCACATTAACAAGATGGTGAACGGTCGTGTAGTTTTGCTGGAAGCCGATAGAGGCTACTCAAAAGCACTCAAAACACTACTGCTGTCTCGCAGATCGGACGATAACTATAATCGGACGGTAACTTGATGGTTTTCCCGGGCCATATAATACAGAGAAAATATTTTGGGTGAGTCCCAGTGACTGCTCTGATAGCCAGAGAGATGTTCTTTAGTAGGAATAAAAATCTCCTACTCTTCACAAGTTTGTGTTAAAATGAAAGAAAAAAGGGCCCCGGATGATAACGCGAAAAACTTCCCCAAACCTGAGTTGGTGGAGAAAAAAGAAAAAAAGAAAAATACCAAAAGGCACATATGAAAAATAGCAGTGCATTTTGGTACTACACATGTTAGTATATATGTACAGCTAAATATGCATGTTATCGATTAATAATTTTACATGAATATGCCATTAGGAAAAATGGTCCTCGGATGATAACACCAATATTCCCCATGACCAATACATTGTGGAAAAATCAGGTTATTTGTAAATTGCATTAATCACAAGGCAGTAACAACATAGGCACATGTGGTGGTCTAATAAAGTAATAAACACGGCGCATATCCATGTTTTACAATGATTACTAACTAATTTTTTTTTTTTATAAATGGAAAAAATGGACAAAAACTACCAGTTTATTAGCTTTAGTTCCAAAAGTTTTCAAAATAGAAAAACACTATATATCCCCCGAAAGGTATCATCGAGCCAGATAAACACATCATATTTCCACAGTTTTAGTTACATAATTACCCAAGATACATGCCCTGTACCCCGTTCGTTGGATTTTACCATATATATATATATATGGTCGATTCCCACGAAACGTTGACAAATGGTGTTCCAAGAGGGGGTAAAAATTAACAACACGTATAAAATTGTGTTTTCTGTCATACGAAAAGAACATATTGAGGTAATCGGAGAATAAGATTGGGCAAGTTAAATCCTCAAATTGAGCATTTGACAGCTAATAGAAATAGCAAGTGTTTAAGTTCTGAAACCATACATCTGCACACAAGTCCCTCTACTTGGAAACTGCTACAACTATTTCATCTGACATTTTTTTTACCTGTGAAATTTCATTTTTTATGTATGTAAAACATATTTGTGGTTGAAATTTATTAAGAAATATGTTTCAGACTTTTTTTTCATTTTAAGGGGGAGCTTTGAAGTATTTTGTGCTCTCTCAGACTTGATGTTTTATAAAAGTGACTTTCTGTTACACATTACCACTACAAGGGGAACGCATGTTTTATCTTTAAAATACATTCATGGCAAGGTATACACATTGAGCTTTTCAACAGGGTATACCTTATTGACACTGATTTATAACTATAAATGTGTAGACAGTTTAGAATTTGCAGATGTGTGGTTTCATATAATATACTTTTCAGGACAATGGAGTAAATTACTGGCGAAACCACTGGACAACTCTAACTTGTTTTAAGAATGTGTTGGTATATATCTGACAGTCTAAACTGATTATGTTAGTGATATGTAGGTGATTCTGTCCTATTCTTATTATTCTAATTAAGAAAACGCCGGAGATGTACAGTTTCATGTACGTCCTCTTATAATGTGTATTGCGTATTAACTGTCAAAAGGTCATGATGTATGTATTTAAATTGGTTGAACAAAGGTTACAAATACCAAATGTTGATGTTACTTCATATACTCGTACTTTGCAAAAATATTGAAGTTTGCACTAAGAAACTGTCAGAGACGTACGGTTTCATGTAAACTACTCAACAAAAAAGTTATATTTCTCTTAAATGGCATATATTATAATATGTGGGGATTGCACCCCAAGATATTTGGGATCAAAGGATGCAGTGATGTGGCACTTTTTGTAAACTATGGATAAAACACTCAGAATGGACTTTGAAATAATTTTATTGTGCACATTACATCAATAACGAGTGGGTCCACCAGCTGTAGCAATACACGACTCACATCTACAGCGCATACTGTTTACCAAGCGCTGTACACTGTTTTGAGGCAACCTGTCCCACTCTTTTTGTCGTACACCAGTCTGCAATTGTCCAATTACCCTACCACGCTCTAAACTGGACAGACATGGCATGATTGTTATCACAGATTATTCCAGAGCAAAGTCTCCTTGACCAGTACAGATGAATGACATTATGAACCATTGTGTAAATTTGTGCACACAACATGTTCATGTTTCGCATGAGTAATCCCATTCAGTGGGGGAACTTCATTGTCCAGTGGCAGTGGTCAAAGGATCATTACCACTAGCTTGTAACAAATGACTGCAAAAGTTGTGAAAGTGCCACTTTGGGGACCAGACCCCCCTGTACATACCCCATTCTGGCCATGCAGATAATGGTGTCAATGCTGCTTGGTTGCATTCATTTAATCCATATTTGATCACTGCATTCTTTGATATCAAATATCTTGAGGTGCAATCCCCACATATTGATTTAACAAGATTGACATCCAGAGAATTAACTCTAGATGGCAGGTGGACAAGGAAGCCCTTTGGCTTATCAAGAGTCCAACCCTTTTATCTACATATATTCAGCCCTTCTGAGGTATGTGTCGATTTTATTTTTAAACATATTCACACTACTTGCACCCACACAATCATCAGATAATCTGTTCCATTCATTCACAGTCCTTTGTGAAAAGGAGAACTTTCTTACGTCTAATCTACACTGCTCCTTTACTAGTGTAACTTCATGTCCTCTAGTCTTTCTATCTTTCTTAACTAAAAAAACATATTTCTATCAATATTTTCATAACCATCCAATATTTTAAACACTTCTATCTGATCTCCTCTCAATCTCCTGGTCTCTAGTGTTGTTAAACCACATTCTTTTAGGCGTTTTTCATAACTAAGATCCCTCAGTTTTGGTATCATTTTAGTCGCTCTCCTCTGTACTCTTTCTAGCATATCTATGTCCTTCTTGCGGTATGGCCTCCACGCTTGTATACAATATTCTAAATGAGGCCTAACTATTGTTTTGTATTATTAGTTCTTTTTCTTTATATGCTATATTTCGCCTAATCAATCCAAGGATTTGATTTTCTTTTGAAGCTGCAATTCCACACTGCTCTGAAACCTTCATGTCAGCACTAAGTGTCAGCCCTAAGTCTTTTTCTTTTACAGTAGTACTTAGTACAGTTCCCCCCATTGTATATTCTAGATATTCGTTCCCATGTCCTGTGTGAAGGCATTTACATTTCCCAAAATTGAACAACATTTGCCACTTTTCAGACCATTTGATCAACCTGTCAAGCTCATCTTGTAAATGCTGTCTTTCTCCATCACTTTTAATCCTTCTAAACACTTGTATCATCTGCAAATTTCAACACCTTGCTAGCTATATCATCGTCCAAATCGTTTATACATATTAAGAACAATATAGGTCCCAGTACTGATTCCTGTGGAACCCCCCACTCAAAACTGATTTCCAGTGTGAAGCCTCCCCATCAACAACTACCCGTTGTCTTCTGTCAATCAGCCATTTTTCTATCCAGTTAATTATACCATTTCCTATGCCATGGGCCTTTAGTTTAAGCAGTAATCTTTGATGTGGCACTTTGTCGAAAGCTTTTTGAAAATCTAAGTAGATGATATCTACTGGTGATCCATCATCTACCCACTTAGTGATATCTTCCAAAAAACATAACATATTTTTTAAGCATGACCTCGCTTTTAGAAACCCATGTTGAGATGGGTTTATCAAGTTATGTTTAACAAGAAAATCCACCATGTGATCTTTAATTAATCTTTCTAATAATTTACAAATCACCGATGTTAAACTAACTGGTCTATAATTATTTGACTTGTTTCTCGAACCTTTTTTAAATAACGGTATAATGTTTGCTTCTTTCCGTTCTAAAGGAACCACTCCCTCTTCTAATGACAAGTTGAAAACTGTTGCAAGCGGTATGCTAATTTGTTCTACAATTTCCAATAGTAGTTTGGGTGGAATACCATCCACTCCAGGTGATTTATTATCCTTCATAGCCCTAATTTTCTTTGCTACCATTTCTGGGGTTACAATTAACTGTCTTAAATAGTCTGATTCTGCCCCCTTGAACTTAGCCTCTGGTATTGGCAGTGAACTAGTGTCTTCTCTCTTAAGCACTGAACTAAAATACTCATTCAGGTCTTCTGCCATTAAGAATCCTGATATTATATTTCCTGCACTATCTTCTAGAGGACCGACCTTATCCTGAACTTTCTGTTTGCTTCGAACATACGCATAACAACTCTTGCTGTCATGTTTTATATTATAAGCTAAATTTTGTTTATAGCTTCTCTTTGAATTTCAGTTGTAGCTTGGTTAAGTGCTTTTTTATAAATGTTGTAGCCTTCATCATTTCCAGTACATCTATACGCCTTCCACATCATTTGTTTTTGGACCGTTTCCCGTGTTTTTTTAAGAGAACAAATTTGATGATGATGCATTCAATTTCACTCTTTAAGATATTCCAGCATTCTGTTGCGGTCTTATTCTTCAGTGTGTTATTCCAGTCTATCTTTGCTAAATATTTCCTTATGTCCTTATATTTTCCTTTGTGGTAATTTCTCCAGTACTGCTTTTTATTATTTCTTTCTGATTTTACTTTGATGGTAAAATGTATCTGGTTGTGATCACTACTTCCCAGAGGCTCACATAATTTAACATTGTCAACTAATTCATTCTGTGAGGACAAAACTAAGTCTAACACATTCTCTCCCCTGGTTGGTTCTAGCACATGAGAAAGGAAACTATCTTGTACTAAAACTAAAAACTTGTGGTCCTCACTACCCATACTCTGTTTGCTCACTTCCCTTATAGCGTTTTGTATTTTTTCATTCTGTTCTATGCTTATGTTTGGACTTCGATAAACTAATCCAACCGTTAACTTTGAGTTTCCTGTAACTATGTTAAACCAAACAGCTTCTTCGCAATCTGCTTCTCTGTCTAATTTTATTTCATAAGCTTGTATAGATTCTTTAATATATAAAATAACTCCACCTCCCCTTCTTCCTATTCTGTCTTTCCTAAACATTACATATCCTGTGAGTCCCAATTCGGCATCTGATATATCGGTGGTTGCCCATGATTAGGTTATACCTATTATGTGAGGGTCAATATCTTCTACCATAATGTTTAGTTCATTTCTTTTGTTTACTATATTCCTTGCGTTTAAACAAACACATTTATACCCATCTTCAGAACAGTTTTCCAGACTGTTCTTTGCTGAATTTGTTTGCTGTCTTTATCTATGCCTCCAGTTTCAGGCTTCTCTGCAAGTCCCCCCTGCGAATTTAGTTTAAATAGATGCAACCTGTCCCACTGTCAACAGATCGCAGCAGTTTCTCTGAGAATACTGCTGCCCCCTTTCCACTTAGATGGAGGCCATCTCTCATGTACATATCTTCTCTCCCAACAAAGTACCCCCATAAATCTATGAATCCCACGCCCTCTTCTTCACACATCTGCTCAACTAGTGCGTTGATCGCCATCCTCTTACAGTTTCTGTATCATGCCCCCCTTCCTCCCATTACTGGCAAAATTCCTGAGAGAACAACCTGTTCCACTCTTGCCTTCTTTAGCTTCCTCACTAGATGTCTGTACTTCTGAACTATCCCAGTTGTTCCCTCCTTGTCTGCATTGTTTGTCCCTACGTGTACTAGTATAGACCCTCCCTTGCCATGCCCCAATACCTTCTCTACCCTTTCGGTCACATGCTCTATCCTAGCCCCCGGTAGACATACAACAACGTCCTTCCCCTCGCATATAGTCTTGTCTGTTTTTCTCAGAATTGAATCGCCCATAAACACTCTCTCTTTTCTCCTTGCCCCCTCAGTCACTGCCTCGGAGTAGCTCCTCCAGTTTGCATATGTCTGGTTGTTGTCTTTTCCTCTTGCCGTCTTCTCTCCTGTCACATTCTCTTCCATTCCCTTCTTTCCTGTCACGTTTTCTCTTGTCCCTTTTCCTCCTGTCATCTTCTCTTCTAGCACATTTACTCTCACTTCCTTTCGTCCCTTCATCTTTCCTCCCATCACATTTTCTTCTCTCCTCTCCCGTCCCTTTTCCCCGGCTACCTCCTTCACTATGGTCACTTTCTCTCCTGTCATGTTTTCTGTTTTTTGCTGAACACTGTCTTCTTCCATCAGTCTTCTGTCTCACAGTCTTACCAACTGCCTCTGTGGTATCTACCTCTTCACCACCTGTATCGCTGTCGCGTCTCTCATCGTTCGTTACAGTCTGACTACCTGTGGATCTATCCCCATTGACCCATTTTCTTTTCCTCTGCCGAACACTCCGTCCCTCTGTCTTCTCAATTTCTTGTTCCTTCACACCGGTCACCTTCCCTCCTCTCTTCAGTCTCCTTTCTTCAGTCACCATGTCACAACTCTGCTCCTTCTGTGTTGTAGAATTCTCAACTCTCTCCGCGTCATCCCTCTCTGCTCCATCTATTTCTATGTTGAGTCTCACCTCCATCTCCTTCACTATATCCGTCAACTTACACACCTCCTTCATCAGACATTCCACCCTCAAACACCCCATACACCGAAAGGTGAATCCGTCATCTTTGGTCTCTGCCCATGATTTTGGACAGCCAGACAACGCAAAATCCACCCAGGTCTGAGTTGCCGCTTATAATATATGCCATTTCAGAGAAATATAACTTTCTTTTGTTGAGTAGTTTATATGTACGGTTTCAGTAGAATAGAGTATTTTTAGTCCTTTGGCCGAAGGTCCAAGGGACTATTGCCATCACTCTGCGTCCGCCGTCCGCCGTTAGCTGCCGAATCTCAGAAACCGTTCAGCAACTTTTTCTCTAATTTTGCATAGACATATCTTGGGGCACTGCCACTATGCACGAGAAATCTGTATTTGATTGAATCATTTTAAGGGCTCCCTAGGGCCTCCAAGGACCCCAAAACTGGTAAAAATTTAACATTTCGCCTATTTATTCAAAAACTGTTCAGCAACTTTTTTTCTAATTTTGCATAGATGTATCTTAGGGTGCTGCCACTATATACAAGAAATCTGTATATGATTGAATTATTCTAAGGGCCCCAAAGTGCAAAAGGTTTACATTATCTAGTGATGTGGTTTTGAGAAGGGCCCTTGAGACCACCCCCAACATTAGATGTTGTGTATTGTTCCACAAAATCAACAGCTGTGACTAATCTCTACAGCCCAGTCCATTGAGACCTTGACTAATCTTTAATTGGTCACAGCACCCAGGCAGAGTAGACACACTTGACCCCTGTTAGACTGAACAGTTGCCTAACACTTTTAAACTGTATCTTCAAAACTATTGATTTTCTATAATTGCAAGTTGTGTTTATTTTGATGTTCATTTAATTATTATAAAATGGTGTGACTGTGGTGTCTATTGGTTAAAGATGTATTGTCTGTAGAAACCTGTAGGTGACAAACATAGAAAATTAATATTCTGTCACCTGTAGGTGACAAACATAGAAAATTAATATTCTGGACAACTATAGAGTGAAATATCCTACACTTTATTGATATCAAATGCATTCTACTGTTCTGTTTACGCTTGCCATGCCTTGTGTAGACATGGTACTGTGTAAATCAGTTGTATCAATATAAACTAATAATTACAGATTCACAATATAGTTAACACCTGAAACAACCAAATGTCAACCATTAGAAGAGTTGACATAGTTCCGCTATACACAAGCAAGAAATCTGTATTTGATTGAATGATTCTAGTGTCATCAGCATATAGTAGAACATACATTTTCTACATCATCATCCCTAACAGTGTTCAAAATGATTCAGGTAAATAGCAAATAACAAAGGACACAAGTTTTCTCCTTGCCATACCTCTACACATGAGAAGAAGGCTGACACAGCCTGGCCCTCATTTATACATGATTTAGCATTTTTGTACATGTTGTATATAACTTTCAACACAATACCATTAATACCGCATGAAATTATCTTAGATTACAGGGAGGACCGGTCTACTAAATCAAATGCTTTCTTATAATCAATGAAGGCACAATAAAACCTTTTGCTTCGAGACAAATACAATTCAACCAATACCTCTATTTGAACACGTGTTCTTCACCTATTACATTCGCTTTGTTTAGGTATGTGGTCAGTCTGGTGTTCTGAACAATCACTAAGGATTAATGAACACTTGTGCAGAATGTCACCCACTTGGCAGGTTTAATTGATCTATTCAGCAATGAGGACACTCACTCTGGACACTGTCCCTCACAGTGTTGTGTATTGTCTTAGTTGGTGCATTGAGCTAATCTACTTGACCATGAATCAGTGGTGGCTCTGGTTGTGTATTACACCCAACTGTGGAGCTAAGATTCTCTGCCTGCTATTGTTTGATGGAAACTGACTAATCTGTAATTGGTCACTGGCAGTAGCTTGTGTCAACAGAGAGCATTAAGCCACTAGACCCCTGTTAAACTGGACAGTTGCCTGTAGGTTTTAAACTGTGTCAAACAGTGAGTCTACCTTTTGCTCTCAGATAAGCTGTCCTCTTAGTTTTACACATGAAGTAGCACATTTGTACTTCCAGTGTATCATTGCAACATAACATACATATTACATACTGTGTGTCACATTTGAATGTTGTGCATGTAATATTTCCATGCAATCCATTTGCATATATAATGTAAAACTTCAACAGCCGTTTTCTTCATTTTCACTTTTTGATCCCTACCATGTTCAATGCTCCATAACTTTACAATTTTTTGTAGCAGTCATATTTTTTGAAACTGTGTAAAGCACCCTACCAAACCTTTACAAGGATGTAAGAAAACAATGTTACAATCTTTCTGACTTATCACTTATTTGGTCAGCCGGGGTCACATATAGACGTATTAGTCCAAAGGACTTCAGGGCCACTTGGCCCATTTTTAATATACTGAACAATGGAAACATGAATACAATGTTTTCATAATGTTATTTATTTAAAGTCTAATCGACCACTTTTGTAATTTGTCGAAAGGTAATTTTAAGAACACTTAATGAAACTTGAACTGAATGTTCCAAAAACACCACCGCTCTCTCATCCTTCTCTTGAACCACCTCTGTCGTCCCTCTCCCTCACCACCTGTCTCTCGACCCATTCCACCACCACCTGTCTCTTGATCCTTTCCACCACCACATGTTTGTCACCCCTCTCCTCCACCACCTGCCTCTCTACCCTTTCCACCACCACCTATATGTCATCCATCTCCTCCTCCCCCTCTCCAGCGCCAGTTGCGTGCTCTCCCAACCAGAACATGTTGGATGGAACACTCCGCCCTTCCTGTAGCAGCAATCCTTGAAGCAGGAAGTACTGCAGATTTTCACGACTGGGCCCTGTACCACAACAGCATGGGCAGACATTATGCCACGGACTACTGGAACATTCCATGTTTCGATCTCATCCTTGCAGTCCTGGATGACTTCGAGGGTTATCTCCAGGATGGTCATGGTCGTGTCACTAGCACAAATTGCGTGGCAGAACTCTTAGTTCGTGGTGATTACTCTTCCAGCCTTCACCAGGTTGTCAGCCTTCCTTTTCATGCCACCACCCATTCCGTCACAGGGGCCTTTCCCGTGGCCAGCCTTCACCAGGTTGTCAGCCTTCCTTTTCATGCCACCACTCATTCCGTCACAGGGGCCTTTCCTGTGGCCAGCCTTCACCAGGTTGTCAGCCTTCCTTTTCATGCCACCACCCATTCCGTCACAGGGGCCTTTCCCGTGGCCAGCCTTCACCAGGTTGTCAGCCTTCCTTTTCATGCCACCACTCATTCCGTCACAGGGGCCTTTCCTGTGGCCAGCCTTCACCAGGTTGTCAGCCTTCCTTTTCATACCACCACCCATTCCGTCACAGGGGCCTTTCTCATTGCCAGCCTTCACCAGGTTGTCAGCCTTCCTTTTCATACCACCACCCATTCCGTCACAGGGGCCTTTCCTGTGGCCAGCCTTCACCAGGTTGTCAGCCTTCCTTTTCATACCACCACCCATTCCGTCACAGGGGCCTTTCCTGTGGCCAGCCTTCACCAGGTTGTCAGCCTTCCTTTTCATACCACCACCCATTCCGTCACAGGGGCCTTTCCTGTGGCCAGCCTTCATCAGGTTGTCAGCCTTCCTTTTCATACCACCACCCATTCCTTCACAGGGGCCTTTCCTGTGGCCAGCCTTCACCAGGTTGTCAGCCTTCCTTTTCATACCACCACCCATTCCGTCACAGGGGCCTATCCCGTGGCCAGCCTTCACCAGGTTGTCAGCCTTCCTTTTCATACCACCACCCATTCCGTCACAGGGGCCTTTCCCGTGGCCAGCCTTCACCAGGTTGTCAGCCTTCCTTTTCATGCCACCACCCATTCCGTCACAGGGGCCTTTCCCGTGGCCAGCCTTCACCAGGTTGTCAGCCTTCCTTTTCATACCACCACCCATTCCGTCATAGGGGCCTTTCCCGTGGCCAGCCTTCACCAGGTTGTCAGCCTTCCTTTTCATACCACCACCCATTCCGTCACAGGGGCCTTTCCCGTGGCCAGCCTTCACCAGGTTGTCAGCCTTCCTTTTCATACCACCACCCATTCCGTCACAGGGCCCTTTCCCATGGCCAGCCTTCACCAGGTTGTCAGCCTTCCTTTTCATACCACCACCCATTCCGTCACAGGGGCCTTTCCCGTGGCCAGCCGTCCTTTTCATACCACCACCCATTCCGTCACAGGGGCCTTTCCCGTGGCCAGCCTTCACCAGGTTGTCAGCCTTCCTTTTCATACCACCACCCATTCCGTCACAGGGGCCTTTCCTGTGGCCAGCCTTCACCAGGTTGTCAGCCTTCCTTTTCATGCCACCACCCATTCCGTCACAGGGGCCTTTCCTATGGCCAGCCTTCACCAGGTTGTCAGCCTTCCTTTTCATACCACCACCCATTCCGTCACAGGGGCCTTTCCTGTGGCCAGCCTTCACCAGGTTGTCAGCCTTCCTTTTCATGCCACCACCCATTCCATCACAGGGGCCTTTCCCATGGCCAGCCTTCACCAGGTTGTCAGCCTTCATTTTCATGCCACCACCCATTCCGTCACAGGAGCCTTTCCCATGGCCAGCCTTCACCAGGTTGTCAGCCTTCCTTTTCATGTCACCACCCATTCTGTCACAGGGGCCTTTCCTGTGGCCAGCCTTCACCAGGTTGTCAGCCTTCCTTTTCATGCCACCACCCATTCCGTCACAGGGGCTTTTCCTGTGGCCAGCCTTCCTGTTCATGCCACCACCCATTCCGTCACAGGGGCTTTTCCTGTGGCCAGCCTTCACCAGGTTGTCAGCCTTCCTTTTCATGCCACCACCCATTCCGTCACAGGGGCTTTTCCTGTGGCCAGCCTTCACCAGGTTGTCAGCCTTCCTTTTCATGCCACCACCCATTCCGTCACAGGGGCCTTTCCTATGGCCAGCCTTCACCAGGTTGTCAGCCTTCCTTTTCATACCACCACCCATTCCATCACAGGGGCCTTTCCCGTGGCCAGCCTCCAGCCAGGTCCACGAAGCTCTAAGACCGAACAGTGATGGAAATTTTGCTACTAGGGCTCATATTGTGTGGTTCCGGTACGGCGAAGTTGGTGAGTCTGATGAAGTGCAGCATCGACAGTTCTGGATGGATTTCCTTGACATCCTTCATCAGCGCTTTGTTGAAAGCATAAGTTGTCGACACAGTGTGAGCAGTGACACTTGTAATCCCCACATAGCTCTTGGAACAAAGCTTGCCGTCCTGCTTCAAGTGTACCACCATTGGGTGTATGGTCACCGCCATGGACAGCTTCAAGATGCGGATCTGGTGATATTGGATGGTCACCCGGTGACAGTGCTCACGGAACTCGGTCATGCCGGTATAAATTGGTCTGAAGTCTCTTGTACTTTGTACAACTTAGGTCAGTTTCACCTTCTTGAAGACTCTGCCCTTTTGTTTGATATCTTGGGCTTGCCATGTTCGGTACCAACTTATGTTTTCGCTTGGCGTCATCTGGTTTCCAAAAATAACGATAGATAGGGTGAATGGGCCGATGAACCAACTGGCAGTTAGAGCCGACATACGGTTTCGGGAGATGTGTGGTTGCAAAGACCCGTAAAAGTAAAATAAATCGAAGGGAAATGTATCTACAAATTACAATTTTGTCATATAGTTACCTTGTTATGTGTTATTTATTACCTATTAATATTTCTTACTAATCTACAAAATCTCTGCTTACAATGCGTATTCAAACTTGCGACGTACGGTTTCATGAAAAACTTCCCCAAATCGGTTTCGGCACTCAACACAATTTATTAGCCAACACTTTTGGTTTAAAACAGCACATGACCTATGTATCCAGCTGTTGTACTGCATTTTCCAATATGAATGACTGCAGACGGACGGTTTCAGAAAATGTCCCCAACATGAAAATAATCAGGAGAAATCAGGGTTTTGACCTGAAGTTTTTATTTTTTGATCAATGATGCCTGAGACATCGACCTTCATAGCCAAACATTAACTGTACACCTTGCATATATGTTGTTCGAATAATACAATGCATTTTAAAGTACTGATGGCATATATTTCACAAAAATAGAGCAGAAATTACCCATTTTTTGGGGGTCTGTTCTCAGAGATTCCATGGTACATATACAAAAGTAGGGTTCCCCAGAAAGCCCCAACGAAGACGCACGCGTACAGCATCAATCCAGCCTTCCAAACTGGTATATTAAATGAGTTATAGCCCTGAAACCTGTTTGTCAACATTTCGTGGGAATCGACCATATACAACACTGTATATCAAAATGTTGCATGTCCGAAGTCAGTAGTACATCATGCAATTCCATGGCAATGCAGTACTGTGTAACTGTCCTCTATGATCTAGTGGTTGATCATTGGGTTTACATTGTTAAGACTTGATTTACTAAAATAATAATTGAATATTTGTGTTAACCTTTGCTTACATTCTTCGGGCTGTTCTGCCTCTGATGGTACACTGTTCATTTTAATATTGTTATATAATGTTTATATATATGCATGTAGCAACTAGGTGCACAAACTTAGGGAACTCTAGTACATATTAGTTTCCATGATGCAGTATTGTTGGTTAAACAGTCACTTAAATTTTAATACCACCCAAAATAACATCTATCAACAGTGAATACATCTTAATGTATGGGATCATGAGATCATCAATTATCGGAAAGTTTTTATGAAATCTGTACTGTACGTGTACACATGTGATTTGTGTTTCAATTGATGCATTAAAGCTACCGGATAGATGACAATGTTCTCTCTCATGTGCGATTGACATTGACAAGTAGTGAACATGCCTGTGTAGTATCACAATCAATAAGTGAGCTTGTCATTAAACCTCTGAACACATTTTAGTGCTACTATGGGATTTTCCGTTTATCGATGGGATAGATTTTGATAGTACTGTAGCACAGTTAATTAGTGAGTTATCGACATGTTGCAACAGCTGCAGATATTTGTGATTTTAATTACCTTCAAATTAGTACTGTAACTCGCTTGACTGCCATAGTATAATACTGCGATTTCAGTCAAGCATAGTAAATTACCTGGCATATTCTATTGAGCTTACCTGGTCTGGCAACATACCTCGTTAACAGTTTGTTCATGATTTCTGTTGTTTATTTTATCATCAAGTTGACATTTCATACTGCAACATTGGAGAGACCAGATTTAAAATTACTTTGTCTGTTCCTTGTTTATTAATGTAGTTATTATTCTTAATGCTGACCAGTGTAAATATGGTGAAGTTATGATACTTTCCAGATAGTGTATTAGATAAGCCTGATACATTGTTCACAATTTTAATGTAGCACCCATGAAATGTTCAAATTGTATACATTTAAAGCATTCAGATGTCATAGTTAACACTTACTATCTTGGAGGAAAGCACAGCTGACAGCAAGTTGCTAGAATTGCTGCTTGAAATTGGGCATGCATGCCAGGTTCCTACAGTCAATACAGCAAGTCAGACCACATACTACTGATTCAGTGAACTTCCTGGGCCCGTCAGGGACTGCTGATTATTACCACACCTGGCCTTAAAAAAGTCCTTGGGTCGAGAGGATGATTGCAGGTAAGAGAACAGACAGGGTCTCATGATAATCAACTGCAGTACTTAGTGTTTTTACCAGCATGTGTGCCAGTGGTTGTACTGACGTTGTTCCTACATCAGTAAATCACTAAATGGTAGATTGATAGCAGGTAACATCTAAGTTTCCCTACCCTGCAGAGGGGAATAAAGGAGTCTAGTTGTCTATGAACCCACTCATTTGTTCAGTGCTTCTGCTAGAAATAACACTTCACAATACTCCTCACCACCTATAATTAAACTGAACTACTGACTATGTGCTCCAGTATCATGATGGTGAGATCTCACCATGCACTGGACTGTGACGTTGCATCACTTGGGCCATGGTTGGACAAGTAGGGGTCATTGGGCTCTGGGAAGTCAGAGAAAAGACCTATTCTTGTGTTGGTCAATCCAGCAGTATCAATGCATCTATTCGGAGATCTGAGGCCTGCATGCAAAATCTGGATAATGAGTTTTAGACTGCCAGAGACTGCCATTGAGAGTAAAGCCCAGGATGGAAAGGGGATAGAAAGGCCCAATGAGAGCTCATCTGATTGCAGCAGACATATCTCTGTCTACCCAAAACACCAAACATAATTTATGAATACTCTGGGAAAGCTTCTAAGTCATGCATCTGTGTTTATGTAGCACCTTCCATGGGCTGAGGGTGGACATCTTTGCTGGTGTGAATACTGTGATTTTTAATATCCCTTGTAGCAGTGAATATTACAGATTTTTATATTAATTATCCTTATTATCTCAATGAGCAACATAAGGACTACGCCAAATTTATTTCCAGATGTTAAAACAAGAAATATTCATGCATGAATAATTCAAATTTTTCTACAATTTCTTATGAATGTCTGGTTGAAAAAAATGTGTATCCACTGTGTTGACAATATTAAGGTATACATATAACCAGGCCAACAACCTTGCTAACATCCCTTGCACAGTGTTGGTAGAAGAAAAATCTATTTATGAAACGTGTTTCTGCAGATACCAAATTAATGAAAGCCATGTTGAGGTACTTGACACTACAGCCTTCCTTGTTGATTCAGCTGGGTCTAGTTGCTGAGGCACTGAATGAAATAATAAAAACTACCCTACTTGTTTTTTCCTGTCAAGTCCTATTAAGGAATCAGTTTACAGAGCGATGCCTGATTAATCGTAGTGCACCTTTTAAATCAACACACAAGCCTTGATCGATCATGAAATAGGTCACCACAGTGATTAAGTATATATACACCAGTATATATTTGTTTGATAGGTAGTTTCTAGGAAGTTTGTGGCACAGAATACACTTGCAATTTCTTTCAGGAATGTGCTGTATTGTGCTGCCAGTAGACACACACCAGGAAGTTTGTCCCAATAGAGCCGAGGTTAATGGAACTTTCAGAATAATGTTTGTTTCTAGCGACCCGGGATTGAACCTGTTGAATATAGCAACCCTGGGTGTTCTTTACTAGTCATGACATCAGTATTCTTTATATATTTAACAGTCAGTTGTTAATACCCTTTTTTACCAATCTTGTAGTTACTCAAAAGCCCACTTACCCTAAACTACACCCAAACGGGAAAACAACTAGTTTGAGGGTGAAATTAGATGTAGTGAGTCTCCAGTACTACCAGAGCAATACCAGCTACTGCAGGCAACCAATCGGTTGTGCCAGTTTTTAAGTACATGGTGAGGGTGAGCATTGTTTCAAGGAAAGAGCTTGAGATAATGCATATAAACAGCTGATGTCGATATTGTCAAAGTACCTTCAGCCTAACCCTTTTTTTACAATAGACCAACCATAAAAGGGCATTTCTACATGGAGGGGTAGCAAGAAAAATCTGTCTCCGTGTTTCAAGGGATGACGCACACTTCACTGTCAGTGTCAGACATATAACTCCACCCACCCAGCCACACAGCACAGCCACAAAGGAATAAGGTACACACTGTATCTATTTATAACGACAAATGGATCGATTGTATCAAATCAAATTTTATTTTTTGCAACAGCAACAACATAATGATAATGCTATACACCAATCAACCAAACATGGGAAGTGTTGCATGGTGGACACATGGACGTAGCATGTTAGATGCCGTCTTCCTGTGACATAAACATAAACTATGATGTGTGTATATCATGATTATATTATATATATGAAAGCAACTATATGATTCTATGACAACGAATTGAGGGTGCGATGGAGAAAAAGCATATAGAAAATATGTATCACAGTGATTTATACACATAACACCAGAGTATAGATCTACTGGTTATGATGTCTGTCGCATCATATTCATGCATCATCTCAACTGGTCCCTCTGTCTCCTTCAAATCATCTGGAAAATTGACATGTGCTGGGAACCAGGAGCCGGTTTCATGAAGCGACTAAGAACGTTCTTAACGCTAAGATGGTTGTCTTAGTAAATTACGCAATTTTTTGAAACCGGTCCCAGGAGACTATTCGCTCTGTGTGATTCTAACTCCCAACGTAACAGGAACCGAGAGTCGGATTACCCTGCACAACAACACAAACAGAAGATTGAAACTGTATTTACCAGCCACCAATAAACAATGTGATTCATGTGCCTCATTCATTATTCAGTCTTGTCACGAGTCACGACTTTAATACACTATGTCAGCCTACTATGATTACTATCTACATGTGTCGTCTGCTGTCAAAAAGGATCATAAGTCACGAATCACTTTCAGAGCTACATGTCTTCAAAGTTCTCTATTTCCTAATTTGACCTATATTTTCATTTTTTGTATCAGAACTCGGAATCAATTTATTTGACCTATAAATACGATATATATACAACGAATAACGCAAGTAATAGATAATAGACTCCCATTAAGATATATAATATCGCTAGCACAGGAGCCACCCCATAAATATAAACAACAACAAAATTTACATGATAAATCAGAATAGCATATGACTTGTTTTTATAGTTGATAATTACTCTATGTGTCAACATGCATACATAATACAAGGACTGATTATATGTACTCGTGTACACATTGATGTACATATGGATACTTAGGTATACATTCTGATATGTATTACGAATTACAAATAAAGCAATTATGAATACGACAAGTGGATTCATAATTTAAAATAAAAACTAAAACTAAAAACAATGTATGTTAAAAAACCATAGATTGTGGGTGTAAATTTTATTAATGATAATACATGGTGTATTGTTAACTGTCTCTACTATGTTGTGTCTAATGCATTTTTTAGCAAATTCATGTTTGAATCTGGACATATACAGATTAGGCCACACCAATTTGATTGTTAGGATTACAGATTTTTGAGACCTTTTTGTTAGGGAGGAGGGGGGAATAAAAATAAAAGTTATTGCACGAGAAAGGTGTTTTTCATAAATACGTGAATTGTCATATGAGCCATACAGTACATCGTTAAAACTTATTTAGTCTTGTATACAAATTTACTAGACACGTACTTTTATGAAAGTTTAATAAAAGTTGAAGACTATTACAATTTAAAATAACAAGTACAGTTTAAGTACTGATAACAAGACTTGGTAGATACCATTATGGTGTGTTAACATTACAGCCATACACATGTAGATTAGAGGCAGGATATATCTTGCTGTGATAATATTAATTTGACTGGCACAATTAGGACTTGATTGTCGTACCTCAAAATATTTCAAAGTTAACTTTGAGAAATAATACATTCTGTCAAATATTTAAAATATCACAATGTTATGATCTATGCATCTATATAATACTGTTATAATGTGTGGTTAACTTTTCTAACAACATTTATTTGTGCAATATTTGCAACACAGTAACAACCTTACATAATCAATTTAGATAATAAAATAATTCCTCTCACACAATAACATAAATGACTGGTTATTTCTAATGCAGCAGTGCATAATATTTAAGTTAACAAATGTAAATTACACAAGCAATCATATTAACAGAACTTTATGAATGTTCAAATCACTGATGCTGTTTCACTGATAATTTTGTTCAACTATTGTGATTCCAACGGAATTTGTGAGAACTACGAAACGCGGACTATATCACTTTGAGCCAGCGTAACCAAGGCTGTTATTATTCCTTTGTGTTCGAAACCGGAATGTATACACTTATGCGTGTTCTAACGATGTGACAACCACATTTAATTAGCAACATGTCTTCAATGCGCTTAGCGGACAACCAGACAACGATCGCGAAACGGTTTATGGTAGCGCCTTCCGCCCGCATTCCTGTTTACGTGATACATCTGTTGTCGTTAACACGAGGTACCACGGGCGCCATGACACGTCGTAGCAATTTGCCTTGCGCTATTTATTAATCCTGCTTAATTAATCCACCAAAATAAACGAATAACGTTGCAGCGTAATTCTGTTTGTTTCAAAATATCGCTAATAAAGTCAGCATCGTATATGGTGTTGGTGATTATAAGCCTATATCTTTTCTACCAGCTATTTCAAAAGTACTTGACAAATAATTTTTGAACAATTATCATCTTACTTAAAAGACAGCTTTTTTTACCATCAGTATGGATTCCGATCTGAACATTCAACTGAATACGCAGATCTAGAATTAATAGATAGAATAATAACCCAACTGGATCAGGATGAAATACCCATAAATATTTACCTAGATCTTTCCAAAACCTTTGATACCATTTAATTTTAATTGACAAATTGAAATATTATGGTATACATGGGACAAATCTGAACTTATTCAGCAGTTACCTAACAAATCCTAAACAACATATGGAAATTAACAATATAAAATCAAATATGTTATCAACAGGTGTACCACACGGCTCAATCTTAGGACCCCTGTTATTCATAATATATATCAATGATTTTGCACAAGCCAATAAAATGTTTAATTTCATAATTTATGCCGATGATACAACTCTATCAAGTACACTTTCAGCGATAACATACATAACGAAAATTTAGAATCTTTAATAAATGAAGAACTTTTAAAAATAAATTAATGGCTCAAAATAAATAAATTATTGCTAAACATAGCAAAATCTAAATACATGACATTTCAAAAGGCAAAGAAAAATATACAGACACTCACTCTGAAGATAGACAATGTAAATGTTGCACAAGTCAAGGAATTTAATTTTTTAGGTTTAATTATAGCTACAAATCTAAACTGGAAAAAATATCTAAAAATAGTGTCACATAAATTATTGCATCATAACATGGGGCTTTCAGCCAAATAGAATAATAAAACTTAAAAAAAAGCCCTGAGAATTATTCCCTTAAGTAACTATATTTCCCACACCGAACCACTTCACAAAAAACTCAACTTGTTGAAAGTAGATGACATCCTTAAATTACAACAATTAACATTTTACTATAAATATTTACACAATGACTTACCAGTTTATTTACAAAACTGAAGAATAATGTTTAACTATGAGGTACATAATCACGATACAAGAGTCAAGAATAAAATATACACTTAAATTAATTAAATTAAACATGAATTTGCAAAGAAATGTCTTAGGCATAATTTGCTACTTATACTAAATAACATTCCCGATATAGTCTAAGAAAAGCTTAGTACACATAGTTCACAAGGATTTGCCAAGTATGTTAAAAAAAATTTTTTTTTTAATTATCAGGTAACATGCACAAGGCAAAACTGCTATATATGTATGCAAAATTCAGAACCGGCAACCACCTGTCAACTTGATACAGTACAAAACAGTGTGTAAACAACAAACACAATAATCATGTAAGCTTGCTCACATTACATACATGCTCATATTCATATCATATTCTTTCTTTTATTTTTACTCATGACGTATTAATTTGATTCATGTGATGTATTAATCCAGTTACATTTTTTATCATAAAAGGTGGCTCCTCGACAGCGACTATTATAGTCTTAAAGGAGTCTCCTGATCCAATTTTTTTGATATTTACCATGCATTATACCATGTTTATCATAAGGTTATATATTTGTATTATTTTATTTTTGACATGGATGTACTGTATGTATAATCAAATGTCTGGGTCAAATAAAAACAAATTCTTCTTCACATACTTGTCTATTGCTTGTATTTATGATTTTGATCAAAGGTTTGGTGACAGTAATGTGTACCACAACACTCGTTTACCTGAAAGTCAAGGGCTTTGTTGCATACATCTGCATGTGGTGATGACACACCTCGAGTTCTGAAAATATGATACATCTATTAATAGTCAGCACTGATTGTTTATAACAATAATCATTTTACTGTACTTTCAAAAAAATTGCATTGCAATGAACGTCCACCTGCCAAATGCAACCAATGCCTACATAAATCGGTCACATGCTATCTAAGCATTTTAATGGCAATAATTTTCACGGTATTGAGGGGCGCTGGTTTTCTGAACATAAAAAAAACTCGCTGAGGGGGGCTATAAAAAAACCTGGTGAAACTACAGGAATACTCTTTTCCGTGTAAATAATTAAATAACCAGACTGCATATAATTCAATTCAAATTAAACTTTGAAATGTCCAATAATACACACTGCTAGCTGATACCATAGTAAATAAAACAGGACCCAGCCATGCCGCCATTATATGACCAGTGGCTATGACTAAAACGTAAAAAATCTATTTACTACAAGCAACATTAATTAATTTGTACACTCCTACTTATACGCCTAAATATATGTGATTACAGCAGAATAATTTGAAATGACTAACCTGTCTAGAAGAATCTTTGGCTTTGCGAATGCAGCATCTGTTAATTTTTGTGACTGACCCCGCGGCCAGAGTCCACTGGCACTGTCTCCAACTCTTTCTGTTTACGTTGTTTCTTTGCATAGTCTTATACTGTCGTTGTCTAACTTAGCCCATTTTGCCGTGTCGGTGGCATATATTCGTGGACGTCCCCTCATTGCATAAAATCGGTATTCCATAACATCAACAGTGCCAAATGGTGGGGTCAAAGGTCGATGTCGCCCACAATTCGTGATCGCGAGAAGAGTGCAGTCGCAATCCACGTGAATGTTGTGTTCCAAACTGATGCGCGTATGTCAATATTCGGTTAGGCTTAACCAAATTTAATTTCATATGGTGAATGCTTGGTACGTTTACTTTTCATAAAACAATTTAAATGATTGGGTATTTTTAATGTCTGGTATACCAGTCTTCATTAAGTACGATAATTTGCCTTGACATTGTAAAAACAAAGAATTCCTCTTTTGTGCATCCACATTTCATGGTTATACTATTTCTGCAATTGGTAATTAAAACAAAGAGCCAGAGTGGCATATCTATAATTTACAAATGGAGTTATGACATTTATGTGTTCTAATGACTATGCAAGTCACTAGAGAATACCAGCAGGGCTTAGCCAGAGACCTGGCTGCAGTGACTCTGCAAGTCTTCAAGACTGGCAGATGACTGGCCTAGATGGGTAATTACAACTGATAAGAAGTGAAATTTACAGAGGGCCTATTAATGACTATCATTGTTATGACTGGTAACTGAAACAGATGAAATTAATTGGCTCAAATGACATTGCAAAAACTAACCTGGCCAATACTGGCTGTGATTGACACGAACGGCTTCCACGCAAGCTGTTCAAGTGCAAAAACTAACCTGGCCAATACTGGCTGTGATTGACATGAACGGCTTCCACGCAAGCTGTTCAAGTGCAAAAACTAACCTGGCCAATACTGGCTGTGATTGACACGAACGGCTTCCACGCAAGCTGTTCAAGTGCAAAAACTAACCTGGCCAATACTGGCTGTGATTGACACGAACGGCTTCCATGCAAGCTGTTCAAGTGCAAAAACTAACCTGGCCAATACTGGCTGTGATTGACACGAAAGGCTTCCACGCAAGCTGTTCAAGTGCAAAAACTAACCTGGCCAATAATGGCTGTGATTGACACGAACGGCTTCCACGCAAGCTGTTCAAGTGCAAAAACTAACCTGGCCAATAATGGCTGTGATTGACACGAAGGGCTTCCACGCAAGCTGTTCAAGTGCAAAAACTAACCTGGCCAATACTGGCTGTGATTGACACGAACGGCTTCCACGCAAGCTGTTCAAGTGCAAAAACTAACCTGGCCAATAATGGCTGTGATTGACACGAACGGCTTCCACGCAAGCTGTTCAAGTGCAAAAACTAACCTGGCCAATAATGGCTGTGATTGACACGAACGGCTTCCACGCAAGCTGTTCAAGTGCAAAAACTAACCTGGCCAATACTGGCTGTGATTGACACGAACGGCTTCCACGCAAGCTGTTCAAGTGCAAAAACTAACCTGGCCAATACTGGCTGTGATTGACACGAACGGCTTCCACGCAAGCTGTTCAAGTGCAAAAACTAACCTGGCCAATACTGGCTGTGATTGACACGAACGGCTTCCACGCAAGCAGTTCAAGTGCAAAAACTAACCTGGCCAATACTGGCTGTGATTGACACGAACGGCTTCCACGCAAGCTGTTCAAGTGCAAAAACTAACCTGGCCAATACTGGCTGTGATTGACATGAACGGCTTCCACGCAAGCTGTTCAAGTGCAAAAACTAACCTGGCCAATAATGGCTGTGATTGACACGAACGGCTTCCACGCAAGCTGTTCAAGTGCAAAAACTAACCTGGCCAATACTGGCTGTGATTGACACGAACGGCTTCCATGCAAGCTGTTCAAGTGCAAAAACTAACCTGGCCAATAATGGCTGTGATTGACACGAACGGCTTCCACGCAAGCTGTTCAAGTGCAAAAACTAACCTGGCCAATAATGGCTGTGATTGACACGAACGGCTTCCACGCAAGCTGTTCAAGTGCAAAAACTAACCTGGCCAATAATGGCTGTGATTGACACGAAGGGCTTCCACGCAAGCTGTTCAAGTGCAAAAACTAACCTGGCCAATACTGGCTGTGATTGACACGAACGGCTTCCACGCAAGCTGTTCAAGTGCAAAAACTAACCTGGCCAATAATGGCTGTGATTGACACGAACGGCTTCCACGCAAGCTGTTCAAGTGCAAAAACTAACCTGGCCAATACTGGCTGTGATTGACATGAACGGCTTCCACGCAAGCTGTTCAAGTGCAAAAACTAACCTGGCCAATAATGGCTGTGATTGACACGAACGGCTTCCACGCAAGCTGTTCAAGTGCAAAAACTAACCTGGCCAATACTGGCTGTGATTGACACGAACGGCTTCCACGCAAGCTGTTCAAGTGCAAAAACTAACCTGGCCAATAATGGCTGTGATTGACACGAAGGCTTCCACGCAAGCTGTTCAAGTGCAAAAACTAACCTGGCCAATACTGGCTGTGATTGACACGAACGGCTTCCACGCAAGCTGTTCAAGTGCAAAAACTAACCTGGCCAATACTGGCTGTGATTGACACGAACGGCTTCCATGCAAGCTGTTCAAGTGCAAAAACTAACCTGGCCAATACTGGCTGTGATTGACACGAAAGGCTTCCACGCAAGCTGTTCAAGTGCAAAAACTAACCTGGCCAATAATGGCTGTGATTGACACGAACGGCTTCCACGCAAGCTGTTCAAGTGCAAAAACTAACCTGGCCAATAATGGCTGTGATTGACACGAACGGCTTCCACGCAAGCTGTTCAAGTGCAAAAACTAACCTGGCCAATAATGGCTGTGATTGACACGAACGGCTTCCACGCAAGCTGTTCAAGTGCAAAAACTAACCTGGCCAATAATGGCTGTGATTGACACGAACGGCTTCCACGCAAGCTGTTCAAGTGCAAAAACTAACCTGGCCAATAATGGCTGTGATTGACACGAACGGCTTCCACGCAAGCTGTTCAAGTGCAAAAACTAACCTGGCCAATAATGGCTGTGATTGACACGAACGGCTTCCACGCAAGCTGTTCAAGTGCAAAAACTAACCTGGCCAATAATGGCTGTGATTGACACGAACGGCTTCCACGCAAGCTGTTCAAGTGCAAAAACTAACCTGGCCAATACTGGCTGTGATTGACACGAACGGCTTCCACGCAAGCTGTTCAAGTGCAAAAACTAACCTGGCCAATACTGGCTGTGATTGACACGAACGGCTTCCACGCAAGCTGTTCAAGTGCAAAAACTAACCTGGCCAATACTGGCTGTGATTGACACGAACGGCTTCCACGCAAGCTGTTCAAGTGCAAAAACTAACCTGGCCAATAATGGCTGCGATTGACACGAACGGCTTCCACGCAAGCTGTTCAAGTGAAAAAACTAACCTGGCCAATAATGGCTGTGATTGACACGAACGGATTCCACGCAAGCTGTTCAAGTGCAAAAACTAACCTGGCCAATAATGGCCGCGATTGACACGAACGGCTTCCACGCAAGCTGTTCAAGTGCTAAAACTAACCTGGCCAATACTGGCTGTGATTGACACAAACGGCTTCCACGCAAGCTGTTCAAGTGCAAAAACTAACCTGGCCAATAATGGCTGTGATTGACACAAACGGCTTCCACGCAAGCTGTTCAAGTGCTAAAAGGCGCATTTTTGAGTAATTCAAGTCTGGCAACAAAAAATCTGTCTATGGGTTTGCAATACAGCCACAGCTGCCACAGAGTCTCGGTTATACTTCGTCCTGAGGCATGTGAATTTGTTACTGTTGACATATTGTTATTACTTTCAGGATGCACAGCTCGGAAGGTTGGCCCGGCGTAGTCGACTAAACCAGAAGCTAGTTGTTGACTTGCACGTGGACCAGGAGCCAGTTATACAAGACATGTTTAAATGTAATGTCACATCGAAGGATGCACTGTCGGCGATTGCAAGGGCAAAAACTCCCAAGTGCCAAGAGATGATCAGTAACATTGTCTGTCTGGAACAAGCACACAAACTCTACCCTACAAAGTTGCCGCGCTACTGCCCTCTCAAAGGTATCCATTGTTCTCCTTTGTAACAACATTTTGCCGTCCCATAACAACTCAGTAGTGTTGTGTTATAACAATACATTATTGTGTTACCACGGTAACATGAACTGTGCAACATGTCTCGCTGATTTTGCGTCATGTGAAAAAGTTTGTATTGTGTTACTGTCTTCTAGGAAACAATACTGGGGAGTACGTGGGCTGCTTCAAGGACGACATACAGGCACGGATCTTCCCTGGAACTACAACAAACCTACAACAGAGTAACACACCCATGAAGTGTGTTAACCTGTGTCTGCTGACAGGTCAGTCCGTGTACACTTAGTGTTGCACTCATTACTTGTGTCAGTCTGTGTCTGTTACACTTAGTGTTTCACTTAATCCTCATGTCAGTGTATGTCTATTACACTTAGTGTTTCATTTAATACTTATTTCAGTCTGTGGTTATTACACTTAGTATTTCACTTAACACTTGTTTCAACGTGTCTTTTACATTTAGTGTTTCACTCAATACTTGTGTCAATGTATGTGTCTGTTATGTACACTTAGTGTTTCACTCAATACTCATGTCAACCGATGTCTACTACACTTAGTGTTTCACTTAGTACTTTTCCAAGTTTGTGCCTGTTACACTTAGTGTTTCACTCAATAGCTGTATCAATGTACGTCTATTACACTTAGTGTTTCAGTCAATATAATCACATCAGTGTATGTGTTTCACTCAGTACTTGTGTCAATGTATGTCTATTACACTTAGTGTTTCACTCAATAATTGTGTCAACCTAAGTCAGTTGTACTTAGTGACAGTTAATGTTGCACTCATTACTCGTATCAATCTTATGGGTCAGTCCACTAATGTTTATTGTTTCACTCAAAGCTTGTGTCAATCTACTGCTACTACACTTAGTATCAATTTGATAGGTCAGTCCACTAAGTAACGCTTAGTGTTTCACTCAAAGCGCATGACAACCTGTGTCTGCTGATGCTTCTGTCCACTAGCACCACTTAGTATTGCGTCCAGTACATTTATTATCTGAACTTGATGTATTTATGTGCCATTTCTAGATGTGTGTCCTGGTCACAATATTTAATCACACTAAAAGCATGGATGCGAGATGTTATTCCCTGTTGATGTTTCATAAATATGACATGCCTGTGTATATTAATTGAAAGGAAGGAAAAACAAAAACAGTATGTTGAGTCGTGGACCATTAAAGTCAGTGTGCATTTGCATGTTTCAATATGTGTGTAATAGTTATATTAATCGGCAATGCGCCTGAGGGTCAGTACGTCAATGTGGGGACTCCTGTTCAGCTCTTGCATGGGTCAAATAAAGGTTGTGTGTCCATCTGTCTGTTTGTCTGTTTTACACCCCCTCAGCCTAGGACAAACTATGCAATGTATCTTCTTCCCCTGGCGGGGCGGGGTTCAAGTCACCCAGTTGCTTCTTCTGCTTTTCTCGTTATTTCCCCTCTCTGTCTGTTGTCCGCAATCGCCTTTCATTCTTGGCTGTTCACACCCGCCCTCCTAAGGTTTCTTTTCATGCTGTCGTTCCATCTAAAGCCCGGCGCACACGAGAGCTATCAGCTGAGCAAACGGCCACGCGCGGCTGTTGGCTCAGCTGATAGCTCTCGCCGTGTTTCACCGCACACGGTGAGTAAAGTGCTGAACTAACCACTATATATCAAGTCACATGACTACATTTTAATTACGTGTTTAGTTAAAAATGGTGTGTTCAGAATAATTTATTCGACCATAAAATACATATTATATACAACAAATAAATGCAAAGAAATGTATGGTCAGAGATACTCTCATTAAGGCAATAGTTATGCATGCTGCTAACGTAAGAGCAACCCTGTTGTAAAATGTATAAATTTAATACAAAGTTATAATATAACAATAATGTTTGTATTAAATATGCTTTTATAAGTAATAAACGTTAATTTACAGTATTTAACACTGACTAACTCACTAACATTAACTAACTACTAACACTAACTAAACGTCAAACAAACAAAATAATACACTGGAATAATAATGTATAAATTACACTAATGTTAAAATAAAACTGACATTTATTCAACAGTTAAATGTTATTAAATTATTTATTTAAAAAACATCTAAACAGTTAGCAAATAACACTAATTAATGCTAATTAACTAATGACTGCTACTTAATTAATACTAATTAACATAATTTTTGCATCGTCTGTTCCATTTGTTGCTACGTCGTCATCATCGTTGGAGAGTGGCATGCCGAACGACGTGAGCCAGATTGGATTCAAAGACGTCAGGGACAAGGTTATATTCAAATCTGATTAGAAAACTAAACGCTGAGGATCCCAAAACGTTTCGGCAGTTTCAAAAAAGGACGTCGTTCACGATTTCGTTGGTAGTCGCCATTTCTGAAATGACGTAAACGCTACGGATTTTCATTGGCCAGTTGATTTTTGCAGCTCAGCACGTAGCTTACGCGCATCGCAGACGGTGAGACTTTGGCCTCGCGAGGCAAAAAATATTAAACACGATAGATATTTTGCTCACCGCCTCGCGTGGCGCATTCCTCACAATAAACGCAGCGCACACGAGAGCAATCTGCTGAGCCAACAGCCACGCGTAGCTGTTGGCTCAGCAGATAGCTCTCGTGTGTGCCGGCCTTTAGCATTGGTCTTCCTCATCGTCATCAATGTAACTGAATATTTTAATATTGTTGCAGTTTTCCAGCTGGCAGGTGTTGAACACAGTTATGAGTGTTGTTGTTGCAGGGTTCCAACTGGCGGGTGTTGAACACAGTTATGTGTGTTGTTGTTGCAGGATTCCAACTAGCGGGTGTTGAGTACAGTTATGTGTGTTGTTGTTGCAGGGTTCCAACTGGCGGGTGTTGAGTACAGTTATGAGTGTTGTTGTTGCAGGATTCCAACTAGCGGGTGTTGAGTACAGTTATGAGTTGTTGTTGCAGGATTCCAACTAGCGGATGTTGAGTACAGTTATGAGTGTTGTTGTTGCAGGATTCCAACTAGCGGGTGTTGAGTACAGTTATGAGTGTTGGTGTGGTCATTCCTATGGCGAGGCGTTGAGACTGTCAGAACAAGCCTGTGACAGTCCATGTCCTGCAGATTCAAGTCAAACATGTGGAGGCTTCAACGCCATGAAGATCTACCACACTGGACTTGGGAGTAAGTCTTCTGTCTGGCAAGTTCATTTTATAGGCCTCTTTCATCTGGCTGGTGCTAACACATTTTGGGATTTTTGTAATGGTAAGTTCTTATATAGCACTGGATCCCAGTACTTAGGACTGCTCAAAGCGCTTTACACTTCACCCACTGGCTAACCTGTTCAATGGAACACCATCTCGACTTCTCTGGGAAGCACTCGGCCACATTGCAATTAATGTGTACTGCAAATATACCACTGTCTATAGCCAGGTGTACATTTATACAGCTGAGTGACCTGGAGCAACGTGGAGTGAAATAACTTGCCAAAGGTTCGAAACAGTAGCAAGAAGGTTCAAACCGGAAATCTCTTGATTGAGAATCCGAAGCCACTACACCACTGCACTCCACAAATTGGTTTATGTTAATTATTAATAATAATGTTATTGCGATGGGTGTCATCATCAGATGCTAGTCCTGTTGTAGACATAGTTGGTCATCACCCTCAGTTTTATGTGATCACAGATATGTTTCCTTCCCCACCAATCTTTCCAGTTGTCACCAAATGTTCTTACTACATTGCTTAGACATTCTCATTGTCTTCCGTCCACATTCTCCTTGTCTTCCATCCACATTTTGCAGATGACCTTTCATTTAGTGTGTGCTATTTTAAACATTACGCAGTATAGTACCCTCTCCAGAGAGAGATGTTGATAGACAAGTAGCCTTAGCATCTGCAGCATTTGGTACACTCAGATATAGTATATGTGCAAACAGAGGCATCTCAGTAAGAATGACAGCCAGACTATATGGAGCCCTTACACAGCCTATAGCAATTTATGGTGCAGTAAATCTGGACAGTACGATCACATATCACATCCCTTGAAGTTTTTGAGATGCATTTCCTGCGGGCTATCAGATGTGTTACCAGGGCAGACAGACTACAAAATAGCCAGATCCTGTTGTTTGGACATGTTTTGTCGTATACCAAACAAAAACATCATTAACATAGCTTTCAAGCAAGACTTTAAAGGTCAAATAAAAAGAGGAAGGCCACAGAATAGCTGGAGTGACTAAATTAAACATCAAACAATCAAACGTGACACTGGACTCCCACTATTAACAGCAGAGCCGTGTTCTCTGGATAAATTATGATGGACAGGTGTGACATCCAGGAGGACAGCAAGGGGTCAAGTTGGCTAATGCATTTAATTCCAGTAAATCAAACATTTTCATAATTTGTATGTTCTTTTCCACGGATGTGAAATTGTTATTAACATATGTTGGGATGTTTGTCAGGTTTGTAATTATAAAAGCATTTTAATAGCGTGCTGAGAGGTTAGTTTTATTGTGTGAATTGGTTTGCGTGGTTCAGATGTGATATCTGGCTGCTTGGCCAATGAAATGTATACCAGACAATTCATCACTGAACAATTTGCCGCCTTCCCCTAACCATAATTACCACGTTTGCGAACAGCCTCCATAAAGCAACACATTGAGTATATTAAATTGAAGTTCAGTAGTTATTTATAACAAAATATTTGTCAAGATATTAGTACGAATGTTAAAACTCAAACCATTGTTTGTATACATCTTCTATATATCGGGAAAAGTTCATCATTTCCAGATTGTTTCCATTGTGCCATTACAATTGAATTTAATTGTTTGTAACAAATTTGTTAATTGCATTTCACCTAGTGTGATTATTAGCCATTTTACGATTTTAATATAAATAAATGGTAATGATCATGTTGGCTAAAGCAGTAATGATTTTAGGTAACATTTAAAAAGTTTGATTTGGAAAACGAAATTAACAAGAAATGTCAAATGCAAATACAATCATTCAACAAAGCAAAGGACTATTTTTATACATCACAGATTAACACAAATATATCAACATTACTGCCAGTGTGCAAAGTAATCTACAATTCTTCTGTAAACACTGCAAAACAATTATGACAGTTGTTCACATTGAATATCAGTTAAACTAATTAATGTATCAATCATGATGCAGAACAATGCACATCATATAATATACTAAGTATTGTATCATGTTGCCTATTGTCTTATGGAAAAAACAAGTGATAAATTAAAACACAAGTTTTTATAATAAATCATTGATATGTAACGTGAATACAGTTTGCCTTATACACCAGTATGTGCAGTCGGACAGGACACTAAAAGTTTGGATTTTCAAGCTGAAAAAATCAATTGAAATGTTGCTGTTTTAGAATTCTGATGATAACTGTTATGTTGAAAATAAAATGATCCAAACATTCCTCAGGAATAATCAGTTTTGATAAACTCAAGCATAAAAACAGTACCGGTAACTGTAATAGACATTGTTTAAATAAATGTTTGATGTTGCAATACCAAAACATGCTTATGCTATCATATTGCTTTTATTTTGTTATGTTTGGGGGGCGTGGAGAATGTGAGAGGGAGAGGGAGGGAGGGGGAGAGAGATGAGGGAGACAGAGGGGCAGGGAGGGTAGAAAGAGGGGGAGAGAGGGAGGACAGAGAGAGAGAGAGGGAAGGAGGGGAGAGAGAGAGAAGGGGGAGAGAGCAGAGTGTAAGAGAGGGGGGGGAGCAAAAGTGAGATAGAGAGCACACAGGAAAGGTTGAGAGAGAGGAGGAGGAAGAGGAGTGGAGACGTATGGTGGATATGGCAGAGAAATGGGATGAATGACAGTAGGAGAACGAAAGACCTGTATCAGTGCCAGCCTCAACCCAAGCTTCATGGACAAAGAGGAGAGCAAGAAATCAAATCAAACATTATTAATAGCAAGATGTGTAACTCCTTTGGTTTCTTTTTCAGAGACACTGAGGCCTCCCTTTCCATCTCCCAGCCCAGGGAAGGTGGACAAGGTGCGCATTGTCTTCGTACTGACAGTGAACGGACGTGCCTTGCGTCAGATCCGACGTCTACTCAAGGGCATCTACCACAAAGACCACTACTACTACATACACGTTGATGCAGTAAGTTCTCTTACAATGATGACTTACTTATTAAGACCAATACTATTACATACATGTTGACACAGTAAGTTCTCTTACAATGATGACTTACTTATTAAGACCAATACTATTACATAAATCAAATCAAAATCAAATCGTGACATTTATATTGCGCCGTTCCAACAATCGTTGCTCACGGCGCCTTACAGAATGTTCGGGAAAACAGGTAAGTCTTAAGGTTTGATTTAAAATCAGTGTTTGTCATTGTTGTTGCAGTCAGCTTTTGCGGCAGCAAGTTCCATAGTGTTGGGCCTGCCACGCAAAAGGATCTATCACCCCAGCGACGCGTTGCACGTGGTACACATAGATGATTGTGTTCACTGGAGCGCAACAATCGAGTTGGCTGACGTCGGGTCACACATTTGGTGATATACTGTGGTGCACAGCCAGTCAGTGCTCGGTGCGTGAGTAGAAGTATCTTATACTCTACTCTAACTGCTATTGGCAGCCAGTGCAGCTTGATCAATAGAGGTGTGACATGACAGAACTTCCTGGCGCCGTCGACAAGGCGAGCCGCCCAGTTCTGTACTCTCTGCAACCGTTCTAGTTGTTTCACAGGCAGTCGGTGGAGTAATGCATTGCCAACGTCAAGTCTGCTGGTAACAAACGCATGTATGACTTGTTCTGTCGCTGCAGGTGTTAGATAACGTCTTATTCTTGCAATATTTCGGAGATGGAAAATTGCAGATTTACAGACCGCAATCACGTGCGTCTCCATCTTCATCTCGGCATCGAACTGTACACCAAGATTCCGTACATTCTGAGTTACAGTGACCAAACAGTCTCCAATGCATAGTGTGCGCAGCTCAATTTTTCTTAGTTGTTGCGCAGAGCCGAACACGATGACTTCTGTCTTTGAGTCATTCAACTTTAAAAAGTTTGTCATCATCCACGTCCTGATCTCCGCTACACATTCTTCAATACGGACGACAGCCGCAGCAATGTTCTCTTGGTGGGGTTTCACTGGAATGTAGATTTGAGTATCATCCGCGTAGAAATGACACATCAAATTGTACTTGCGAATAATCTTAGCAACTGGTGCTACATAGATGGAGAACAGCTGAGGACCCAGCACGGAGCCTTGTGGTACCCCGTATACCAGAGGACGAGCAGGCGATGTAGCACCATGAATGTGGACTGACTGGACTCTGTCTCTCAGGTATGACTTAAACCAGTCCAGTGCATCTTGGACCACTCCGATATCATGTGAGAGTCTATGCAACATCACTTCATGGTCGACGGTGTCAAACGCAGCCGATAGATCCAGGAGAACCATGATGACAACATTCTGATTGTCCATTGCGTGCAGGATGTGATTCTGCACACAGACAAGGGCCGTCTCAACGCTGTGATTCGGCTTGTACGCTGACTGATAGGGCTCACAGAGATTGTGCTCTGACATGTGAGCTGACAATCTCGCAGCAACGACACGTTCTATTGTCTTCGATAGATAGGGTAGATTTGACACGGGTCGGTAGTTATTCAAGACAGTTTTGTCTAGACTCGGTTTCTTGAGTACTGGCCTGATGTGCGCTTCCTTCAAGTGTGAAGGCATTACCCCCGTTCTCAGAGACAGGTTAACAATTGTCATGAGCACAGGTACAACATCGTGCGCACAGTCTCTAAGAAGCCATGTCGGAATGGGATCAAGTTCACAAGATTTCACTGGCGATGACTTCAACAACATTCCAATTTCAGCCTCAGTGGCTGGCTCAAATGCAGTCAGCAGACATGTCTGCGGTGCATCCTCAGCAGAGGCATTTACAATGATGACATTCTGATTCAGTTCAGACCGAATTTTCGAGATCTTTTCTGAGAAGAAATCCGAGAACCGCATTGCCAGTGTGTCAGACGAGTCACATGGTGGTAGTGGTGTGCCATTATCAGTGTGTAGGAGCTTGGCAACAATCTTGAACAGCTGCTTCTGGTCACCAGCCTGTCAGACTCCAGTCCAGATTTTCTCCATGTTCTTTCCAGTTGTCGTCTAACACATTTTTGCGATCGTATGCCATCATTATACCACGGCGTGTGTGGTCGTACAATCACTGTGCGGTTCTTTAACGGTGCTTGCTTGTCAATGATAGCCGCAATGGTTTCATTGTACATGTCAACAGCATGGTTCATGTCATCAGACAGATGATTTGACAGTAGCAACGAACGGATTTCATCACATATCGCAGTGGTATTGATCTGTCGATAGTTTCGACTCATCGTCGTTACCCGGACGTTTGGTGGTTTCACGAGTTGTAGTGTGCAATGAATTGCCGAGTGGTCTGACATGTGTGGGATGTCTGTTCGTATATTGTTCAGAAACGTATCAGATGAGCGCGTTATAAGCAGGTCAATGGTATGTCCGGCAACATGCGTCGGGACTTCCACGTGCTGAGTAAGATCTGCTGCATTTAGAATGTTTTGAAAGCGCTTAGTGTCATTGTCTGATGTATTGTCCATGTGGAAGTTAAAATCACCTGCGATCAGCATGTTTGACGTATACATCGACATGGTGTCCAACAAATCACCAAATTCTAGGAGAAATTCCGCAGTTGTAAAGCCATTCTTGGAGTTTGGCGGGGGGCGATAGACGACAAGAAGACGAACAGATTGAGTATCATTGCTGAGTTGTAGACACATCGATTCAAATGTATTTGATTTTGGCATCTCGAGATGTCGCGTCGTGAAGCCAGATTTGTAGACGACTGCAACACCACCACCGGTGCTGTACGTTCTCGGGACATGTCGTAGTTGGTAACCAGCAGGTGTGATGCAACCAGTAGAGACGGAGTCATCAGCACTCAACCACGTCTCTGTGATGGCGAGTATGTCTAGATCATTGTCCTCAATGAGGTCACATATCACGGTCGCTTTCCCCGCTTGCTTCGTGTCACACACTGATCTGGCATTCAACAAGCAGAAACACACTTGGCGTACAGATGGTATGTCACATACACTGTCGAGTCGAATCAAATTCGATGTGTAGGTTTCACATCTCACGATGACCGATGATGGGAAGCGAGGAGTAATCAGTACAGGAATGGGTCTTTGCTTTGACCTCCCTGCCCTACACCCCCTGCGAGTCCGCCGATTGTTCACACGTTCTAGTTGTCTTAGTGGTGCCACACAAGCATCTATTGAAAGGTGTTGATGCAGTAAGTTCTCTTACAATGATGAGTTACTTAAGACCAATACTATTACGTACACGTTGACACAGTAAGTTCTCTTACAATGATGACTTACTTATTAAGACCAATACTATTACGTACACGTTGACGCAGTAAGTTCTCTTACAATGATGACTTACTTATTAAGACCAATACTATTACGTACACGTTGACGCAGTAAGTTCTCTTACAATGATGACTTACTTATTAAGACCAATACTATTACATACATGTTGACGCAGTAAGTTCTCTTACAATGATGACTTACTTATTAAGACCAATACTATTACGTACACATTGATGCAGTAAGTTCTCTTACAATGATGACTTACTTATTAAGACCAATACTATTACGTACACGTTGACACAGTAAGTTCTCTTACAATGATGACTTACTTATTAAGACCAATACTATTACGTACACGTTGATGCAGTAAGTTCTCTTACAATGATGACTTACTTATTAAGACCAATACTATTACGTACACGTTGATGCAGTAAGTTCTCTTACAATGATGACTTACTTATTAAGACCAATACTATTACTTACACGGTGACGCAGTAAGTTCTCTTACAATGATGACTTACTTATTAAGACCAATACTATTACATACACGTTGACGCAGTAAGTTCTCTTACAATGATGACTTACTTATTAAGACCAATACTATTACATAGATGTTAATGCAGTAAGTTCTCTTACAATGATGACATACTTATTAAGACCAATTCTATTACATACATGTTGACGCAGTAAGTTCTCTTACAATGATGACTTACTTATTAAGACCAATACTATTACATACACGTTGACGCAGTAAGTTCTCTTACAATGATGACTTACTTATTAAGACCAATACTATTATATACACGTTGACGCAGTAAGTTCTCTTACAATGATGACTTACTTATTAAGACCAATACTATTACTTACACGTTGACGCAGTAAGTTCTCTTACAATGATGACTTACTTATTAAGACCAATACTATTACATACATGTTGACGCAGTAAGTTCTCTTACAATGATGACTTACTTATTAAGACCAATACTATTACATACACGTTGACGCAGTAAGTTCTCTTACAATGATGACTTACTTATTAAGACCAATACTATTACTTACACGTTGACGCAGTAAGTTCTCTTACAATGATGACTTACTTATTAAGACCAATACTATTACATACATGTTGATGCAGTAAGTTATCTTACAATGATGACTTACTTATTAAGACCAATACTATTACATACACGTTGACGCAGTAAGTTCTCTTACAATGATGAGTACTTAACCATTTCAGTACGACAGGCCTGTTTTCCAGCCGCACTGCCTGTGATGCTTCAGTACGACAGGCCGGTTTTCTGGCATTGACAATGTCTGCTATTTAATTCGTTTTTATTCATAATAATCCACTACGTGGAGCCACTTGTTGTGTACGGTTGTCAAGGCGAATGAATTAGCTATTCAGCAGTGGTCATTGTTTATTATCGCTCAATAATTGTTTAAGGTGATTTTCACGGTTTTTAATGATGGATTATCAAAATCCGCAGCGGCCACAATGGCGGACCGCATTACTTCAACTAGCGATTTACCACCGTATGTTTTGGACAGATTATTTGATAGTTTTATCGAAGAATCTTTGTCGGATGTTGACGATCGACATAATAACGATGTCGGCGAAGGTAATATACAACCGAGTTCAGCAACTGCAAAAACTGTTGGTTACCATGACTACCGAATGTAAAATGATATGGCTCAATTTATTCGCTGATTATTATACTTTCCGAAAATATATAACAATCTTATTCATAAAATGCATTTTTGTTGCTCAAATCTTGACTTGAAGTGAGGTAGTCCATTATGTTGCATATTCACTGGGAATGCAGTATTAAGTGGTCACAGCTTAAATGGTTAAGACCAATACTATTACGTACATGTTGACGCAGTAAGTTCTCTTACAATGATGACTTACTTATTAAGACCAATACTATTACATACACGTTGACGCAGTAAGTTCTCTTACAATGATGAGTTACTTAACCCATTAGACCTCAAGTCTGCCAAACCCGCCCGAGTTCCAACTCCTCAAGTCGGCCAAACCCGCCCGAAAAGATTAGTGTCATAGTTTCATCTATTCCAGAGGCGCACTCTGGAGGATACTTTTGAAACACATTCAAAATGTCTCATTAACATATTGGCAATGAATTGTGGGTATTTCTGGTGTATGTTGCTATTCGACTTATCAAAGTTTTATGCATTTTTCCAAGCTGCTCCAGTTTTTGAGAGAACAAAATGGCGTCTGTTGGTCCTAGTCGTTTGTCTGCATAAGTCGTGTGTCTGTGATGACAGTGATATCAAAGAAAGTGATTCAGACATCGATGTTCATGTAATTATATGCGACTATTCGATACTTCGGCTGGACGATCGTTGTTGTTGTCAGGGAAGCTGGTCGTTCAAGCCCATTTTGTAAACACGCTACGAGACCAGTTCCGCATTCTGTATTCCTTATTTTTGCACGAAGTCAATACGCTATTTATATTTCGATTAGGACATTGTATGACGATGTTATAGTTGTATTATTTTGTGAATGATAAGTGTTGTAACTTGCGGGACTGTCCTGTTGTTCACTTGTTGTTTTGACCGAGGCTGCCCGGGGTGGTAGTGCTGACACTTGACAGCTACATGTGCCTGTGACCAGACACTCCCATTCCACAGTAATGAAGTATATATCATTCTAGCCATCAGAATTTAACAATGCAGGTATCATTGTGTAGGCATTTATCTGCTCTTTATAATAAAATAAAGTTGTAGCAGTACAATATTGATCATAAAAAAGTTACACAGCAGTCAATCATTATGTTCGGTGTAGAAATTATTGTCCGACAGGGTTTTGTTTTACCACATATTGTTTGGGCAAAATACTTATGATACAATAACATATGTTGTACCAAAATATTGTTTTAATTACATTTTAGTATCATATAAATTACAGCACTGCAACATGCAACATGGTGTGCATTTAAGGTAGACTCCGTACAGTGATGTACCCCATATTTAATTTTAACGTATATTTTAGATATAATAACAATTTTTATACCAAAATGTAAGTAATTAAATTATCTTTCAAATAAACACAACTTGTAGCAGTAAGAAATGAAGCATAAAAAAGTTATGACTCATAATATGACATGTTGTAGTGAAATACCTAAATACTGGCACGCCTACCGAGATATGGACAACTATTGTTATTCATACAAAAGCATATTTACTCCCAATGTGAAGAGCATTCTAAGTCCTTTAAAATAGTTACAACTTGCAATAATGGAAATTCAATAATAAAAGAGCTATGCCACAAAAACGGACACTCCCAAACATTTTCAGAATGTGACCTAATTCTCTGAGGAACCAGTGGCTTTACACCGAAACACTCTGAGGTCTAAAGGGTTAAGACCAATACTATTAAGTACACGTTGACACAGTAAGTTCTCTTACAATGATGAGTTACTTAAGACCAATACTATTAAGTACACGTTGACACAGTAAGTTCTCTTACAATGATGAGTTACTTAAGACCAATACTATTAAGTACACGTTGACGCAGTAAGTTCTCTTACAATGATGAGTTACTTAAGACCAATACTATTAAGTACACGTTGACACAGTAAGTTGTTGTTCAACTCCGTCAGGGATCAGTCACTTAGTCAGCAATCTATATCTTTGTAGAGACAGGAATACCTGTATAGAGAGTTGACGTCACTCAGATACCTTTGACATCACTTAGAGACCTGTGTCTTTGTAGAGACAGGAATACGTGTACTGAGAGTTGACGTCACTTAGAGACCTGAGTCTTTGTAGAGACAGGAATATATGTACTGAGAGTCTATGTTACTTAGAGACCTGAGTCTTTGTAGAGACAGCAATACCTATATATAGATAGGTGATGTCACTTAGAGACCTGTGTCTTTGTAGAGACAGGAATACCTGTATAGAGAGTTGACGTCACTCAGATACCTTTGACATCTCTTAGAGACCTGTGTCTTTGTAGAGACAGGAATACGTGTACTGAGAGTTGACATCACTTAGAGACCTGAGTCTTTGTAGAGACAGGAATATATGTACTGAGAGTCTATGTTACTTAGAGACCTGAGTCTTTGTAGAGACAGCAATACCTATATATAGATAGGTGATGTCACTTAGAGACCTGTGTCTTTGTAGAGACAGGAATACCTGTATAGAGAGTTGACGTCACTCAGATACCTTTGACATCACTTAGAGACCTGTGTCTTTGTAGAGACAGGAATACGTGTACTGAGAGTTGACGTCACTTAGAGACCTGAGTCTTTGTAGAGACAGGAATATATGTACTGAGAGTCTATGTTACTTAGAGACCTGAGTCTTTGTAGAGACAGCAATACCTATATATAGATAGGTGATGTCACTTAGAGACCTGTGTCTTTGTAGAGACAGGAATACCTGTACAGAGAGTTGATGACACTCAGCGAGAAGTTTGATAACATACATCTGGCAGTGCACCGGTTTGCATCGATCTGGGGTGGTGCGAGCCTCCTGAGCATGCTCCTGCAGTGCATGCGCGATCTGCTCCACATCAAACACTGGAAGTGGAATTTCTTCCTCAACCTCAGTGAGTCGGACTTTCCCGTCAAGTGAGTCCAACTTTTTTACTTCCCCGTCAAGTGAGTCCAACTTTTTTACTTCCCCGTCAAGTGAGTCCAACTTTTTTACTTCCCCGTCAAGTAAGTCCAACTCTCTTACTTCCACGTCAAATGAGTCCAAATTTCTTACTTCCCTATCAGATGAGTCCAACTTTCTTACTTCCCCATCAAGTGTGTGTGTGTGTGTGTGTGTGTGTGTGTGTGTGTGTGTGTGTGTGTGTGTGTGTGTGTGTGTTTGGTGTGTGTGTGTGTGCTTGGGTGCCGTTTTTAAAGGTGAAGAATGAGCGCGTGCCAACACGTTTATGCTAGCTATTCTGTGATTGGCTAAACGTGGTATTCACTGCGTGATTGAAGCCTTCATCTCAGGATAGAACATGGCATACCGGTATATTGCTAGGCTTAGTGAAAAGAATACGGTGTGCTGTCATGGCTGTATATTTTTCGCGATGTTTTCGAGTATTCATTGTTTCTTGGTGATGAAAAATAATCCAACGAGATACCATACTACAGTTTATAATTTTCCTGCTGACTGTTACATTTATTATTTATTCTCCTACGAAACATGGAAATGATCACCATGAGCCGGGCGGGATTTCCGACTTCAAAGGCCGGGAAATAATTTCTCCGAGCATCTAGAAATCCAATTTTGGGCCCCCACACCTCCCCGTCCATCAGGTCGCCTAAGCCTGCCAGTTCCGCGGTCTCACAATTGACTAACTCCGTACCCAAATTATTTTTTCTGGCGGAAACCCTGTGTGTATGTTTGGTGTGTGTGTGTGTATGTTTGGTGTGTGTGTGTTTGGTGCGTGTGTGCGTTTGGTGTGTGTTTGTATGTGTTTGGTGTATGTGCCTGCACGCATGTGCGTATAACACGTACTGTAAATGTGTGTGCATATGTAATAAAGATAGTAATGTTTGTTTTACAGTGTTCACAAGACATTTACAACAGACGCCTCAGTTCTTTCTAACAACCATAGATTTGTTCTTGCCACAGTTTCTCAGTTGTCCAGTAATCCTAACATGCTCTTGTTTTACACTTTCCACATTTTCTATTTGCTCCTAGTAACATGTGCCAGTGCTGCAACCTAATGTCTGATTATCAAGACCAGACACAATTCATACATAACAAGGCCACCTGATTGCACTTGAAATGGATCTCATTTGATATTTTTTTAGTGTAGAAATTCATGAATAATTACACAGTGTACATTGATCATCGGTTGGTGTTGCAGACCTCTGGAGGACCTCGTGGCCTACTTGACTCAACACAGGGACAAGAACTTTGTCAAGTCACATGGCACAGACACAAGCAGGTAGGCAGGGCCTCGCCCAGGATCAAATTTTTGCCAGTCCAAATTTGTTCAGACATGCTACGAAGTGCGGTCAGGCACGTGATTGAACGCGCGATCGGATGCGGGATAGGACGTGCAACTATGAGTATATATACATATATATATATACACCAGCACGGTAATTTTTGGTAATCATACTTAGTGTGTCCAATCATAAAATATAAAAATAAACGAAAAGTACAGTGTACATATTACCATTTATGAAGGCAAGGCAGAGAACATGGCTGAATGAATATCTCACGTGTGATCAGAAATGTAAGTAGCATTTTTCGTGTCAATTGGTGCATTTTCTGTTTAAAAATGAAAAAAGAAGCCACCCATTACTATTTTATTTCAAAGTTAACTTTCAAAAATACTACTTTCTGTCAGATATTTAAAATATCATAATGTTATGATCTCTGCATCTAAATAATACTGTTTACTGTGTAGTTAACTTTTCTAATAACATTTATCTGTGAAATATTTGCATCACAATAACAACCGTAAATAATACATTTAGATAATACAATAATTCTTGTCACACAATAACATAAATGTCTGGTTGTTCCTCATGCAGCAGTGCTTAATATATACATTGACAAATGTAATTTACACAAGCAATCATATTAAGAATTATGAATGTTCAAATCACTGATGCTGTTTCATTTTAGCTAGCGCTATATATGACGCCATCCAACGGAATTTGTTAGAGCTACAAAACGCGGGGCATATCACTTTGAGCCAGCGTAACCTAGGCTGTTGTTATTCCTTCGAGTTTTGTTTTCGAAACAAGAAACATGTACACTTATGCATGTTATAACGATGTGACAATTACATTTAATTAGCAACATGTCGCCAAAATTTAGAAACATCGTTATATATAATTACCATATTTTCATTTTTGTGGCGAATAAATATTTACAAAAATCTAAAAATATTTACAAACTGTGCATCATAGTATACAAAATGATTTGGTTTATATTATTTTGTGAAAACATAAAAAAGTGTTAAAAACATCAGTGGTTTGGTGTCAGGATTGAACCGGCGTCGCCCGATTGTAAAATAAATGACAAGAATCCAACGCGCCTACCAACTGAGCTAGCGGCACTGACGGAAATTCACTGACTGATTTAAGTTATGATAAATTGTACAACTCCTCTTTCAGATATCGATATTCTAGTGATATTATGAGATTATACACATTACTTTCTGTAGCTGGATACAATATATGTTTGCTATGTATATTTATTGGTGTAGAATATCTCCCGTTGGTTGCATTCGATATAATTATTCTGAAAACGAGCCCAAGCTCGGTGAAACCTAGTCGACTTGTAGGCCAATTCGCATTCATTATTTTGAATAAAATTGGATTCATGTGGAACCGTAAGATAACTGCTTGTTCCTCTATGATGACTAGTGTTTGTATTACATCAGAATATTGCACAATAACTCATTCTGACGCTCGTTTCAACCCAAAAGCTATCCTTGTAAACATGCTCTGAATGCATGGAAAGGGTCGGCCTGATGCGAGTGTGGGTCATAAGTGATGTCACGATACCACGTGATCGCCTAGCTCATTAAATTTGCATCACAATAACAACCACGGGAATCGCTACACAGACGGGTTTAAAATCGAATTTATGCTACAAATGTATTTTTCTGTATTTTTTTAATGTTCTCAAATGTTACATAAAATGTTAAACTTTGTGTACACATGGAAAACGGATTTTAGCTAATGCCTTGTTTTTATTTCCTTTAATGTGTAGGCCTGTAATATGATTTGTCTGTGACAAATTTTGAATTATCCTTATAAAGGCTTTTAATGTAGCATGTTTTGAATAGACTTTATAATAATAATAATAAAATAAGGTAACTTCTTATGCATCTAAATCTTCCGAAACAAAGCTCAGAGGCGCATCAGTACAAAAGGGTTAGTTAATCTCAGAATCGAGAAGCCGTTTAGAGTCGTCATCAGATGGATCAGTATGCCAGGGAGCTAAGGTGTATTATAATAATAATGATATATTTTATTTGTTATAGCGCCAGATCCACACTTTACAATACATCATGCATCATGATCATTAAACTAAAATATTAGTACTAACACGGTCATTTAAACTAAAAATTGTGCCATACAATAAAATATTAATAAATAAATTGTTTACACAAGGTTATAAACGTTATCCAGTGAGTACAACTTTAACAATCTATAAGGTGACGAATATATTACTAGCTGTGTATGATACTTTTTATGAGCATGTATTGTAGTGTCTTATTTATTCCTTAATTGTAATCTAATGCTACATTTATTTGACTTATATATTTAAATATATATATTATACTCCTAGCAGCAGCATATGTAGACTATATGTGCTGCACTGCATTAAGTAGGCCGCTGTTTTAAAGTTTTGACCCCTGGATGCATGGATAATGTTTTATTTTAAAATTTGAACTGTTCCTATACGTAATATAACCAGAAATACAATGTTATGTATAATTATTTGAACCAAAAAAAAATATTTTTTATTTTTAGAACATTGTTTTCAGAGGCTGTACATATCCTATCTTTTGTAATGGAGTGGTCTACATATGTTGCTGTTAGGAATATATGTCGTATGTATGTATATATATATATATATACATATATATATATACCTGCATAGTTATGATTGCATGTATGTTTTACAATGCCCATTTTCATCTATGAACATCTTTTACAGATGTTAGTGATGATTTCTCTCATACTTGATCTGTCGTTCAGATTCATCCTGTAGCAGGGACTGGGGAAGCTGTTTGTGGAGTGTGTAAGTGTACTTTGTGTGTCTGTCAGATTCATCCTGTAGCAGGGACTGGGGAAGCTGTTTGTGGAGTGTGTAAGTGTACTTTGTGTGTCTGTCAGATTCATCCTGTAGCAGGGACTGGGGAAACTGTTTGTGGAGTGTGTAAGTGTACTTTGTGTGTCTGTCAGATTCATCCTGTAGCAGGGACTGGGGAAGCTGTTTGTGGAGTGTGTAAGTGTACTTTGTGTGTCTGTCAGATTCATCCTGTAGCAGGAACTGGGGAAGCTGTTTGTGGAGTGTGTAAGTGTACTTTGTGTGTCTGTCAGATTCATCCTGTAGCAGGGACTGGGGAAGCTGTTTGTGGAGTGTGTAAGTGTACTTTGTGTGTCTGTCAGATTCATCCTGTAGCAGGGACTGGGGAAGCTGTTTGTGGAGTGTGTAAGTGTACTTTGTGTGTCTGTCAGATTCATCCTGTAGCAGGGACTGGGGAAGCTGTTTGTGGAGTGTGTAAGTGTACTTTGTGTGTCTGTCAGATTCATCCTGAAGCAGGGACTGGGGAAGCTGTTTGTGGAGTGTGTAAGTGTACTTTGTGTGTCTGTCAGATTCATCCGGAAGCAAGGACTGGGGAAGCTGTTTGTGGAGTGTGTAAGTGTACTTTGTGTGTCTGTCAGATTCATCCTGTAGCAGGGACTGGGGAAGCTGTTTGTGGAGTGTGTAAGTGTACTTTGTGTGTCTGTCAGATTCATCCTGTAGCAGGGACTGGGGAAGCTGTTTGTGGAGTGTGTAAGTGTACTTTGTGTGTCTGTCAGATTCATCCTGTAGCAGGGACTGGGGAAGCTGTTTGTGGAGTGTGTAAGTGTACTTTGTGTGTCTGTCAGATTCATCCTGTAGCAGGGACTGGGGAAGCTGTTTGTGGAGTGTGTAAGTGTACTTTGTGTGTCTGTCAGATTCATCCTGTAGCAGGGACTGGGGAAGCTGTTTGTGGAGTGTGTAAGTGTACTTTGTGTGTCTGTCAGATTCATCCTGTAGCAGGGACTGGGGAAGCTGTTTGTGGAGTGTGTAAGTGTACTTTGTGTGTCTGTCAGATTCATCCTGTAGCAGGGACTGGGGAAGCTGTTTGTGGAGTGTGTAAGTGTACTTTGTGTGTCTGTCAGATTCATCCTGTAGCAGGGACTGGGGAAGCTGTTTGTGGAGTGTGTAAGTGTACTTTGTGTGTATGTCAGATTCATCCTGTAGCAGGGACTGGGGAAGCTGTTTGTGGAGTGTGTAAGTGTACTTTGTGTGTCTGTCAGATTCATCCTGTAGCAGGGACTGGGGAAACTGTTTGTGGAGTGTGTAAGTGTACTTTGTGTGTATGTCAGATTCATCCTGTAACAGGGACTGGGGAAGCTGTTTGTGGAGTGTGTAAGTGTACTTTGTGTGTCTGTCAGATTCATCCTGTAGCAGGGACTGGGGAAGCTGTTTGTGGAGTGTGTAAGTGTACTTTGTGTGTCTGTCAGATTCATCCGGAAGCAGGGACTGGGGAAGCTGTTTGTGGAGTGTGTAAGTGTACTTTATGTGTCTGTCAGATTCATCCTGTAGCAGGGACTGGAGAAGTTGTTTGTGGAGTGTGTAAGTGTACTTTGTGTGTCTGTCAGATTCATCCTGTAGCAGGGACTGGGGAAACTGTTTGTGGAGTATGTAAGTGTACTTTGTGTGTCTGTCAGATTCATCCGGAAGCAAGGACTGGGGAAGCTGTTTGTGGAGTGTGTAAGTGTACTTTGTGTGTCTGTCAGATTCAGTCCGGAAGCTTTGTGTGTCTGTCAGATTCATCCTGTTTGTGGAGTGTGTAGTGTAGTCAGGGACTGGGGGAAGCTGTTTAATAGAGTGTGTAAGTGTACTTTGTGTATACCATCCAGATTCATCCTGCTTAGCAGGGACTGGGAAGCTGTTTGTGGAAGTGTAAGTGTACTTGTGTGTCTAATGAATTCATCCTGTAGCAGGGACTGGGGAGCTGTTTGTGGAGAATAATGTAAGTGTACTTTGTGTGTCTGTCAATTCATCCTGTAGCAGGAGTTAGGGAAACTGTTGTGGAGTGTGTAGAGGTACTTGCTTTGTGTGTCTGTCAGATTCATCCTGCTTAGGGACTGAGGGGAAGCTGTTTGTGGAGTGTGTAAGTGTGCTGTGTGTCTGTCAGATTCATCCTGTAGCAGGGACTGGGGAAGCTGTTTGTGGAGTGTGTAAGTGTACTTTGTGTGTCTGTCAGATTCATCCTGTAGCAGGGACTGGGGAAGCTGTTTGTGGAGTGTGTAAGTGTACTTTGTGTGTCTGTCAGATTCATCCTGTAGCAGGGACTGGGGAAACTGTTTGTGGAGTGTGTAAGTGTACTTTGTGTGTCTGTCAGATTCATCCTGTAGCAGGGACTGGGGAAGCTGTTTGTGGAGTGTGTAAGTGTACTTTGTGTG